>OZ022499.1:70734702-71359702 GCA_963989385.1 Ctena decussata
TTTAAACTGAGTGCTTATCGCTACACAACTGCAACAAAAAGTAAAAACAGGGTGGGCAATCACGTGATACACATGTGGTAATCTCACACGTTTTAACGGTGTTTTCCTTTCGATTCAGGGTATGGTTTAATTTATTTTTCTTGGTTGTGACAGCTTTCAGATGTAACTTCTTCTACAAAGTACCCGGACTGAAATTAGCTTCTCTCCGCCGCGATTAGTTTTTGCTAGAAAGTTCCCGTTTTCCTGATTTTCTTTTCACAGTGAGTCGTTGTCTCTCGGTAGGAATCACACTTTTGTCAAAACACGCCGTTTTATTTAGGTTTTTAGCCAGATTATGCATTCTGTGTCGTTTGTGTGGTAACAGACAACTTTTATTAAGTAGTAGAAGGCTTGGGAAATTGTTCTTCTAAATACAATAATTGTTTTGTAGAAAATAACAGGGAAAAGTACAATGATAGGAATAACACCATATGATAAGAATCACACTGACAATAGTGAATGACGTAAGATAGGAATCACACGTTGTTTCTGTGTTTATCGAAAGTGGTTTTAAATATGCGCGGCCACATCACCAAATGTACGATAGACCTTTCTACAATAATTCTTTTCAGTTGGGTAGAAAATTGCGACCGATTTCAACAACGACAGCTTCAAAATCAAAATAGGAAGAGTTGGAGTTTTGGTTTCCATTTGTAACCCCGCTGGTCGATGGAATTACGTAGGTGACAATGCATTTATATCGTATTTCTCCAGGCTTGCGAGAGGACGCTTTCCATTAATAATGGCCCTGCTCTGCTATGCTTATAATCTTGCTAAGTAATAAAATGATAAAAAAATGACCTAACTAAATGTATGTTGAGTCAAACCATTAAGTCTAAGTGATGAATTACTGGACCAAAGTGAGTCAACCTTACCTTAAAATCAAACAAAATCCACTACTGTAGGCTTGCTTCTAAATAAATTTAGATATGACATTTTTTAATTCAAAGATGAGATATTTGTGTTTCCGTTCAGCTTTATTTCCACTTTGACCTGTAGAAAATACACATATTACTGCATATTTTACCCAGACAACGGAGAGTTCGAGGGATGTATCTTTGATAGGTATATATAATAGTGGAGAATTCAAACTGTGTTTCCCTTGATATTACATGTCATGAGGGAATGGTGGTCATCGGTAAGCTTTGAGTCTGCAGGGCGTTTTGTTTTCGATTTTCCACCATTCCATACCATGTTGTTGTTTTTTTCAGCTATAAATGATTTTGACGTTGGCATTGCTACGACGTAAAATGCACAAGGACGGATGCACACGTTGATTATAGCGCACACTGGGAAAGCCCTGCCCTCGCTGTGTGCCATGCAATTGATATGACCTGGTGTTGTACCTTAAGGTACTATGACTTGGTGGCTAAAATGTACTGATGCTTTGTATTTTTACGTGTAACAAGAACAATATCCACTTTAGTTTTGAATTACAGAAATAATCATAAAATATGCATATCATAGAATATATTTTGTTGTTGAATGAAAAAGAAACGTCTAATTGATTATTCAAATATTACTTTGAACTTGGCCAAATTTTGGTTGGGGTTCTTTAAATCATGAAAAAATAGATTTTTAATGACCTTTTGTTGAAAAAATACATTTCGGTTGCAGTAGTTCATGGATTATGCTACATTTTGGTGGAAAAAATATTTCTAATGCAGGAAAAAGGAGTTCTACGTTTCCAAAATTTGGCCAAGTTCAAGGTAGTACATGATTGATTAATATTTTTTTTATTTTTTATTCAACAACAAAAATATAAACTATAATATGCATATCTTATGATTATTTCTGTAATTTAGAAGAAGAGTGCATATTGGTGTTGTTACACTTCAAAATACAAAGCACCCGTATATTTTAGCCACCAAGTCATATTAATATTTAGAATAATAACCATAAACCATTTCTTCTAGGCATAGCATTTTATTCAATATCGTTTAGAAATGGAAGCAAATGTAGCGTAATTTATCTTGCTTCAAGGTTTGAGCACAATCCTGCCGCTTCTATGCAGGTTCATATGCAGTATTCAGTTGTCACATGACGAGTTTCTGTTTTGATGACAGGAAACCCCAGTTGAATGTATATGCACATTACGTTATCTTACCAATGTTTCTTCAGCCAATATAAAGGCAAGCACGCCTCGCTCTGGCGGGAATGGACTGACGAACATGTACACAAAACCAAACGAACGTCTGGTTGAGTTGTGGTTTAACGTCTCAGTAAACAATAATTCAGGTATGACGAGACGTTTGTAGGATAACCCTCTAACTCGTCAATGAATCATCACGGTAAACACAGCCTAACATAGCAAGCCATTTAATGACTGATTTCCGGCTTTGCTTTACTGTATCATAATGTAAAAACAAGAGCCTTTACCACGTTCCCGGAATAAGAATCGTCATAGTCTGGAAACCATATTGTAACAGCACGTGGATTCCATTTTAAAAAGGAGCCCCAGTACTTCATTAGGCTAAGCGCTTGCTTGCTGAGGTAGCTGCCCCCTGATCGAGACCCGGTGGAGGGGGAAATAGTTCCAACAGTAAACGGTGCTCTATTGCACACAGCTTTACATTATTACCCTGCCATCATCTTGATAGGACTGAAATAATTTTGCAAAAGACGTAAAATCGCAATATCCATTCTATTGCCAAAATATAGGTTTTCGCAGGTTAAACGATTGCCGTTAAAATTTTATGCAATAATTACTATTCAGCTAGTCGCTTAAGCCCCGTACATATGGGCCGATTTGCTTACATGAGTATCTATTTGCGTATATGCAAATTTGCTTACGTAAGCACATTGCCTCATGTGTACGCTTTTACTCGCGTGAGTAAAGTTTACTCCTTACGCAATTATTTTACTTTTGCACTTGCAAATCTCGAATTGCATATATGCAAATTTTACTCAGTGTACGCTAAAAAGAATTTGCTTATGTGAGTGTTTTTGTAATTAGGTCATATTAACATTGATTTGATGTTGTTTCGCCATGAATTTCTTTATAGCTTATAGCAACTAACTTGTCCTTATACCTTATGTTAAGATATTTGGCATTTTTAATTTGAAATTATTTAGTTTGCCAATGTAAGAATTTACCGTTTATTCTTACTATACGACAACCTGACATTGTTTCAATGTTTCTTTTATTCCTGGTTGATTTGAATCTATTTTTGATTACATTTCAAGAATGTTCAGAACTTTTATCAGCACTTATACCCTTTCTGGCTTCCTTATATGTAAATTACCCTTTCTGGCTTCCTTTTATGTGAATAATCATACAAAGATACAAATTTTCCATGAAAAAGGATACAAGTTTTATGGGTAGCTTTCTGAAAAAATATTTTGTACATCGGAACCTTGGTTAAACACTTTCGCATTCTTAGAAATGAGTTTCTGTGTCTAGCATTTGGATGGCACCAGCTAGGGTGGTGATATAATGCGTTGAAAAGGAAACATGTAACAAATTCAATGCATTAGTGTGTTGCTCATTTGAGCACATTATGGAATTATGAAATGCATTGTAGACACTTATCAGCTTCAAACTGTAGATATAACAAAGTTCATACAAGATTACAAATGTTTTATGACCGAATCACCTATAAATGAATACTTTTTCACCATAAAACGCCCGATTTTCTATTTGTGAAGCTTTTATTTTCCTAACTTCATGCGTTCTAAATCTCAAAGCATTTTAGATTTGCATATCATTAAGTGAAAGATGACTCTACATTGTTTTGTTGACTTCTCTAGGCGAAAATAAAGCAATATTTTAGAAATCCTAAAGAAGGGTATGTTCTAGAATTACAATTTTCATCTTTTTTGGCATAAATACTCCTGGGTCTTTCTTGGAGATTTTTGATCATGTGTACGCTTTGCCAAAATACTTTTGCACATGTTAAGCAAAGTTTGCATATAAGCAAACTTACTCACATATGCAAAATTGTCCATGTGTACAGGGCTTTAGATAGGCGCCGTGGTCGAGTGGTTAGAGGCGCTCGGTTATGGGCAGAAAGTCGCCGGAAGGTCGTGAGTTCGCGGCTCACCGTTACCATCCATCCGACGACTGGAAAACTCTCTCTGTCAACCCAGCAGTAAATGGGTACCTTTTTCAAGGAAGGATAAGGCAGCGAAAGGAGAGGGATGGGCTCCGGCTTTCATCTGCTGTGTCCAAGATACAGTGAGACTCTATTCCCAACTGCCCCTAGGCTATTAGGCTACGGGAAACCTTTACCTTTTACCTTTAGTCGCTTAATGAAGTTTCGAGTGCACGTGTGATTCCTATCCTCCGTTTCAGCTCCAATCCCAGTGTGACTCTTATCACACAGTGTGACTCCTATCATTGCCATTCCCCTGTTTTTCTCTGCAAATACCGGCAATATCATACCAGAATAGCTGCATTCATACTTCTTTTTAGTAATGGTATTGGCCTCTTTGCATAAATCGGTTGAGGAATGAAAACTTTGGCTAAAAACCTTTTAAAAATGGCGAAGTCTGACAAAGTGTGAGTCCTACCAAGTCGTACAGACCCACTGTGGAGAATTTTTCCGGAAAACTACAGGTTTCCAGGGAGAAGTAAACGTGATGGTGAAACGTGCTTCAAAGGCCAGGTACTCTACAGTAGGTCTCATGTCTGAAATCGATCATAAAGAAGGAAAATGGTTATAATACTTACCTCGAATCGAAGACAACAACGATCCAAAAGTGTGAGATTATCTTTTGCGTATCACGTGATTGCCCCCCCCCCCTCCACCCCTTGAAAAAAAAACATGGCAATGACTGGAATTGAGAGGCGCTTTACGGGCTTTTGGACAATTAGCTGACTAGACGTGTGTGGTCATTACATAAATATTGCTATGAAGCAAAGCAGTTATATATATAATGCCATTCCTATCCAGATAATTGGAAAGAGAACAAAGCATAAAGAAAAACATACGTGAATAAAAGTGATGCTGTGACTGGTTCGCTAATTTGGGTAATACAAGAACATGTGGTGAAAGAGTCTAATCAAGACCAAGATAAACATGATAAAGCCACGAAATACTACAATAACCATGACAAAATAATATGTGGTGAAAGTTCCGTTTTGCACTTACTTTCTCAAACTACCTGTAATTTGATCTTGCCGTGGGGCACATAGGCCATAAAATTGGAAGCATGGTTAATAAGCTGCACGTTTGTCCCACAAAACTGGTTAGTAACAGCGCTCTAGATAAGAGGGGTATTTGAAGATAATTGAGGGATATTTTTTTTTATTTCTCATTGAAACATATGTTGTGACCCCTCATCTGAACCGTCTCATACTTGTTTTTTTTCTCATTGAAACATATGTTGTGACCCCTCATCTGAACGTCTCATCGAGAACCGTCTCATCGAGACGGTTCAGATGAGGGGTCACAACATATGTTTCCGATGAGACGGTTCAGATGAGGGGTCACAACATATGTTTCAATGAGAAATAAGAAAAATTATCCCTAATTATAACTAAATACTCCCTCTTATCTAGAGCTCTGTAGTAAGAGGCTTTTTTCCTTATTATGAACACAGCTCATGTGCGTCATGCTTTATCAAGATGGTAGTATATTAAAATAATGCCATTATACTAACAAATGAACAGGTCAAGAAAAATAGTAAGCTTAAATAAACTAAAGGTCGATCCATTTTATAGTACAAAGATCTTCATTGTTGTAAATTTAAGCGTTTGCTTATTCGTTTAATGCTCGTCATTATGTCTCAAACTTATTTCGTGTAGTCTGTACATTGGCATCAATATTTTCGTATTTCCCTATCTTAGTTGTCGGTGTTATAAAAGCTGGTGTTTTATTTATAAAACAACTTAAGTGGTTGCTATGCTGTTGCTAAGGCTGAATTTCTATGAAAGAGATTCCCTACAACTCTGGAATTTGCTCTGGAGGAACAGTCTGAACAGTTTGTTTTTGTTGGGTTGAGAACCTAAGTATATGATGAACCAAGACAGAACAAATGGCGAGGGTTGGTCGACCACAAACCGGTTAAGCCCCACAGTTATTTCATTACTGGCCGCCCCAAGGTGGCAGTTCTGTTTTGGTTCTTCTTGGTAGTTTTATGTGTTGTTAGTTGCTATGTCTGTTATTGATTTATTGTTTGTGGAGTTCCCTACATGGGAAATGGCTGTTCACATGGCTGCCGCTGGTGTTGTCTTTGGTGGTGACTAATTTTATGTTGCCTCTTTTCCACAAGGTTTCTTGGGTTGGATCTGGGATTGCATTGCGTCAGTTCCTGAGAATTTTACTCCTTACTTTTGTTCAAATGATGACCTTAGTTTGACGTTTGACCATTTTACTCCGGTGAAAGATTTAGGACCTCGTTGCTCTCTTGCTTTTTTCTGAGCAATTGCATAAGTATTATGAACTAAATAAAGATATGCACGTGTCTATTTGATAGCGTTTTTTTTTCTGTTTTTATGCAACCATGGCCTGTTTAACTTAGTCAGTCCGTTAAATTTGGATTGATCTCGACTCTTCAGGTGCAGCGGTCATGACCAGAGTTGAACCTTGCAAATGGGCCTGGCATAATGTGCTTACCTAGAAAATTAAGACAACCACCAGAATATTAGCTTTTTCAACAAACTAATATTTATGAAATAAATTAAGGATTTGTGGGAAACGCAAAAGCAAAACAGACAAGGAGCTGTAGGGTCAAATATATATATCTATAAATTATAACTGAAACTAATAGCGAAGTGCTTTAAACTTAAATGTCTATACTGACATATAGAATTTTCAAAACTAGCATGCTACATGCTAATCATAAATATTGGAAACTGGGCTAGAAAATGGGATATGAAATTCCAACCCGTCAAACGTAACCTGATGCAGCTATGTATAGCCTTGTTGACGATTTGTATATACTGCTCTAAGGGAAGGGCTGTAACTAATGTAACTAATGTTGGTAGAACTTGTAGCCCAACCCTATTGTAATATTATTGGACAATAAAATATGTTTAAACTAAATTAAACTGATGCAGCTAGTTCGGAAGCTAATTTGAAAGTCATTGATCATGTTACGTAGAAGAAATATTTGATCCGCGACAGGACAAAACCAACAAAGTGGTTGTGTGCCCAAAGCAGACTCAGATCAGCCTGGGCGTCCGCCCAGTCTGATCAGAGTCTTTGCTTTCCGCAGGTAAGTAGCCTAGACCCTTAGCTACCTTTTAAGCGCTTAGCAAAAAGTCCGATCAGACTGGGCGATTGCCCACGCTGATCGGAGTCTACGCTGAGCGCACAGCCCCTATGTTTGTTTTCTCGTGTCGAGGTTCAATTTTCTTGATTTTTTTTAGTATTCAGGATATTGGTGTTGCATTAACTTTCGACCTTAAATGGAACTCTCGTTACGCAAAAATATTTGTAAATAAAAAGAAGAAAAACTTGACCTTCTTAGAAGAAACCTCCTAGCATGCCCTTAGGGAAGCAAATTAAAATATCCCTAGGGATGCTAAGGGAAACATCCAAATAAATGTTCCTTCTTCGCCGATTTCCTCTGCTGGAACTTCTAAGAATTTCATCTACTTGATAAGGCCAAGAGATTAAATCTTCTAGTCATCACCAATGTTGAAAGGATGGGTGCTTTATCAGAAATCAGATTCAGAATGTTTATTCCTTTTTCAATCAATTTCAATCTACTATTCGCCATTTTCTTATAACTTCTCAGTGAAGCGGTTTCCAGACTGTCTGCTATAATTTAAACTTACCGACATCCCATGGACTATTCCTTCTTCGCCGATTTCCTCTGCTGGAGCTTCTAAGAATTGCACGGCCTTGATAAGACCAAGAGATTAAATCTTCTTCTCATCACCAATGTTGAAAGGATGTCTGCTTTGTAATTTCAGATTCAGAATGTTTTTTATCCCTTTTCAATCAATTTCAATCTACTTTTCGCCATTTTCTTATCAGTTGTCAGTGAAGCGGTTTCCAGACTGTCTGCTGCATGTATCATTCAAACTTGTCCACAGTTAAATGGTGTAAATTAGGTCCTTTGTTTAGTGTTCGTTTTCTCTACTCTATTCCTAGCGGAAAGTACAACTTAAGTAGACAGAACAGGCCCTGAGATTACAAAACTTGAGCACATTCTCAAACTCAAAATATAGCACACTGATTGGCTGCTTTCGAACACATGCTCGGCAGCAGCTCATCAACTCAAAATAAAGCACACTGATTGGCTGCTTCCGAGCACTTTATTTTGAGTTTGAGATAATTCTCAAGTTTTATAACCTCGAACCCAGGTTGCACTGGACTTAAAGTATATGGTCACACTTTTGGGGAAAGAAACTCTGCCATCATTAATTTTTGCTTCCCTTCCCAATGGGGGTCGGTTTTTATTTGAACGAATCAATCTTGGAGCAAATTCTTTCTGTTATGTAAAGATCCCTTTTGTAAGGGCTTTGTTCTCCAGGGAAGCAAACAGAAAAACACGAAAGTTTTTACCGTTGGTAAAAATGGCGAAAATCAGGGAAATCTATGCATACATCTTAAACCACCAATATTAGCCTTCAGTTACAGGGTTGAACATTTGTGCCATAAGACGAAACTTAGCTGCCCTAGGAAGCTCCTTGGGTGATACCATTTTTGTCCTTTAATTAGCTTACATCTTCATTTCTTACAAATATTTCTTGCTGAAACTGATACCCACTTTGTCTTTTCGCACTTTTAACGAAAGAAAATAAATGTTTTGAATTTCTGTTTGCTTTCCTTGATGCAGAAGCTCTTCAAAAAGTAAGTCTAATCATACAAGGGACCATATGCAACAATGGATTATTGGCTATCCGATAAACCGAGAATTTATTTTGCATTAGCGTCAATGGGGAGTAAATATAAATCCACAAATAAAACCTTTATTTCTAGTTTTATCGGTAAGGCCCTTATGGCTTTTAAAAGCAAAAACCTTCCTCTTTACAAAGAACATTGTTTTATAATTTTATTCCTTTTTTTAAATTGGTCCTTTTTAATTATGAAGGACACTACCATCGCTCCTGTATAGTCCTATGGGAATGTTCATTTTGGAATGAGCGTTTTAGTTTTTAAACGATTATTTTATGATAGCTTCTAAGAATTCTTTCAAGGCCCTAATGGGATTATATGGATATCTTAGTTCTGCTTCATTTGGTATAAATTTCAAAAATGTGAAATAAAAACATTTTGGTCCTTTTTTCATTTTTGTTAACCAACCATCGATAATTTAACCATTATTTCACTTCTTCCGAGCGGCTACGGAAAGATCCGATTGCAATATCGGAGAAAGATAATAGATTATGATACAGACATGGGACACTTACCACTATTTATTTATTTATGTATGTATTTATTTTTTGTTCGGATTTATTTATTTATTTATTTATTTATTGTTCGTTTGTTTTGCTGGGACCATGAAACTCTGGTAAAGATAATTTTTTCTAACTATCCCACAAATACTTTACTTGAATAAGAGGAATAGGAGCATGATTATTTTGGCTTTAGAAATATAAAGATCCCATCTTTATGCAATTTACATAATGGTACAATTAATTGGTCATGGCGGATCATTTTGTCAGAGACAGGTAAAATGACCTTGCGGTTTGTCTTGCTGATGTAGCCCCATTGAGACCAAACTGTGAAATCTATGTTTGATGTTTCGGCTTAAACACATGAAAGGATTAGGCACATGGTCTTGCATTTTTCCAGATATGCATTTAGTACGGCGGAGCATGTGTTCAAGGTCAGTCTCGGCGATATATACATGTAGGGAAAAGTCGCATTTTCTTGCTTGATTTTGAGTCTTTGACCTTGGCAGTTGCAAAGAAGTGAACAGAACTACTGTATGCGTGAATCCAAACGCTGGACGTAAGCTTTCCGTGATAGACAGTCTAGAATTAAGAAAACATACCGAAAAACTTGGTATCCTCAGCCCGGTTCCGCATGAGATAATAGAAAATATAAGGAATTTTTATCAAACACAAAAACAGCTTCTGAACAATAATTGGATCAAAACTAACATGAACTCTGTGATAAATCATTATTTTATACATTGCATATGACTTTTAAGCTGTTTTTATTCCCCGTTTGTCTTTTAGGCCTTTGGCAAACCCTCGTTCAAACCCTCTTGCATGCCTCAAAAACAGACAAACAGGGATTAATACAGCCAGAAAGTCATCTGCAATGTATAAAATAATGATTTATCACAGAGTTCATGTTAGTTTTGATCCAATATTATTGTTCAGAAGCTGTTTTTGTGTTTGATAAAAATTCCTTATATTTTCTATTATCTCATGCGGAACCGGGCTGACGATGGAACGTTTTTGCATATATTTTCTAAACTCTAAACTTTCCATCAAAGAAAGCTTACTTCCAGCGTTTGCATTCACGCATACAGTAGTCACTGTTCACGTCTTTGCAACTGACAAGGCCAGAGACTCAAAATCAAGCAAGAGACTGCGACTTTTCCCTACATGTATATATCGCCGAGATTGACCTTGAACATATGCTCCGCCGTACTAAATGCATATCTGGAAAAATGCAAGACCATGTGCCTAATCCTTTCATGTGCCGAAGAAACAATCTATATGTGATAAAATAACATTCTTATAGTTTGCATAAATAGTTTTCAGAGAAAATAAATACCTCAAATCTTGTGCAGCTGTCAAATTTGTTTACGATTTCGGCTCCCCTCCTGCAAAACCGGAAACTCCTCTCATGGATTGGCGTTCTGAACCGTGGTTTCGCATGAGAGCGATTGGTAGGCGTGTATTTTGCTCATTAGCGCAATATATTTTGCCATGTTTTCTTATCTATATTCTGTCTTGAGATAGAAAACATGGCATCGTCGCTCAGAGCAAGGGCTAAAGTTGGTTACAAGTCTTTAAGTGACGGTGAACCTTTGAACATGTCCATGCGGACAGCGAAGACTCTGGTCAGACTGGGCGGATGCTCAGGCTGATCTGAGTCTTCGCCGAGCTCCGATCTGACTGGATGGATGCCCCGAGATGGATGCCCAGCTTGATCTGAGTCTTCGCTTGGCGCACTTAGTTTGTTTTGCCATGTCGCGGCTCAATGTTTACATTTCTGTTTTGTTATCTCGTTAAAACTGCCTCATGCAGTTTTAAGAAAAATATAACGATAAGTTAACAAACCAAAAGAAAAAAAGAAAAGAAAAAAACTTTTCAAATGCATCCATATTGAAGGAAAAGATGCAAACAAGTATGGTTAAAATTAATTTGCTGACTTTCAAAAGACTGTTTCTTAAAGCCCCTTTTCATTTGTATTTTAAAGCCCCTTTTCATTTGTACGCTTACTTGTATCGATTACTATGCGACGAGCGGAATATGGGCAATAAAACAGCGCGTGTCCTTATCACCGAATAAACAGATTACTAGCCGAAAGTGTAAAGATGAGAATATACACAAAATGAAATTGCTGTCAGATTGCTACTTAGATTAACATTTATTTTCTGGATTCCTATATAAATCATTGCGTTCAGAAATCATATCTTATCAGATATTTGTAATTATCCAAACCAACCACTTGTTATTACGAACTCAACTAAACTTTATTATGGAACCTGTCTCAGGCCACTCGCGTCAAACGGAACCACAGCATATTCAAACAGGCAGGGCCCAGACAGGGCTGTGCATATGCGCAATCTCGTCAGGACTCTCTATGTTTGCATGAACAATCAACTGATCCCCGAAGTGGCAAAAGCGAAAATCCAAAACCTTGAACTACAGTTAACCGATTTTCTTATAATGTGGTATTAATTTTAATTGGTGATATTCTTTATTTATTCATTTAGCAGATAGAAAATACCAAATTTATTCAGAAAATTAACGCTTTCTTTAATAGGAAAAACTGATAATGTAATATCATACACTTATTGACCTTTACTGACGCGATAATGCAGTTTTAAAATTAAGATATTGCACGAGTCATAATTAAAGCAAAATCTTAAAACCCTGATCAGGCTACAGTACGCAGATGTGCATGCTTGCGTAGGCTGATCAAAGACTTTGCTATGAACACGTTTTGTTAGCATCGCTTGCGTAAATTGTGAAGACTCTGATCAGACTAGGCACTTAGATGCGCATGGCTGATCAGAGTCTCTGCTACTTACCATATGTAAAGGGGTCACTCGCGTAAATATTTAAGACTCTGATCAGACTTCAGCACTTTGATGCGCGTGGCGGCGTAGGCTGATGAGAGTCTGTACTATTTACAATGAATTGTTTGGTCACCAGCGTAAAAAGTTAAGTCGCTGATCAGTTTACAGCAATTTGATGCGCGTGGTTGCGTAGGCTGAGGAGAGTCCTTGCTGTTTGCCACGTGTTAATGGGTCGATCCCGTAAAAAGTTAAGACTAATTAGACTACAGCACTTTGATACACGTGGTTGCGTAGGCTGATTAGAGTCTTTACTATTTGCAGTGAGCTCTTTGGTCACTTGCGTAAATAGTTAACACTCTGATTAGACATGCTACAGCAAGAAAACCATCTTCATGTTAGATAGTGCATTGTTTTTGTTTCAATACACTTGATAATAATGGTAGCTATAAAGAGTTAATGGTTATGAGATAAGCTCTAAAATGTTGCAATCAAATAAGTTAGAATACGTATTTACTATAGATCATATTTTGTTTACTGTCGTGTCAATGCACTTTTAATTTTGGACCAAACCTTGATCTTTGTTGAGAGTCACGAAAAACAGTTCTGAAGTAAGGATACCAAAGTTAAGAATATTGTCGTCAGTCAAGGTGCTATTATTGTTCCAAATGTTTTTTTTTTTTTTTTTTTTTGTTGTTCTTCTTCTTCTCTTCTTTGCTTTTTAGTTTTGTTTTTGAGAGTGGGGGCGGGGGTGAGGAACTACAATACCAAAAAGAGAGTGTTTTAAAAAAGAAGGCTTGTTCATAACAGATGAAGTATTCCCGAAATTGAAAATTATTTGTTAACTAAGGGTACGCACAAGATGCAAAAATATAGATATCAAAGAAACTATAGACACAGTGAGCCTTGTTTATTATCATTTGTTATCACTTGTAGCCTTCGAAAGCCAGAGGCAAACATCCAAAACTAGAAATTTGTTAATTTAAAGTCCTTAATATTCTTTTATCTAGCGAACACACGTGTCTGGTAATGTGAATCAATAACCATCTTTTATTTGTGTTCTTAAATATAGATATTTACGTTTTCAGTGCAAAACTCTCTGTAAACTTATTTAAGTGATGCGTTTACAAGTCAATAACATCATTGTGCCAAGTGGTTTTGAGTGACAGCTCACTGCACTAACTAGCAATCTACACCATGCCATGGGATCTACAACATGCCATGTACTTGTATGGCTAGCAAACATTGAGTGACAGTTCGCTACGCCTACTTGCACACCCAATCTGCAGCAGGAGGTGGATTTTACTGGTAGGCAGTGACAATGCAAAAGTGTAGCAAAATCGGCCGGTAATGTCTCTAAAAACGATTCTTATATATGTATTTCTTATTTTTGTTTATCTTTTTATTGATGAAAAGCATCGTTTAACAATATAAATATAAGAAATAAACGTGCAAGAATGTTCCCCTCCCCCTTCCACCCCTACTATTGTTAACAATGTTGTGTTTGTGCAATTTTACCGCCGGTATCGCCTACACCTTGCCTTCAAAATCCTCTCATTTCTGAGAACGGTATGTCACATGCATGGATTAGAGTACATATGTGCATCTTATGTGTGATCTGTTTATGGTATACTTTGATTGGTCACTAAGTTGTGACAGCGTTTCGAGACTTCTTGGATGACTCTCGTAGACGGTCTGATCTAGGTAAAGTCTGTTTGCTATATCATGTAATGTATATATCATATTGCACTTCCTTGTTTAACCTACCGTGAACAATGCTAAAAAATTTGGACACCTGAGGCAGTTACTGTAATTTCCAAAAAAAGGAACAGTTTTCTTTTATAATGAAGTAATGAGTTCAAAAGATGCAAGTGGAACTTCAAACAGTGTTAGCCGTGATAATGCTGCTCCTTTAGGAGCAGTCTGATAAATGAACAGTCTGATTTGGGTCTGCACTGTTTGCTCAAACCCATATGTCCCAATATTTGAATTTTATGGTACTAACCAAACAAACCTACACGTTCGGATCGAATATTTGATCGTTTGGTTATTTTTAAACGAAACCAAATGATATGAGGTGATCGATTCTGTCAGAATTTGGAAATAAAGGTACATATCTAAGTTTTTTCTGATGTATATAAGTATCTTTGTATTTTTTGTAAAGCGTTATTGTCATATGTATTTTATCGTCTAGCTTTACCATAATTTTAGCGCTGTGTTAAGGCTCTGCAACGCTTGCCATTATGCCAGAACTTTTATGACACTCTTGCCTGACGGTCAAGTAAAAAATATGTTTCCTCTCATTTTAAGCCATCCATTTTAGTACAGAAAATAATGTCTCATTCTGTAATTTGACTCATCTGGCGATATTTCTTTAGAGCTTGCTTATTTGTTGTCTTAGGTCATGAGATCACTAAGATAATTTTTCGTCGTCTTTTTTGTGAGTGTTCTTATCTGTAATGTAGGCGATACATAAACTAGTAGTCTTTTTCTAATCCGTAGCTGATCTCAGCGTGCCTGTCCGTATATCGCAGAAGAAAACACATTGGACTGTCCTGGCTTCCGTGTTCGGGGTATATATGCACATTTGTAACAGATACCTTGTACGTATGCTTTTCACGAACTTGTTTTTAAACTTGAGTGTTATGTAATATGTTAACGATCACAGCTTCTTTCTCAAGAATATTAACTATAAGAAGACATTTTCGTTAGTATAGCGTAAACATTCTAAAATGAGCATCGGCACGAGAAAACCAACAATGTGGTTGTGCGCAACGTGCAGACTCAACTCAGCCTGAGTATAAAATACAATGCGAAAAATCTTAATGTCAATATACATTTATCGGTTTGTCATATACATACATGTATATCGTTTCGTCGTTTTGCTCACCTTATTGACATTTTGCTTTAGCAACAAACGATGAAAACTGGAAAATCGCCGAATCAGATTAAAATCTCGATGCCTCTTAAGGGCTCATCACACTACCAAGTGGGTGGGGAATGGTCTGAAATCAGAATTTGATTTTTTTACTATACTTGTGAAATATGAAGTTTTGTCTATCCCAAATGTAATTTCTGTATATTAGCAAGATATATATATATTGAGAGGACCTTTAAATATAATATTTAAAATGAGAAAAAAGAGGAAAAATACGAGGTGTCCAGGACTTCCGTTTGAACGTATAACCCAGAGATAATGGCATAAAACTATTTCGTTTTGTTGAAAGTGTCAAGCATGAACTACAATCTCACAGAGTTGCAAAGCCTTTAAATTTGTACTTTTTAAGAACCCGCTTCATTGTTAGCCTCGTGCATCATGAAGTCACTCAGGGCACCTATTTTTATTCATTAAAATTGTCAGTATCTCTCTCACGAACACAAGTATTGTACACTGCATGACCGTATCAGTTAAAAGCAAGTATTATTCTAAATGCAAACATGTGCTTGATATGGACGATCAGTGCACAAATGTCGACATTGTAGCAGTAAAATCTGCAAGTTTGCAGATAAGTTTCTGGTATGTTTTCATGCACACAAGAACACACGAGCCCTTTAACAAGTTATTATTGCGCATTTCGCGAGATTGGTAAAAACTCAAACCAGACACAAAAATCCGGCCCAATTTACCGGTACCAACCTCACAACAATATGGTTTGCATTAATTTAACAGTCTACGTATGTCTTATTCATTGTCATGTCAGAGTGTCCGGACTTTGAATCTTGTCTCTATGCCAAAGAAAAAAATAGATAATATGAATGATGATGAAAATTGTGCTCCAGTATAAACATGTTCAGAGGTCCCAGAATTAAGCCTAGATCTAAATAGGCTTGACATTTCTGAATTCATATTTAGGAAAAAGCTGTAGGAGCATTATGTCATAAAACTGTGTGATTTTCCACTTAAATTTATTAATGGAAGTGCGGTACCGGAATCGGATCCCGCCTTTTGATTTGCAATATCGGCTTTCAGAATGTTGCACGGAAGACTTATCTTGCTATTCTGAGTAACACTTCGAGAAACAATAAATAATCGAATTCCGGTGTTTAAAAAGATATGAAACACCACTGAATATAGTTAGTTACTGTAGCAGTTAACCATAGATTATTCCGTATTTTCAAGCAAAATTGTGTGTGTTATAAATAATGAAATAAGCTGGGTAACTATTTCAAGTCGCATCTTTTCCAAAGACGAGTTGTTAGGCACTTCCGTTTTAGATTTGCAAACGTAAATAAATACTTGGAAAGTTATATTTTTTCGCCAATATATTCTTATTGGTAATCGAGGAATATATTGCTGAATAAAAACACAGACAATTGTTCTCTATCGGATGAAAACAATCTGCAATGATGTTACGTTGATTAAAGGTATTTATAGCTTCTAAAACCAATTTACACATTTCAATGACACGTTTTTACGTGAATGTGACGTAGCACGTGCTAGGCAAGCTGTTTGGGATGTTAACGAGTAGGGTGGCACAGTCATACAATGAACAGTTGTTTATAAGATAAAAAATAAAGTTGTGGTTTCAAGGACAAGTCACTGTTTATTTTGGCTTAGCTGTGTCCTAATTTTTAAACCTATATTGGTGTTGTGGACGCATCATTGCAAATTCATTGGAAACATAGTATGGAAAAGAAGATGCAGAACTGTAAAAGAAATGTAAACGTCTCAGTGACACCTTTTTTTTGTTCCTGGGCGGCAGTTCACGGACACATCTTTCATTTCAAGATTTTTCATGGAATAGAATGAAATTAACAGTGATAAATTTTTCACATTATCATCATATCAGGCAACCAGAGGCCATTCCTGTTTTAGTTACATAAGTCTTGAGCCAGACTCAACATATGGTCTAGCCAAGTAAAGTAAGACTCTCGTCCTCTAGAGTACCCTTTAGGACGCCGAGATCCCTGTGAGCGAATGAAAGAGTATTGTCATCGGCATAATTATACAGATCGGAGTCTTTGATAAAATAAAAGATATCATTGATAAAAAATATAAAAAATAAATGGCTCAAGAATTGAACCTTGGGGGACTCCCTTTATCATTTCTGCCTAGGATCTAACAATTTTGACTCGCTGGTGTGTATTTGAGAGGTAACTGGCCAATAGCCTGCATGAACTGTCAGAAACCCCTTACGTCTTTAGTTTGGCTATAGTAAGATCATGGGGCAGGCAATCGAAAGCCTTCGACAAGTCCATCAGGATGGCACCAACATACATATTATTGTCTAGGGCTTGTTTCCAGTCTTCCACGATGCAAAACAAGGTCGTTTGGCAGCCATAAGAAGTTCTAAAAGCTGATGAAAAAATGTCAAAAATTTCATTGAAGTTGGATGTAAGTTGGTCACTGATAAGTCTTTCAAACATTTTGGAAGATGAGGGAAGAATGCTAACTGGCCGGTAATTTTTGGGTATGAAGGGGTCATCTTTTTTATAAACTGGTGTTACTTGTGCTTTTTTAAGCTGAGAGGGGATAGTTTGCTTGCTTAGCATCATGTTGGCTAGGTTACATATGGGTAAGGTTAATGCTGGCAGTGCCTCCTTAATAATTTTGGGAGGTATAGAATCAACCCCTGTAGCCTTTTTTACATTGAGTTTTTTGATACAGGTTGAAACTTGAATTGCTGTAACTGGCTTAAATTCAAAGCTTTGTGCTTTGTTGTTTTTTTTTTCTTTGATCTGCTTAGTGCCAGGATGGCCATCATTAATTTGAGTATTATTATTAATTCCTATCTTTTTGGCAATGTTGATATAGAATTCATTCATCTTTTTGCTGACAGCTTGCTGAGTTGAAATCAGCATATCATCTTCTTTCAATATAATATTGGAGTCACTTTAAACAGTAGACTTCTGAGACAGGAAAAGTGACGAAACTGGCGAAAGTGTGCACTTAAAACTGGTTAACTGCTTAGGAGTTCTAAGCCTGCCCAGGAATAGAGAGGTTTGGGTAACTGAATGTCCCGACATGACCATAGCTATTTACCGTGGACGTAAAACACTAAAAAAACAACCTCTTGTTAATGGCGTTGTGTTTGTGCAATTTTACCGCTGGTATCGCCTACCCCTTAGCATTCATAATCTTCCAGTGTCGAGAACGGTATGTCACATGCATGGATTTTAGCACAAATGTGCATATTATGCGTGATCTGTTAATGGTGTTATTTGATTATCCTATCTCAAGTAATAAAGAAGTTGTGACGGCGTTTGCAAGACTTCTTGGAAGGCTCTCGTATTTTCATCTCTATTGACAGTCTGATATGCGTAAAGTCTGTTTACTAAGGGTAATTCTTTTCCAATGTTAAGGGTTACTATGCGTGCAGAAATGTTAATGACTGTCCAACAGATTTTACCCGATAACACACATTACATCAGACATCCTTCTTTTTGGTACAGATGGAATATGTAAGGATAGAAACACAAATATCTTTAAAGCTGTCCAAAATACATAGAAAGAACAAAAAGATTCACATCATAAATGTTAAACAGATTATTGAGTAACACTGACAACTGAAAAATAAAATGATCAAAAGGGAATGTTGGGAAAATCACTCCGTCATGAGTTATCTATATCAGAAAACTACCTTGATTTTACCAAAGGACATTCAGACAATGCCCATGGGGAAACTCCTTTATTGCATTGCTCTCTCTCTCTCTCTCTCTCTCTCTCTCTCTCTCTCTCTCAGTTAGATTCACATTTAGATCACACATGCATGTTAGGTAATGGAATTTATATTTGTTTGCTCTTGACATTTCTGTGTATGTAATCGTGGTAGTATGAGAGTTTATTAGAGGGTATACGGTATAATATATAGTAGGCTTACTAAATTATAAACTGGTTTTGTCAAGGTATGTAATCACATGATGGCAATTTTCACGTGGAAAACGAAATTGAATTATAGTACTGAATCATTCGAGCCAAAGCCAGCGACAAAGAAACACATACATTTCCTTTTGACTATGGATGTAATACATGCCAAGAGCAGACTGCAGCGGTTCTTTTGTCAGGTAAGCCTCGTTTCAGGGGCAGAGCAGGCTTTCTCATTTGCTTTTTATACATTCCGATTTATGGTCGTGTTTCGTGTCCCATCCAGGGATGAATTCTTTGAGTCGAAATTAAAGATGTACGCTCTCATTTGTTTCTATTAAATTTCGCCGGGCCGGGTAGCGCAGTCGGTAGGGCACCTGACTCATAAGTCAGAGGTCCTAGGTTCGATTTCTGGTCTGACCACTTTCCTGTTCCTTCCGCTTATTGAAGAAGGGCAGTTGTCAGTTACTGGCGAAAGTATGTGCACTTAGTACTAGTTAACGGCTTAGGACATCTAAGCCTGCCCAGGAATAGTGCGGAAATGTTAAATGACCGTCCCGACATAAACATAGCTGTTCACCGTGGATTTATCATCTGTGATGGACACTAGAAGTAGGAGAATTTATATTCAAATTATGCTTGCAGAAACGCCTTTTTATTTCTATGTGGGAGTCAGTCCGTTTATGACGACAACATATTCGTGAATATTCAAAAAGGTTCGCACTGATATATCATGAAGATATTTTTGCTGTAGACTTTTTGCACAAGTATTATTTGGGTTGCATAAACTAATCCGTTTCGTTCTTTTTTGGTTATTTCAAAATGATTACGAGGGCGTAAACTTTCAAGTTTTTAGCTTGTTCATTTGCTATTCAGTAAGATTTCATATTATTATTGTTATTATTTTAATTCAAAGTACTAGACAATCAGTTCAGCCTATGTGCTATTAGATTCGTAGCTGAGAACTTTTTCAGAGAGGTTGAAAATAATAAGAGTAAGAGATAGACTCTTATAAAGATAAATTATTTACATCCCATCTCATTGTTGCACATAGTCGACACTTTCCATGTCGATATGTCATATTTGTTGCAGAAAAAAAAAAGTAATTTATCACAACGGGTTTTCATTGGCCGCTTTTAAGTAATAATATAAGTGGATGCCGTGTGCCGAAAAGAGTTTTCGTTTGCTTAGGATTTAGGTTTTGGTGTTTTAGGTTTTTCACAACTGAAGAGTTTAAGGAGTTGGAGCTTAATATGTTAGAGTGTTTTTAGCTTTCCTGACCTCTGGCGAAAATTTCCAAATTTCGAGGACAGACATTAATCGCTACGACATTTGAGTTTATAAAATAAATGAATAGATAAATAAAGAAAAAGTGGTTTTCTGATTTTCAGAACTAGTAAATATCTGAGAGTAGACAACAATGTTCCAAGTTTGTATGCAAGACCATTTTCTTTGTTTTGACAGATTTCAAAGCTATCAGATAATTTATTTGTAAAGTTATGCTATGGTGAATAAAAGGTGGTTACGAGGTTAATGATAGGAGTACTTCATGTAAATAGTTTCATTTCCTGGTTCCCCGACCAGGGGTGCAATGCAAATACAGTGGGACAGTAAATGTGGTCCCATGCCTGTACACTGTAGTTTTACCATTTTTAACAGGTTTGATATCGAGAGTATGTCGTTATGTAAAAAGAAAAAAAAAAAAATTCTGAAAATCAATTTTCGAAGCCGAATGCAAAATTTAAGACTATTCATTTGTTGAACAGGGATAATTATGATCATTTACAATGACGAAACTTTAGTCAGTAGATTGCAGCTACACATCCCGATAAACCATTCACGAATTTTTAATGAAGGCTTTTAGTGATTCATTTCAGCTGCATGGAGTTCAGATTGTAAGCATGTTGATTTTGATATAGATCTTCTACGAATTTTAAAAACTGTTTACACTTTCTAGTTCAGTGGTGGTAAGGTTTATTAATTGAATAAGGGATGTCATACCTGTATGATTTAGCAAACTATGCATATGCAATCAGTGCACTGTTCACAATCTTTCACAGGCCTAGTTGTGCATAAATACTTGCTTAGAAGTCATCTCTATGGCTCCTAAAAATGAAAGCATAGAAAAGGCCAAATTTTGGACTTCCTGTTTCGAATGCTAAGACTCTGCTACTGAAATATTTGAACTGGTTTCTTAGCTAAAAATAGATATTTGTGGAAACTGGACCTAAAACGGATATTTAGAAAGCCTCGTATAAACGGCAGCGGGCAATACAAGGTCTTGAGCAACAGTTTTCAAACTACAAGAACTTGTTGACTGGCTTTCAACAAGCGGCAGTTTAGACTTTCCAGAAACTGGTGCTAATTAATATATCTCTTTGCACAGACATAACTGGATTCTGACAGCTTCTTCGTCTTATTCATTTTACGGTATAGCCTGTACATTAAATTGAATATACTTGGATTTTCACACTGACAAGTGATATAAACACAGGTACGAATTTGGTCTTTCAAGCAAATAAATGTTCCAAAATGATCTGTAAAAGGTGATTACCTCACTAAGTTTTGGGACAGGAATGTCAGAGCAAACCTTGTAGACCAAGGTCAGACTGCTCAGGGAGTGCAGTAGTATTTCCCATTCTGCCAGCTCTTTTGTGTCAAATTGATGATATTCAAATCAGTGAAAGTCGATTCAGCTTAATTTTGGTTTTCAATCGCATCTGCTGCAGAGATAGCTTATGTCAGTATTAAAGCTGTCATGGTAAGATATTATGTCAGTAAGCAGTCAGCTGTAGCAGAAAAGGTTTAAACTGTGCTGAAATGGGCAGTCAACCTTAGCAAAGAGCGGAATTGACGGTTACGCATCAGGGGTCAATACCTCGAAACTTTAGCAAAATCGTAAGTTATGGTGATATTTACGATAATGTTACGAGCTTGTTAAGAGCGGGCTACTTTATTACCTCGAAGCAACCTTTACGTTCTCGTAGCGGTCTCGCTACTTACGACATCGTAAGAGTGTAAGGTGGTCCTGTGTAGAAAAAAAAGACTCTGTGTTTTGTATATGATGGCTGGGTTTACTATCAGCAAGCGTAGAAGGCGCCCAGATTTTTGTTATGAAGAGTTAGAAGTACTTGCTGAAGAGGTAAGGGTTCGTAAGAACCTACAAATGCGAGGACCATAATTTCGCTTTTCATATGGATGATAAAAGTACCGCGCCATCAGGAAAAGCCTGCAAAAATTGTGCAAAAGAATAGGTTTAATTACTGAATGTCTGTCCCGTCCCTCCACATGCTACCATTTGCATGTTGTCACTGGGAAAAGTTTACCTCAACTCTTTCGTGCTCTACCCAAAACTTCCCTGACTAACCCCTGCATACCCACCTAACCCTATCCAGATTTTCGCCAAACCTAGCCCTTACACAGTCTAAGATATAATACCCTAACCTAATGCCCCTACCCAAGCCCGTACCTACCCAATACCTACTTTACATTATCAATTCCTGTCCGAAACTTATCCAACGTATCCTGTCTCCACCTAACCTTACCCTATCGCACCTCAACCTACTCTATCCTGCCGTACCCAAACTTATTGTTCACTTGATTTGCTTACTAATTCTATCCTACAGTACCAAGTTATATATAGGAAGTTAATTCGATTTTTGAGGTGGATGAGTACACTTTCAGGGGAAGCACTCCACACTATACTTATATGCTTCCCTTCTTAGTAGGAGTCAACTTCTAAAAGACAAAATTTGCTCCCCTAGGAGGAATTCTTTCCTTTAAGGATAGACCCCTTTTAATCAGGGCTTCTTCGTCCAGGTGAGCTAACAGGAAGTCACTAAAGTTGTTTCCCTTTGTAAAAATGGTGGAAAATGGATGTTTACCAACTCAGTCTAATTTTGCCCATCCCAAACTATAGAATATTTAAGAGACGTCTGAAATCAAATTAAATCATGACTAAAATAACTAGAAACATAGTAACTAATAGGGCTCCGCCTTTATGAAACTGTTGACGACATTTAAGTCATATGTGCCCAACAATATAAAATAACAATAACAGTTTCTATCATCATGTTGTTCCTTCATATTCAATATGTTGTTTGAAATTTAGCCTCTGGTAGTGTCATTAAGATATGGGCAAAATACAAAATCGTGATTGATTAAAACATGGGCAACAACTCTGTGAAGCAGGAAACTGATGTTACCATTCTTGCATTCTGCACACCTTCAGATCATCTAATGTTTTATATTTGTACCAAGCTTTATAAAAATATCTTCAAATGCCTTAAAGTTATAGAGCGAACAAGATCCCCATACCTAAAATAACAAAGGGTTATAATTCTGTTAAAAAAGAAAGGTTCTTTTTCTCTACACATTGTCTGATGATGTTAATAGTTGTACCAAGTTTTGTCAAAATATCTTCAACAGTTTTAAAATTAGAGAGGGAACAAGTTTTCTAGACTGTAAACTTCAAAGGGGACTAATTCTGTACCAAGTCTCATGAAAATATCTCCAACGGTTTCAGAGTAATGAAGCGGACACGATTTCTGTACTCCAAATTACAAATGGGCATAATTCAATAAATAATGTAGGCAGAGTTATGGTTCTTGTTCTCTGCACATTATCTGATGATGCTTTACATTTGTACCAAATCTCGTGAAAATATCTTTAACGGGTTCAGAGTTATGGAGCGGACACGATTTCTGTACTCAAAATTTCAAAGGGGCATAATTCAGTAAAAACTGTAGGCAGAGTTATGCTTCTTGCTCTCTGCATATCGTCTGATGATGCCTTACATTTGTACCATGTCTCGTGAAAATATCGCTAACGGTTTCAGAGTTATGAAACGGACACGATTTCTGTACTCAAAATTTCAAAGGGGCATAATTCAGTAAAATTGTAGGCAGAGTAATGATTGTTGTTCTCTGCACATCGTCTGGTGATGCTTTACATTTGTACTAAGTCTCGTGAAAATATCTCTAACGGTTTCAGAGTTATTGAGCGGACACGAAATGATGACGGACGGACAGACGGACAAGGTGATTATTATAGGGCCTCCACAGACATCGTCTGGAGGGGCCCTAATACCAAGTCTCGTGAAATTATCTCTAACGGTTTCAAAGTTATGGAGTGGACACGATTTCTGTACTCAAAATTTCAAAGGGGCATAATTAAGTAAAAATGTAGGCAGAGTTATGGTTCTTGTTCTCTGCACATCGTCTGATGATGCTTTACGTCTGTACCAAGTTTGTGAAAATATCTCGGTTTAAGAGTATGAGCGGACACGAAATGATAATGGACGGACAGACAGACGGACAGACAGACAGACAGACGGACGGACAAAGTGATTACTTTAGGGCCTCCGCAGACTTCGTCTGGCGGGGCCCTTATTAACGCATTCCTGTAATATTTTATCAGGGTATTATAAACGGTATATGCGATAGGTTTGTGTCATTTTTCTGACATAAAGTTGACAATAAAGTTTCCCGAACTGCAGGTAAAATAGGGTGTCCGAATATTTGTGATAGAGCTATGCATAAAAAACGATTCACTGTTGGCGAATTATAGAACAGAACAGAACAGAACAAAACTTTATTCAAAATCAATTCTCAGGCCATACGCAGATGGCATAGGAGAAAAGTATAAATAATTTCCACATTAAGACGTCAATAACAGGATACAACATCATACAAACTGCACTATTGTTATCATCATCCCGAAAAAAGGAACCTTAGTTCGAATGTGTAGAAAAAGTAAAGTACCTGTCATTCCTATGACCAGGTACATTATAGGATGGAGGCTATGGCTCCGGTCAGTCTGCGTTCAATACCCAGGCTGACCCGCGCCCAAGCCTCTCGTAAAACAGTTAGGAAATAAGGTACCCCTTTTCACGATGTGGTTCACGATGTGGTTCACAACTATCATTTTATTTAAGAACAGAAAATAGGCTAAGGCAACAGATAGTTAGAATGTGTGTGTGTGGGGGGGGGGAGGAGGATAGGAGAGCTGCAAGAATAATGGAGAGAACACATACATCTGAACTACAAGAAACGCTAAAATAAATGGCTTATTATGATATATTTCTGCAGCTGTGCGGCCAGCGGTCTTCAATCATTGCAAATGAAGACACAGTAAAATCATCTAATGTACGCATCACCCAAAACTAGAGAAAATAATTATGCAAATATTAATTAATCCCTTTACTTACCATATATTTCTGCTGCTGTTTTCATTGTAAAATGGAACATGGTGACTTACGATGCAGTTAAGAGGTCGATTTGATCCTCGTAAATTACGACAGACTTACGGGGACCTCTTAAATTGCGAGGCGGTCGAGGTATTGCCAAAAACCACTACGAGCGTCTTACGATGACTTTACGATCACCTTAAGGCTTACGATGCCTTCGAGGTATTAACCCTGGGACCAGTTCTTAAAATTTGAATAAGAGCTATAGCGAGAATCGGTTACGTGAAGTAAATCATGTAAAATCATGGCTACGGTGAATTTTAAAATACGAAAACAATTCTGGTTATTGTCTTAGTTTACCGAGGTTCTTTTCAAAAAACAAAACAGAGTGTGCACTTAGACATTAAAAAAAAAAAAATAGCAGTGCGAAGTTATCGAATTGTATAGGGAAAGTTTATTCG
Source organism: Ctena decussata (assembly GCA_963989385.1). Classification (NCBI taxonomy): domain Eukaryota; kingdom Metazoa; phylum Mollusca; class Bivalvia; order Lucinida; family Lucinidae; genus Ctena; species Ctena decussata. The sequence goes on from OZ022499.1 coordinate 70,760,294, forward strand.
AAATAGTAGCATAAACTGGAAATACAGATCTTCTTTCGCATATCCAAGATTATTGACCATATTAGTCAGGACGTGTTACCGCATACTTTTAATTAAATCACGATATGATATGCTAGATTAATGAAAAGCTTGGTTATAATCAAAATTCTAGGGCACGTATATGTGTTACTTTGAAAATCCCGGAATGGGCATGTCTGAATATATAGAATGTGCAAAGCGCTCCTTGGATAAATAGATTTTAAATAGGAATATAGCAAGTATGGACATAGCGCTACTTGGTTGAGAGATTTGATATGAAAATATTCCAAATATGGACATAGCGCTACTTAGATGAGCAGACTTGAGATGGTATCTTTTCCAAGTATGGGCATAGCGCTACTTGGATGAGTAGATTTGAGTTGGGAATATACCAAGTATGGGCATAGCGCTACTTGGTTGAGTAGGTTTGAGATGAGAATATTTCCAAGTATGGGCATAGCGCTACTTGGATGAGCAGATTTGAGATGGAAATATACCAAGTATGGGCATAGCGCTACTTGGTTGAGTAGATTTGAGATGAGAATAGCATTGAGTTACTTGGATGAGTAGATTTGAGATGTTTTATAACAAGTACGCTACTTGGTGGAGTAGATTTGACATGAGAATATTCCAAGTATGGGCATAGCGCTACTTGGATGAGTAGATTTTCGATGGAAGTATTTAAAATATGGGCATAGCGGTACTTGGATGAGTATATTTTAAAAATCCGGAATAAGAATGCTTGTATATATATTAATAATTCCAGGCATGGACATAGCGCCGTTAGAAGACACCGGAATGGGAATATCTGCATATATAGTAGTTATTTCAGGCATTAGTATAGGGCTGCTTTGATGATTCAATTTGAAATTTAAGTTGCATATAATTTGCAGGTATTCAAGGCCAGGACATAGCCTGCTTGGATGTGTTAATCGCTGTTCATTTTAAGTCTTTCGTTAACGCTCGATAGTTGTTTGAGCGGTCACAGCTTTTAACATTTGCGAAAGCAGACTGTTGATTTATCTCCACAGTAGTGGAAATATAAATATCTTCAAATTGCTATGGCCTTCTTGATATCAAACAGTTTTGATATAATTTCTATAATTTCGATCATCATCTCTGTTGTCCCAGCATTTTAGGACAGGAAACTTAATTATGCGATTCTTTTGGTACGCGCCTTTCATTTATCAACTTGTAAATCAGCCGTTAAGTCTAATTATTTTTCATTTCGGAGTACATACGTTATTCCTATCATTTGGCAATTCTCGGCATGATGACAGCTTTTCAAGGAAGAAAGGGGTACACTGCGTACAGTATGTTTTGGGGTCAAAGGGTATAATTTCAGTTTATGCTGACTGTCAACAGATTGGAATGATCGCAGTTCGGTGTTATCTGTAATGCCAACTTAAGTAGTGCTGAGGTTATTGAGATGGTTGAGTTGCTGTTAGGTGGTAGTTCTGTGCAGAATGTGATGGCACGGCGTCAGGGTGTAGTTTTGCCTGCGAGGCCGCCCGTTTGCTGCAGTTGTGATACAATCGAGGGCTTGTGTTTATCGTGTTGGCTGTGACGCGAGCGTAGGTGGTTCTTTGCGTTTGAAATAAAGAGAGCTTGAAAGCCTATTATTTTTGATGCGGTTTAAAACTTATTAAACAACTGATTTTCCTCATGAAAATATGAAGTCTTGGATTATTTTACATTTCGACAATACATTTCTTCCAAACAATTTAAATGTCTAGATTAGATAGTTACAGAATTTCGGTATCAGGTGATGTTTTTGAACATACTGCATGCATTAAAAGCGCACATAATAATGTTACAACTAGCTAGAGATATCAAAACTCTATTAAATCTGAGGTTTATGGAAATTAGTTTTATAGCAGTTTTGGATTATTTAAAAAAAAAAAACAAATAAAAAAAAAAAAAAAAAACGATAGAGTTATCTGGTTTGCGGAAGTTAATATTGTATATCTGTTTTTGTTCGATAAGATTGTGCCACGCCAGCAGGAACTGCGGGTCTTCCTTGAAATACACAGCAGGTGGAAGTCTGAATTTTCGAAGTATGCTCTTAATAAATGAGTCTAATTTTCAAATAATGAGAGTTAAATTAATGTTTCGAAAATATAATTTATAAACATTTAAGAATTCTGTTTACTGCCCGTTCTTTGTTTCGAGCAGCTGGCTGTTGGCACATCCTATACTTGTATTTATGTTGTCATTGATTAGGAAGTTTCCAGGCTCGTGCTGGAACAACAAAGTGGTTGCGGTAGTGAGTTGTGGATCCTTTATAAGAGAGTGAGGTGAGGGGCTCTCAAGGCAATAAAATATAAATGATTTATGTTCGGATGAGACGGAGTCGAAGGAGAACATAATGGAATTTATATTTGTTTGCTCTTGACATTTCTGTGTATGTAATCGTGGTAGTATGAGAGTTTATTAGAGGGTATACGGTATAATATATAGTAGGCTTACTAAATTATAAACTGGTTTTGTCAAGGTATGTAATCACATGATGGCAATTTTCACGTGGAAAACGAAATTGAATTATAGTACTGAATCATTCGAGCCAAAGCCAGCGACAAAGAAACACATACATTTCCCCCACCCACCCACCCCGCGCAATGGGTGGGTTCTGAGGAAAAAGCCGTAGAAACCTAGAGTGCATACTATTTCTGCCATTCTGAGTGTTTTAAAAGGTAGGATCAGTTCAAGCGAATTTGAAGTTACGAAAATTTATCATTTCACATTCATTTGCATTATAATAGTAGCATGTGAAAGGCCAAAACAATTGTTAACCGTTTTGTATAGTTTACTGAATAATATACATGTATGATCATTAATGTTAATAATTTGATATTTATAGCAAGAGAAGCCATAGGAGCTATAACTTATCATGGCTACAGGATGGTAATACCCAGAACCGTGCGAAGTGGTAATTATAACTGACAGAGGCATCTGTTCTACAATCCATACACAGGAGGGTAATATTTTAATTTTATAACGTAAGGTATTTTAATATAGTTTCATAGAATAATAGCAGGAATTTTCTTTCTCTATGAATATGTTTTATTTCTACTGATACTACTACTACTTATGATAAATATAGACAGAATAGTGCTTAGAATTCGAATATCGTGGTGACAGTGCAGATTTTGCAGTTCAGTTCAAATTCATTTTAGAAAACAGATCAACCATGTATACAAGATACTTAAGTAATTTTAGTCTGTTTCAGAGTCTAATGTCGTCACACAGTTTCACTATCTAGCTGTTGCTCTGGTTTACGAGATTATCGGGCGGTTCATTGGGATGACTGGATGTTCTGTGGGCAGAGATTGTCTTTCAACAACAATCATTCTATTGCTAATTTCTTGTCACTGTCATTGAATCAATACACTAGTCAAGCAGCTGGCTGTTGGCACATCCTATACTTGTATTTATGTTGTCATTGATTAGGAAGTTTCCAGGCTCGTGCTAGAACAACAAAGTGGTTGCGGTAGTGAGTTGTGGATCCTTTATAAGAGAAGTGAGGTGAGGGGCTCTCAAGGCAATAAAATATAAATGATTTATGTTCGGATGAGACGGAGTCGAAGGAGAACATAATCTTATTTCTTGTATTGCCATTCACTATTGCTACTTGTTTTGCAGGAGATGATCGTATAAGTTTTGATGCTTGTTATCAAATCTTGTTCACCATATTGTACTCTGTAAATGTTATGCATGTAATTAACGTGAAATAAATATTGTTTAAACCAAGGGTTAGAACAATAAATTGTTTAAACCAAGGGTTAGAACAATAATGCTATATCATATTGCACTTCCTTGTTAACTTACCGTGAAAAAAATACAAAAATACACCTAAAGCAAGTATTTTAGTTTCCTAAAAAAGGAACAGTTTTGTTTTACAATGCAGTAATGAGTTCAAAAGATGCAGAAGGATTTGCAAACAGAGTTAGCCGTGATAATGCTACTCACTTAGGAGCAGTCTGATAAAGGAGCTGTCTGGTCTGGGTCTGCACTGTTTGCTAAAACCCATTTGTCACACTATTTGGATTTTTACGGTACTAACAAAACATACCTACACGTTATTGGATCGAATATTTGATCATTTGGTTAGTCTTTAATGAAACCAGTTAATATGAGGTGATCGATTGTGTCAGAATTCGGAAATAAAGGTACATCTAAAAGACTTTCTTCTGATTTATATAAATACGTGTTTTGAAGCATCTTAGTATTTTTGTAAAGCGTTATTGTCATAGTTATTGTATTGTCTAGCTTTACCACAATTTTAGCGCCTTGTTCAGGATCTGAACGCTTGTCATCTTGCCAGAACTTATATGACACTCTTGCCTGACGGTCAATTGAAAACTGTGTTTCCTCTCATTTTAAGTCATCCATTTTAGCACAGAAAATAATGTCTCATGCTGTAATTTGACTCATCTGGCGACATGTCTTTTGTGCCTCTAGTTTGTTGCTAAGGTCATGAGATCACTATGATAATTTTTTGTTGTCTTCTGTCTGAGTGTTCATGACAGTAATGTAGGCGATACATACACTAGTAGTCTTTTTCTAATCCGTAGCTGATCTCAGCGTGCCTGTCCGTATATCACTGAAGAAAACACATTTGACTGTCCTGGCTATCGTGTGTGGCGTATATATGCACATTTGTACCAGATACCTTGTACGTATGCTATTCCCTCACTTGTTTTTAAACTTGAGAGTTATGTAATGTGTTAAAGATCACAGTTTCTTTCTCAAGAATATTAACTATAAGAAGACATTCCGTTAGTATAGTGTAAACATTCTAAAAAAATTTGAGCCTCGACACGACAAAACCAACAATGTGGTTGTGCGCAACGTGCAGACTCAAACTTATTCTTAACTTATTCTCACTTTTCTGTCTGTGGACTTGTATTAGACATAGATTTGAGATGTGGGTCTTTGTTATACCATTCCTTTTCAGAGGGAGTTTGCTTTAACAAAATTATGTCTGTTTTATTTAATAACCGGTGTGAATGTCGCGCTTTTCTTGACGGTATCAACCCACTATACACAAATATGACTATTATGTTCTCTGTATCTTGATTATTTGTGATCTTAGTTGTTTCCAACTATGGTTTGAGGGCTGGATTTGGATTTTGATTGTTTCAGTTCCTGGTCTTTGCATACTTTTTACTTCAACTAAGCCTGGGCATCTGCCCAGTCTGACCCGAGTTTTCGCTTTGCGCTTAAAGGGTAGCTATAGGTCTAAGCTACGTCATTGCGGACAGCGAAGACTCTGATCAGACTGGGCGAATGTCCAGGCTGATCTGAGTCTGCGCTAGGCGCACAACCACTTTGTTGGTTTTCTCGTGTCGTGGCTCAATTTAATAACGAGACACTTATAATGAATACCGTAAAGGTCCTTTAACAGGAAGAGTTGGGTTTTACAATTCAGTTAGACGTCCAAAAATGTGGATAGAATGGCCAACAGAGTAGGGCCGGATCACACTGCTCCTAAATATGACCTGGGCCTGCACTGTTTTCTAAGACCTATCTTTCAATAAACTTTGAGTTTTTACGGTAAACATTTTTAGTATGAAATTTCAAAATTCTTGCTTTATGTAAGAGAGTTGTGGTATAAGTACTGTAATCAGATTTACACAACAATGCCTGTTCTTCAATTCGTCAGATAGCACATCTACATAATTCAGTGTGATCAGCCAAGTCATAAATAAAATACAATGCGAAAAATATGAATGTCTATATACATTTATCGGTTTGTCATATACATACATGTATATCGTTTCGTCGTTTTGCTCACCTTAATCGGATGATATTTTGCTTTAGCAACAAAGGACGAAAACTGGAAAATCGCCGAATCAGATTAATATCTCGATACCTCTTAAATGGCACGGTTGTGACTACGTCTCTGTTTTATGATACATTGGTGTCCTACACGCCTCATTTGCGAATACATCTGAGCCACGATACGAGAAAGCCAACAATGTGGTTGTGCGCCCAGCGCAGACTCAGATCAGCCTGGGCATCCGCCCAGTCTGGTCAGAGTCTTCGCTGTCCACATGGAGGTAGCTCAGTCTCTTAACTACCCTTTAAGCACTTAGCGAAGAGACTGACCAGACTGGGCGGATGTCCAGGCTGATCTGAGTCTGCGCAGGGCGCACAACCACATTGTTAGTTTTCTCGTGTCGCGGCTCAATTCTCTTTAGCTTCGATTTAAGAAAGACCTTTTAAATAGAAATGAATATGTACATTGTAGAATCAGTGTTTGAAAAATACAATGCTAAAGATAGCAGCAAAGTCTGCTTCGAAAGGTACTTTATTTTACAGATTGCGCAAATGTAAATTTAGCGACTCTACACTATGTTCAATCTTTCAGATGAATTGTGGATACTTATATCACAGACACACAACGACGTCAACAGATATCGCTTGGAGATAAGTATGGATACAGAAAGTGATTTCAGAGCTTTGCTGAGCAACCAGTACCTTTCGGATGAACATTATCGACGTCAGTTTGCTTTTGACACCGTATTTTATAAATCACGTTATACAGGTATATATTGCTGTTGCCCATGTGGTTTTGACAATGAATTTTTAAGCTATATATCTGATGATGGGGAAATAGTTGACGAAATACTCGACAGGGTTTTACAGAATATTCTTGGCGGTAAGTGTCCACATGTTGATAATGTTCCTGAAGAATTTGTTAAAGAAACTGAGATTTATGGTGTACATATAGCAGCCGCAATTGGGACTCCTGAAGTATTACGACAAATTTCACTACTGAACGTTTTTCGCAAGACGGGCATATTTCATTTAGATCCTTTCATGGTCGGTGTATCGAAGAAAAACTTCCGCGGTTTTACTCAGTTTTACAGCTACTATATGAAATATTTTGATGTTATACACTCACATAATAATAGTCCGTTGTTTATTGCAAGGAAATCAATTAACAGCACTGGTGCAAATGCTGTTAAAATTGAAGCGTTTTCAATTGTTTCATTCTGTCTGGAACATAGATCTTTGACATTGTTTAAAGATATAATGGTAAATCCTACACTGGCAAAATTAACAGAAATAATTAAATGCCTAGGCGCCGACAAAAAATCAGATATACCAAAAGAATTTCTGAGCTTTCTGTTGTGGTTTGCGGAAGGGAAAAACATCCGCGAGCATCATATTTCAACTTTCTGTGGACAAGCTGTTAGTGAAACAGCCTTTGTAACCGGAAACATAGAACTAGTGAAGGAGCTACACAAAATGGATTTGCACACTATGAAATATGGGGCTAGTGTCTATTTAGGACAAGAAGCGATCATCTACGATCAGCCAGACTCGCTGAACGCACTTTTTGGTGAAATAACTAATCGAGACAAGCTCAAGACTAATGAATATACCGGTAGATTAGGAGAATTATGCTCGGTATTACAAAGGAGAAAATGCCAGAGAATTTTATTAAAGCATGGCATACACACACCTGAGCCCGAGAGCATGTCCCTTGTTAATAAAGCCAAGATACTGCATCATGTTTTGGACACTGTGTATAACTGTGACAAGCAAGAGATAGAAAAATTATTGAAGGAACTGATGAAAATAAACGCGTATGATAGAAGTATGCTCCAATCGTACATAAGAGACTCACGAATTATAGATATTCGAATAGCCCGGATGCTGTTGGAACTTGATGCCAAGACTGACAGTATTAAGTCAGAGGAAAATACACTATTAGCAGATCTGCTGAGACGAATGCGTATCGAAAACTTCAGTGGTGCCCGTGCTGTAGTAGAGCTACTGTTGTATGAAAATTTTGATTGGGAATTAAACAAAACCGCTCTTGAAGAAGGACTCGAATTAGACGCTACTGAAAAAAGAATCAAAACACGGAATGCTCAGGACGCAGAAATAGCTGGGGAATATATTACAGATAGCAACTTGCATAGTTCTTTTGAATGTCATGTCCTAGAAACCTTGCCTTTGGAATTTTATGGTCCACTTTTAATAGAATGTGGTTTTTCATACACAAAAGATACAATTTTGAAGTACCTAGATAAACAACTGCATCCTTGGGAACATGAGTATTTACAGCAGTGCATCGATAAAACAAGATCATTGAAACTTGTTTGTCGTGATAGCCTGAGACGACATTTTAAACGGAAGATTCACCATTTTGCTCAATCCTCTGGAATCCCAGAGATTTTAAAGGATTTTATCCTTTTGAAAAGAGAACTTCTAACCCTGAAATAAATTGCTTATGACGTTAGAAAATACATAGCATTATGTTAGTCTTTTAAAAGGGAGATATTCCTCCTAACTACCTCAGAATAACAAAAAGAATTATGCATAATGGCTGCGAACGGCTTGCAGATCTGAATGTTACTCAGATTATATACAGTTTGCTTGAAAGAAACATGGTCAACGATGAATATTGACACAACAACCTTACATCCATAATTTAGAATTTAACCAGAGAGCTACACCACTCGCCAGCAACTAATCACGTTTCCTTTTGTGTGTCCATGCATGTTTATCTAAGTATTTCGGATTTGTCGGTGTTTATATGGTTTATAAGTTCGGCCTTATGATTTTGGTACACTGACCGCGCTTCTATACATGCAGCATTTCTATAACAGCAAGAAGGTTTTAGAGCCGTTAGAACCAATAGACAAATTAGATCATTTTTGTTGAATGGATATGAGCCGAGACACGAGAAAACCAACAAAGTGGTTGTGCGCCCAGCGCAGACTCAGATCAGTCTGGGCATCCGCCCAGTCTGATCAGAGTCTTCGCTGTCCGCATGGAGGTAGCTTAGTTCCTTGGCCACCCTTTAAGCGCTAAGTGAAGAGTCTGATCAGGCTGGGCAGATGCCCAGGCTGATCTGAGTCTGCGCTGTGCGCACAACAACATTGTTGGTTTTCTCGTGTCGCGGCTCAATTTAAGGTGAATGGATATACTGTCGGGAAGCAACTCTGTCATTTTATTTTGCCTGCCTTCTCAATGGGGTTTACTCTAAAACAAAGCACGCGCTATTATAATTGAGCCGCGACACGAGAAAACCAACATAGTGATTATGCGCACAGCGCTGACACAGATCAGCCTGGACATCCACCATACGCAACTATTTTCATAATCGCTATCGAGTGAAAAATACAGGTATCGCCGATTTATCGATAATACCCGCAGGTCTCTTGAGTTACCTAGCGTAGCAATCTACTTGGCAACAGGTAGTGATTAAAACAGGTACAATATCGATAATTTGACTGTGGGAAGTGTCATAAAAGTTGAACGCCCTTTTCTGGTTCTTTGCTTAGTTTATATGCGACTGATCAGGCTGCGCATCAGCTCAGACTAATGAATGGTCACGGTTTCTGGCGATTGATGTTCCTTTGGGGTATCACTCGTAAACAATTCTGTTTCCAATGTAGTTTCTTAAAATAAGACTGCGCATCTGCGCAAACTAACCAGAAATCCCGGTCCCGTCTTGATCAGTTTGCGCAGGCTAATCTGAATGGCTTATAAAACTGTTGAACATTCAACTAAAGCAGATGCGCAGATGATCAGGTTTCAAATGTGGATACTGATTGTTTTTATTTATTTAATTTTTCTGTTCCCATATTGCATATTCAAATATAAAACCAAAATTATTTTCAAAAATTAAATAAATTAGAGTTTTAATGGCAATATGGTAAATTCGTTTGCTGAAGTTGTCAGTGTTGAATCATCTGTTGATAGCGAAGGGTAAATGTCAAGCCTGTTTATTGCACGTGAATATATCGATTATCGATCGTAAAATCAGAGATTACCTGGACAAAGCTATCCTTAATTATTCGTGAAATATATAAACTAACTAAAAATAAACGATTAATCGGGGAAAAAAATAAAATAAATAAATAGATAATAATAAAATAAAGATAATTAATTTTGCAGAATAATTAAGTATGTGTGTGCTGTTTGCAAAAAAAAAAAAAAAAGAAAAACAGATTTTTTTTTTCAAAACGTTTTAATGCGTGGCCCAAATAAGCCTGTGCATGTGCGCACACTAATTGGGAAATCTGTTCTATGTTTGCGGACGATCTCGGGGCAACTGTCGGGAGACAAGCTGTAGAACTATTTGAACCGCAACATGAGAAAAACAAAAAGTGGTTGTGCGCCCGGCGCAGACTCAGTTCAGCCTGGAAACCCTTTGCTACCCTGTTAGCGCTTAGCGTAGACTCTGCTCAGACTGGGAGGAGGACAGGCTGATCTGAGTGTGCGCTGGAATCAGAACCACGTTGTTGGTTTTCTCGTGTCGCGGCTCAGTTGTCCCTCAGAACACCAATAAATATCAATGAAAATAGTGCATCTCACATCAGCCTGCATATTTTTGCATTTTATTAATTATTATTATTATTTCTGCTTTTTCTGCAACACACTCTCTGAATACCCGATCAGACTGCGCAGTCTTTCACTGTCTAGTTTAGTCTAACAGATCATAAAAATACGTCCCAACATTCTGATGAGATCTTAATCGCTGCTTGCACACTTTTTGTGAATAATTAACTTACCTAGTTTGAGTTAAAGCTGAGTAAAGCGAACAATAATTGCCATTAATTGGCATTAACACCTTTACTATCAACATTAGTTCTCTCCGTTTCAAACTGTCGTCTACAATACCATCAAAGTCTTTACCGATGCAGCAAATATTGAAGCCATAATTAGCAAAAAGGATCAAAGTCATAATTGGTTTTAAGTGTTACTAAGATTAAAGTACCGAAGATCACAATACTGTCTTCTCATTTTAAGCATAATAATATAATAATTAATAATAATAATAATGTGATGAAAAGAAAGAACAGAAAGAATAGGAATCAACTTATTTGTCTTAAATTGCAGATTTGATAATTTGATGTGCAAAACGTATCGTATGAATTGGATTTTACGGCAATATGTAAATAAATACAGTTAATATACGCACCTATATAGCATGCAATGGTCCCGTACTTCAGCTATTCTTAAGTTTCTCAACCGTTCGTAAACCGTCGGCATTAACCGTACACCTCCGGAATGTGATTCTAACTAAATTTGAAATTATGGTTTCTAATTTAAATCGCAAAATAGACTAAAAAGTCCAACGCTTAGTTAAATAAATTTTATATCATTATAAAGGTCTAATATTAAGGGAACTGGAACCGCCAGCACAGAGTCAATTAGATCTCAAATCGTGTACTTATCTTAATTTAAAATGTAGCAATCTGTCAAATATATGATGATTTTGCTACATATTTAATCATTTTACTGGTCATAACAAATAACCCGAAAATAGACCGAAATGTTCTTATTATAAAATTATGAAAAACATATCAGCGAAATTGGGAAATAATGTAGTTTTCTATGCCGCCAGCACAGAGTTTCTATCTTTTATGATTAATTTATAATTGGTTGTTAAAAAGTCATCTCCTATCTAAATCAATGCATTTTTGTGTATCGTGTCGCCCAGGTATTGGCGAGACTCAGATATTGGAAAGTTGGCCATGCGAGTCTGACCAAAGTCTTCGCTTTGCCCTTAAAGGGTAGCTAAGGGTCTAAGCTACCGCCATGCGGAGAGCGAAAACTCTGATCAGACTATGCGGAGGCCCAGGCTGATCTGAGTCTTGGCTGGGTGCACAACCACTTTGTTGGTTTTCTCGTGTCGCGGCTCAATTCCTTCAAGAGTAGACTCTATTTTGGAAGGCTTTGTCATCCAGAGAAGCAAACAGGAAGTCATAAAAGAGGTTTGCCTTTGTAAAAACGACAGAAACAAATAACGGTGTACAAATTTACGTAAGCAAATACATCTGAACACGTTAGCAGAGGAATAATGGAAAAGATAGTTGCAACCAAGAAATGGTTTTCGTGATCATGAGAACTTCTGTTGACAGGATGTCTTTCTATAAGAACTTTTACTTATTTACTTATGTTGACAGGATGTCTTTCTATAAGAACTTTTACTTATTTTAAACTTTCTGTTGACAGGATGTCTTTCTATAAAAACGTTTACTTATTAGCTTCTGTTGACAGGATGTCTTTCTATAAGAACTTTTACTTATTAACTTCTGTTGACAGTATGTCTTTCTATAAGAACTTTTACTTATTATCATTTGTTGACAGGATGTCTTTCTATAAGAACTTTTACTTATTAACTTCTGTTGACAGTATGTCTTTCTATAAGAACTTTTACTTATCAACTTCTGTTGATAGGATGTCTTTCTGTTAGTGTGAATGCGAAAGAAAGCAAACATAAAAATCCTATGAAGTCATAAGAACAGATGAAAAAGACATATGAGCCGCGACACGAGAAAACCAACAAAGTGGTTGTGCGCCCAGCGCAGACTCAGATCAGCCTGGACATCTGCCCAGTCTGATCAGAGTCTTCGCTGCTCGCATGGCGCTAGCTTAGACCCTTAGCTACCCTGTAACTGCAAAGAAATGATTTTGATGAGAATGTGCAGATGCCCAGGCTGATCTGAGTCTGCGCTGGGCGCACAACCACATTGTTGGTTTTCTCGTGTTGCGGCTCATATCCTTAAGATGAAAAGCAAAGCATTTTAAATGGTCACCTTTTGTACAATAACTCAGATGTGTATGAGAACTAGAAGGTTATGTCTTCTTAAGACAGTTGAGCTCATTCATATCAAGTGGTCCCTTCTAACTGACTTTTTAGGCATATAAGTATCTTTCATAGGCGATAGGTGTGGATGGAAAAAATCCGTCATGAGGGTCACTGTTCGGCATCACGAGGCTTGCCGAGTGATGCCGAACAGTGATCCCGAGTGGCGGATTTTTCTATCAGCACATCACATCGATGAAAGATACTTTTTTTTTGCACATCACGTTTTGTTTTAATTTTACAACTTAAGAGTCATTCTCTGTAAGCACCAAAATCAGGTGAAAATGACATGTCTCAGATTTTCGCGAAACTCAGTGTCTTTTTTGCTTATGTCAAGTGATGAACAAAAATTAAAGTTTTTCTTCGATCAAACTATCCGTTGCCATGGCAACCAGGATTTTGTGTTTTTCAGCTTAATCTGGTGATTTTTCAAATGAAAAATGCAATATTTGACTCCATTTGTTCTGGTAGTAATTCACAACAAATGGTATTGATACTTACATTTTACAAGAGAACCATGTAAGTACTGCTTACAAATACAGAAAATTTTCTTCATATTGCTATGGTCAAGCAGTCAGTGACCTTGACTTCCACCTAGTAAGATGTCTATTTCAAAACATCAAAAATTAGCAAATTTTTAAGACGTTTTACTAAAAAATGCGGCTATAGATTTTTTTCTTTCTCTTGGTGCAGAGAGTACAAAGCCTAGTTGTTGATATATCAAAAACTTGGAGATGGTATATTTTTTAAATTGAAAATATTTTTCTTTGAATTTAGTGACCGTCAGAGAAATCAGAAGAAACTTTCATAATTGAAATTCTGAGATAAAATACAATACCTTGAACATTTTCAAAAAATATGAGCCAAAATACAAGTTGATGCATTATTAACAACTAAAGAAAACTACATAGAGAGTTTTCACCCTCAAAAATACGTTAGTACCTTACAATTTGGGGTTAAATTACCCCACCCACTTTCTTTAAATGCAAAACCAATTTAAAAATTGCATTCTACAATGAATATATCTCAGTCTTTGCTGATTTTGAATGGTCTAGGGGGCTTCTACAAGCTCATTATTTCTGTAGTCTTTCTTTTTTTCATAATATTCCCACAGTGGTTGGTGGGTGGGGGGTGGGGGGGGGCGGGATGGGGGACATATTGTTTTTTTGGTGCGGATCCCATCAGAGTCTGTGTAGCCCTTGTCTGCACTCTATGTCCTGTAGGAATAAATGGATTATAACCATACTTGCATGCATACCTAATTGGGAAGGGGTAAAGAACTAACTAGACTTTGCTGACCTTGACCCTATTTTCAAGGTCACAGAAGGTCAAAGAATGATGAAAAATGGATTTTCTGCACCGTATCTCCTAAATGGATAAATTGATTTTTACCACACTTGCACAAATATATCATTGTAAAATGGAAAAGAACTGGCTAGATTTTCTGACCTTGACCTTATTTTCAAGGTCATGGAAGGTCACTGAGTGCTGGAAAAAATGGCTTGTCAGCACGCTATCTTCTGAACTGAATGGATGGATGGATTTAAAGCAAATCTGCAAGATATATCACTCTGAAATGAAAACAAATTGATTAGATTTTGGTGACCTTGACCCTACTTTCAAGGTCACAGGAGGTCAGAAATGTTGAAAAATGGCTTGTCTGAACCATAGCTTCTGAATGGATGGATGGGTTTTAACCAAACTTGCATAAACATATCACTGGGAGATGGAAAAAAAAACTGATAAGATATCGGTAACCTTGACCTCATTTTCGAGGTCACAGGAGGTTGTAGGGTGTTGAAATATGGCTTGTCTGCATGATAACTCCTAACGGGATTGATGGATTGCGACCAAACATAGATAGGTTTATAATCGGGAGATGGAAAAGTACTGATTAGATGGTGGTTACCTTGACCCAAATTTCAAGATTTACAAGAGATCCTAAATTTGCAATATTTAGGGAAAATGATACAGCTGAGAAAGGATAGGAGGGGGTTCATCTGTTTTTGTGAAAGAAACATTTCTAGTTTATTTTATTTAGCACATAGTAACCATGGCAACCAATTTTCTATCACTAGTCTGTTTCTGTTGGAAACGAATATTTAAAATGGATGGATGGATGACTTGCGATTTTTTGTCCTTTTCAACTGTATTTCAGTCATATCAGGACAATGGGACTGTAATAATGAAAGGCTGTGTGCAATGGAACCCCGTTTACGGTAGCAAATATTCTCATCTCAAGCGGTTTTCAAACCCGGTCCGCTACCTCAGTTGGCCAGCGCTTAACCCACTGAGCTACCGGGGCTCCGGGATATTTAAACAAGAGGGCCATGAGGCCCTGAATCGCTCACCTGAACAATTGGCAAGGTGGCTTTTACTTATCATGTCTGAAATTGTCAAAATATGAGTTTTGGGTCAAAAGTCAAAGAATGACCATGACAACTTGTACTCATAAATCTTCATGTACGCATTAAGACAACCATATATACCATTTTTAGGCCAAAATCTTCAAAACTTTCCATGAAATCTTATGTTCTAGCATTTTCCCATATTTGACCATGCCACAAAAAAAGGTCAAGGTAAACCCAAGGTCACCATTTGAACAGTCTTGGTGGTACTCTAGTACTCCATGCTATTTACCAAGTTTCAAGGCCATACATGTAGGTGCATTGGTTCTGGAGAAGAAAAATATTCAAGATTTATACCATAAGTGGTAATGGCGGCCAAGTTGGTCATGTGACCTGGACCGTTTGAACAAATTTTTCATTAAATCAACCCCTGGAGGCTCTATATGAAATGTGTTCACAATTGGCCCTTTGGCTTTTGAGGAAATGGTTGAAAATGTCAAAATATGAGCGATATATATCAAAGGTAAAAAAATGACCTTGACCTCTTGTACTCATAATTCTTCATGAACTCATTAAGACAACTGTATATACCATTTTTTTAGGCCAAAATCTTCAAAACTTTCCATGAAATCTTATGTTCTACCATTTTCCCATATTTGACCTTGCTGTAAAAGGTCAAGGTCAACACAAGGTCATAATTTGAACAATCTTGATAGTACTCAAGTACCCAATGCTACAAACAAAGTCTCAAGGCCATCGGTCAATTGGTTCTGGAGAAGAAGATTTATAAAGGTATTTACCATATATGGGCATGGCGGCCATGTTGGTCATGTGTCCAGGAGCCTTAGAAAATTTTTTCATTCCCTCAACACCTCGAGGCTCTATATGAAATTTGGTTTCAATTGGCCCAGTGGTTTTAGAGCAGATTCTTTGAAATTGTCAAAATTTGAGATTTCTGGGTCAAAGGTCAAAGAATGACCTTGACCTCTTGTACTCACATATCTTCATGTACTCATTAAAATGATTGTATATACCAATTTTTAGGCCAAAATCTTCAAAACTTACCATGAAATCTCATGTGCTAGCATTTTCCGATATTTGACCTTGCCGTAAAAAAGGGCAAGGTCTACCCAGGGTCATAATTTGAACAATCTTGATAGTACTTGAGTACCCAATGCTACATATCGAGTTTCAAGGCCATCGGTCTACTGGTTCTGGAGAAGAGGGTTTTTAAAGGTTTTTACCATATATAGGCGTGGTGGCCATGTTGGTCATGTGACCTGGACCGTATGAACAAATTTTCATTCCCTCATCCCCTGGAGGATCTATATGCAATTTAATTACAATTGGCCTAGTTGTTTTTGAGGAGATTGTTTGATATTGTCAAAATATGAGAGTTCTGGGTCAAAGGTCAAAGAATGACCTTGACCACTTGAACTCATAAATCTTCATGTAGTCATTAAGATGACTGTATGTACCAATTTTTAGGCCAAAATATTCAACAGTTTCCAAGATATCTTATGTTGCAGCATTTTGCCATATAAAAGCATAAGGAAGCAAATTTGACCTTACCGTAAAAAAGGTCAAGGTCAACCCAAGGTCATAATTTGAACAATCTTGGTAGTACTTGTGTACCCGATGCTACATACCAAGTTTCAAGGCCATCGCCCATTGGTTCTGGAGAAGAAGATTTTTTCAGATTTTTACCATATATGGGCATGGCGGCCATGTTGGTCATGTGACCAGGACTGTTTGAACAACTTTTCGTTCCTAAGGTCCCAGGAGGCTCTATATGAAATTTGGTTACAATCGGCCCAGCGGTTTCAGAGGGAGAAGTTGTTTGAAAGTGTGGACGGACGACGGACGGACGACGGACAACGGAGCCTTACCATCCTATAAGCTCCCCCGGAGCCGCTGGCTCAGGTGAGCTAAAAACATTCAAATTTAGTTGAAAAGTGTTGATTGTGATTTTCTATCTATGTATACACTTTCTATTGACCAAATAATTCTCACCTTGGACAATAATTCAGTATATTTTAGTTGCTATGGATACAACCAGATGTTCCATCAAAACAGCAGTTGACAATTTGAGTGCATCTGGTAGCAAGCAAATAAAGGACATTAAATAAGCAGAAATACATTTAAATATTTCATAATGGCGAAGAAAATTTGCTTATATATTTATCATATTGATAAGCATATGTCCCCCCACCATTAGGGGGAGGGGAGTGGGGGAAAGAGGAAAGGGAAGGCGGGTATGTTGTTTTGATGCAGATCCCGCCTGCATTGGTGTCGGTGTCTGTGTGTCAGCATAACCTCATGTCTGCACTCTATTTCTTGAAGGGATAAATGTATTTTCACCAAACTTGCAAAGATACATCTTTGGGTGGGGAAAAAGAGCTAATTAGATTTTGGTGACGTTGACCACATTTCAAGGTCATATGAGGTATCTAAATGGCTTGTTGGCGCCATATGTCCTGAAGGGGTAGATAGATTTAGATCAAACTTGCACAAATATATCACAGGGAAGTGGAAAAGAACTGAAAAAAAGTTCGTGACCTTGAAAATATTTTCAGGTCACAGGAGGTCAAAAACAGTGAAAATGGTTTGTATGCACCATATCTTCTGAAGGGATTTATGAAGTTTGATCAAACTTGCACAGGTATATTATAAGGAGGTGGGGAGACACTGTTAGACTTTGGTGACATTGACCTTATATTCAAGGCCACATGAGGACTTACAGTGTTAAAAATGGCTTGCTTGTATCATATCTCCGGAATGAACAGATCGAGTGTGACCAAACTTGCACAGACACACCATTGGAACATGGGAAAAAATTAATCAGATGGTTGTCCAGGGACAACTTTTTGAGCCCACTGTTTGCTATAGTGACCTATAAGTATGTCAAGACTAACTGCTTCATTTATTACTTATTAGAATGAATCCAAACAATATCAATATACAGCATATTTCTTTTTTTTTTCTTATGAAGGAAAACAAGTGGAACTATAGCCATGACAAGCACACATTATGACAATTTTATTATTTGACCTTGAAGTGTGACCTTGACCTTGGACAAACCTGAACAAACATTTCTACTCGTCAAGGAGAACAATTGTGCCAAATAATTTTGAAATTCATGCATAACTGTATAAATTATATGGCCCGGACAAGCTCAGTTTATGACATTTTTTATCATTTGACCTTCAAATGTGACCTTGACCTTGGACAAACTTTAATAAATTCCACATGCCACTTCTACTCATCAAGGAGAACAATTGTGCCAAACTGTTTTGAAATTCATCCATAAATGTAGAAGTAATGGACAGGACAAGCCCCATTTATGACTATTCTTATCATTTGACCTTCATGTGTAGCCTTGACCTTGGATATACCTGCAGATATTTCAAATGGTACTTAAAATCATCAAGGAAAACAAATGTGCCTTTTTTTAATCCATGCATAAATGTAGCTGTTATGGCCCGGACAAGCTCAATTTATGACATTTTTTATCATTTGACCTTCGAATGTGACCTTGATCTTAGCCCTGACCAAATGTTCCAAATGGCACTTTTACTCATAAAAGAGAACAATTGTGCCAAATTATTTTGAAATCCATCTATAAATGTAGAAGTAATGGCTCAGACAAACTCAATATATGACTATTTTACCATTTGACCTTTGAGTGTGACCTTGACCTTGGACCTACCTGAACGAATGTTTCAAATGACACTTCTGCTCATCAAGGAGAACAGCTGTGCACAATTATTTTGAAATTTATCCATGAATATAGAAGTTTTAAATGTCCCAGGAAGTCATAGAAAGCTGCTAAATGGATTGTTTGACCTTTATTCTGTTTTGAAGGTCAAAGATTGTCTTAAAATGTTTAAAAAATGGCTTATCTATATCCTATATTACGAAGCATTTGTTGGAATTATATTAAACTAGCCCTAAATTATCATTTGGAGATGATTCATAACTGATTATTAGGGCCCCGCCAGACGAAGTAATTTGTAATTTTGTAATTTTTATTTTTTTTTGGTACGGTAATCGTGTCCACTCCATAACTCTGAAACTCTTTGTGATATTTTCATGAAACTTGGTACAAATATAATGCACCAGACAATATGCGGCGAGAAAGAACCTTAACTCCACCTACATTGTTTACTGAAATATGCCCCTTTGTAATTTTTTGGTACGGAAATCGTGTCCCCTCCATAACTTTGAAACTGTTTGAGATATTTTCACGAAACTTGGTACAAATGTAAAGCATTATCAGACGATGTGCAGAGAACAAAAAGTGTAACTCTTTCTACATTTTTCACTGAATTATACCCCTGTGTAATTTCAGAACGGAAATCGTGTCTGCTCCATAACTCTAAGCCCGTTTTAGATATTTTCACAAAACTTGGTACGAAAAGAAAACATCATCAGAAGATTTGCAGACAATAAAAACCATAACTCTACCTATGTTTTTACTGAATGATGCCCCTTTGTTATTTTCAGTACGGAAATCTTGTCAGCTCTATAACTTTAAAACTCGTAAAGATATTTTCATGAAACTATGTAGAAAACATTGTTAGACGATGTACTTTTGTACTGAATTATTTCCCTTTGTAATTTAAAGTATAGAAATTTTGTCTGCTATTCATATTTTAACCGTCAAAGATATTTTCTTGGAATTTTGTACAAATATAAAGCATTATCAGATGATGTGAAGAGAATTAAAACTGTAACTTCATCTACATTTTCTACAGAAGTATGCCCTTTTGTAATATTCAGTATAGAAATCATTCCACGCTCTAACTTTAAAACTGTAGAGGATGTTTTCTTATAAATTGACACAAATGTAAAGCATCAGCAAACAATTTGTAGAGAAAAAGAACCATAACTGCACCTTCATTTATGTTAGACAGAGTTATATACCTTTGTAATTTTGGGTATTGAGACCTTGTCCAATCTATAACTTTAAAGCCTTTGAAGATATTTTCACAAAACTTGGTACAAATATAAAGCATCATCAGAATATCTGAAGGTGTGCAGAGTGCAGAATGGTAACTCCAGTTTCCTGCTTTACAGAAAGGTTGCCTTTGTTTTAATCAGTCATAATTTTGGTTTTTGCCCGTATCTTAATTACTCTACCAGAGGCTTAATTCCAAACAACATGGTGTCAAATAACATGGTAACAGAAAGCTGTTAATGTATTTTCTGCTCCGGGACATACGACTAAAATTCCACCAGCAGTCTCATAAAGGCGGGGCCCTGTTAGTTACCATGTTTCTAGTTAAGTTTTAGTGACTTTGACCCTATTCTTAAGGGTCATTTGTTGATTTGTCCTGAAAAACAAAGATGTATCTTTAACCAGTAGATTCATTTTTACCAAACTTGCAAAGATCAACCTTTTAGGCAAGACAAAGACTTAGAACTTGGCAACCTTGATGCCATTTTCAAGGTCACAGGAGTATTTTGTCGAACGCGCTTGCCGTAAGCGAGATAGTCGACAAAACTTCAGTTTGGTGTATGTGCATGCATATATGCATGCATGCCTCATCAAGAACTTTTACAAAAACAAAGGACAATAGACAAGAAAGCTTATGCAGACCAGACATGTGATGAGCAACTTTAAAACAAGTGTACCAGGTGCTATTTTATCATCAAAACTCATAGTATGTAACTTATGAATTTGTTGTATAACTAAATGAGGTGGGTGGGGTAACTCACCCCCTAGATATACATATTAAACATACTAAGGAATGAAAAAATATAAACATTGTATGTGTGGTTTATTTCTTCTCCAATGCATGTCTCTATTTATGCTCAATTGCTGTTCTTTCTCTACATTGTACTACATACACTCAGATTGACTGATTTCTTTGTGGAAGGAATGAGTGGTTTTTGTCATAGCAACTATAAAAATACTGATTTATCGTATATTATTTAACAAAATCAACACTTAGAAAGCGTATGCATATGTAAAAAGTAAATAACAAGGAATACATTTCATCAGCATTGAAACGATTTTCTGTAAATATCCGTGTCAATGAACACTGACCCATAATAGAATAACAGTTACCATGGTTACCAAATGATAGACAATGTAAAAACAATGACAGCAAACATGTGGTGATCTTTTAAAAATGTTTCAGTTTACTCACAATTATGGAAACTTGAGATATATTATCCATGGCATGTAACTTTTGCATTCATTTCATATTTAGTGGAAGTGGTTGGGGTAATTGCACCCCAAATTGTAAATTTTAAGCATACTTCTGAATGAAAATAGTATTTATGTAACTTCCCTCTACTGTATTCAATGCATTTATTTGTATTTCTGCTCATATTTGCTTAACATTCTCCAGATATTATCTCTTATAACAGATTTTCTGCTATCACAGCTTCTTCTGATTTTCCTGACGGTGACTTAATTCAAAGAAAAATATTTTCAATTAAAAAAATACACCATCTCCAATTTTTTGATATATTAAGAGCTAGGTGTTATACTCTCTGTACCAAGAGAATGAAAAAAATCTATAGCCGCATTTTCTAGCAAAGTGCTTTCAAAATTGTCCAATTTTTGATATTTTTAAAGGGATGCTTTACTAGATAGAAGTCAAGGTCACCAACTCCTTGACCATAGCAATATTAAGAAATTTTTTTCTATCCGTACACAGCACTCACATGGGTCTCTTAAAAGACATGGAAGTCAATAACATTTGTTGAGAAATACTATCAATACAACTGGTGTCAAATCTGGCATATTTTATATGAAAAATCACCAAATTAGGCCAAAAAACAGAAAATCCTCGTTGCCATGGAAACGGACAGTTTGATTGGAAAAAAAATTGTATTTTTGTTCATCACTTGACATAAGCAAAAGAGACACCAATTTTCATCAAAATCTGAGATATGTCATTTTCACCCCCTATTGCAATTTTTTGGTGCTTACAGAGAATGACTCTTAAATGCGTAATTTTAGTACTAAAGAGGTTTCTATTTGATTTTGAAAAAGGGCATCTTTCAACGATCTCCATTCGGTTCTTTACGTCAACGTCTGACGTGCATAAACTGACATCATTTTTGCCGCTTTCGTGACGTCAGTATCTAAAACACCAACGTCACTTGACGACACAGAAACGTGACCTCCAATACAACCAATGCATTGAATGCTCGTGATTTTTTTCGGTCCCGGGTATGAACACCAGGGTAAGATTATAAATATCTTTCATGGGTATGAGGTGTGGATAGAAAAATCCGTCACGAGGGTCACTGTTCGGCTTGCCGAGTGAAGCCGAGCAGTGATCCCGATTGACGGATTTTTCTTTCTGCACCTCACACCCATGATAAATACTTTTTCATGCACACCACGTTTTGTATTATTTTTAGAACTTGTTAAAATGCGTAATTATAGTGTCTCAGAGGTTTCTATTTGATTTTAAAAGAAGGCGTCGCTTTCAGTGACCGCCATTCGGTTCTTTATGTCAACGTCTAGCATGCATCAACTGACGTCATTTTGCCGTCTTCGTGACGTAATCATCTAAAAAGCCAACGTCACTTGACGACGCAGATACGTGACCTCCATTACAACCACTGCATTGAATGCTAGTGATTTTTATCCGGTCCTGGGTGAGATAACTTGGGTGAGATAAGATTTGTAGTACAGGTGAAGCACGCGGATATCCTTATTCGGTGTGCAAGAAAAGGTTGTCTATCCCAGGTGAAAAGAATGGCGTTTTCTATCCGGTGACGGTGTGCAAGAATATCAGAATATTCCTCAGACTGTGTGTTAACACATAATATATAAACTTTCCGGTAAAATCACTTCGAGGAAAGGACGTGATGGGATCCGCAGTAATGTATAATTCAATTTCCAGCCGTCTTTTTGCGTCTACACTGTAACGCGACCTTGCGACGAAGTAGTAAATAATGTCGAACCAAATTTTCATGATGTCACTGTTTAAACAGGTTACGGTAATAGGAAAAAATATAAATACCGTGAAACATTTTGTTTCTTTGATAAAGGCAATACACCGAAACGTTAGGAAGGGTTGTTTCATTAATGATAACTTTTCTTTATCCCGTTGAATAATTATTTACGAATATAGGTGCGTTACATTAATTTTATACCTATGCAGATTTTTCATAAGTCTTAGCATATCCTAATTTGTATTCTAGCTTCAGCTGGAAGTCTTTGTTGTCAACAACCTCACACTTATCGTGGAAATGAATCAAGGGTAATTGCTTAGACTTCCAGAAGAGTTGATAGTATAGAATATTGCGGAGAAGCGACTGTGAAACATGTCAGAGTTATCTTAATTATATTAACTAGACTAAGTGCTGAAACGCTTCCACGTAGTTAAGTCTTTTTCACTTTGTACAGGAATATGTTAAAGGCAGGAGTGGACTATAAAAGGCAAAATTAGCTACCTATTCTCAGTTTTCCAATAGCCACCAAAGGGCAAACATCTCCAGTAGCTCCTGTAGATTTATCTCTAATTCGATTGGCTGTTAATTTGCTGGGGTGAAATGATTGGCAGTTCTTATCAGCTCAGTGACTAAGCTGTTCTGTCACATAGGAATTCATGCAAATATGATAAATAATTAGGAAAATAATAATGATTTGATATGATAAATAATTAAGAACAAAATATTATTAATTTTTTTAGAATTTATTTGGATAATTTTATACATGAAAAAAAAAATGAAAGCATATCAGTTTTCACAATATATATTTGATTTCATTTTTAATCTTGTTGATATAAATCTAAAAGAAAAAAATAGAAATCTCATCTTCCAATTTAGATAAAGTTATTGTTACAGTGAAGTTAGTAGTGATTATTATTACCTGAATTTCAGAAAAGAAAGAAAACGTTTGAACTCTAGACAAATGATTCTTATTTTACTAATTTTAGAATATTATCAATTAGTATTTTGACAAAAAAAAATTGTTTCATAAGTAAAACCAGTGTTGATGACATTATTCTCAATAAAGTTACAAAGCCTTCAAATTTCATAGTATTTTTCTCATGTGCATACAAATCAATAGTACATGTATTAAAATTAACCAATTTTATGAGAAGGTAAGACATTGCCTGTGGGTTATCTCTTATCAGCTAAAACAGGACAGTGGTCTAATCTGCACAGTAGCTAAGCCACGCCCACTTACTGCCTCATACAGGTAGCTAATCATCTACCGGGGGGTCAGAAATCCTGCCTTTAATAAAAAAACCGAGATCGACATTTCAATAACAGATATTCAAACATGCTATATTTATTTAATGATAATCCGGATAAATATCTTTTCTGCAAGAAATGATTCATCTTTAAAAAGAGCCAGACGGGACCGTCTGTCGAAAAAATTAGTATAGCTCCTGTGCTAGAAACAGTTAAGCTTGCTTAAGACATTTAATAAATGGACTTCCTCTACTATCACATCTGCGAGGTATTTTGCAAAACTACTTTTAATACCATTATTCTTGCAGCTCGGGACTGATAACTTGAAACATGACAGAAGAAAGGGGTGGGGTAATTTATTTTTGACTAAGAAAGTTTAAGTTTCGATTTCTTTGTTCTTTTCATCTCCCGTCTTAATCATTTAACAACACTGAACAGATGATTTCATTCATCCTATATCATTACTCGAAAAGGTGTGAACAATGCTTGCTAGTAGGTATACTGCTTGGATGAAAACTAGGAAAAACTAGACGCTTCATATATTTCTGTGATAGATTGCTACATTTCTAAATGTTCATTTCTGTGCTTTGCAAAAATATATAAACAAGACGAAAAATTGATACATTCAAGAAAGAATAAGAGCCAGTATCTCAGCATCAAAGCCCGTATACAAAATAGGGATGTAATAAGACGCATGAAACTCTTGCATAGGTATAATGTGCCCACCGCTTTCTTCTGTCATGCTTTCCAATTATCAGTATCGAAAATGCCGTTAAAAGTACTTTTTTAATAGTTCGCATATAGGATAAAACAGGAATTCTATTAATTTAATGTCTTAAGCAAGCTTATCTGTTTTAACAACAGGACCTACACTAATTGGCTCCAGAGAAAGTCATGTCTGGCTCTTTTAATGGGTACATATTTTCCTGCAGAAAAGAGATAATTCCCGGTTATCATTAAATATAACATCTTTGAATTACTGTAATTGAAATGTCGATCTCGGTTTTGGATTGCCATATTCCTGTAAACCGTGAAAACAACTTATACTACATGGAAGCGTTTCAGCACTAGTCAAATAGCTCACATAACTCTGACATGTTGCAAAGTCACCTCTCCGCAATTTTCCATACTGACAACTCTTCTGGAAGTCTTAGCAATGTCCCTGGATTTATCTCCATGGTAAGTTTCGTTTATTCTGTGATTTACTATGTGATTGTGATTGTATGTGAATGTTATGTGACTGTGTTAGTTCTAGACCATGCCCATGTATATGTATAGTGTTTCAAATCCTCATATGTCTGTAAAGACCTGAGTGTAAATAAAGAATATGTTCTGTTCTGTTTCTGTAAGTGTGTGATTTTTTGACAACAAAGACTTCCAGCTGAAGCTAGAATGCAAATTGGGGTATGCTAAGACTTATTAAAAATTGAATAGGTATACAATATATGCAACGCACCTGAAGAAAGGTATGCAAGAAAAAGGATCCATCACGAGTATGACGTGTGGATAGAAAAATCCGGCATTCGGAATAACTGTTTGGTATCACTCGGCAAGCCTCGTGATGCCGAACAGTGACCCTCGTGATGCCTCATAGCTTATACCCATGATAGATACTTATAATTTTGCTCTTGTCCACAGACCACAAATATTTATCTGACCTCTACCCGGTCTGAAAATACTTATCTTTGGTTGGTGGGTCAAGATGATAATGAACAATTATTATATAATAGAGTTTTCAAAATAAAAAATTAATAAATCAGTGAACCGGTACTGTAGTATGTCGTCATGCAGAAGGCGTTCATGTTTCGTAAAACAGTTGTTATAGTATGTTTCAGCCTTGGTGGATCATGTTGAGAAACAATGAGAGAGCATAGATTTTACGAAAAATATTAATAAAAAATAACAGTATCATAAAGCTGTTATTTGAAGCAAAAACAAAATCTTGCAGTTAAAACAATCGAAATTTAAGAAGACTGTGTACACTATGGGGGAAAGCAACTCTTGCATGTTCAGTTGTGCCTCCACTCTCGATAGGGGTCAATACTCATAGGAAACAATCAGAGCCGCGACACGAGAAAACCAACAATGTGGTTGTGCGCCCAGCGCAGACTCAAATCAGCCTGGCCATCCGCCCAGTCAGATCAGACTCTTCGCTAAGCGTTTAAAGGGTAGCTAAGGGCCTAAGCTACCTCCATGCGGACAGCGAAGACTCTGATCAAACTGGGCGGATGCCCAGGCTGATCTGAGTCTGCGCTGGGCG
Source organism: Ctena decussata (assembly GCA_963989385.1). Classification (NCBI taxonomy): domain Eukaryota; kingdom Metazoa; phylum Mollusca; class Bivalvia; order Lucinida; family Lucinidae; genus Ctena; species Ctena decussata. The sequence continues at coordinate 70,786,710 of OZ022499.1, forward strand.
CACAACCACATTGTTGGTTTTGTCGTGTCGCGGCTCAGCAGAGCTTTGTCATGTACAAAAAATCACAGGAAGTCACAAAACTTCCCCTTTCCAAAATATGGAGGAAACCATGTAGGTGAAACCATTCGTCTTAAATTCTCCCGGTGTATAAGAGGCCACAACTTGGAGCGTACAACATAGTCCTTATTTTCTGGAAGGATCAACATTTTCTTGAGAAACATGGAGAATGAAACTTAAACATCAAAACCAAGACAAGGGTAAAAATAACAGTTTGGAATATTTTGTTATATAGTACACACTATCTTCTGCAGTGTCATCAGCTCTCTAAAATGATGAAAAACAGAAAGTAAATAATTTATTAACATTTTCATAAAAACGATAGATAAAACATAATAAACTTATACACACCAAATTATACGACATAATATATGGTTGACAGAACTCTTTACACCATAAGCATTGTGTGTAAAAAAAAATCCGCAGATTTTACGGAAGAATACCTGGCAAACAGCTGCCAGTCCATTTCCCGTTATTTGTACAGGCGCCGGTATATCACGCAGAGTAGGCTAGAATGAGACATTATTTCAGTGTGTGGAGGAATTCACATGGACTGGCTTATCTACAATGGCGGATTTTCATAACAAAATCAGGGTAATTTGGGCTGCTGCATTCTAATGACGAGGCTCTGGAGCATCTAGCAGGTACTGTTACATAGCTAAATATATACTTAAACTGTAGCATTCTGATGTTTAGCTGTAGGCTTAGAATTTTCAACGAAATAAGAACTTACATGTGGCTCGGTAAATTTCTTCGAAAGTGCCCTTCCAATACAATACATACACCTATGACTGCAGCCTGACAAACAGTGTGATACTAGCCCCATGTCCAGTTGTAATTCAAAATCATATCGCCTCTGACATTTCTTATAATTTAATATTTACATTCTCGGTGCACTTATTGAAAAACACTGCGGTAAACCATTAGAACGTAATGTAGTTTATACTCCAATAACTACATCGGTTCACGCGACGTCATATGACGTCAACATAAACAATTGTTCTCCATATCTGATTGGACGTAGGCGGCGTTATGACGTCGTTGACGCTGTTCCGCTATTAGTAGACAAACAGCGTATAAATGTTTTTTCTGCTTCAAATGCAGCCCCTAACGCAAATTTGTGGTCAAATAACAAATAGAAAAGATTATAAATATAAGCAATGAACTTGATTTTTCTGATGTTTATCGAAGTATAAACTATATTGGGTCGCTAGCAAAGTTTACATGAACCCCTTCGGGGTTCACTTACTTTGCACGCGACCCAATGTAGTTTATACTTCGATAAACATCAGAAAAATGAAATTCATTCCTTAAAAGTGTCGGCAATATTGAATATCCTAAAACAGCTGCAAAGAAACTAGTTCCAAGTAGGTTTAGGCTTCCGACGCAGGTGATTCATCAATGTCGTCGAGCAGTCTATTTGAACTCAATCAGCATTAGAATGTTGAGCTCACAAAAGTCCTGAGCGCCTCGAGGATGGAGAGAAAAGTGGAAAAAATTCTTCAACGAGGTAAGAAAAGAAACTACTTTCCAATAAACCTCTATTAAATTATATGCCAATAACAAATCACTAAAAAAAGTTTACGATGTCAAGAGCAACAGTCAGTGTTGAGATGGACTCCAAATTCGAAGGACCTTTGTTCAGTCAGACATCGTCAGAGTGTCAGTAAGAGGTTGTTGTTGTCTTCGGACCTCTATCTAGCTGCCAGATATTTACGTCCTGAAATAAAACATTATTGAGCCATATCATCTGATTTCAAACAATATTGCATTGATCACAAGCAAAAGCTCTGACCAGACTGCACTGAAGCAGTCTGATAACAGCCTTAACGTGTCCCTTCAGCCATCTATAGACCCTGTGTAAACGATAAGGATAATCTAAACATTATATCAAATGACAAACTGGCAAATTGTTGGAAGCCACGTAATTTGGCATTATTATTATGTCTTAAACCACTTTATCATATGACGTCGCTGTTATACAGTGGATAACGTCGTGTCATAAAAATCGTATGACCACACGTGTAATAAAACTTTTGCGCGTACACGTAACGTCACTGACAACATCCATGTGAAAAATGTGTTTTCTTATTGAAATAATATTCAGCTTGAAGGTGTTAAAATTCCTTTTTATATGGTCATATGATAAACAGAATCTTACACCCGTGGTCATTTCACATGAAATTTATGAAACTCGCCCAAGGCTTGTTTCATAAATTTCATATTAAATGGCCACTCGTGTAAGATCCTCTATTTATTTTGTGGTTTCTCTCATTTCTAACACGAGTAACTCACACGAAGTTACAGCAAATGCAAAACTGCCTGAACTAAAGTTAGCTTACGCACTGGCGCAGTCGGGTTAGACTGCTCTAATGTCTCATGGCTCATTTAAGCCGCGACACGAGAAAACTAACAAAGTGGATTAGCGTCCAGCGAAGACTCAGATCAGCCTGGGCATCTGCCCAGTCTATTCAGACTCTTCCCAAAGACTTAAAGGGTCTAAGCTAGCTCCATGCACATAGCAAAGACTCTGATCAGACTGGGCGAAAGCACAGGCTGATCTGAATCTGCGCTGGATGCACAACCACTTTGTTGGTTTTTTCGTGTCGCGGCTCATTTGTTATATTGGAAGTCTGTAAGAAATGTCAGTGTGTGCAGGTATGCAGGCCTCTGTCACGAATGTCTACACATACCAAAATGCATGCTTTTGTCTTTTATTTGATTTCAGAGGAAGCAGATCTGCAATTTTTAATTTTACTGTCCTTCTCAGTGGATATTTACACTTCAAACACTACATCGGTTCACGCGACGTTAAGTGACGTCAGAATAAACCACGGTTCTCCAACCTGATTGGACGTATACGACATTATGGCGTCGTTGTTACGCCGTTGACGCTGTTCCGCTTTCATTAGAAAAACTGCGCATAATGTTTTTCAGCTTCGACAATAGCCCCAATCGCATTTGTGGGGGGAAAATAGATAGAAGAGACTGTAAATATAAGCAATGAACTTAATTTTTCTGGTGTTTATCGAAGTATAAACTACACTGGGTCGTTAGCAAAGTTCACATAAAGCCCTTCGGGCTTCACTTACTTTGCACGCTACCCAATGTAATCGATAAACATAAGAAAAATGAACTCCTTAATTAAGCCCAGTAGGAGCAAAGTCTTAGTCTTTTCTGTAAGAGTAGACCCCATCTTGAAAGGGCTTTGCCGTCCAGGGAAGGAAGCAGGCCCAAAGGTTATAAATCTTTTTTTCATGCTCTACTCAGCTGAGCATGGGATTTTAACCTGCTAATAAATAGCAAATTACTGATAGGTACAGTTGTTTTCTTGCTCAATTTAGCTAAGTGTGAAATTTTCCAACATTAGTTGGCATTTTCATATTTATCGGCAGAGGAAATTTCATGCATAGCTAAGTTGAGCATAAAAAAGTTTCATAGCCTTGGGGCCTGGAGGTCATAGAAGTGGCTCATTTCTGTTTAAAGTCTGTGAACCATACACCCTGATGTGACTGCATCACGATTTTTTTTTCAGAAGTGCAGATTCAAACAGAACGTTAGCAAATATGAGTATGTCAGACAGACCAACCTTGGCTGAGTAGACATCCGTCTAACCAAACATTATTCATAGCAGTATGATACTGTGAGACTATGTTTAAATTATTTGAAAACTTTATACGTCTCATTCCGTTGAGTAGGCCAGCACCAAAACAATTCCTTATTGTTGTTGTTTGTTTGGTTGTTTTATTGCTTTACGTCCACGGTAAACAGCTATGGTCATGTCGGGACCATCAGTTAACCTAGCCACACTATTCCATGGCAGGTTTAGACCTCCTAAGCGGTTAACCAGTACTAAGTGCTCATACTCCCACCAGTAACTGACAACTGCCCTTCATGAATCAGCGGAAGGAGAAACGAAAGTATGTGGCTGGACCGGGTATCGAACCCAGGACTTCTGGCTCTTGAGTCAGGCGCGCTACCGGCTGCGCTACGCGGTCCAGCATTATTGTTAGATATGTTGAAGTAAACAGAGACACACTCATGTGGTGTTGTGCATTTATAGACAGATAAAACTGGGGTTTAAATCCCCTTTATGAGAATTTAAGTAATATCGAGACGACAGCTTATAATAATGAAAGGTTGTGTCCTCTTCCAGGGAGATCACAAACGTTGTTTTTGGTAAAATTTGAGAACAAAACACGACATTGAGGTCACCCCATACACATTAATATAATAACATCAGTAAGGCTTTTATTACAAAAGAAATATTAACCTGTCATTGACTCTGGTTTAGTGAAGTCGTCCATGGCAGTGCTGACGAAGTTGTTTCCTGAAAAGTTTTCAAAGTAAACATGGTAAACACAGAATTTTAATAATAATAATTTGAGCCGCGACTCATGTTACTGCGTAGAATCATATGAGCCGCGGCACAAGAAAACCAACAATGTGGTTGTGCGCCCAGAGCAGACTCAGATCAGCCTGGGTATCCGCCCAGTTTGATCAGACTCTTTGTTAAGTGTTTAAATGGTAGCTAAGGGCCATGCGGACAGCGAAGACTCTGATCAGACTGGGCGGATGCCCAGGCTGATCTGAGTCTGCACTGGGTGCACAACCACATTGTTTGTTTTCTTGTGCCGCGGCTCATATGATTCTACGCAGTAACATAATTTGAATTTTAAGCATTTGGCTTAACGTTCGGATAGTTTCTTATTTTTGTGATAGCTAATTTCATTGAAAATATCTCTGTTAGTATATAGCAATGGTGAACTTAGATATTTTTCAGTGTGTTTAAAATCGCAAAATTAACTTGGGAACCATGATGCAATAAATAAGAGCCATTGTTACTATGTTTGTACTATGATTGCAGTCGTAGTCTCTTATACTGACTTTTGATACCCTCTGCAATGGGATCCTGTGTGCGATATCTAAAGTTGCATAAAAATGTAATTTTCTAACTCAGAAGTATTGAAAGTAAAATAGTACTCAGTCATTTTACTGCTAAACTTCAAAAGGACACGCATGTCTATTAGACACTAGGTAAAACCAAACTGTGCAGTTGAGCTTTATAAACTTAACCGTACGTTTTTTACAAGCCTTAAAAGGTCGCAGTTATCTTAATATATTGTCATCAACAGTCTCTGGTGTGGGCTATGAAAGATGACTACAGTAAAATAATACAATCGGGTGATGACATAATGATACCAATCTATACTTACGCCCAGATGTATCGGTATGGAAGAAATGAGACTGTGCAATATCCTTCTCTACTAGCTTATCATACTTGTCCACGATCTTCATCTGGGCCTCCGTCTCTCTGTAAAATAGAGATGAAAATGTATAGTGCGTTGCGAAAAATGCTTTTTATAGATGTGAGTCAAACAGCATTGTTATATTTTAACGTATGTTTTGCAGAAGTAAAATGACACATTTACCAGGTGTCGTTCTACCGACATGTTCGGCACTATTACTTGTAGCCCGAGGAATACCTGGAAATAGGTCGGGTGTACCCTAGTAATTACGCCAAACGTGTCCATAATGTATGATATGGCACATAAGCTTTTTTTTTTTTACTTTTCCTTTGTGTCTCCTTGCGTTATCATGTCTGGGAAACTCACAATACCATTCCCAATTAGACATTTAAAATTCTTATTTCTGCAAATGGATTCCCAGAATATAATAATGCCGTTCGACTCACGTGTATGTAAAGTTATCATAAAATTATAGCTTTTATTCGTATGAAATTACAGCTTTGAAACGATAAACTGTTGGAGTTCTGACAAAACTCCTCAAAGCGGCCTAACCAAACTTTTATTTCAGTTCTTTTGCTTCAAAGCAAATATTATGCAGAAAAGTTTTGTCCAATCGAGTCGAAGAGCTAACTCTTCTTGCAGGAACTTGTGATATTTAGAATTTCAAGGTGGGGTTAGAAGCCGTGGCTATACTGTTTCTGCTATGATACATACACTTTTTGGTTTCATTATCATAAAATGATTCGTTATTGTCACATGTATGTTTATGCAAGGTAACAGTCTTATTCTTTCCCACGAAAATTTCATAAAATTGCTCTCAAAAATCGTTGGGTCAGCTCTTCTAGAAAACAAATTTGTTCCTCTTTCTTTTGACAGCCGACATCGAGAGAAGATGCAAAAAAAAAAATGGCAGAGTTGCTTCTGATAGTGTATCCGGTCACCTCAAGAGCAGCCCCTTATTAGAAGGGAGACAGTGTAAGAGCATTCTCCCCTAAAATTACTTTTTATTCAGTTATAATGCAGATTTTTTCTTTCCAAAACAATTTCAAAGATCTAGATCCGTCTTATAAGACTGGGTGTTCCTTCCAAAACAATCCCAAATATCTAGATCTGTCTTATAAGACGGGGTTTTCCTTCCAAAACAATCCCAAATATCTAGATCTGTCTTATAAGACGGGGTTTTCCTTCCAAAACAATCCCAAGATCTAGATCCGTCTTATCCCAAAGATCTAGATCTGTCTTATACGACGGGTTTTCCTTCCAAAACAATCCCAAAGATCTAGATCCGCCTAGATCTTTGGGATTGTTTTCAAGAAAAACTCCTTTTTTATAGCTGAATTACACAAGACAGTTTTACAAATTTGTGGTTATTTTTAAGGGATAAATCCCTGTCTTATTACCGAATATTTACATTCTTGGTGTATTTACTGCAAAGCCCTATGGTAAACTATTAGAACGTAATGTAGTTTACATTTCAATGATTACATTGAGACACGCGACGTCAATGACGTCAAAATAAACAATGGGTCTCTACAACCTGATTGGACGTCAGCAACATCATGACGTCACGCATGCCGTTCTGCTGTTAGCAGAAAAAACTGCGTGTACATGTTTTACTACTTCAATTTTAGCGCTTATATAAGATTTTTCATGAAAGATTTGATTGAAACGAATGTAAATATAAGCAATGAAATTAATTTTTCTGAGGTTTATCGAAGTGTAAACTACATTGGGTCACTAGCAAAGTTTACATGAACCCCTTCGGGGTTCATTCACTTTGCACGTGACCCAATGTAGTTTACACTTCGATAAACCTCAGAAAAATGAAATTCATTCCTTAAATAAATACGGTTATATATCTTTTATACTTACAATCGTGATCCAAGAGGTCCGTAATCTTTCTTCATTATAGACGCCGTATTGACGGGTTCTCTTGGAGGTGGGGCATAATTAAGCCTAGCTCTTAGACTCTCCCTTGTGTTTGTGATATGTGGGTCGGCAGCTTTAAGATCTAGCGTGTTCTGGCTGTGTGACAGATGGTGGAATTTTACAGGATGAACAATTTCCTTGGCACCTGCGGAAGAAACCTCTTGGTCGTTCTTTCCATCGCCTCGGAACTTCATCTTTGTTTCAGAGGAGAAGTCAAACGGCGTGTAGCCCACCACAAAGTGGGTTGTTCTTCCATCTGTCCAGCGTTGTCTGGCATCTTTCTTCCTGAACGCTCGTCGACTGCTTGCAACAGGACCATGCATCGACATTCCAGAGAAATTATGCTGTAAAATATGAGAAGAGTGTTTCAGTCACCCAAGAGAGGTAGCTGAACAGCGCAGTACACTAAATAGCATAAATACACCGTTAGTTCTAAAAATTAAGACACCGAAAATAATTACCGAGACGTTTGTTGAAAAGGTCACAGTGATTAAAAATAATTGAGCCGCGACACGACAAAAGCAACAAATGGCTGTGCGCCCAGTGCAAACTCAGATCAGCCTGGGCATCCGCCCAATCTGATCAGAGCCTTCGCTGTCCGCATGGAGGTAGCTTAGACCCTTAGCTAGCTTTTAAGCGCTTAGCAAAAAGTCTGGTCAGACTGGGCGGATGCCCAGGCTGATCTGAGTCTGCGCTTGACGCACAACCACTTTGTTGGTTTTCTCGTGTCGCGGCTCAATTATGTTGACATGTCATAAAATCAGGTGAAAACTCCATATGATAGGTATGAAATAAAAAAAAACTATGCCTTATCAAATTTGATGACCAGAAGACCATGAACAGGCAGACAAATAACTGAATTTGACGAAAGTTTACATAAAAGTGAAAATTTAGATTCGGTCTGGTTGATGTTCTAACTTTCACAAAAATGTTCGAAAAAATTTATGTGTGGACTTTGAAAATAAAAATCGAAATAAAACCCTACTCATCCCCTAGAGAGTTTGGGGATTTTCCTAGGCATCAAGTAAGTTGCTTACCGACGCTTCAGAAGTGTCTTTCTGTGGCGGGGGATAAGGCAGTGCTTCATCGGTCTGTAGGTAATCAAATATAACTTCGTGCTTCTTCGCCAGCTCCATGGTTTTGTAATCTCGTGGTGGACCAACAAAGTCTGTGTGGTTCACTGAAAAGTAATGTTATGTAAAATAGCGTGTGTGAACTTATTTTGCGCATCATCATGCAAAACTGGTCGACATATTTTTTCTGATTTCTTCACTGTTTCCAAAACAAAAAACATCATTTTTTGCGCCTTTAGTTACTTCTTCATTCATACAAGCGTTCAATTATAACAATGGAACCGTATATTAATTGGCTGCATTAGAAAGAGAAACTAAATACTGAAACGTCAGTATCTACGCATTTACAATAAAGAAATGTGCTTAAAAATTGGTACACCTAAAAAAACATTCATTTTCCATTTGTCCCAATTGGTAAATTATTGGTTTTATGTGTCCCAATGTTTAAGCATAGTAGGATAGACACTAAGAGGGCAGTAGTATATTACTAGCTTATAAGAGCTACATAATCCAAATGATCCTGAAAAACCGATGTAAGCGATGAGAGACCGCAATATTCACAGAACGCATTTTTCACGCGTGTATGATGAATACGGTCGTATTCTTCACATTTTGCCAATGTGACAACTGCGTTGGGATTTTATTGCGATTTTTAATAGAAACGCATTTTTCACAGGTACGGCAAGGGAAGCTTGAAAATGTATGATTTGTTAGTTTCCAACTACAACTATGAGTTTGAGCCCCAACTGCACTGAGCCTTCGGCTCTTGAGGAGTTAATAGAAAAAGCAGTCCCTGCTATCCGTCGTCGGTCGCCTGACGTCGTCTGTCAACATCTTCGAGCTATTATTATATCTCTTAAGCGTCTGGGTCAATCTCAACCAAATTTTATATATAGCGTTCACAAGGCTGGGGAACGATGACATGTCCGTTAGGACAGTTGCCTGAGATTTTGATTGTTATGGCAAGTGAAATCATGCAATACTGCTTGAATATTTTTAACACTTAATCTATTTTCCGGGCCGAAACCCCAGAGTTTGACTTAGACATGATATCCAATTCGACCAGGGTTTAACTTTGTTTGGGTCTAGATGTGATCTGGAGTGAATTCATGAATCCCGGGAAAAGCATTTGAAGTTTTTTCTTACTTACATCCCATATTTTATTACCTGGTTCCTCACTGGTGAAAAAAGAACTGTGCCCCCAGTTTCGAGATAATTTGTGGGAACATGTTGATTTTTGGCTCATCCGTTCGTTCGTCCGTTCGTGATGCTTTATATTTGTACCAAGTTTCCTCAAATTACCTTTTAAAGTTATGAAGCGGAAACGATTTGTGACGGACAGACAGGTAGACAACTATGTGAAAACGATATGTCTTCCCTCCCCCATGTAACCATATATACCAACACGCAACTCAATATACCAATACCTTTAACCTTGAAGCAGCATATTGTCTAATAGGGGACTGTTACGAAGGAGCTACCCCCCAAACTTTTGTTTTGGAAATGCCTAATATTGCACAGGAATACCGCAAGGTCTCCTCCTCCCGCTGAATTATGGCACCGCCCAACAGTCAGTACTAGAACCAGTGCACTACAGCCTACGTCAGCAGCATACACGTGAATTAAAACAAATAAGGTAAAGGTTTTCCATATTCTTGTGGCCGTAGGGACAGTATTTGCTTGAGCCTACAGTGTCTTAGGCACATGTTATGAAAGAGGGCGCCTATCCCTCTCCTTCCGTAGCCTTTACCCTTCCCTGGTTCGAAACAAGTACCCATTTACTGCTGGGAAGACAGAGTCAGTTTTTCAGTCGTTGAGCCGGCGGGCGACTGAAACCTACGACCTTCTGCGCGGAGGAGCAGAGCAGATTTCTTGTCTTCTTTTTTGCTTACTGTACCGTTTTTCCGTCCACTATAACTTTCATTTATAATTACAGAGTTATAAAAATGTCAAGAAGTGAAAAATGCGTTTTTGTGATATTTTGTCATATTTTAGGAGTGTTGCATGCGTTTGGAAAATTACGCTTTCATGGTACATATCGAACGTAAATTTCACAGATATGTGAAAAATGCGTTCGAATTCTGTGAAAAATGCGACCGGATTTGTCACACGTGTGAAAATTGCGACCGGATTTTTCACACATGTGAAAAATGCGTTCTGTGAATACTGCGGTCTCACAAAGCGAACATTTTATGGACAACACCATATTACACATGTAACAAGACCGGCGCAGAAATACTCATTGACTGTTAGTAATAGGAAATTTGCTTATGTTTGAGTTTCTGTTTTGTTGAATGAGCAAATGTTATAGCGTATTAGGAATTCTCTAGAATGAGAAATTTTATATTTTTAATCTTCATAAAATGTACTTACATGATTTTTGTCTATCTTGTAAATGTCTAGCGAGATCAAAACTAAGAATAACATTGTCGGTATCTCGAAGATCAAGATTCATTTCCATTGCAGTTTTACCCTTGGAATTCTACAAGAAACATATGACAAAAATTATGGTATAGGGATACACCTCTAAATTTTCAACGAAGGGGAATAACTTTTGTGACTTTTTGTTTTCGTTCCTGAGCATTATAAATTGTATTTACGTTTCGCACCAAATGTATACTCATATGATAATATTGATCTAAATCACTCTTTATTTCATTGAAATAAAAAGTGATTTAGATTAACATAAACATGAAGAACTTCCCTTGAGAAGAAATATTGAAGAAATTCTAAAATCATATGCTTGCTTCTAAAGAATGTTGATGCAGTCAGAACTAGAACTGTCGGAGAATCCGACTATACCCCCGCTTAACTGCTTTAATCAAATGGTGTTATTTTTGTTACATAAAGAATAGAGAGGGAGAACTCCTTGTCAACATGTATACTAAATATCAATATTCTATTTAAATTCCTTTCTATATAAAATGGAATAAAATGATTACACATTAACAAAAAGAAAAATTAAGAAATACATGTAAGACATAAGTCTTTAACAACCTGTATACCAAATATTAACATTCTAACTTGAAGGGTTGCCGTAAAATGTGTTACGAAAAATTGCATTATTCAAAGAAAGGAAAGAAAGAAAACTGGAAAAATACAGGGAAGAATATGCAGGAGAAGGTTGGATCTTAATCCTACAATACAACAAGTTATCGTCAACCTGCATACAAAATATCATTGTTCCAACTGCAGTGGTTGTGTAGAAATTTTTTACTAAAAGTTTCATTATTCAAAGTATGGAGAGAAAGAAAATCGGATAAATACAGGAAAGAATACGCCAGATATAGCTGGTATGCAATCCAACAATACAACAAGTCGTTATCAATCTGTATACCAAATATGAAATTTTATCTTGAAGGTTTGCTGTAAAATCTTTTACGAAAAATTACATTATTCAAAGTAAAGAGAGAAAGAAAATCGGACAAATACATGGAAGAATAAGGAGAAGACTGGTTCTCAATCCCGAGATACAGTAAGTTGTCATTAACCTGCATACCATATATGACTACTCTAGCTTGCATGGTTGCACAGAAATCTTTGACAAAAAAATCATTATTCAAATTATGGAAAGAAAGAAAATCGGACAAATACTAAGAGGAATAAGCAGAAGAAGACTAGTTCTTCATTCCACAATACAACACACCATAATCAACCTGTATGCCAAATATGACCACTGTAGCTTTCATGGTTGTGGGGAAATCTTTGACGAAAAAATTCATGATTCAAAGTATAGAAAGAAAGAAAATCATACAAATAAAGGGAAGAATAAGCAGGGGGAAAATGGTTCTCAATCCCACAATACAACATGTCATCATCAGCCTACATACCAAATACGACTACTCTAGCTTGCGTAGTTGTGGAGAAATCTTTGACAAAAAATTCATTATTCAAAGTATGGAAAGAAAGAAAATTGGACAAATAAAGGGAAGAATAAGAGGAGAAGGCTGGTTCTCAATTCCACGATACAACACATCGTCGTCAACCTGTATGCCAAATATGACTATTCTAGATTTTACGGTTGAGGAGATATCTTTGACGAAAAAATTCATTATTCAAAGCATGGAGAGAAAGAAAAACTGAACAAATATCAGGAAGAATAAGCAGGAGAAGTCTGGCTGTCATTCCCACGATAAATCAACCTGTTACCAACTTGTATACCAAATATGACCAATTAAGCTTGCACGGTTAGGGAGATATCTTTGACGAAAAAATTTATCAAAAAGGGTTATAGAATTACAGAAATCGGAAGGACGGAAGGACGGATGGACAGCCGGACGGATGGAAGGACGGACGGAAGATGTAAACCAATATACCCCCACTTTTTCAAAGCGGGGGTATAAAAAGAGTATAGCTAGCCAAATATTTAGAAAATTTGGTAAAAAGTTATAATCATGCCATTTATATCTTAGAAAAGAAGAGTAAAGATTACCTTAAAAGGCAGGTAGCGTAGATTCTGAAAATCGACAGAGCTCGAAGTTTTTCCAAACTGTGACTGGTTGGGGTCGTTCTGGAGGAGCTGTAGCGAAAAACACTGAATTATCTAATAACACTGTACAGACATTTCATGTATTAAACATTAGCCAAACTTGCGAACCTGCTAATACTAAAACAGATTCTTTGCACATTATGAATCATTGACACGAGTAAAAGCTTATTGAATATTCTAAAACTTAGGTATTTCTATTAAGGTACAAAAATACGTCCAATTGTGGCTATGTATGTAATGTTTGCCACTGTATTTGCTAAGCGCTACTACAGTCCAACCTGTATTAAGCAAGCACCTAAGGGATAATCAAAATCTGCTTGCTTAAGACAGGTGCTTGCTTAATACAGGTACATTCTAATGTATTTGCCTGCTTTGGGAACTGAATATGTGCTTGCTTAATACAGGTTGCTTGCTTAATAGAGATGGCCACTAAGACAGGTTTTACTGTAACTCTCTTCCTACTCAACTCTTGTCCAGTCGAGAGAAAAATAAAGCCACGAACGTGAGTTTACAGCTGAGCACTTTACAACCGAGCTATTCAGGCTTCTATATAGTGAGTGTGTTTCCTACCCTGCCTGCATTTGGTGTAGCGTGAAACTTAGGGGGAAGTCTGCCAACCATCGAAGATAAAGCGTAATCTTTGGCATAAATGGAGTGATCCTTTTTCTCGTCTGTACCAAACTGAAAATAAATGAATATATAGATCTAAATGTGTTGCGGGAGTGACTACTTTTTTGACTGAAGACTGTTTTATTCTCGTGTGACAGTGGGCACATACAGCATAACTACTTGGTAAACCTGAGCAATTCCTAGGTACTCCTCGGGCAACTCTTCGAGTTCCCCAAGGAATACCCAGGTATTGCTCGGGTTTATCTAAGTCTTTATACCGAACGTGCGCTTTGTGAACCTTAAGGTGAACGACATGACAGTGCTAAAACAGATACCACTGAGCATTGCAAATTGCCTGAAAATTGAATTTCCTCACCGGAAAATATTTCATAATGTATAAAGTGTAATGTTTTATCTTAATTTCCTCAATAAAATGATTTATTTTGCATAGTCAAAATATTTTCAGCGTCTTTCAGTTTATACAACAATATAAACGTATGTCAATATCATAAAGTAAATGGATACACGTGGGTTGTCTGTCATTTTTAGTTTTGTTTCATTTCTAAATGGGGTCAACTCAAATAGGATTACCTGTTCTAGGAGCGAATTTGTACTTGTAAGAGTGGACCCTGCTTTGGACGGCTGCGTTTCCCAATGAAGCTAACAGTCTTTAAAAAAACGATCAAAACATGGCAGGGTACCAACACACCTTATAAACGCCTTAAGTATACATGTTTTATCAACAAATTTTGGTATTTTGAGGTGTTGTTTTATATGCTCACAATTTCAGATTTTTAAATTTAAAACAGTTAGCTTTGACTTATTTATAAAACGCAATAAAATGCCATGTGGAATTTTCACTTTGTTGGGCATATGAGAGTTACTCTAAGCAGACTGAAAATGGCAAACGAAAGAGAAAAGAGAAACATATACTAAAATATAAACTCCTGACCACGTTAAAAAAAACGGGAACTAAGGTGGTTTGGTGATATCTCAAGATCTTCTGGCTTGGCAAAGACGATTTTACTGTGCTACTGTGCACAATGAAAGGAACAAGAAAAAGGGTATAGGCGAAAGAAGAGGTGGGAAAACAAAATTGGCAGATAAGGACTTGGCAGCACAACTAGGGCGGCTACATGTAAAAACAGGACTGAGTAGAAAAAGTTTGTAGTAAAGTAATCTGTGATGCCTCTAATAGCTTTTCAAAGTAATACGATAGAATAGAGAACAACAGGTACCTCAAAGTGAGCTCCTGTTTGATATGTCCGTCCGTCTGAGGCATCTGCAAAGAGAAATCATAATCACTGAAATAATATAAGTAGAAATTTGACATTTTTATAACTATCTGGACCTCATAATTTCTCAAATTATAATAAAAATGAGGGTTTGGCTTAGTGGAATAAGTACTCGCCTTTGTACATGCGGCTGTGGGTTCTACTTCCAACAGGCGGCACATGTCCGCTTTATTTCTTCCATCCAGTGGAACAGGAAATCCCTACGTAGGGTGCCCAGGGCTGAAACACCTGGCATTCTAAGGTTGACGGTTGGTGACTGTAATTTCGCTTATAATGTCGGCGTTTTGCTTTACAGTCAGCCCTATCAAGCCGGCAAAACTTTACATGTTCACGCAAAACGCAACTCGCATCGAAGTAATGTACCTGTTATGGCTTCGTAACTAGGAAATGTGATCTCACTAAAAAGCGCGAAAAGTGGCTCTTTGCGGCAAGTATGAAAAGTAAAGACATGACAAAGTCAAGCCTATTCGCAGCAACAATCTGGAACATAGAGATCAAAATACCGTTATTGTGACTCTTAACAGTTGTCAACTTTTTTTCCCAATAATAATCAACCGATTTCTGAAAGCAGTGTTCATAAAGCCATCATTCGTCCACAAAATTCTCCGCTACATATACATATAAGTACTTATAGTGACGTTTTAATTGGTCAAATGAGGCGCTACTGGATCCTTTATCCCAGCATACAAACTCAGGGTGCTGATCAAAATGGTAAACCCTGCCAGTTTAAATCGAGCTTTCTATATTTGCAGGCTACCAGTGATGGCCGTTTTTTATTACACTGTTTTTTTTATCTTGTAACCAACATTTTCTGTTTAGTGGTTCTATGTTTTGATTCAATAAACTAGGAGTTCTTGTCGCTATAATACTGATTTATTTTTTAAACAGACTATAGCATGTGCCTGTGACCGACCCTCAAACTAGGTCACCAACAAGCATTAAAATACGAACGTAGTGTACCAGTGATGGCCATCAGGATTGCCCTGTGTTAAATAATGCATTTTCCAAAAACTTGTTGTGGTTTAAACTTTAATGATATGTTGCTGTTAGTCTGTGGTCTTTGCCACATTTTAACAGTTTTAGCGCATTCGGCAGAGGCGGAATATAAGCAACAGAAACACATCAGAAACGGACTTTAAAACTGTGACGTTGCTATTTCGTAGGCACACGCTACATATTACGTCAAAAACGTCAAAAACAAACATAAATACTGGGTACACGTGTTGTTAAACTGTCAGCATATTAGCCATATTTGATAATTTGCTTTTGTTTTGATTTACACTTCCACTGCAGAAAAAAAAAATTGTAATTAATGTTAAACTGTCAGCATATTAGCCAGGGGAATTAACTTATGTATTAATAAGGGACATTATCCTGTTATATCTTCTTCTATATTGGAGGTTATTTTACTCTTTTATCTATGACGTCATCAGCGTCATGGTGATGACGTCGTGACGTTACTTGGTTGCATAACTACCACTGTACTGAATAAACATGCTGTACCTACTCTGGAGTAAATAATGAATTTAACAATGGTAGCAGAGCGAGGTTCTGTCTGAGGACAGATATAGTGAAGTTTGCAGTGGTTTGAAGTTGTTATACCGTCTGAGGACAGTAAACATTTAAATTTGGAGTGTTAATACAGATAACTGAGACTTAGCTGTAAATTCTGTGGAAGAAATATCATCATGGCAACAAGAATAGACCCACCAAGTTTGACAGAATGTACTTATGAGCAGTATAGACAAGAGCTTCTAGCATGGAGGGAGGTGACTGATCTGAGAAAGGAGAAACAGGGTGTAGTAATTGCGTTATCCCTCCCAAAAGGGGACAAAAGCCAAATACGAGAGAAGGTCTTCGATCAGATCTCTCTAGATGACCTGAAAAAGGACAATGGACTGGACACACTTATTGATTTTCTTGACAGACACTTAAAAAAAGACGATCTTGCGGATAGCTTAGAAAAGTTTGGAGAATTTGAGGACTATCAAAGACAGGATGGTGTGAGTATAACTGAATATATTGCGTCTTTTGATTCAAGATATAGAAAAATAGAGAAACTGAAAATGACCTTACCATCAGAAATATTAGCATTCAAGCTTCTAAGGAAAGCAAATATCAGTAAGGAGGAGATGATGCTGATTTTAACAGGAATGAATTATGAAAATAAACAAACAGAAGAGGCCAAAAAGTCCCTCAAGAAATTCAAAGGCGATATTACAGAAGGCAGTGCTCATTCCAAAACGTCTATAAAACTAGAACCAGCATTTCTGGCTGAAAATGAGGAAGCATTGTTAGCAGCAGGATATATAAAGCAATCTCGGAGCAAGCATTCAGGAAAAGGCAGCTACGGTCGAGGTGTGAAAGAAGAATTACTAAATTTAGGCTTTAAACAGTGCAAACTAGACCCAGCAGTATTTTACGTTATAAAAGACAAGAAACTCAAAGGGTTAATATGTTGTCATGTGGATGACTTCCTGCATGCTGGAGATATCTCATTTGAACTGTTGATGGAAAAGTTACGGGATAGATTTTCTGCTGGCAAAGTAGAAGAGAAAACATTTTAATATATAGGTTTCCAAGTTAAGCAAGAGCCAAATATGATTGAGCTAGATCACTCATATTACATTGCCAACATGAAAAGTTCCAGTTTAGACCCTAAGAGAGCTTCAAAGAAAACTGAAGTATTAAATGAACAAGAACAGACACTATTTAGACAAATAATAGGCCAGTTAAACTGGGCTGTACAAGGCTCCAGACCAGATATGGCATTTTGAAATGATTGCCATGAGCACGAAGTTGAAACAAGGTAAGGTAGAAGATCTTGTAAGGGCCATAAAGAAAGTCAACAGCCTAAAAGACATTAGATCTTTTGTTTCATTTCCAAAAATGGATAAAACAACGCTTAAGGTGGTTGTATTTACTGACGCGTCTCTTGGGAATATCAACGAGGGCACTGGAAGCACAGGGGCATTTATTGTGTGGCTGATGGACATTTCAGGAAGATGCTGCCCTATAGCATGGAATGCGCACAAAATAAAACGGGTGGTAAGATCAACGTTAGCTGCAGAAACACTAAGCCTACAGGAAGGTCTTGAAGCCGGATTTTACTACAGACAAATGCTGGAGGAGATATTAGGACTTGAATCTTTCAACACGAATGGTGGAGGACAAACGTTTAAGAGTAGATGTGGCTTCTATTCAGGAACTTCTGAAATTAAATGACATTAACAGAATAAAGTGGGTTCCAGGACACCTGCAACTGGCTAATCCAATGACAAAACAAGGTGCATCTGGATTTTGTTTGCTTAATGTTTTTCAATCAGGACAAATGATATCAGAAATTATGAAACAGTAATACATTCTGAAAAGTTAGCACACAAGATAGCAGTATCAAAGACACAAGTACTTAATTTTTCTAGGTAATGGCTGACAAGTAGTATTATTCTTTAGGGTTTCAGAAAATACTTTTTAGTTCTTCTAACTGGCAGAAAAATATTTTCTGGAATTTCCTTTTCTTTCATATTCATAAGCTTTGTGTGATTGTAAACTGGCTCTGACGTTTGATAATTTGCTTTTGTTTTGATTTACACTTCCACTGCAGAAAAAAAAAATTGTAATTAATGTTAAACTGTCAGCATATTAGCCAGGGGAATTAACTTATGTATTAATAAGGGACATTATCCTGTTATATCTTCTTCTATATTGGAGGTTATTTTACTCTTTTATCTATAACGTCATCAGCGTCATGGTGATGACGTCGTGACGTTACTTGGTTGCATAACTACCACTGTACTGAATAAACATGCTGTACCTACTCTGGAGTAAATAATGAATTTAACACACGTGTGCTGTGATGTACACGAATGTTTGTGCTTTTTTGCAGCTTGGTTGAAGGTTAAACCTTTTTCATGATAGGTGAACATTAATACAGCAATTGTCCATGTTTATTTCTGTATTTATTTATGTGCGTGTCAAGAGCTGTATTCCCCTGGAAAGGCAATGATGTTGGTTTGAGGGTAGCTTGGGGAAATTGTTTACCTTTTGCCTCTCAGGCAGAGAATTTTACCCATCTTTTTGGTGGGCGTTTGTTTTGTTTCCTTTAACAAAATGGCCAAATCTGAGACACAACAAATACGTCATTGTGAGTGCAGAACGCAAATGGCTACCATTGGGACACGGCCACCACTGGTCGCACATCAGTGGATGTCGAAAATAATGATAACAGCTCAATACAGATTCTTGAAGTTTGGCCATTTTAACAAATAAGAAACAAAATATAAACAGGATACAGCATAACGAGTTTACCTTTAAACACTCCCGGCACAGTTATATCTCTTGCAAACTTCTGTAACTGATTGATGTTGGCGTAAACTGTGTCTTTTTCTTCTTTCTCGCCATTTTCCTCTTCTTTTTCGTTTTCCTCCTCGTCTTCTATCCTACAGATAGAAAAATGACGATGACAGTCTTTGAATGTAGTTCAGCGACATCGTTTCTTCCCCTAATTATAGTATGCGATTTCAATCAACATTACCTTGGCGCGACGGATGACAAATGCAACGTAACAGATACATATCTGATGTTAATGCATATATAAAAACTATTTAAATGGCACGAAGTATGTCATATGGCATGGCATTATACAAACGTTTTCATTTACATGTGTTGCTTATTTTACTCTTTTCATTTTCCCTTGTTTGTATGATGCAAACAGTAGTATTTTAAGATATTGCGGATAACAGCTTATATGAGCGATCAAACAAGGTCATGGTTCTGTCAATCTCCTTTTCTTCTCTACTTTGTGGGGCAACTAGACGCACAACTTAAGTTGAGCTTCTAGTTTATACGATATGGACAGGTTTTACTGTAAAACACTTATATTTGGCGGCAGCAAAATTTGGCGGTTTTTAAATATGGACCTTTTGGCGGATTTTTATATTGGCGGTTTTGTGATTCTCAAGAACAAAATATTTCTTCTGACGTCGTATTTTGCTCTTTATTTGAGCTCTATATTGTCATGTTGGTTAAAATAAAAGCAATTATTATTATAGTCATGTTACAGTTTGGGTAGTTAATTGTTTAAAGTAAACTGATTTTGTGTTCCTTCTGATTTAATCAACTTAATTGAAATACTAATTAGTATGGTGAGAACATTTCAATACTCCGTTTCCTCCCTCTTGTTGTTTGGGAAGCATCTTCTTTTGCGCTTATATATGTGATGTGTATTAGGTTTGATATTTTGGTAGAGGAAATAGGATCATGTGCTCAATAATATTTTTCTTCTTTCGGTATCATGTGCTTATATTGGCGGCATTTTAATTTGGCGGTTTTCTTCTTTTCCGCCAATATCGCCAAAATAAAGTGACCGCCAAATATAAGTGTTTTACAGTATTCAATAAGAAAGACTCCAGTTGCCTCAATTGTTTAGAGCTTGTACGTGAATTATGACCTTGTTTGATTAATAACATGTATTCTATAATTAGATAGGTCAGTTCATTGTTAGATTTCTAGGTGATAAGACTTTGTGTTGCATCAGTCATTTGTATCTTCATATGCAAATAACTATCAGCTTAGTCTAAATAGACTCTTTCAGCATACCTGTATTGTTGTTGTCTATGATTGCTTGTACTACTTGTACATTGAGGCTATAGCAAGAAATACCTTAGCCTGTTCTAAGGCAAAGGTTTCATATGCTACCTGTTTCTTCAATTATTGGAGAAAGGAGTGGCATAAAAATATATATGCACTAGAGAAATATCTATGTCTTATGGAATCCAATTATGATAGGAAATAACTCGATTCTTTTCTGCAACAAATGCGATAATGTTTATACATATTTATACTTGCTTCCCTATTTTGCGATTTCGGAGAATATTTATATGCATTCGATTCTGCTAGTAACTTTTCGTTCATGTTGTTCAATACAAGCATGCACTATTACACCCAACGAGATTTTACTGTCTAAAAAGGTGTTCATACTAATACTTACAAAACTTTCTGCAGCGCAGCCTCTCCAGGAGGTACCGTCCTGGGTCCAAAATCATTATTGCAGGTTGTCACAAAGTCACCAACTACAATATAAATACACAAAAAGATGCTGATAGTTAGAAATAAATAATATATAATGTAGTTGTAGATACTGTGTGAGTTTTATCTCGGGAGGCGAAATAAACAGTGCTCCAGAGGAAACGGAGTAACAGGGGTGATTCAACGATACGTTTTCTTATTCCTCAATGAAAACATATGATATGACCCCTAATTAGGACCGTCTCGTCAAAATGGCTCTAATGAAGGGTCATAACGTATGTTTCTATGGAAAAATAAGGAAAATTATCCCTAAATTATCTTTGTTACCCCTTCCGATCTGGAGCTCTGATAAAAGAATTAGACTTGGTTCTAAGGACAATGAAAACATAAAACTTATGCTGAAGTATTATTCGACAAACTATTCAGCAAAATTGCAAACTAATTGGAAACCTGCAGTCTAACTTTCAGTTGGGATTTTTTCAGTTGCGGGAAGAACACGGTTTTCGAGAAGTTTCTGGAAATGTGGTGAAAGACGAGATCGTTTTATTTCTTGTACTAATTCATTGTAATATAAGTATTAAATACATTCATTACTGGTCTCACTATGCACATCCGTTCCTACAATGTAGTCAAAATACACTCTCAAAATATTTAAAGTTTCCATAGACATTGTTATAATATATACCCAGTACAAGGGCATATAAATTCGACCGCCAGTGGCCGAGAATTTCCCATTCTTTTGTAGCATTTTAAAGAAGGATCGAAGTTTTAGACAGCAATAATTTCAATACAACTGATGCTCTGATCACTCACTTCCATGAAGCAAATTTTGACAATTTTCGAATTTTCTGAAATTGAGGCAATTTTCTAGAAGTCTATAAAATCTAAGTGATCCCTTCAAATGGGATCAGCCTGTAAGACAGTCAATTCAAAAGACAAAATAGTCGTTTTAATTATGGTTGATATTGTCATGATTTTCACCTGTTTGCAAAATAACCGTTTTTTACCAAAATTTCAGTTTTACAGAAATCAGTCTGTTAATATGGTCAGGATAGTTATTGGATCAAAGTTTCAGTAAATGTCAGTAACTTCGACTTCGATCCTCTTTAAAATTGGAAAATAAATAGAAAAATTCCGTGTCTATGTCGAGCGAAGTAAGTAATCTAATAGGCGTGTGTGTGTGTGTGTGCGTGTGTGCGTGTGTGCGTGTGTGTGTGTGTGTTTTGGTAGGCGGAGGGGGGGGGGGGTCTGCGTTGCACTGTCGTATATGGACAAATCATCAGGTGCTCCTTTAAATATTTTGAGTAGTGTATATCATCTTAATAAAACAACATTGAAACTCCGCAGAAAACATACTCCTTAAAATAAAAACTTCGATTCAAATAAATCTAATCTGGAGTCAGTGAGTGAACTCGGATTTATAGTCAGAACATCATGGTTGTCATTCGAGAACGTTGAAGATGGTCTGAAGTCGTAGAGACCTGAGGAATAGGTACGGCGCTTACTTAGGTTGGTACAGTGCGCTGCCACTAGACCACGGTTGTTACTACATACTTTGGACACTTACCGATATCGTTATAGTCGCCTAGTCTAAACACATGTGAAACTTTGTCCATATTCTTCATCTGTTTATTTGCTCTCCCTGCAGCGTATTTCTCGTTTTCATCTGTTTCGTACGCCCTCTCACCACGCCCGTATACTCGCTGTTGTTCGCTGATTATCCTATTGACAAATGACAGAAGCATTTTACACTCGGCTGAATTGTTTCTCTGACATAGTTTTTTCTCTTTAGCAATTTGTCAAGCAAACATTTCTGAATATGTATAAAAATCGGCTGTTGTGCCGACAGACATGTCACCTTTATGGGAAAGTTTCGCTACCCGGGGGTGGGAAGGAGGGCAGAGGTATATATCACAAAAATTGTCCTCCTTTTAGAAATGGCAGATAAACATGGAGGTGGAACATACACATGGATGGCCGCCAGTTTCACAAGGGAGAAAATTTAACCCTTTTTTGGCCGGTGGAGATGTCCGACCTTATCATTTTGATGAGTCAATTTCTAGTTTAAGGGTTTCTGGTTAATGATTTCCCTTTTATTGTACATGTATTTTGCACAGAAATTTCTGTAGGCAAACAGTGTAGAACTGAACATGTTCTTTCTTGGTTTTAGAACCCCTTCGCCAGTGTGAGCTACTGATGAAGACGAAAAGTTGTTCTCTTGGCGAAGGACCAAAGATCCTTCCCTCTGATCCTTTCAGATATCCAAGCACCCTTAAACTTGTCCGGAAAAGTTTTAAAAAGCATATCTTCTTGAAAATAGCTTGTTTTATAAATACTGTTTTGATGGACAAATAGCATTTTTGAAATAATTTCCCAAAAACATGTTTCAAATAAAAACGTTAGTTCTGCGATCTTTACGTGGCTGCTAAGCAGTTGCAACTATATACCCGTCGTCGTCGCTCCCCAGAGAGAAATTGGTGTTTCTTTGTCTCCAGAATTTGGTAGGATCTAGTGGCAGTTTCAGTTTAGAAGTATCTACACGTGGGTAGCTTGGTGCTGAGCGACCACGCAACTGTAAGAAAAAAACTTATGATAAAGGTTATTGGTAGAAGCGTAGCTAAGGTCAATTTGATGATACGCACAATTGTTGTTTTGTACTCCTTGAGGGTAAGTGAATTGGTTAGGCCGCAAATGAATGTCATAATGTTTTGTCAGTTGGCAGTTGGTATAATTGAAATCTTGTCTAATTTATAGAATTTCAGCATGCAACTATGCAGACGCTTGTTGAAATTTTGTCAATTTGATAAAATTCCAACAAGAATCTGCGTATTTGCGCAAGTCTGCCATTTCATTTTGTGCCGTCTTTCCCATTAAAATTCAACTCTCCGAGGAGGAATTATTCCCCTCACTGCAAATTCTTACCTTCAACAATAGACCCCATTTCGGAAGGGCTACAACATCAGGCAGTATAACAGAAAATCACAAACGTCATTTTCCTTTGTAAAGTGGCGGAAGCAATCTAGGTACATGTATACCAATACGCCTTAATGTTGCCTCCATGCTGAAGCAACTTTGTAAATCTTTGGCATACTAGGCACAACCCTTAAGGGAGCCGCGACACGACACAACCAACAATGTGGTTGTGCGACCAGCGCAGACTCAGATCAGCCTGGGCATCCGCCCAGTCTGATCAGTGTCTTCGCTGTCCGCATGGAGGTAGCTGAGACCCTTAACTACCCTATAAGCGCTTAGCGAAGAGTCTGATCGGACTTGGCAGATGCCCAGGCTGATCTGAGTATGCGCTGGGCGCACAACCACATTGTTGGTTTTCTCGCGTCGCGGCTCAAGGCATAAAGGTATACCTCCATGATTTTCCGCTATTTTAACTTTCTTACGTGCAGACTCGAATGGATGGGATAACCTGACAGGCCTTGCGCAAAACCAATCTACTTTAAGGCGCTATCAAATTCATTTGCATATCAACAAAACGCCTATTAAAGCAAAGTGATTTTAAAAATTGCCGCTATAATTGTATTTACTCAAAGAAAGAGCTCTTTGTTTGCAATGTTCTTTGAACTTACTGAAACAACACAGGCATGTCAGAAATCATGTTATTCTGAATATACATATGGAAGAAACATACTAATTTTGTATGTCCCCATATACTTATATTGTAAGAAACAGACGCCACAAAATGTTTAACGAATATAAATAGGTACCAAACACAGTCCGCACCATATTAGGACTTTTAAACTACCATGTTTTCAAAAAGGTATACGTACATTGGTTATAAAGCTGGATATGTATTCTGATGGTTCCAACGTAGAACCTCTTCTGAGTTGTGGAGCCATGTCCTGAAAGGCGAAAATAAGTGAAATTTTACATCAATAAAGCAACAATGGTCACACCTTTTTACAGTCAAACATATTCAACGAAAGCGGGATCCCAAGTTTTGTACGTGTTAAACTTTCTTCATCAAAACTTCATTCAGATGATCTTGTATACAGGCGATATCAACATGAAAGGAGGTGGCCCTTTATATGTCAATGACATAAGAGATGTTGATTTAATAGTCTCATGCATATGTGTGATATAAGTGCAGCAAACGATTCTTTTAGTAGATTTAACTGTCCTTTATCTGTATCATAAATAAGACTGTGCTAAAATTCAGGTTACAGTTTTGTTAACACATTTTTACGGAAGCATATAGCCACTTTAAGAAACACAACAGCTCCGCTGAGCGGGGCAATATACGCCCGTTGGGGCTTAAAGTTGGAAAGACAACAAGAGATGACAGAACGTTTGTCAGGAGCTTAAATCTTCATTAAGTCATATATAAAACTACAAAACAAACGAAGATAATACGAAATTCCTAGACAAACATTACAAAGGGGCAAAATTCCATCAGAACTGAAAGTAGGGTCATGGTTCTTGTTCTCTGCATATCGTCTGATATTTGTACAAACTTTCATGAAGAAATCTTAAACGTTTTAAGATATGGAGCAGACACGAAATTTCTATATGAAAAATACAAAGGGGCATAATTCCGTCAAAACTGAAAGTTGATTATGGTTCTTTTTCTCTGCACATTGTCTGATGATGCTTCATATTTGTATAAACCTTTATGAAGAAATCTTGTACGTTTTCTGAGATATGGATTGGACAAATAATGTTACCTTTTGAACTTTGACCTCTAAGTTTGACCTTGACCATTGTTGGACATAGTTGAAATACGAGTTCTGCAAGCTGCCTCGATAAGGTGAACATTGGACTCAAGTTTCAAAAAAATCTTTCAAGAGGTTGAGGAGATATGGAGTGGACAAGAATTTAACACAAAATTACAATATGAAAAAATACAAAGGGGCGTAACTTTGTTAAAACTGAAAGCAGGTTTATGGTCCTTTTTCTCTGCACATTCTCTGATGGTGCTTTATAATTATACCAACTTTCATGAAGAAATCTTAAACAGTTTTCGTAATATGGAGCGGACACGAAACTCATTTGAAATTACTATATGAAAAATACGAAAGGACATAATTCCGTCAAAACTGAAAATAGGATTATGGTTCTTTTTCTCTGCACATCGTCTGATTGTACAAACTTTCATGAAGAAATCTTAAACGGTTTTCAAGATATGGAGCGGACACGAAATTTTACCGTTTTACCTTTGACCTCTAAGTGTGACCTTGACCTTTGTCGGACATCATTGAAGTATAAGTTCTGCACATTGTCTCGATAAGGCGAACATTTGACCAAAGTTTCAAAAAAATCTTTCATGGGGTTAAGGAGATATGGAGCGGACACGAAAAGTTAACGGACAGACAGACGGATAGACGGACGGACGGACAGACAGAGGTCACGACATAATACGACCCGTCTTCGACTTGCGTATAAAAACGATGTTTCCTTACCGGCCAGTTGACAATCTTGCTTTCTGATGATACTTTCGGCTGAAAACAGAAAAAAATATATGTATGACGAATTAGACTGATATGGAATTAAAGTAAGTATGATATACTGAGATCATCTAAAGAACAAAAACACGGCAACTTTGGAAAGGCTTCATGGTAATGGTCTTTTTGAGAAAACCTGTATTGGGGAATATGCGAATTCACGCCAATGAGCTATTTCAGTCCCATCTGGAAACTGAAAATTAAAGTATCTGCAAATAGTTAGCAAAATATAACAAAGTTATTTGTCTCGTATATATACTTAAGGAAAAACGTTCAGCACGGATGTTAAATTAACACCCGTGCAGAACTTTAGTCCTTAAGTATATTCTAGGTAAGTTATAAGTATAAAAGTTCAGCCGATGTAAAAGGTAAACTAATGGAGTTCCAGCAAAACTCCTGAAACCGAAATTTCGGGTTGGCCGCTTTCTGTTGAGTTTTGTGGGAACTCCATTGGTTTATCTTTTACAAAGCTATTTTTGTATTCTAATAACATAAATATAAGTTGAATACCATGACTGTTATATTTTGACTGTCAGTCTGCAGAAACACGAATATTTCATGTTGGAATGAAATTGTGCGTTTACCAGTCTTGGAAAAATGTCTATGCCCAAACCAGCTTGTGTACATGCTTATGCGGTGCAACTTGATAAAATCTGATCCTTTAGATTATCGAATAGAGCGATCAACTGTGCAAAGCATGCGTACTTTGCATTTGCCAAAAGATGGCATATAAATTTATGGCGTAAAATGCCTAGTCTAGTTACAGTCACAGACGCATGGAATCAAACAGTTCAGTTCAAGGTTCCCATGCATTCCAGCATAAATATACACAGCGATTAACAAGCATTACCATTCGATCAAAAAACGTCAATGCTAAAATAAAAGCATCAACTGCTTTTATTGAGAGAATAAAATTAGTAATGTTGATCATTTTAAGGTGCATGGTACATATCCATGTTTATCCTCCATTTTGATTCGGGGAAACAATTTTCACGACTTCCTGTTAGCTTCTTTTGATGGGTAGCCTCTAAAAAAATGGGGACTACTCTTTTTAGAAAGAATTTTAGGAGCCAATTCTTTCCTTTAAGGGTTGACCCTTATTGAGAAGGAAGGCAAAAATGTAAAAAAAAAAGAATGTCAGAGTTGCTTCCCTTGAAAGTGTACCCAGTGTCGTACTGCGTTGTGTTGTCAGAGCCTGCGCAGTCTCAGTCTGTCTGTAGCGCAGCACTGGATGTCCGCAACTTTCTACGCCACCTGGAGCAATGTGTGAATTCTGTTGGATATTTGCGGCCAGCATAGAAAATAAGGGTGCTGATCGAAAATGTAAAAATGACAGCACTGTTTTACTTCCTATTTCAATAAAAAAATTGTATCAGTAAAATGCTGAATAATTGTAGTTTTCGGAAGGAACACGGAAAATTATCAATTTATGAAAAAAAATGACAGGTGCGGGTAAAAACTTTGATCAAAGCAGTAAAAAAAGTCATGATTTACTATAAATTCTATACATTTTGAGGGTAGTCAACTTAAACTAAAAAACGACCGTGGTATTTCTTATGCAATCTTTTCAAAAATTATATCAGGCTGTTCTCAATTTAATGCGGTTTTCGAAAGGAACACGGAAAAATGGATTTGAATATAAGGAAAAATAAAATAAGAAGGAAAAGATGACTTGCCCATATCTCGTAGTGTATTTCATTACCCGCTTAATTCGCGAATATCGATTATCGATTTTTAAACAGTGGCGTGGAAAGTAGATTTAAGTCACTGTCACATACACACCCCATGCACGTACGCAAATGTACGCACACACACGCACACACGACGCGGTTCTTATTACTACACTTACTTTTGCAGAGCCTTTTTCATCAAAGTCTTCTTGTGTGGTGCTGTTTCTGTAGATTGTTTTATCTAGATGTTTTCCACTCATATTACCCATTTCAAAATGATGAGTTAACTGAAACATACGTATACAAATCATACTGTTTGAATACGAAAATTTGAAAATGAAATTATTTCTTTCAAAAAGAAGAAAATACTTTTCAAACATACCAGTTTCATTTGGTATCGTTTATAGTGTAATAGCTGCAAGTTGCAGCTATTACACTATAAACGATACCAAGTGAAATTGCAGCAAGAACCAGCACATGTGTGCATATCACTGCATAACGGTTAAGTATCAACGAACTTTGCATCATCAAAAAAACTCAAACAAATAATCTTTTCTCCATTTTTTTATAATTTAGCATTAGTTGGGTGGTTGGTTGTTTTCGGTTTTACAGCTCTTTGAGACAGTATTTCAGTCTATATCGAGCCATCTTCAAGAGAGAGCGAGGAAGGAGAGATATGATAGGCGAGAGACAAAAATGTCCAAACATCCCCAACCGCACCTACTGCAAGTACAGTAGGCCCTTGTCCTACTATTATCCAAATAAGTAGGACGCCTCTGCACTGAAAGTTACCGAGCACCATCGCCCAACCCGATCAAAGGCGGAGTTTCAGCCTATGTTAAATTTATATAGGAATCTGCCCACGCTTAGATTTTTTTTATTCTATGTATATGTGTTGCCTAAGGACTAACAGTGTTGCTTATGGATTATTTACCTCAGTTCACGCGCTCAGCATAGCACAGGATTGACTTAAGTAATTTCTACCCTGAAAATGAGGGTCCCCTTAAAATAACGTTCCTAGAACTATCAAATTTTCAGATTTTGCTATTTCATTTATAAACTTAAATCAGTGAATTAATGTGAACATTTTAGAAATATGTATATTCATGTTTCAAGAAACGGGTTACGTATAAAATGTATTTTGTTTGGTATAACCCCTCAAAATCATCGAAAAACGACATCTATATCAAAAATTAATTATTAGTTAAAGTATGATCCAGTTGTTGTCAAGATTTTATACTAAGCATAAATCATGCTGTATACCTCTAATATGTGTGCAAGAAAATTAAAGAAATTCTGAGCCCGGTAAACTATACTTCAGGGCTGCAGAATGTGGGCTGTCAGGCACCCCAAAAAAGCATCATCTTGTTGAACAGTATGTTTTTCTTGATATATGTTACGTAAAAGTGAACCATACTATTTCTGTATTAAACCACTTCAGTTTAAAAAGCAAATCGATGAAAATGTCGCCTTGTCAAAACCCATTAACTCAAGAAACTTTTCAGATCAAATCTTTTGGTGGGCTTTTTCTTTTTTTTTTTCTTTTTTAAATAATAAGCCGGTAATTATTTTACCTAGACTGACAACATATCTTATTCGTAGCCTAGGAAAACTATTTTATTTTAGATAAACTGACACTTTTTAGGCACTGGTTTCCTCATGGATTGTTGCTGTAGGCTCAGCTTCAGTTTTATTTGATCAAATTCAGATTCTTTTCATCACCCATTGTCTTACACCTGTACAACGTACGAGTACATATGGATTAACGTAACCCAGATGCCGTGAGGTTGACTTCTGGTTTTCTGAATACCTACGGTCCGGTTGCAGGCCTAGGATTAACAGTACCGAAATAGACACTTCCAATGATACTGAGGATAGTCAAGAAGTGAATAAATTATCAGTCGTAAATAAGTGGCATCTTTTCACTACTGAAACCATATTTTATGTTTCTCAACATAAGTGATCTGTTTGCTGTCAGTATGTTGATATGTTGATGATGGTTTGAGTAGTCTTCCCAAGCTTGTTAAGTGTCAGCTAATCTTCCATCATAAACTGTTGTGCCAAGATGATTTGCCTTTTTCCTTGTTCTTTGTTTGATTCTTTAGTGCACGGGTACTTGATGCAGTCCAGTGTTGGAGTCTTGCCTTACGCCTGTGCAATGTACAGGTACAAGGCAAAAATGTAAACAAATTAAATTCAGGGCACTAACACTTTATGCAGTCAATAGTTGAAATACAAATAATGGCTCACCCTTCCTGTGACGTAAGCCAATACACTTACATTGATGCTGGCAGCAGTTAGAAACAAAAGGTGAAACGTCCTGCCTTACATCTAGAGACAGCTACAGATACTAACCTAAAGTTATCTTCAAAACCAAAAACCCAGGGCACTGATGCATGAAAAAATAGGGTAAACATTGAAATTAATTTTACCCGGTCGCCGTTTATTTATCGTTCTGTACAGATGATAGAAAATGTGTTACTGTTTTGGGTGATTACACTTGTTTGCAGAAGCGTGAGGAGGGGAGAGGGGGCGGGGGCACATTTGGGGATTATCCTTGGTTTCCAAGTCTTAGCCAGTGAAGGAAATAATTGCAAACAGAATGGGTATTAATGTAGAACCTCATTAATAATTTATGTCACAGATAAACAAGTGCTGCAGTGAAAGATCATACGTTTACTATGAAACTGACATTCTCCAAAAACCTGACCTATCCCCGAATTTCAGTTTCAAAAACTATTTTACCGATTTCAAAATCTTTTGAAACTTTTTACAAAAAGAGGGGATATATTTACCCTAATTCTGAATAAAAATTATAGCTTGACAAATACAGTAACAGATCTTAACATTTAAATTACTTTTCATGTTTGATTATTTATAGTCGTTTTTTTTGACATATTTTTCCAATTCGGTTGACCATAAAAATATTTGTATAAGTCAACATATAAGTTTATGGTATCAGAATAATTCTCAGGGTACCTGCAATTCATTTCAGTAGGCAAAGAAGGCATTCAAATTATACTGTTAATTTGACAGGTTCTAACTTAGCCCTACCCATCAAATCTTATAAGGGGTTCTGCAAGGTGCGACCCTAAGCCCTGCAGTTCTTGAATCAAATTGATTCACCTATTTTATTAATTGGTTTACCCTAGGTAATCAAAGTATTGAGTATGAAGGAAATCTAAGCGTGGGCCATTTTGAAACACCCCCTTTAGCATTAGGAAACAACGTAAAACTTTAATTATGCCATAACGTGGCTTGTAGCATGCGCTCATTTTAGTTAAACGTTATGTACAGGAGTTTAAATTACTTCGTTTTAAAACTATTCTTTGGATAAAATGTATATTTATTGGGAAAAGTCCTCGCAAAATAACTCTGGTGAATGATACAGATTCAATGTTCAGTGTTATTTCAATGGGATATAGCATCGCAGTTCATATGAACACAGGGTATAATCGATTCCGCCAATTTTCGCTTCCTGCAGAGACTGTACATCATATCTGGCTTCCGCCGAGACTGTCCGCGAACCCTTGCTTCCTGCAGAGACTACTGTCCTCGAAAAATGGTTTCCTGCCGAGACTGTCCGCGTGACTCTGCTTCCTGCCGAGAGCCTCGGCAGGAAGCAGAATCACGCGGACAGTCTCTGCAGGAAGTCATTTATCATGTACAGAAGTCTCGGCAGGAAGCAAAAGATCGCGGACAGTCTCGGAGGAAGCCAAATATGATGTACAGTCTCTGCAGGAAGCGAGAATTAGCGGAATCGATTATACCCTGTGGATACAGTCTCTTATGATGTACATGTATAATGTAGACGTACCTGACTTGATGTTCCTCCCAGCAGTGATGGATCCAGCGAAGCACCCTGAAATTACAGTGACGTAAAATGGTGAAAAAGTATCTTAACAGGCATTGGTGTTAAAAATATTCGTAGTCTGTCGTGTGCATGTGGGTAAATTAATATCAAATATACTCTAATAAATCGGGCGACACTGGAAATACGTACATGCCGACAAACAAGATCTAGTTTATTTCTCTCGTAAGTTTTATTCAGTTGTTATGCAATTCTATCTATGTTTATATTTCTTTTTCTTTTTTCTTTGTGGATGGCTTACAATTTTGCGGCCCTTTCAACACTATTTGTCAAAAGTGGGCCGATGGAAAGGGCGTTAATGAAAGGCTGTGTGCTATGTTTGAAAAGAATTTCGCGTGCAGTGGGGTTCCAAACCGGACCGCTAGGTTAGCAGGCCAGCACTATTCCCACTGAGCTACCGGAGCTCCTAATATATTGGACATTACTCTGTAAAATGGAACATAACAAAAATAATGGGAACGACATGGTTGGCTGCTTGTCTGAAAGTTTGTACGCGCACGGAAGCTAGACAAATTGTGCGCTTCCCAAGAATATGCTTTTTCTTTTGTCTTTCATTTCTTATAAGTCATATATATGATATCTTTAAAAGGGTTTAGCACATGAAACTTCTGTTTTGTTAAAAGCCATAACACGGATCATGCATTAGCATTAGTAAATTAATAGGCTTAGCTAATATTTCACTTGCAAAACAAAATCTCTTACAAGATAAGAAATCAAAATATTGAATTTGTGGTTGATATATCGTAATGAAAAAAAATATATTCGGGGACAGTCGGAGCAAACAGTGCAGGTCCAGATCAAACTGCTCGACGAGCAGTCTGACCAGGGTATGCACAATTTGTCATTCCGCCTGTCATGTTTTAAAAATGTGCCCCAATATTTTAGAAGATTTTGGTAAAAATCTAATATCACAGACACACAATAAGAGAGACATACAATATGCCAGCGATAAACAACCGGGGTGGTCAAAATATTTTCTCATGAATTTAACCTATTACTGCATATCGTCACAAAAAGGGGTTTTAGCAATGAAAACCAAAGTGAAAATGATGCCGCAAAACGCAGCATCTGATCAGAGTCTAAACTGTTTGTATAACCTACTTGAATTTAAGAATAAAAATCGAACTGAGTCCACTAAACAGAATTTGAGCCATGGCATAATGAAACGGTTGCGAGAATTTACGCCCCAGCAGATGGTGAAGTTTTATCAGATTATGTTGGTCAACAGTGCAAGACCAGGCCCCGAGGTGATAAAACCTTTTTCATGCTCAACTCAGCTGAGCATGAAATTTAAAATACCCATTAAAATAAAAATACCAAGAAATTCAGCATTTTTCAGGCTCAGATAAGCCAAGAAGGCTATTTTTTCTGCTCATAAATATTAAAATGCCAACAATTGTTGGCATTTTAAAATTTATGAGCAGAAAAAATTTCATGCTCAGCTGAGTTGAGCACGAAAAAAGTTTTATAACGTCGGGGCCAGGCCCCAAGGTTATAAAACTTTTTTCATGCTCAACTCAGCTGAGCATGAAATTTCCTGTGCTGATAAATATGAAAATGCCAACTAATGTTGGCATTTTCATATTCATAAGCAGAGCAAATTCCATACTCAGCTAAACTGAGCAAGTAAAGAACTGTGAAAACTATTAATAGGTCATTTATTCGCAGGTAAAATTTCATGCTCAGATGAGTTGAGCACGAAAAAAGTTTTATAACCTCAGGCCAGATTGAGTTGGTTTCTTTAAGATGCGTCATGTTGCACGCCACATGCGTCACGCAGCCATTTAGGTTATGGTCAGACGATTGGCCATGTTGCATTCATGAAACATATATTTTGGGCTGTTTACACGATGGCACATGTTGCATGGCACTTGTGTCATGCAACATATCGTTTGAACTCCTCTATATGTTAGATATTAACTCCTCTTTTGACTTACGATATGTTGTAACATATACAAAACGCATGTAACCGTCTTTATAAGACATCAAGACTTTTTAGCACTGGTCTATTTTCAGATGAACTCACTGACTTCCGCAGGATAAAATAAAAACTAAATCTATTCTGACATTAACACGCATTCTGTAATTGTAATATATGGTAATATATTGCAATAATGGTTGTAATAACAAAAGCATTAATTTGCAAATGTATATTAAGGATTTTGATTCATTTCATGAATAATAAGTTTTGTTTCAACAGGAACTAATTGTAAGTGGTCTTTTAGTCAAAATCCAAATTAACAATAACCAGGAGCAAGTAATTTCTCTCGAGAAATTATTTGCTCCTGTAATAACGCAGCGATCCTACCCCATGATCATATCTGCTCAGTAGAAAACCCGTTTGCATTAACGAAATGTGCTGTTTGTCCATTCCTTGGACCTGCTGTTGGTTGATAATCACTATTACTGGACCTTGCTTCCTCTGTAGCAAAAGTAATCCGCATTGGAACCGACATACATGAGAACAGACCTCCTAAAAAAGCCATCTGATCTGGGTGCATAGTGGAATTTACCCTAAAGTGCTTAAGTATTGGGACACCTAAAATAATAAATTTTCCGTTTGTCCCAAATGGAAAATTCATTCATTTTAGGTGTCCCAATATATACGCACATTACGGTAGTACCTATACTTGTTACACTCACCGAGAAGTCAGTACTATGGCTGGTATTCCATACATTTTTCCCGAGCGACCTGTTTGTGAAATTGTATTCTCCATCTTGTAATACATGGCTCCGTGTTAGTTTGTTCCTAATATTTTGAAACCGCACATTCCGCTCAGGCCCATATAGCTCCTGTCGCTTTTCAGTTAAATTCTCCATTTTCACTCATCAACACAGACAAAAAAATGAATTAAAAAAATGGTAAACAAAAATGGAGATTAAAATCTCCTTTTGACTACTTTTTTTTATTTTTAATTACATTTTTGACGCATTTAAAAGAAAGGGAAAGTCTACAGATTAACAATAAGTCCGAGTTGATCCGAAATCACGTCCTTAGCAACTTAAGGTCTAATCGGCATTAATCTAATTTAATCCTTTGTATTTTTTTAAATTTGTACATTGCTCTTATTTTTTAAAATCGATTTAAAGTAATCGGTCAAAACAAGAATTATGTAACAAGTATACAAGTCTTTTATTTTAGCATATCTTATCAACGCACATTATGTCAATACACCAAATTTAAATGCCGCAAGTTTTGCGTTCACGAGACCGATAACATTGTCTCACTCGTCTCATAACATTACAATGGGGCTTATAATCAATAACCCGTGTGAATAACATATATAAAATATATATTAGATATACCAAATCTTTTGTCTTCTAAAAAGCATTAGTACAAATAAAAATAAAAGATTATATTTCATATAAGATTTATTGAATGAGTGCGTTTAACGATAAATTGCAAGATTTAGGTAACCAGACCGTAAATCTTATCAAAATCTTATCAATTCCGGCGATAACCTTTAGTGACATGAATTTAGATATCAAATGTGACAATTAATGCTTGTTAAGCAATTAATTAACTCAGCATTAGCTGATCTGTAAAGAGTGACGTCCCTTGCTATTGACTGACGTGACGTCATTTCTTTCAAGTGGATAGGTGGATAGTAGACCTGCTATTTTACGTCCTTTGCAACAATATTTCAGTCATATCAGGATGAAAGGACGGTGCTGATATAAGGCTGTGTGCAGTGGAACCCGTTTCCGGTTGAAAAGATTTCTGCCTCAAGCGGGAATAGAACTCGGGACTGTCATATCAGCAGGCCAACGCTTATTCAACAAAGCTACCGGAACTCCGCTTCCTTGGAAGAAAATCTGGACTTATTGAACGTCAAGAACATGACACAATGGCGTTACTGGGAAAAGTAACGGAAAGCATGGCCGTATTGCCTTTAACTCAAACTAACATGAAATTAAGTAAATATAATAATAAAACACGTTTAGGGTTTGAACCAGAGCTTCATATTATACGCCATGCCAGTGCGTCATACATTGAACAGCCCACGGCCACCATAAATTCTTAACAACCTTTAAAGACATATTTTACCGGACAAAGTAGGGTTGGTTGGTTGGTTGTTTTGGGGTTTAACGGCCCTTTGAGACAGTATTTCAGTCTATATCGGGTCGTCTCCCAAAGAGAGGGAAAAAGAAGAGAGAAAAGATAGACGAGAGAAAAAAATGTCCAAACAACCCCCGCCCGCACCTACCGCAAGCACAGTAGGCCCTTGCCCCACTGTTATCGACAAAGTAGGGGCATCACAAATTGCTATTTTATTAGAAGGATATATTCAAAAATAGTCTCTTACATGAAATACGTCATACTGAGATAATTAACTCTTTTTGTGCGTAAATGCTGGGAAAATCAGAATTGCACGTCAACAGCAAACTTGCGCTTTGAAAAGGGACCTAACAAGAAAAAAGCTTTGCAGGCTGAATATCATTTGAAACGTAGCTATAATGTCGTCATTGTAGTAATAAATAACAATCATAATTCCATCGAGTTTATACATGTATAACTGCCCTCTAATATTCGAACGTTGACAAATGTATATATGAGCCGCAACACGAGAAAACCAACAATGTGGTTGTGCGCCCAGCGCAGACTCAGGTCATCCTGGACATCCGCTCAGTCTGACCAGGCTCTTCGCGAAGCTTTTAAAAGGTAGCTAAGGGTCTAAGCTACCTTCATGCGGACAGCGAAGACTCTGATCAGAGTGGGCGGATGCCCAGGCTGATCTGAGTCTGTGCTGGGCGCACAATCACATTGTTGCTTTTGTCGTGTCGCGGCTCAATTATGTACATAGCGCAAGGCGAAAGGACTTCTATGCTTAAGGCGCGAACTTTCCCCATGATTAAAAAGTTATACGAATCACTGACTTCTGCTTTGCATTTATGACTATGACATGTAACTTGCATGACAAATGAATTTCCAACTGTTTGTGTCTATGTAAAGTACGTTAAACATACGTTGACGTCATTGTTGAGATAAATTGTAAATTACCCTCAAACTGATCGTTGAAATAATGATTTATTTATACATTTCAGCCTTTTTGGACTTACATTGCTTACATAACAGACAACACTGGATAGTTTTGACAATATGTATGTGACCTTGACCTCATTTCAAGGTCATGGCACACAATATAATCCTTGAAGACCACAGTGCTACTGTTGACCATTCTTCTTCTTTGGCTTACTGAGTATCGTTCTCCCCCGTGACCCAGCTTCCCACTCATACATATTACGTAGTTGCATCGCATAAGTCTGTTGCATGAAGGAAATGCTGGGTCACGTGGGGGGGGGGGGGGGGGGGGGGTGGGGGGGAGTACTTGCACTTTAATTATAGTGAAGCGTTCTATTTTGGCCGTTTTGACCGGAGGTGTAACTATGATTTTGCATGTTTAAATGCCAGTCAAGCGTAACAAGAAGAAAATCAGTGCTTTGTATTGCAATATGCGTGTATTTAGCATGCATTAATGACAAATATGTATGGAATGAATGACTGGTTTCAATACTTTTATAATCAAAAGATGAGGTATGCGAAAACCTTAAATTTAGGATAGATAGGGTCAGAATGAATTATCTCCCCATGTCTTTGGGTCTGAATCACTAATGATCTGATTTCATACGGTTTAGACATTTGTAGAAGCTCTGCTAAGAAAAAATTGCACACTTTATACTTTTGAAAATTCGGACCTGTCGCGCCGGTCTAATGGGGAAAATCCTCGCCTTAATCATAGAAGTCCTTTGGGAGCTTCTTGCCCGCGGCCGTTCAGGTGAGCTATCCTATCAGCTATCCAGCAGTCCTCGATGGCTGACAGAATAGCTCACCTGAACTCGCGCTCGCAAGTCATATAAAAGAAGTTACCTGAACCAGCCAATGCGGACGCTCGGACAGACAGACGAGCAAAAAAGGAGAAATAGCCACGTCCACTACCCACAGCCTTTAAAATGCAAATTAGTGACACATTAACGGAACACGCATACACACAAACAACCCATGCCCCACAACTTTCGAAGCTGACACAAAATACTTTCATTCTACCGAGAATTTAAAATGCTTTAGAATCACGGAAATGACGACAAGGCATGTACAGCAAAACAACTTTGTCACAGCGAGAATAATTTGAGTAGACCGCACGGATCAACAGGACGGTGCGGGCTTTCTCTCTTCGCCACCTAGTTTATACCATGACTCACCACTCTATATTAGTGAAAGACATATTTTTGACACCACATGTATTATTAGTGAAAGACATGTTTTTAAAAGCGAACTGAAAAAGAAAAAAAAATAGATGATTGTTTTGCCTATTTCTTGTGTTTTCTTCCGATAAATAAATTAACAACTGCATGTGAGCCCAAAAATGGAAGTTAGGTAGATTAAAGCTTGCTTTCAGGCTATTGGGCAAACTTTCAGGAAAGCAGTCAGCCATCTTCAATTTTGCATCCCTTCACAATATGGGTCAATTCTTCTTCTTGGAGCAAATTCTTTCTTCCAAGGGTAAACCGCATTTTAGTTTAAACAATCTTTTATTCATGAACTTTCACAAAAATGCATACATACATATATCAGTTTATCAGAATTTGATCAGTTCAGTTCAATTCTCCTAACGACGTTCCCGAAGTGGCCCAGCGGTACGTGACCATAGTTGTACGCACTTTGCGCCAAGTGTCCGTCCAATATCAGAATTTGATAGTAAGCCTAAGCATATACATATGATTTAGCCGCGACACGACAAAACCAACAAGGTGGCATATGCTTCCAGCAAAGACTCAGATCAGCCTGGGCATCCGCCCTGACTGGGCAGAGTCTTCATTGTCCGCGTGGCGGTATCTGAGACCCTCAGCTACCCTTTAAGCGCACAGCGAAGATTCTGATCAGACTGGGCTGATGCCCAGAAGTCTTCCCGCGGCACACATGCTACTTATTTGGTTTCATCCTCTTCTGCATCAGTCAAGTGACAACATGCAGTTGAATAGTTTGGACAATCAAGATTGCTAATAAAATGGAAGCTTATCATTCATTTTGAAAATGAGCCGCGACACGACAAAACCAACAATGTGGTTGTGCGCCCAACGCAGACTCAGATCAGCCTGGGCCTCCGCCCAGTCTAATCAGAGTTTTCGCTGTCCGCCTGGAGATAGCTTAGACCCTTCGCTATCCTTGAAGCGCTAAGCGAAGAGTCTGTTCAGACTGGGTGGATGCCCAGGCTGATCTGAGTTTGCGCTGGACGCACGACCACATTGTTGGTTTTGTCGTGTCGTGTCTCATTTTGAAAATGATTCTTCATCAAAGGAAGCAAACAGGGAGTCACAAAAATGTTCCCATTTGTACAAATGGCCGTAAAACATGAACTACCAATATACTTTTATATCAACTACTGGCCAGTATTGTAGATCATTATCAGACGGCTTCTAGTCTTAAATGGGACTACCCAATTTGCTCGATTCTGTTCTCATGATTATAGCTTTAAGAGTTGTTATTTTATTGAATTGGAAAGAATGAGCCAGTTGGTAGAGAGGATGTAAGTTTCTGCACTTATATGCCCTGCGTATGGAAAAAATGCGACTGCCCTACTTTTCTTCACTTGATGTTTCGAAATGATTTCTAGGCGGCCGTAGCATTTACATCAATCGAAAAGTCAAAGTATTAGGCTATAGACAAAGAGTTTTCACAAATATGGATTTGGCATAAGTTCAGGAGAAATCCCATCTTCAGGGCATATGTTAATACGCTAACTGTGCATTCCCAGACCAATTTTCGTACATATGCATATACAATCTGAACTAGATGGACATGCTCTGAACAGATCGTAAATGAACCCAGATTGATCAGGGTATGCGCAGTCCACAATCCGACCATTCCACTTTCTCCCCGCCCAAACCCACTCGACAACGCAATTGAGCCGCGACACGACAAAACCAACAAAGTGGTGTATGCTAAGCGCAGACTCAGATCAGCCTGGGCATCCGCCCAGGCTGAACAGACTCTTCGCTAAGTGCTTAAAGGGTAGCTAAGGGTCTAAGCTAACTCTATGCGGACTGCGAAGACTCTGATTAGACTGGGCGGATGCCATGGCTCATCTGAGTCTGCGCTGGACGCATTACCATTTTGTTGGTTTTGTCGTGTCGCGGCTCGATTTATAATTACAACAGCAACATAATAATGAAAGCGTTTTCTCTGTAATCTAGTAAATGATGCTTAATGATTTTTATACATATGCATGTTGCATTTTTACTTCAATCATAGTAGTATAATTCTGTTCCAATTTTGTATCCAATCAAAGAGCGACTGGCCAACATGGAATTTCTTTTAAACGGAGTTGGCGTGACTAATAGACATATAAAAAGGCCTGCGAGGGTTTCCCAACTAACAGTAGCAGCCAAGCCAGACACGCAAGATGTACAGCCTAGCAGCAGTTTTTGTTCTTTCAGGTATGTAGGATTTTGTTTTAAACCTTTATAGCTAAAAGAATTAACGTTTTCAAAATTAAAAATAAAATCTTTCGTCCAAGCTAAATCGTATTGAGAATTCAAAGACAAAAGGGCAAATAGTGTAGTTTCAGTTCCCTTAACATCTCTTCTCCAAAAATATAGTCGAAAGTCCGTTATGTGTATGTCGTGCAGTGGAGGATACTCACCATTTTCTTTTCAATTGTGGGCGTTTTCATAATTTAAGGCAAGAACTCTTTAATAAAATTATTCAAATTTGCCAGCCTACCCTCAATATACCGTGTTTTTTTTTTTTTTGGCAGCGAACAACTTTCTGAAATTGAAAACCGACACATCTTCATAGCTGTACAAGATTTTTTGGTAAAATCAAAGCGATTTGAAATTGCATGAGTGAGCTGAAAATTTAAAAATATATATATATATATATATATATATTCGTTAAAAAATAAACCGTAATTTGATAGCACTAATTTGTCAAAATGCTTCTTGGTAATTTTTCTCTGTATAAATTTTTCATAACTCAATAACAGATACTTCAATAACACAAAACGAACTTTAAAAACCCCATCTCTTCTGTTCCTATCGTCGAGCATAGTCCCTAAAGTTATTATTGAACTTGTTCGTTATTCATCAGTGCATAAGTGAAACACTGTTTGTTAGGTAAATAAATGGTTTAAAGCTGTTGTGAAATTTTGTGTCTGTCACCGCGAAGACTAAAAACAACAATGTGCATGTGGTTGAGATGCTCCGCAAATGATCTGATACTGTGACTTTCTACTTTTTTCTATATCTTATTTTTTTCTGTGCTTTTTTTTCTGTTTTATTCTCTTCTTTTCTCATAAATATGTTTCTTGTGTTGTCTTGTATGAACCTAGGATATATCAAGTCGTTTTTCATACTAATTCGTCATTCTTTCCTTCACTGTGTTTTCTCTCTTTTTTGTTTTTCATATAAAGTTCATTATACTGCATTGTTAACTAACATTAAAGCCTACTGAAAGTAAAAATGACTGTATGTATGGTTTGGGAGACAGATTTTACATAAGTCAATGACTTACTTCTGTATCCCTTTCATCGTGCTGTATATTGCTATGTCATGTAAAGATTGTTGTATATATATTTATGTTTACAGTATATTGAATAAAATATTGTTTAAACTAAATAGTGTAGATCTAGATGAGGCAGCTCATTATGAAATGTACTAATTTTTTAAACTTCCTGTTTGCTTCGCTTGGTTACAAAACCCTTCCAACCAGGCTCCGAGTTTTAAGGCGCACATGTAGTCTTCATATATATATCTAAAATAGGAACTGATTTAGCGTATAATTATGTCTATAGTACATATAACGTGTAAAATGTATAATTAAGATTCAGAAGACAATCATTTTGCATACCATTTACTAAATTGCGGAACTGGAGTACATAAAAGGAGAAGAGGAAATAGAACCTTTAATACTTTTAACGCCCAAACTAGAAATAGTTAAATCTGCAACAGCATAGATCCAGATGAGGCGGTTCACAATGCAAATGGCACTGTTTCAAGACGACTAATCTCTTTTTTTCGCCTCCCTTCTCATTTGGGGTCAGCTGGAATCCTGGCCTGTTACACAATAAGATGATAACAACCAACAAGCAAGATTAGTTTCCTTAATTTGTTCCTTTATGAGCAAATTCTCTTTTAAGAGAAGTACCCCCACCCCCTCCCCTGACTCTCTCTTTTGAAGGTTTTCGTCGTCCTTGGAAACAAACAGGAACTTACAAAAGTAAATGGAAGAGAAGCATGGCGGTTTACTCATAGGGGAGAGTCAGGTAACTTCGGACAGCGGGTAAATTCGGACAGTGAC
Organism: Ctena decussata; assembly: GCA_963989385.1. Lineage (NCBI taxonomy): Eukaryota > Metazoa > Mollusca > Bivalvia > Lucinida > Lucinidae > Ctena > Ctena decussata. Next base: position 70,828,729 of record OZ022499.1, read on the forward strand.
ATTGTTTCCTTTATATGTTAGTTGTTTGGAACTAAAAAAATAACTGGCCAAACAGTGAAAATCCTGATGAGACGGCTCATTATGAGCCGTCTCATCTGGATTTTCATTATGAGCCGTCTCATCTTCACTGTTTGCAATGGTATGTCCGAATTTACCCCCATGTCCTAAGTTAACCGACTCACCTTACACCTGAGCAAACTGGGATGGCAGGTAATGAAAACTGTAATTTTTATTATTTTTTTTTTTTTGGTTCCCTGTTATTATTTATAACTATTTGTTAATATTGTTATTGCCATATAATTTCAGTGGTGTTATCTGGAACAGTCTCTGGGAGAAAACTAAGGAATGCACCAGGTAAGGCGTATTTCCGTTGTACTCTATGTAATGGCCCAGTCACACACACACATTACGGATTGGGCGGATAGTTGCGGACTTTGAATCCACACAATTTGTGGGCGTGGTCTCTCTCCATATCGAATCCGTATCGTATCCGTATGGTATCCGCAAGGTCCGCAGGATATGCCACCAAATTTTGAAAAGTTTAAATATTCAGGCGCGGACGAGTTAACCATTGATAATGATCCGTACCTGAAGGCATTTATCCGCATTTATGCGTATCTAATCCGTATCTAATCCGTATCTCGACCTATCGTTCCGCGGTCCACCCAAAATTTGTGGACAAATACGGTTTCATGCGGATTGTTACGGTTAGTTATGGGTCTCGTTCTGCGTATTGTTACGGATTAATGCCCCAGTCAGATTAGCTGTTCGCAATTATCCACATCAATACGTATCTGTCAGTATTGAAGTGTAAGTTATCCGTATAGAAACGTATCTGAAGGTAAAAGTCCGTAAAAAAACTCCGAACGAGACCCGTAACTAACCGTAATTGAAGGTAACGATCTGCGCGAAACCGTATCAGTCCACAACTTGGGGTTGGGCTGCGGAGTGATAGGTTTATATACGGATTAGATACGGAAAAGATACGGATTAGATACGGATTATATATGGATAAATGCGAACGAATGCCTTCAGTTACCTTTTGTTACGGATCAATACGGTTTACTCGTCCGCGCCTGAATTTTGAAAATTTTCAAAATTTGGAATCGGATCCTGCGGACCCTACGGATACGATACGGACAGTTACAGACTCTGCGGATGCGATTCGGACCTTTACGAATTACACCGGACAGATACGGATGGGCCATCTGCAGATGCGATACGGACCATTACGAATAAAACCGGACATATACGAACTGGCCATCCGTAGCATCAACAACATCTTTCCGCATCTAGAAGTAACAGAAGGTAATGGAATGTAAGTAGTACGTATACATTCGTATCATCCCTCATCGTATTGATTCAAGGGAAAATATCTGACCGCCGACATCCGCATTTATCCTTAATCATACGCATTTATAGGTAACTGTATCCGTAAATTAATCAAGAAAATAAGCCACGCCCACAAATTCTGCGGATTATTGTGGATTTTTATCAACAACTATCCGCCCAGTCCGTAATGTGTGTGTGTGTGTGTGACTGGGGCATTATCTATTCCGGATGGTCCGTAATAAGTGAGACAGTGACGATATACGACAATATATAGGTCACTGAGTGAGACTATACTCCTGAAACAAGTTTTCGGTACGTTGTGTTCGTTGCCTGTGTTGAATGGCAGACCAGTGTTTTGAAGTAAAGTTTTTGAGCCGCGACACAAGAAAACCAACAAAGTGGTTGTGCGCCACGAGCAGACCCAGATCAGCCTGGGCATCCACCCATGTGGACAGCGAAGACTCTGATCAGACTGGGCGGATGCCCAGGCTGATCTGAGTCGGCGCTGGGCGCACAACCACATTGTTGGTTTTGTCGTGTCGCGGCTCTAGTTTTTTTTTATAAGGCTGTGGGACAGGCTGGGATATACGTGAACTCCTGGTCACTTGCTCTACTATTTAATTTAGTAGTGGTAGTGGTGATAGTAGTAGCAGTTGTAGTAGTACTAGTAGTCGTAGAAATAGTGGGAGATATAGTAAGTGGTAGTGGTAGTAGTAAAACTAGTAGTAAGTAAAAGTAGCAGTAGTGGTAATGGTAGAAGTAGTAGTAGTGGTTGTTTTTTTGTACAGTAGTAGTAGTAGTAGTAGTAGTAGTAGTAGTAGTTGTTGTTGTTGTAGTAATAGTTGTAGTAGTAGTAGTGGAAGTAGCAGTAGTAGTAGCAATTATAGAAGTACTGTTGCTATAGGCCTGACTTTTACTATTTTGAATTCTAGTAGTAGTATAGCAGTAGTTATAGTAGTAATATTAGGGAGGTTAAGATTTAGAACTTGTACGCGTACGACTACTGGTAGCTACACGTACACGTACAAGTTAGAATTGTAGTTATGAAAGGTTAAGATTAATGTAACTTGTACGTGTACGTCACAGTACGTGTACCATTACGGAATGTGGCGAATCATTTTAGATGGTCGAAACAATTATCGAAAAAAAGTCTTCTAATCAGCATTATTTTTAGTCCGTGTGTACGACTGTGTGTTAACATTTTGTTGTCATCTTACCTCCTCTGTACCATGCAATTGTTTTTTTTTTCTCTTTTTTTTTTGTCGAATCTAATGTTTTAATAAACTTAGTGTCAAAACGAAAGCATATATACCCGTTTCCCCAATATTACAGTCGGTGACCATCTTATATACCAATTTATTCCTAATAATTGCACCGTTACAAAGTCCCGACGGTTTTACGGGAAATACAGGACATCTGACTGCCAGCCCCTTGATCGTAAAATGTACGAGATAGTTCCGTAATTGTCAATATGGAAAGCTACTGCATTGTATAAAATATTGTTTAAATCCGCATATAATATTTTTAAATCAAAGCACAATCAAACGCGGGATTAAAACAACTTTTTTTACACATTTCCGTCAGTTTCCATCTTAAGGCCGCGTTCACACGAGCAAAGTTTCTATGTCACAGAAACTTTAACAAAGAAAGTATGCCAGACATTTTGCGTTTACATTGTTCAAATTATTTGTTAAAGAAAATGTGACAAAGAATCTTTGTCAAATAAACTTTGGCAATGAAATAATTGCTGCAATGTTCACACACGACCAAATATTATTCGTCAAAGTTACCTGCGGCAATGAAACAAAATCTTTGTAACATTTTCCACGTTTATAGCAAAGTTCTTTGTTACATAATCTTTAGCAAAGTTTTTCGTTTACACAGACAAATTTAATTTATTGAAGTAACTTTACCATATATATTTGTCAAAAAAACATTGTCATATTTTGGCATTTACACAAGCACATTTTTCTATGACAAAGACTGTTTGCCATAGAAAAATGTGCAGCCGTCTTTGTCATAGAAACTGTGCCCGTGTAAACGTAGCTTTACAGTTATGGCACTATCCTGTACTTTTTACGGTGAAGGAAGGACTTTACTAAAGTCATTTCACTACCTGCGTACACCCACTTCTCAACCATCTCCCATTTTTCGAAAGTTTCAATTGATTACATCGACTGACACAATCATCTGTGTCTCATCCATTTTTTTCTTTTCGTTAATTGGTAATGTAACCCATACCCAACCATGATCCCAGAGTGTCAGATTTCCCAATTTTGCTTAGGATATAATTGATCCCGACCACCTTCCCCAACTCAGTCCCATGTATGATACTTATATATGGCCACACCATTTTTAACTGTAAGCTCGGAGTTTGATGGTCCAGACTCATGATCAGAGGTTGCGGGTTCGATTCCAGCTATCGTCACGATTCTTTTCTGCATCTGATTTATTTCAGCGCCGTCCGTATCTCATATATTTCCCAATATGTCCTATATGACTAATATATAGTTGAAAGGGCCGTAAAATCCGTAATCATTCATCTATCCAGCTTACAAATGCGGAGATATCTATAACCAAAACTGCCTTATTCCTCGCATGTACCACCCTCACTGTAAACATTGGTGTGTGAAAGCTTAAATCATTTCTAAGATATATGCTTTCACCTTTCACATCATAAAATAAAATGTACATTTATGAATTCAATGCGAAAACTGAATTCAAAGTACACGTTTATTAAGCTACGTGTAAACGGCCTCCTAGAAGTAGTCAACGTCTAGAATTTACTTCTAACTGGTAGAGAGTATGCAATTTTTGATGACGTATGCACACAAATCATCGCTAGACGTACAAGTTCAAAATCTTAACCTCCCTATTGTCGTATTTTATTACTATTTCTTAATCTGCTATCATCTTGCCATATAACTTTGGTTTTATTCAGAGTTAACTTTCGAGATAAACAAGGACACGGGACTGTTGGAGGTTGATGTGATGAACAGTCCGGGGTTGGTGTGCCATAAAGAGGGAAGCGATGAGATAGCTAAAGTTGCCTGTGGCGGAGAGTAAGTGACAGGGGAAGCAACTGTGTCATTTTCATTTTTGGCTCGCTTTTCAAAGGTCATCAGTTAAATGAAAAAAGTCACTCCAGTTGGAGCAAATGCTTTCCTTTAAATGTAAACCCCATTTTATAATAAAGCATGGTCACAAAAAATTTTCCCTTATGTAAAGATAGCGGGAAAACATGGAATTTTACCCATACACGTTAAATCTGTATATTTAAATTCATGTAAATCAAATAGAATCTAACAGATTTGAAGCTTCCGTTGCTTATGGTCTGCGTAAGTTAATTAATCTGATCTAATCTGCCATATTTGCATGTCCGTCCTCTGTCAACCAATAACACTTTACATTTTACGTCCTTTTCAACAATACTTCATCATATCAGGACGATGGGCGGGCGATAATTGCTATGTACAATTGAATCCCGTTTACTTATGAAAAGATATCTGTCTCCAGCAGTAATCGAACCCAGGACTGCTAGATCAGCAGGCCAGCGCTTAAAGACAAATTTTTGATTGCATAATACCCTAATGACCGTTTATTGAAACATGCTGCTCAGAGACAAGACTTTCTGGGAGACTTATGACTAAAATACAGGTATGGGGCCAGGTGAAGGGAAATCAGTTGTCAATGAAAAAAGAGAGAATATGGTTATAAACAGAGTATAATTGGACCTGGCTGTACTGTTGAAGACCACATGGGAATGTGTTAAAGAAAAGGTACCATAATTTGCTCAAAACTTCTGGTTTCTATATAAAGTGATAATGAAAGTAAGACCATGTAAACAAGTACTTGTACATTACAACATTCGCACACATAGAAGACTCATTTCTTGTTTACTTTATTTTTGTCATTTTCATCTTATTTCATGTCTTATGCAAATACTGTAGATCCTTTAGAAACGCGGCTTCTGATCTGGGTATGCATGTTTAGTGGAGTCTGATCTGGGTATGCATGTTAAGCGGCGTCTGATCTGGGTCTGCACTGTTTGCCTATGATCTTTCTATTGGACGCAAGGCATGAATGGGTTAAAGTTGTTGTGGCTGGAAGCTGACCACTTGTAATAAGGTGCATAGGTGAGTATCGTAGAGTTTGAAAATTGTTTTTTTGTTTTTTTGTTTTTTTTTTACCCAGGGGCACAAGTTCAGAGGCGTCGGCCGAAGGCATGGATCCAGCCCCTGAGTTCTCTGTAGATATGACGTGCACAGGCGATGAGGCAAAGCTGTCGGAGTGTGGTGAACCCAAAATTCAGCAGCTGAGCAAGTGTGACAAATTTGTCGTAGTTCAATGCGGTAAGTGGCGCCACAAGAGCGTCTCTACCTAAATCCCATTTACAGTCAAACCTATCTGAAGGGGTCAACCCCTGGAACCAGAAAATTTGGCTGCTTAAGGAAGGTGAGCCTTTAATACAGGTTCATTTCGACTGTCTGCTGGTTCAAAGGATCCCTAAAATGTGGCTACTAAAGGCGGGTGACCCCTTAATAAAGGTGACCACATAAGAAGGTTTGGCAGTATACTGTTTCAGACCCTTTTTAGTTACAAATTTTCTTTCATGTTTAAGAGTAAAAATTGTATATAGGCAACGGAAATGTTTCGTGTTTTATTCTGCAACAATTGTCGACATCACTGGCATTTTAGTGATGATTTTGATGAAGTTCCTTGGCGTTATACGGTGTAACGTCTCTTTGCATGATAAAATCATCAGAAAAACGCATTTATCTGCGTTACGGTGAAGACTATTGGCGAAATTATGCACCCACAGAAACAAAAGTTTCTGACTTTCTGATTTTCTGATATCCAAATAAATATCGACACTAAAACAGATGCCGTTTTCTCTATTACAGGAGGCCGCCGCTCTTTGAGATGGACAATCTAAACCAGCAAATATGCAAATGAAGCTGTGTGAATTATTTCTGAAATAAAAGAATAATCGTTAAGCGTTTGTGTACAATTATCATATTCTATATCGTAAGGAACCTTATTGCCTATGCGAAAAGAAAAGTCTCAGATCAGCCTTGGTTTCCACTGTTTGTACAGCTCTATCCGACCGAAAACTTAAAATCTTTACAGTAGACCTTATTAGTGTATGTTACAATATACGCCAAAGATGACCGATTTCATCATGAACAATAACTCTGTTTTGTTTTAACGAATACAGTAACCAAATACATCAAAATTTGTCTTTAGTTTATGCGAACTGCGAACGCTCAGACCAGTGTGTGCATATGCGCTGTCGGGTCAGACTAAGCGCAGTTCAGCCAGACAATAAGTAGCTGGCGTTGTCAACCTTCCAATGGCGATATGAGCATGTCCTGAGCAGACTGTGCAGTTCATATATAAATCTTAAGGTGTATGGGTACACCTCCATGTACTTCCCTGCCATTTTACAAAGGAAAAGAACTTTTATGACTTCCTGTTTACTTCTCTTCCAAAAGTGGTCTGCTCTTGAAAGACCTTTCTTCTTTTTTGTTTTGTTTTGTTTTTTTTCTTTGTTTTTTTTTACACCACCCCATTGGTAAGGGAAGCAAAACTGAAAATGGCAGAGTTTCTCCCCCATAAACGTGTTTTCATTCGTCTTAACGCGGCTGTAAAATATTGCGGTACGCAGCAGGCATGAGGCACATGCTTATAAAAGAGCTAGTGGATTCACACAGGCTCCTCACAACAATTATACTTGCACAAATGCCATGGTTTTGAGATTCTGCAAGAATAATGGCAGTCGAGAAAAAACAAGACGGCCATGAGGCCCGGAATCGCTCACCTGAACAATTGGCAAGGTGGCTTATACTTATCATGTCTGAAATTGTCAAAATATGAGTTTTGGGTCAAAAGTCAAAGAATGACCATGACCACTTGTACTCATAAATCTTCATGTACTCATTAGACAACCATATATACCATTTTTAGGCCAAAATCTCCAAAACTTTCCATGAAATCTTATGTTCTAGCATTTTCCCATATTTGACCATGCCGCAAAAAAGGTCAAGGTAAACCCAAGGTCACCATTTGAACAGTCTTGGTGGTACTCTAGTACTCCATGCTATTTACCAAGTTTCAGGGCCATAGGTGTATTGGTTCTGGGGAAGAAAAATATTAAAGATTTATCCCGTAAGTGGTAATGGCGGCCAAGTTGGTCATGTGACCTGGACCGTTTGAACAAATTTTCATTCAATCAACCCCTGGAGGCTCTATATGAAATGTGTTCACAATTGGCCCTTTGGCTTTTGAGGAAATGGTTGAAAATGTCAAAATATGAGCAATCTGGATCAAAGGTAAAAAAATGACTTTGACCTCTTGTACTCATAATTCTTCATGAACTCATTAAGACAACTGTATATACCAATTTTTTAGGTCAAAATCTTCAAAACTTTCCATGAAATCTTATGTTCTACCATTTTCCCATATTTGACCTTGCTGCAAAAGGTCAAGGTCAACACAAGGTCATAATTTGAACAATCTTGATAGTACTCAAGTACCCAATGCTACTTACAAAGTCTCAAGGCCATCGGTCTATTGGTTCTGGAGAAGAAGATTTTTAAAGGTATTTACCATTTATGGGCATGGCGGCCATGTTGGTCATGTGTCCAGGACCGTTAGAAAATATTTTCATTCCATCAACCCCTCGAGGCTCTATATGAAATTTGGTTTCAATTGGCCCAGTGGTTTTAGAGCAGATTGTTTGAAATTGTCAAAATTTGAGATTTCTGGGTCAAAGGTCAAAGAATGACCTTGACCTCTTGTACTCAAAAATCTTCATGTACTCATTAAGATGATTCTATGTACCAATTTTTAGGCCAAAATCTTCAAAACTTACCATGAAATCTCATGTTCTAGCATTTACCCATATTTGATCTTGCCGTAAAAAAGGTCAAGGTCAACCCAGCGTCATAATTTGAACAATCTTGATAGTACTTGAGTACCCAATGCTACATACGGAGTTTCAAGGCCATCGGTCTACTGGTTCTGGAGAAGAAGATTTTTAAAGGTTTTTACCATATATGGGCGTGGTGGCCATGTTGGTCATGTGACCTGGACCGTATGCACAAATTTTCATTCCCTCAACCCCTGGAGGATCTATATGAAATTTGGTTACAATTAGCCCAGTGGTTTTTGAGGAGATTGTTTGATATTGTCAAAATATGAGAGTTCTGGGTCAAAGGTCAAAGAATGACCTTGACCTCTTGTACTCATAAATCTTCATGTAGTCATTAAGATGACTGTATGTACCAATTTTTAGGCCAAAATCTTCAACAGTTTCCAAGATATCTTATGTTGCAGCATTTTGCCATATAAAAGCATGAGTAAGCAAATTTGACCTTACCGTAAAAAAGGTCAAGGTCAACCCAAGGTCATAATTTGAACAATCTTGGTAGTACTTGTGTACCCGATGCTACATACCAAGTTTCAAGACCATCGACCTATTGGTTCTGGAGAAGAAGATTTTTTTCAGGTTTTTACCATATATGGGCATGGCGGCCATGTTGGTCATGTGACCAGGACCGTTTGAACAACTTTTCGTTCCTAAGGTCCCAGGAGGCTCTATATGAAATTTGGTTACAATCGACCCAGCGGTTTCAGAGGAGAAGTCGTTTGAAATTGTGGACGGACGGACGGACGACGGACGGACGACGGACAACGGACGCCGGAGCCTTACCATCCTATAAGCTCCCCCGGAGCCTCTGGCTCAGGTGAGCTAAAAAAAACATGATCTGCCAGTGCGGAAGTATACTTTTACATCGCCTACATAATTATGGAAACTCAAATATGAAATTTCTTAGTGTTCATACATAAAGCGCCAAAACAAGAGACAAAAATTATGTCTGCAAAGTTTCAAAAAATTTCGTCCAAGCTGCATCAAATTGTGAATTCAAACACTATAGAGGAGGGTAAACAGTGTAGATCTAGATGAGGCGGTTCATCTGGATCTAGACTGTTTGCAAATCAATTATTTAAATGCTAAATCAATTTTCTTAAACCATAGGTATTCCGACATTATGTCCTCTTAAGATGAATGTGTACACTTTCAAAGAATTTTTATTTAGCTCTCCCTTCTCAATAAGGTTCACGAATTGAGCCACAACACAAGAAAACCAACAAATTGGTTGTGCACCCAGCGGCGACTCAGATCAGCCTGGGCATCCGCCCAGTCTGATCAGTCTTCGCTGTCCTCATGGAGGTAGCTTAGGCCCTTAGCTACCTTTTATGCCCTTAGCGAAGTGTCTGACTAGACTGGGTGGATGCCCGGGCTGATCTGAGTCTGCACTGGGCGCACAACCATTTTGTTGATTTTCTTGTGTCAGGACTCAATTCTCCTCTGGGAGCAAATTTTGCCTTTTAGATCCCTTTCTAGAGGATTTTGTCATCCAAAGAAGCAAACAGGCTGTCACCAAACTTGTTTCCCTTCTTAAAAATGAAGAAACATGGAGTTGTATCTATTCACGTCCGAATCAGAAACCTTTGCAAAAAGTGCAAATTCCAGACATGAAGAGGTGCAAGCCTATGATGCAGGTCACAGGTTTGATTGCCTGTTTATAATTAGTAGAAAATAGGCACCTTTTTCAAATCAGGGAGGGACAAAGCTAGCATGGATGCCCAAGTTATGGAAGGCCTCTGACAGCCACTGCTTCAAAGACCATAAGGCTTTGGGAAACCTTTATCTTTCTTGCAGGAGAAGCCCCGTCTTAAAGGTTAATAAATACCATAATGGGCTATGTCAAACTGAATGCATTTCAAATGGGCTGAAAAGTAAAATGTCATAGTTTTCTTCCATATGTAGAAGGGTATTTCCTCAATAGGATTACAAAACCAAAACATCATTTCATAGCTTCTTGGGTTTATTGGTTCATATCAGAGAAACCGCAGAATATATTGTCAGGTAAACAAAATTTAAACTGTCACATAAATTCAATTACAGTAAAATATAATTCAATATAATTCAACTTCGAGTGAAATTATAAGCTTATGACAGTCACAAAGTACCCAGGATTACATTTATTTTGAATTCTGCTTGAAGTCTCATCTATCCTCAGGGTTACTTGTATAAAATGAGCCACGACATGACAAAACCAACAAAATGGTTGCGTGGCCAGTGCAGACTCAGATCAGCCTGGGCATCCGCCCAGTCTGATCAGAGTCTTTGCTGTCCGCATGAAGGTAGTTAAGACCCTTAGCTATCCTTTAAGCACATAGTAAAGACTCTGATCGGACTAGGCAGATGCAAGGTTGGCAAATGACCGGTCAATATGAGTATTGACCAGACCGGTGGTCATTACTGGTTATAACCGGTTATTACTGGTCGATTGGTGGTCGATTGGTCGATTGAAATAACCATGGTCAGTTGAAGATACTTAGCATTTGTTATCCCATTTTTACTGGAGTCTATAAACAGAGTTAAAATAGTGTCAATAAAAGATAATACAGGCTTAACTGAAAATGTGTTTTATGAGTTGGTGTTGCTCAGAACTGTATTTAAGAGGCCGTAAAACATACAAAATCTGAATGTTAATAGTTTCAGATCCTCAGTCTCAATCAGACTGAATCATTACCACCCAACTTTCAGTTCAGACTAGAGACCTCTAACTTATTTTCTGTAACCATTAATAAAAAATAAATAGGAAAGCAAATGCAAGTAATAAAAATTAATAAATTTTAAAAGTAGCTTTTTCATATTGATTAAAAATATTTAGCTCAGTAAAAAAATTAACTGAAGCAGTTAACTGAATGAAAGTACAAAAAAAATGAAACAATTTACTTCAAAGAGATCATCTTGTTCAAATTAGTGATGCTCTATTAGCTAAAATGCAAATTGGTCTGGCTTCTTACATAAGAAGACAAAAGTGTGAAAATTGTAATGAAAACACTAACTGTTAAACAAGGGGTAATTCTAACTTTAACTGCCCCAGAACAAACAAAACTGTCAAAATACTGGGCCTGTCTCTCAAACTGAAGAAGGTGTGTCCAGCTTACGAGAATTATCCAATCACTGGGCTTAAAATGCACAGGGTAATTTTGTGATACCTGTGTTTATTTAGATGTGTGAAAGAGTGGCCATTTCTGTTATCTGCTGTTATCAGTGAAGTTAATAATTAAAGTTAATCAAAGTGTCATAATAGTGTCAAAATGAAGCCCTAAGGCCCTATATGGAACTTCTATTCTGCCCTTGATGATGAAAAAAAGACTGTTGTTGTTTGCCTGGACTGTAATGCAGAAGTCAGTGCTAAGGTCTTGAGACTGAAATCACAGATGATGAGTACCCTTGGCAGGGACGAAACATTTTTTCTTTTTTCAATATATAGAACATATTAAAACCTGACCAAATATATAAGTCCACCATTAAGACACAAATTCCAATCGACCATTCTGACTAGTATTGACCAGTATTGACCACTTTGGGGAGTATTGACCAGGGCGGTTATAACCGGTTAAAACCACTGGTTAAAACCAGGGGTGGTTTCGACCGCCCAACCTTGGGCAGATGCCCAGGCTGATCTGAATCTCGCTGGGCACAAAAACACTCACAGTTGTTTTCTCATGTCGCGGCTCATTAATGTGTTTTAAGGTGAATGGATTCACTTTCAAGGGATACAACTCTGCCATTTTCGTTTCTGCCTCCATTCTTGATGGGGGCTCAGCTCTTAATGGGAAAAAATTTGCTCAAATAGGAGCGTATTTTTCTTTAACAGTGAACACCATTTCAGGAATGGCTTCCTCATCCAGAAAAGCAAACAGGAAGTCACATAGGTTGTTTCCCTTAGTTACAATGGCAGAAGAAATTGAGGTGTATCCATTCACCTTATACAGGCTGAAACAAGTGTTTATACTGCCAACTCTGCAAAGACTCATAAGTCTACAGTTCATCAGCCCATCAAATGAGATTTCCCCCATGGTTTTGTCTTCATATACCCTTATGCTCTTAAATATTGGGACACCTTACAACCATTAATTTTCCATTTGGGACAAATGGAAAATTAATGGTTTTAGGTGTCCCAATACATAAGCATCTTAGGGTAATCTTTATGGATCACTTCAATTACTGTCTTATTAGCCAGCATCTACTCAAGGTTTGAAGGTTTGAAGGTTTATTCAATGACCGGGACCCCTAACCGGAGTATAGGTCAAAATGTAACATGTTAACACAAAACAAATAATTAACAACAAAAACAATTCGAAGAAAGCTTCAAAGCAGACTAGTAAAACTGACTGACGACACTCGGAGAGTGGTGAAAAAGGCTGATGTAGCCAGGGCTCCAGATAACACATAAAATATCCCACTGGTTCCAATAAACACCCCAATTACTTTTCAAACTTCCATGTTTCCAACAATTTACAAAGGCTGATGACCTCCTGTATGCCTCTCTGGAAAACATTTTAAATGAGATTTATAACCCAAGATAAGAATTTGCTCCCAGAGGAGCAAAGTTCCCAACAAGGGTCGACCCCCTCAAGAAGGGAGACAACTGACGGGTCAACATCAGTCTGATCCATGTTCTATCTCTCTCATACCACGATACCCACTGTAGATCTTGCATGTTACATGTAGGAGGTAATGCATGCTAAAGATTTTACTATGTTGGGATTTGGGTATAAGTAATAGTTATACCATGATTTGTCTACCTGTACAAGGAGATAATCCACAAGCTTTAGCAAGTGGATTATCTCCCTTACAGGCAGACAAACCAAAAGCTTGTGGATGATCTCCTCGTACAGGCGGACACACCATAGTATAACTATTTTATACCACCCTTACCAGTGTAGACCTTTCTCACTGCAAAGTATTTTGTACTGAAGTTGGCATTTTCTGGTATGTGTGGCATACTAAAAGCTCCTGAAGGTGTTAAGAAATGAAACTAAGAATGTGCAGGTGAATATACTGATGAACAGGCCCATCCAGTGGGGAAAAATGACACTGAGTTCCAGTAAGTGTAATAACGAGAAATAAATGAGCCAACAGAGAAGGCCATGGTATGAGGCTCCTACAGGGAACAATATGAAATCAGGGTATATATACTGAAACTGTCTTGCCAACTGCTTTACAAAAGATTCCCAGATAACATCAGAAGTTGGAAGTAAGGAAATTACTTAATGATAATTCATGAACTGACAGGTCAGATTCTATATGGAGTCTAATCTTTCTCAGCATTGTTTGCTTTCAGCCTTTGGCAGATCTGCATGAACTGAGAGCTTTTCTTGGATACAGTTTATTATCAACACACCGGCTAGGAGGCAATCCAAAACACTCTTAACAATCAATGAACGTGGATCAAATACAGTTAGAAACAGCGTTTTTGATTGCAAATTGTTGACAAATTGTTGACAATTTGCAATTGAAAACTCTATTTCTTATAGTTTTTTTTCCAAGTTCGTCGACTGCATGAGTGTTTTCGATTGCCGCCTATCCGGTGTGATAAAGCAGGATTTAACCATATAAATTTTTTTTATGTGGTGGTGGGTTGAAGAGTAGGAAAACACTACCACTTCTTTACAACATGACAAGTACAATTTCTTTGCTGGTAACCACTACCCCTAAAAATTCCAGTTCCTACTCAGGTAGTTTTATCTCAAACAGACTGCCTACAAGTGATGTATAACCACAATCTACATTTTTGTACACAGAAGATGTCTAATATATCAAAACTCTTGATTTTATAATTAGCTGAGACAAAAGAGGGACTTTTACAATGTAAACACAAAAATTACTCATCATAAATTATTACAAACCAATACAAACACTACACAGTAAATAGTTGAAAAGCAAACTTAGATAATAAAAGCTGAAAGTTTATCTGTAATTGTCTGTTCAGTGTATGGGTACACCACTGTGTCTTTGTGCCATTTTTCAAAGGAGGACATGTTTTGTGACTTCCTGTTTGCTTCCCTGGGTGACAAAACCCTTTCCGAAAAAGGAGCAAATTCTTTCCTTTAAATGTTGATCCCCACTGACAATGCAGTCCAAAATGAAAATGGCAGAATTCAGAGCTCTAGATAAGAGGGAGTATTTGATGATAATTGACAGATTTTTTTTTTCATTGAAACCGTATGTTGTGACCCCTCATTTGAACCGTCTCTTCGAGACGGTTCAAATGAGGGTCACAACTTATGTTTTTATGCAGAATTAACAAATATTATCCCTAATTACCACCAAATACTCCCTCTTATCTAGAACTCTGCAGAATTGCTTTCCCTGAAAGTGTATCTGCTCACCTTCAGCAACTGCTGCAGCTGTTGAGAGTATGGCTACACATCCATGGGAGATCATTCTGATCTAGACAAATTTGTCTCCCTTTTTTCACAGCAAACTGTAGAGATACTGGAATTGAGCCTCATCAATCTGAGAGGCAAACACAATTCAGTTTATGTCCATTCTATTAAATTATTTCAGCCAAAGGCCTTCTTCAGTAAATTCGTAAGGAATTAAATGTTAGCAGCCATTGCACTAGACAAACTTGAAACCAGTTTGTCTAGTGTAATGGCTGCTAACATTTAATTCTCTAGCATTAAATGTAAGCAGCGATTACGCTAGACAAACTGGAAACCAGTTTGTCTAGTGTAGTGGCTGCTAACATTTAATTCTCTACAAAGTTCTGTTTTACTACAGAAGGCCTTTGGCTGAAATATTTAAACACAGTGGAATTAGACATTGCTTATTTCTTTCCCTATTAGAAAACATTTACAAGTTGCAATTCAGTTTATGTTGTCTCCCTTGTAAAAATAAAGATCAATGTGTGGCGTATCCATAAAAATGAAGTATTTATTCAGATCGTTAAAAGTGATCACAAACCAACACTAAATTCACTACTTTTCCACTGACAAAACAGAACATATTTAGAACTGAGTACTACATGTACATACTATACAGCAATATGAGCAATTATTCGACAATCTCATTTCACACAAATCTGCATCATGATAAACGCTTTCTAATGATAAGTCGAAATCAACCTGCTAAACCACCCACACAGTTTTGTTACCTGCAAGGTAAATACATGTACATACACTTTCAGAGGAAGCAACTCAGCCACATTCATTTTTGCCCCTAGACTCAATTCGGGTCAGCTCTTAAAGGAAAAGAAAATGTTCTTTTCCTTTAAGAGTAAACCCCATTCTGGAAGAGCTTTGTCTTTGACCCACCAGTCAAAGATGATTCCAATCAATAATGAGACAGCAGAGCTCTAGATAAGAGGGGGTATTTGATGATAATTAGACATACTTTTACTTATTGAAACCATATGTTATGATCCCTCATCTAAACCGTCTCGTCCAGACGGTTCAGATGAGAGGTCACAACCTACGTTTTTATGGAGAATTAACAAAAATTCTCCTTAATTATCACCAAATATTTACATTCTTGGTGTATTTACTGAAAAGTCCCATAGTAATGGAACGTAATGTAGTTTACATTCAAATAATTACATTGAGACACGCAATGTGAATGACGTAAAAATTAACAATGGCTCTCTACAACCTGATTGGACGTCAGCAACGTCCTGACGTCATGCACGCCGTTCTGTTGTTAGCAGAAAAAAGTGCCTGTACATGTTTTACTGCTTCAATTTTAGCACTTATATAAGATTTTTCATGAAAGATTTGATTGAAACGAATGTAAATATAAGCAATGAACTTTATTTTTCTGAGGTTTATCAAAGTGTAAACTACATTGGGCCACTAGCAAATTTTACATGAACCCCTCCGTGGTTCATTCACTTTGCATGTGACCCAATGTAGTTTACACTTCGATAAACCTCAGAAAAATGAAATTCATTCCTTAAATACTCCTTCTTATATAGAGCTCTGGAGACACCTCAGGCTTCTCTACTGAGAGCAAAGACACTAGATCTATCTGATATAATCTTTCTCATATTCTGGCTCCTCTACAGGTCTGTCTGGTTTCCCTCCTCCACCAATGCCCTATTTTACAAACATAACAGTATGATAACTTCATAAACATAACAGTATGATAAATGCTGGGATATAGTACCATTTAAGCATATTCAAGCACCAAACAATCATAAAAATTTACAACTACAAGAATTCTGCTGACCACTGTGTCTTGCTCCTCTGTGTGTTGTAAGCCCAGTCTGATTACAGTCTTTGCTGTCCGCATGAAGCTAGCTTAGATCCTTCGGTACTCTTTAAGTGCACAGGAAAGACCGATCAAACTGGGAGGCTGCCCAGGCTTATCTGAGTCTTTGCTGGGAGCACATGCCACTTTATTTGTTTTGTCATGTTGTGGCTCATATATGGGTAAAACTGGAGTATATTGTTCCACTTGCAGTGCAAGATTGTTTTTATTTTCCTTCAAAAATAACTCTGAAAATCTAGATCCATCCTATAAGATAGATCTATGTTTTTGGGATTGTTTTGGAAGGGAAAAACCTCTGTCAAAAAACTGAAGAAATACGGCAAAAATACAAAGATCCTAGTTTAAAATTCTACAACAGGGCCCAGTTGTTCAAAAGCATTGTTAGTTTATCAGATTTGTTATTTAAGGATTTGTGAAGTCTTCTGTTCATAGAAAATCAAGTGTGCTAATACTTTTGCTGAAAATATGAGAGAAACTTTTGCACAGCAAAAGTTGCTCACATTTTTTCAGCAAAACAAGGTAGTGTTTTTGCTTATAGTATGTTCAAAAATTTTTACATCTCTTTACTAACGATGTTGTTAATTTTGAACAACCAGGCCCTGATATTTTCATGAGATAATTTCTACAACAACTGATATTTTCATGTGACAAAGTCAAACATTCCACGGCAACAAATGTAACAAACAATAACAGTACATTATAACAATGTAAATTCATTTGGCAAAATGTCTATTTCATACCAATCATCAACAATAACAACAATACTGTCGTGTCGGCCTATTCGGAGCATCGGCTTATTCGGCGCACATTTGGTAACATCATTTACCGTTAAACACCTGTTGATAACTTCTGACGGCTGTTTTCTAAGCAGTCCTTCTTATTCAAGCGGAGATCTTTATATGCGGTAAAGATCATGTCTGGCTGGAGGGGTTAGTTGCACTTGGTTTTATGCAGATATCTGCAGTTGTCATGCGACGAATGTAACTTGCAGCTCGGCATATGAAGTTGAATACACACCGTATTTCGCAATCTTTGTTTACAAACACAGTGGGTCGGAGTACACACCACGAATGTAGTTCAACTCACTTCAGCAACATTTGTAAATAAATAATTATCACTCTTTGCATGCCTTGCATAATTGCACATAGTAATAAAGAAGTGAATTATATAATAACTCACTCAGCTAATGTCCAAATGATCATGATTTAACAGTGCAAAAGCAAATAATTATTGAAACTTTCCACAAGCTCCTACTGCAGCCATTCTGCAGCCCGAGGAGTGATGTCATAATTATAGTCTGTTTCACAAATTTAGCCCAGTATTTATGTCAGGAATAAAACATTTTCAGAAGCTGCGTCGAATTGGCCGACAAAAGCGGGGTCCCTCGTGTACAATGGTACATGAGTTTTGAGTTTCTTTTCATATTGTAATCTATACCAGATGGTGGATTTTTTTAGATGACATAAAGGGTCATTATTGTACTTTATAAACACAATATCTGTTGTTTATTTTTTATTGTTCTTATTTGCACAGTTAACGATTCTTTGCTTAAGTGCGCTGAATAGGCCGACAGCACTGTACCTCAAAACAAAACACGGGAAAATAAGAGCTCTTCCTTAAAGCTGGGGTCAAAATATTTGGCTTTTTTTCTCTCCAAAGAAACAGCAAGAATATCTCAACAGAGACTATTCTAGATCCCACATCATTAATGTAAAAGGAGAAATATAGACAAGTTTAAATTTCTCCTCTCATAATTTTGGCTTAAGAGTTACAGTGCTCCAGATATGACAGGGGTTTTGATGATAATTTTGACATGATTTTTCTTATTTCAGAATATTTACATTCTTGATGTACTTACTGAAAAGCCCTATAGTAAACCATTGGTTGATTTGGTTGATTTTGATGCTTAACGTCCACGGTAAACAACTAAGGTCATGTCGGGACGGTCAGTTAACCTAACCACACTATTCCTGGACAGGCTTAGACTTCCTAAGCGGTTAACCAGTACTAAGTGCACATACTTTCGCCAGTAACTGACAACTGCCCTTCTTGAATCAGCGGAAGGAGAAACGAAAGTATGTGGCCAGACCGGGATTCGAACCCAGGACCTCTGACTTACGAGTCAGGTGCCCTACCGATTGCGCTACCCGGCCCGGCTGTAAACCATTGGAATGTATTGTTGTTTACATTCCAATAAATACATTGAGCCACGCAACGTAAATGACGTCAAAACAAACAATGGCTCTCTTTTATATTATTGGATGTTGGCAACGTCATGACGTCACTGACTCTGTTAGCAGAAAAACAGCGTGAAAATGTTTTACTGCTTCAATTTTAGTGCTAATATAAGATTTTTCATCAAGGATTTGACTGAAACGAATGTAAATATAAGCAATGAACTTAATTTTTCTGATGTTTATTGAAGTGCAAACTACATTGGGTCACTAGCAAAGTTTAAATGAACATCTTCCGAGTTCATTCACTTTGCACTTGACCCAATGTAGTTTACACTTCGATAAACCTAAGAAAAATGAAATTCATTCCTTAAAAAAAGCCATAGGCTGTGACCCTACATTATAACCTAATAAGTAGACAAATGTTTAATGCAGAAATAAGGTAACTTATCCACGTTACCCCTTCTTATCTGCAGCACTGGAGTTGTCTCTGAATAGTTTTTTTGAAACTCAGAGCGGTAATACAGATAATTCAAAGATAATTTCTCTTATTTCTCATCGAAAACATACATAGTGACCCCTCATTAGAGCCGTCTCGCTGAGACGGCTCTAATGAGGGGTCACAATGTATGTTTTTATGGAAAAATAAGGAACATTACCCCTAAATTATCCCTGTTATCCCTTCTTACCTGGAGCACTGTCTAAGACCATTCAGTGATATCAATCACTGCATATACTGTAAGTTTCTATTTCTCACTTACACAGCTCATTTATACAATATATAAGAAAATATACAGCAAGTTATAGGAATGCGCAAATAACAGATGCATCACTGGAAATATATAAAATTCTCAGACTTTTAGATAAGATGGTGTATTGAGGAAAATTCTGAGAAATAATTCTTCTTATTTCTCAACAAAAACTTTATATTGTGACCCCTCAGCGAGACGGTTCTAATGAAGGGTCACAATATATAGTTTTATGGAGAAATTTCTTATTTCTCAACAAAACTTTATATTACCACCTGTCATTAGAACCGTCTCAAAGAGACGGTTCTCATGAAGGGTCACAACAAATAGTTTTATGGAGAAATATGGAAAATTATCTCTACATTTTTCTTGTTACCCCTTCTTAGCTGAACCGCAGACATTTTTCTCATGGATATGCACTTTCTCGTGGTTTAGTTTGGGAGGGACTTTTCTAATGGTTTAGTTTCAGGGACTTTTCTAGCTACAATGTAAGAGGGATAAATAAAATTGCTGGTTGAAAAGGTTGAAAAATTATGTATGGTTTTGTTCTCTTATTTAAATGGAAAAGAATCCTTGTCTATGTGTGTGTGTATTGTAACATAAAAGAACGAAAATACAAAAATCCATATAAAAAAACTGCAAACATTATCAAAAGTAATGTTGAGAAGTCAATCAGTTTTAATACTAATATAAATGTAACAAAGCTATTAAAACTGAAATATTGCCTCTTGCCTCTCATGTATAGGACAAGAGTATTTTCTGAATATTGGTAACTGATCCGTAAGTCAGCAAATCCCTTGTGTTTTTGTCCAATTCTTACAGACGTATTTACAATCATATTCTGAAGATCTTTTCAAGTGATCTAAATCTGAATAAATAAAAACATAGCAAATGACTGTCTGATACCCCATCACTGCAAACCTATTTTACTTGTTCACTTTTTCCTGTTGCATTTTATTCTCATTTTTAACCAAGCGCTGGGGCAGCCAAATCCCATAGAGCAATATCTGTCAAGGCTGGGCACTTTCATTACTCTGCTCACTTGCTGTTAGTTTTAAGAAAAATCACTTTCCATTCTTAGATTATATACATGTTTAAACTTTAGTGATTTTATACATGTATAAAGCCCCGGAGCAAAGTGGGGGGAGTTAACCCAGTTTGGGCAAAATTCTGAATGTATGAAGCCCCAGAGCAAAGTGTGTGTGTGTGTGGGGGGGGGGGGGGGGGGTGAGTTAACCCAGTTTGAGCAAAATTCTGATAGTCACAGGAAGTTTTATTATTTATAAGTTTCACAAAATGTCTTTACATTGTGATTTTATATAGATTTTATCATCAGTTTATGCACGTATATAGACCCCAGGCTGGGGCAGATGATAGACCCGTGGGGTCAACATTTTGAACATCACAGGAGTCTTTTATTACACGGATCATTTGCTGCAAGTTTCAGAAAAACTGTTTTCAACTCCCAGTTTATGTGGAAATTTTTCATGGTTTTATGCATGTATATAACCCTAGGGCAGGAAAAAGTAACCATTGGGGACATTTATCATACGGTAACAGAAAGCTTTTGTTAATTCAATTTTCTTTGAAGTTTCATCAAGGTATTCCAAACAGCACAAGAACAAGCGGCAAAATACCACTTTTTGGACATTAACAAGTGATATAACTCAGATATTATCAAAATTTGCCTATAAACAACCCCAAGTGAGACATTCTTGGTACAAATGCGAGACATTCTCGGTACAAATGCATAATATGCAAGCTTGGAATGAAATCCACAAATACATGTACCGTAAAAATTCTAGATATTGGGACACCAAAAATAATTACCATAATTGTCCTAAAATTGGAACAGTTTGGTTTTACAGTGCAGTAATGTGTCCAAAAAATCAAATGGGACGGCAAAAAGTGTAAACCCTGATCAGACTGCTCCTTGAGGAGCAGTCTGATCTGGGTTTGCACTATTTGCTGAGACCTAACTGTCCCAATATATAGAGTTTTTACGGTACTCCAGTTATCAAAAGAAAATGGAGTGGAAAAGGACGGACATACATATGATAGACAGAGACACCGACTACCAATGTGAAAACACAATTTAGTGATGGGGTATAAAAATCTGTTTCACATTAAAACTAAGATTTTTCTGGCTTTTGTCTTTGATTGCAAATGCTATAATGCTTGAGACAAAAAAATAAAGAGCAACTAACACCATGGCAGCAATATATGAGCCACGACGCGACAAAACCAACAATGTGGTTATGCGCCCAGTGCAGACTCAGCTCACCCTGGGCATCTGCCCAGTTCGACCAGACTCTTTGTTAAGTGCTCAAAGGGTAGCTAAGGGTCTAAGCTACCTCCATGCGGACAGCAAAGACTCTGATCAGACTGGGCGAATGCCCAGGCTGATCTGAGTCTGCGCTGGGCGCACAACCACATTGTTGGTTTTGTCGTGTTGCAGCTAATATGCACTCATTCATGAAACATTCACTAAAGCATATGTTTACATATGGTGAATTAGCTTTTTTTCCAGATTTATCTATAACTCTTAACAATACAATGCTAACACTTACATAGTGCAAAACAAGGTATTTCTAAATTCTGTAAGCTCAATGAACAATACCAAATAGTATACCAAATATACATTAAAATAGTCATATGGGCAATGTTGATGAGAAATTCTGTCATAAGCATATATGCAGGCTGGTCCAAGAATGCAGTTTGCGGCCCTGACAAGATTCAGTATACATAAAGATAGGTCTTGGCACAGGTTGAGTGAAGTCTATATACAAGACAGTATGCTTATAGAAACTTTCTCAAAATGGCTCATATACAGCGCTCCAGATAAATAAAAATTTGGGTTTAGAGGTGTTTCTAAATCACCATACAACACAATCTTGTGGTACTTCATGCAAGATCATTTCTATGAGGCCCCATAAGATTTTCACGTGGAAAATAAAAATATATCAAAACTGTTACCACCAAAGCTTTAACATAACAAAACTGCAGCACTGGTCAAAAGTAGCTCTTTGCTGCATTTAACTAATACTAAAACGTTTGTTTATACAGTAAAATCAGGTTTTGTTCCATATTAAGGACATGGATACACTTCCAAGCAGGGATCTCCCCAGACCATTAAGGCATGTCGCTTGCAACATGCCTTCCTCTTCAAATTACCTTTGCAACATGCCTTAATTTTCAATGAAAATTCACTAAAGTGCTATTATTTTAATTTCTTAGCCAGTAAAATTGTTTTAAATGCATTAAGGATCATCAATAAATTATTTGTAATGTAAATTTAGGCTAATTTTGACAAAATATTGCTATATTAAGGATTTTAAAAATTGATCAACAAGTCAAAATCTGATATTTGTGCTAAAAGCGACATGCCTTCTGAAATTTCTAGGGTGAACACTGCTTCCAAGGCTGCTGATTTTTTTTACATTTTTTTATTTCTTCACCAGGACAAAGCTTTGACACAACAAAACTGCAGCACTCGTCAAAAGTAGCTTTTCCCTGCATTTGACTATTACTACTAGGGTTGTCTATTACATGGCAAAAACAGGTTTTGTTCTACATTAAGATTATGGACACACATCCAAGGCTGCTGATATTCTTTTTTTTTTTTTTTTTTTTTTACATTTTTTACGTCTTTGCAACTTTGCAAGGACGACAACCTCAAAACAAACAGTATTTGCTTCCTTGGCTGATGAACCCCTTCTCTAATGGGGGATACTCTGAAAGAAAAGAATTTGCTCTCTCTGAGAGCAAATTCTTTTCTTAAAGAGAAGTCCCCCTGTGGAAAGGGAGACAAATATTTCCAAATCTGAGTGACCTCCCTTGGACGTGTATTCACAGGCATTAAAACAACAATGTAGTTACTATACTTCTGTACACTTTTGAGCAGATTTGTCTTTGTTATTTTCACAATTATCTTTCCCTTTTCCTTCCTCACCGTTGAGCAATTTCTCGTTCGTTTGATTTTCAGAAGAGCCGCCACCTCGCCACTGCCGACACTGCCTTGACCTTGGATATGGTGAATCCAGGCTAAGTTTCTCGGACTCTACATCCTTTTCAATGTCAACACTCGCGTGATGTGGATAGCCAGAACTCAAACTGGACATGGTTGACTCAGACACCGAGTATGTTGTCCTATCTACGTGACTGCGCGGATACACACTGCAACAATCCAGGGACGGCCAGTGAAATTGTCCAAATCCACCTTGAGGACCAATAATGTTGAGCAAAGATTGAAAAAATAGTGTTGAGTACAACCAACTTATGGTAATCACCAGAATAAGAAATATTCCAAACTTCTGATAAACCAATGTCACTGACGCCAACATAAATATACCGGCAAGAAATGTTGTCAGTGACGCCATACATATCACACTGCCAACAGTTTTGAGCGAAGACAGTGCACGATTATGTCTATCTAAATCAGGGGCTAGTCTGTAGGCTACTCCGTAATGTAAAGTATGATCTATCGATAGTCCTACAGCAACAGTAATGATCACTGACTCCAGCACATTTAACTCCCAACCCATCAGCACAATCGCACCAATAGTCACCAACATTATTCCACTTATACTTAAAACAGCATATAATGTTATTAACACGTTCAAAGAAGTAAAGAAAGTCACAACCGCTGCCACTATTATAGAAATTCCAAATGCAATAGGCATGCCCGTGGCCAGACTTGCCTGCAAGCTGAAGTATCTGAATTCACTGATGAACCAGCCATTTTCAAACTCAGCTGGTGCCGAGGACAGCTGATCAGCAAACCATTTGTTCACCCTCTCATAAAAATGTTTTACCATTTGGTAACTGTCAGCATGAACAAAATTACTTGAAAACTGAACTATTAAAGCTTTCATTTCATTATTAACAAATCTAAATCCTGGAGTATATTTGTCCCAGAAGTATATATTCTGTCTCATGGCAATAGGAATATACTTTTTCATGCACATGTTAAACAGTCTTTCTGGGTATGGAAAAGATACTTTATTACAACAAATAGATTCTCTTCTAATACAAGGACTTTTCATATATAAAATAAAATGTTCAATAAAACAATTATTGTATTCAATTGGCGTTACTTTTTTATAGAAATCTGTTTGTCGCAGTTGTTGGCAAAACTGTCTCAGCCATATTTGAGCATGTGGTGTACTAGGGTTAAAACTGGTGTCCAGCTTCAATATACCTTTATCATAAGGATCAAACTGGCTCCCTGTGTCTGTTGCTATGACACCCCAAACAAAAGTCAACGGCAAATATGGCCTGTCTTCTTGCACAGATTTCTCAAACCAGAAATTATCTTTTAAATCTTGATCATACTTCTCCATTAAATGCTCTTTCCGAAAAACTTGGAATCTAAATGAGGTAGGCAGTCGTAGCTTTGGATGATGAAACACGAGTATACCGCAGCACACACCTAATCCACCAAACAAAATAATCCAAAAATATCTAAGTCTTAATACAAAACGTGGCAATAATCTTTCAAAGAAGTTTCTGTAATGTGAGCGGAATTTCTTATATATTTTGGGACTATTTATACAGCAACAATCGCACCATTTTTCCTGGATTACTATCACAGCCGGGGTCCAGGTCACCATGAACACAAGATTACACAATACTACAGTACCAGCATATACACTGAAACATTTCAGTGTTGTTATGGGACTAACAATGTTGGCAAAAAGGGCACCAGCTGTAGTTAGACTGGTTACAAACATTGACAAAGTAGCATGTTTCAAGGTATCAGATACCAACTTATCTAAAGTGCCACTGTTCCTGTCTCTCTTGGCCAGGTGCCATATTTTGGTGTAAACAAAAACATCATCAGATCCTAACGCTAAAACTAGCAACACAGAAACTAGATTCATGTATGGGAAAAATGGGACTTCAAACACGAACACATATAAGAAATATGCCAGCTCTAATGACCAAAACATGGCAAGAAATGTCATAATTGTTATGAATATGGAACTTGTGAACAGCCACACGACAATCAATATTGCAAATGCCCCGACAATTAACCATTTACTGTCTTTTTGGAGATAATATTGAAATAAATGATTTTTGATGCCAAAGTCTACAGCAACTATCTCAACATTTCCAACCATCTGCAGTCTTTGTTCGATATCTATATAAAGAGAAATTGCATTATTCAGTTGTTCACTAGAACCAGTCAGAAAGGAAACCGGCAGGAAGGAAACAGCATGGCGGAGATTCTTGGTTGTTTGCATGAAAGAATGATCAGATATGAAATGAATGATGTTGTATACAGCATTATATTGCACACATTTCTTTGGTACTCCTTTACATTTTCTTTTCTCGTAAAATGGGGAATGTCTTCGGTCACAGCTATCGGTGATGGTAAAATTGTGATAATATCCAACACACTCCTCCAAAAGCTGTTTAACCCATTGCACATCCTCCCTTGTAATGTTGAAACAACTTTCCTTGTCAGTTAGCAGAGCTATATAGTTACCCAGGGAAATTGGTCGGCAGCATTTTTGGCGACCAGGTATCTTTAGGCAGTGTTTCTGGTATACACTGTGAGTGGTAATGTATGTTTCCTCTAGCTTACACATGTTCTGTATATTGATTGCTGTGAAAAGATCTTCACCGTCTAATGCATGGTAGACTACCTTGGCCCACTGTACATCTAAAAATACAGAACGTATATACAATATGAGCCGTGACACGACAAAACCAACAAAGTGGTATGTGCACCCAGTAAAGACTCAGATCAGCCTCAGCATCCGCCCAGTCTGATCAGAGCCAGTAATAAAGAACAAGCGAAAATAAAGTGATTTACAGTATAATGGTATGAGTCTCAGCTTGATGAACCATGTTTAAGTACAGTCAGGGCGTCAACTCAAAATTTTGAAAAATATATAGAAATATAGGACATTTTAGAGCAAAAATATAGGACAAATATAGGACATTACAGACGGCCTCCACCATCCCTACAGCCAACCCCTTTCCACCTTTTCATGGTTTAATTGTTTATTCTCAATACAGCTATTGCATTTAAACATGAAATGGAAGTAAAAATAGACAGACTTAGAATCTTACATATAGGAGCATGATTGGACAATACAGTAGAACTTCATTGGCTCGAACAGGCTTGGGACCATGAAAATTAGTTCCAGCCAAGTGTAGTTCTAGCCATCCAGGGTTAAATTCTATATAAAGTGACCTCTAGGGACTAAAGAAAGAGTTCCAGCCAGGCAGGGTTGACGAGCCATCAGGGTTTGAGTCAATGAAGTTCAACTCAAACTAAAAAGTGCATGTTACGAGGTATCAGCCTGAGTATGATAAAAAAACAGCACCTTCTGGTTCATTTGTTTCAAAAGCCATTTATACTGATCTTATATAAATATCAGTGAAAAGAACTTTCTCCCATAGTTTGTAGCAAATTTTCTGACATGATTTAAAGAAGCTTTTGCTTTTTTCTGACATGATTTAAAGAAGCTTTTGCTGACTGTTAAGTGAAAGGACCATCAGCTCTACAGAACCATCTAAGTGTATTTTCTCATTTTTCCATAGTAATATATCTGACATTGAACAGTAAAACATTCCCTTTCTTCAATGGAAATATGGCAAAGTCAGCTGAACTTTGATCATAACCAATGCTTATGGCCACTAGATTTCTGTGGCCTTGTTAATGATTGTCACTATGCTTTCCAGTCTATTGGAGGATTCAGAGGTGCTGCCTTCACTAGATTTGTGACCTTAGTTCCACATTTTGCTGTGTTCTAAAATTTGGAAGATGATTCAGATTCAGTCTTGCTTGCTTGATTTTGATGTGCTTGATAGCTCACTATTTCTAAGTTTCATGGCACCCTTAGTTTCTATACTTTTGTCTAGTAATTTTCTCTTTCTCTCTCCCACTGTTTTCTGTTCCATTCTTAGTTCTTTCGATTTTCTGAATATTTTTCTGTCTTTCACGTTGCTGTCTCTATCACAATCTCTACCATCTGGATTAACTTGAAATCTTGTTTTTCAACAGCTGTTTTCATTTTCTCATTACCTTTTTTTCAGCAAGTCATATGCTGAATTCAAAGATTCATTATTTTTTGTCATTAATTTGGCTTAAAGACATGATTCTTTCTCAAAAACTGAACTTTTCTGGTACATTAGTTCATCTCTTTTTCTTCCTTTTCTCATCTTCAGCCTTTTTCCTTTCTTTCTCTTTTCTCACCTACTCCTCTTTTTGCTTTTTAAAACTCCAGTCTTTTCATGTATTCTGAAAGTGAATTTCTTGCAGCTGACAAAACTTTCTTGTTCAGAGAGTTTTTCAGGCCTACACACTTCTAGATCAGAGAATTTCATTTAACAACTCTTCACCCATTTATGGCTGTCTCAGACAGAGATGCTCTTGCTGCAGTAACAACAGATGCTCTTTCAACATCTGCATTACCACGTGGCAAAACAAAAGCTTCTTGATCACTTTACTCAAAATTTGGTACTTTGGCTTACCATCACTCTGTTTGATGTTGAATAGATCTCTCCAGTAAAGGTCTACAAATCTCTCAGGAGGTGGGCATTCAAGTTCATCAGCCACACAGAAGACTTTCCATTCATCAGCTATCCTTGCAACCTCTGTATCTGACAGATTAAATTTCTTTGCTACATTTCCTATGTCATGTGGGAAAGAACTTTTCACTTCCTGAGGATTCAGGCAATCAAGACTTTTCAGCAGCTTGTTCTCCAGTGGCAACTTCCGAAGGTATCTCACAATTGAACTAAAGAAGGCCCTCATTCCCAGTAAGCACTTTTACTGTACATCCCTATCCAGCTTCTTGAGCTCTTTTCTTGCAGGTTCTTCAATAGTTATCTCATCATCTGATAGCTGATTTGACCACCAGACATCCACATGTCCCAGTTCAATCCTTTTTCCAGAACCTCAGGCATAATATTCTCACAATACTACACACCTCATCAATACAGTTGATGAATTTGAGGTTCCTTACTCTGGAATGATGTCAGGAAGTCCTCAAAGGTCTTAACAGAACAACAATTCTCTAATTTTCCATCTTCCAACAGTCTGTTATTACATTTCACTGAAATCATCATTTTCTTTTTTATGATTTCAATAATATATAGGACATTTTATCACTATATAGGACACCCAGTCAAATATAGGACAATATAGGACAGCCATCAAAATATAGGACAAATATAGGATATAGGACAAAAGTTGACGCCCTGTACAGTGCATAACCCAGACCAGAATGTGAAGTCTAGTCAGAATGAAAGTTGACTAGACTTCAGAGAGACAGAGACGGACAAAGAGCCCTTGCTTTAACTTACGAGGTAGGAAAACTTAATGCTGAGCGCATCAATGCACCTTCCCTTCATCCTACCATGAATTATCTTGTTTATGAGTAATAGATAAACAGTTAAACTACATTATATACTGTTGATATTTGTGGATGGCTCAGATCTGTACAATTCAAGTATCAATTATTAGTATTCTAGCTCATGCCTGTATCACTTTATTTGCTGAACATGAAAATTTATGTCTTTTGTCATGTGTTAGACTATTTCTGCTACACTGAGTAGGTTTCATGTATCAAATGCCAGGTTTGCAAAAGGTATTAGTTTCAAGTAAGAATTTTTTTTCTTTTTCTTAACAAAAAAATCATTTTGGCATCATTTAAAAACTAATATCTGTGTATTTATTGAGAAGCCCTATGGTAAACCATTAGAATGTAATGTAGTTTATACTTCAATAACTACATCGGTTCACGCAACATTACATGACATTATGTGACTTCAAAACAAACCACGGTTCTCCAATCTGATTGGATGTAGATGACGTAATGATGTCATTGTTACATTGTTGACACTGTTCCGCTTTTAGTAGAAAAACTGCATACAAATGTTTTTCTGCTTCAACTGAAGCCCCTAACACAAATTTGTGGTCATATAATAGATAGTATTATAAGAATGTAAATATAAGCAATGAACTTAATTTTTCTGGTGTTTATCGAAGTATAAACTACATTGGGTTGCTAGCAAAGTTTACATGAACCCCTTTGGGGTTCACTGAAGGGGTTCACTTACTTTTCACGCTACCCAATTTAGTTTATACTTCGATAAACTTCAGAAAAATGAAATTCATTCCTTAATTAAAAATGTTCAGAACAAACCAGGAACATCACAGAAGAACTGCCGTGTCCTTCCTGTCTTCGACCGCTTCTGATGCTTGAATTCTCCCGAGATGTTCTCCACCTCCTCATGATAAACAAGGTGGTCGATGTCTTGTATGACTGCTGCATGATCATTAGGAACTTGAGAGACATCAGGGTCAGACAGAAGATTGTTGTATGTTATCAGACGGTTACTGATCTCAGTGCCTCGGGGCTCAAAACCCTACAAAGATAAAGCATAGCCTAGATAAGACAGGGTATCTAATGATCATACAGTCAACTCTCGATATCTCAAAGTAAAAGTTCATCCCAAACTACTGATATTTCAAAGTAAATTTTCTGGTCCCAAGAGTTGTAACAGGAGTTGAATTGTAAATCAATGTAGGAAATTAGTCAAAACTATGTTTTTTGATATGAGAGGGTACTTTGAGACGTCAGCATTTGAGATATCGAGAGTTGGCTGTATTGGGATATGGTAAGTTTCCTATTTTTCCACAAACATTTGTGTTCTGAACCATCATTAGAACAGTCTGAATGATTCTGTTCTGACAATGGGTCATAAAATACATTTCCTTTAAGAATTAACATGGATTATCATAGATACCGGTATTTTTTCAATACCCACCGTCTTCAGACCAGTGATATTGAATGGTTCACAAATTGTCAATTTTTCATCTAATCAAGCAGGCAACTACTTTATGTCTGAATTTGGTGTACTCAGCAAAAAAACATTTCCTATTTCACCAGAAAGGAAAAGACATAGTCATACCCAGAATGAAAATATAACTAGAAATAGTGTCAGACAAACACTATGCCACCAACCATATGCCTGACCCTAAAAGGGAATAGTCTACACTAAAAATTATTAAAAGAAATCCTTCAGAGGTAATCAGTTAATCTACTCATCATCTCTGATCAGCTGACCAAGTTTCAAGTTCCTTGCTCAAATACTTTTGAAGATATCTGGTTGACAAGTTTAAAATGCTGAAAATTTCAAAGGGCCATAACTCAGAAAAAACAAGAGCTCCGCAAGCGGGACAATATACCCCCTTTTTGAGCTAGTTTGGGCAGATTTATATCCCTGACAATCAGCCACAAACAGGTACTAATGTGTGCACAAGAACAGTCTGCAAATACTAATTCCAAAATTAAGTAAAGGGAAGCAACCATTCCCATACTCAAGACTCAGTATCAAGCAATTGCACATTGCTACAGAGTGTCATCAAGATATCCAAAATAATTACCAAGTAATGGTGCCCACAAAAATAGTCTAAGAAATAATAAAAGGTATGTAACTCTGAAAGTAAGTAATGGGGAGCAACCATTCTAATATGACACACACCGTTTCATCCTTGTCTATATAGCTATTAAGTTTATCAAGATATTCCAAACATAAGGGTTCTCAAAAGAAAAGCCTTAAAAAGTAATCAAAGGGATGTAACTCAAAAAAAAGAAGGAAGTGGAAGCAATTATTCTTCATTATACTTCCTGTCTCTACCTAATACACATTGCTATAAGTTGATTTAATGCTTAACGTCCACGGTAAACAACTAAGGTCATGTCGGGACGGTCAGTTAACCTAACCACACTATTCCTGGGCAGGCTTAGACCTCCTAAGCGGTTAACCAGTACTAAGTGCACATACTTTCGCCAGTAACTGACAACTGCCCTTCATGAATCAGCGGAAGGAGAAACGAAAGTATGTGGCCAGACCGGGATTCGAACCCAGGACCTCTGACTTACGAGTCAGGTGCCCTACCGATTGCGCTACCCGGCCCGGCACACATTGCTATAAAGTTTCCTCAAGATATTCCATACAGTTACCTAGTAATGACTTGCCCAAGAACAGCAGTAGAAATTAATCAAAGGGATGTAACTCCATAAATAAGGAAGGGGGAGCAATCATTCTTATATATAAGACACACCGCCTCAACCTAATACACATTGCTATCAATTTTCATCAAGATATTCCGTATGTTGCCTGCTTATTGCTTGCACAAGAATAGCCTAAGAAAATATTCAAAGGGAGATTACTCCAAATATAATTAAGGGGAGGCAATCGTTCTTATATGTGGCATATCGTGTCAACCTAATATACATTACTATTAAGTTTCATCACAATAGTCCATAGGGTTAGTTAGATATAAGGTGTACAAATACAGTCTTGACATAATAATCAAAGGGAGGTAACTCAAAAACTTAGTAAAGGGGAGTAACCATTCTTGTATTAGACATGTTGTCTTAACCTCATTTTCATTTCAATTAAGTTTCATCAAGCTATTCCAATGAGTAAACAAGTTATGGAATGCTAAAGAATTGCCATACAACCTCCCAGTTTTTTCAAAGGGCTGTAACTCTGCTAAAAATCATCGGAGCGTAACCTCCAAACAATATGCGCTACTCCATATCGTAGTCTTACTATTTACAAAGTTTCAACTTGATAGGATAAAACTGTAGGAGGAGTTATCCAGAAACGAACACCCCAAAAATTCTAAGTAAAGGGCTGTAACTCCGCTAAAAATCACTGGAGATTAACCTCGAAAGGATATGTGCTGGTCCACCTCATAGTCTTACTATATACCAAATTTCAGCTCAATCGGATGTAAACTGTAGGAGGAGTTGTGCGGAAACGAAAAGTTTACGACGGACGGATGGACGCCAGCGCCATAACAATATATGTCCCGTTTTTCAAACAGGCGTATAAAAATTGATGGAATTCGTCCAAAAGTTAATGAGTTAATCTACTCATCATCTCCAAACAACTGATTTAGTTTCCAGTCCCAAGCTCAAATACTTTTTGAGATATCTTGCTGACAAGTTTAAAATGCTGAAAATTTCAAAGGGCCATAACTCAATAAAAATTCAAAAGTTAATCAATTTCCCTATTCATCTTCTCCAATCAACTGATTTACTTTCCAATCCCAAGCTCATATACTTTTTGAGGTACCGTACTTTTGTGTGGATAACCCGCTAGCATGCATAGCTGGCACCCCTTTGCTAGCCCTTCTGAGGCTGGAAATTCCTGTATCTGTTGACCTCCAGCAGACTTTAAAGGTTATCTATAGCTTGCATGAGTTGGGATGGAATGGACAAATTAATACCATACTGACCCTAAAATTTCAGACACCCGAGAGTCAGACAATTATTGTTCAAAAAATTCTTAGAAAGTAGATTTTGAACACATGAATGCATCCAAATGATGCTCAGTGAATGGCAAACAGTGCAGACCCTGATCAGACTGCTCCTTAAGGTTCTACACAGTTTGCTCTCTCTCTCTCTCTCTCACTCTCTCTTTCTCTCTCTCTCTCTCTCTCTCTCTCTCTCTCTCTCTCTCTCTCTCTCTGTAAAAACAGTGAATATACTTACAGCTAGAGGTTCTTCAAAGCTCGGCACATCACCAATAATTGCTGTCACAATCAGACATGTCACTG
Organism: Ctena decussata; assembly: GCA_963989385.1. Lineage (NCBI taxonomy): Eukaryota > Metazoa > Mollusca > Bivalvia > Lucinida > Lucinidae > Ctena > Ctena decussata. The sequence continues at coordinate 70,861,717 of OZ022499.1, forward strand.
ACACCACTAAAACAGCGGCAAGGACCACATATGGGTAGTGGGCCAGGACACGGGTATAACTGCAAGAATATAAACCAAACATATTTTGACACTGCTTGATCAATGCTAACTATCATTTGGTTGTTGTGAAACTTCACATTAGATATTTTAGGCAATAAGCCACAGAAAGAACATCCTAGACAATTATTTCTTTGATAAATTTTGCTTCTTTGATGCTGTGCAACCCCCCCCCCATCCCCAATAGAACCATCTTTACAAACATAATAATAAATGTTGTGGCCCACTATCAGATCAGGACCCCTTTATCCATGAGGTTCTGATAAGGAGCAAAATATTTACAGAGTAGGAAAAGTTACCTAATTCATGTAAATTCAAACAATTTTAAAACTACCATTATGTAGAGCTCTGATACTGGTATTAACTCTTTAAGCTACTAAAAGCAGACGACAAAATTCACGGTATGTAGGCAAATTTACGGACACGAAAGTATTACGTACGAGACATTGCGGGAAACTGCGCGTGCCAGGTAAACAACTTTTTTTCTGACAGTTTTTCTTAAATATCTCAGCACTGACAAAATATTCTACAGATCTGTTTTTACCATTATATTTAGCATATTTCCTATTATCTAGAACCGTTGAGACACTGAAGATGCACTCACCGAGTTAAGCCTGTTTTTTAGAAAACCGTGTAGATTCTTGTACTTCGTCACAAAGCAGCATGTACCGTTTTTGTTCCTTTATCATTTGCAAACCTGAACCCATCAGCGAGTGGCCTGCTTAGTGCTCATTACAACCACGGTTAATTCAGAGTTCAGCTTCATACGTTACAACAATAAACAGCCATCTTTCACAGGAGGGGTCTAGCTTGCCGCATTTACGACCATCTCAGCATTCCTTTTAAACATTTACGACCATCTGCGCAACAAAACACAAATCTTGACACGACCATCGACAAATACCATCAGCTGTTGACTATAAGCTTTGCCTAACCCATATAGGCCATATTTTCTGTGTCATTCTACTGCTTTGAGGGTATGCCGTATGTTGTCTAATATATATTAGTCAGGCCTGTTTTAGTCTCTTAACCGAATTTTCGACTGCGCAAACGATAGTATATTAACTTCACTTACAATGAGACAAGTAGCCTTTATCTTGGTTAATTTATCTTTTTAATTCTGTCTCTCTAGTTTTGCAAGTCTGACGGCAAAGGTTGCCTGGGTTGCTCCTTGCAAAGCACAGTGTCTGCAGTTGCATTTATATCCAGCGTATTAAACGATGAAGAACTATCTTATATTGATCATTGTAGTCTTACATATACATACTAAAATCCTTCCACTTTACACACAGGTAAAAAGCTTCAAAACCAAGTCGTTTGAGAGAGAGAGAGAGAGAGAGAGAGAGAGAGAGAGAGAGAGCAATGAGATATACAAACGGCTACTTCTGCAAACGGCGGATCATCAAAATTCTGCTTCCCTTCTCAGTAGCGAAATCAAATCAAAAAAGAATTTGCTCTTCAAGGAGCAAATTTGTTCCTTTTAGAATTAACCCTTTTTGAAAGGGGTCCGTTGTTCATGGGAACAATATCATGGTCGCACCTGCACTGCACTTCCACAGTAAAAAAAAATGAGAGAACTGAAATATTCGATTCTGGACGCAAATTAGACTGACAAAACTTTTGTCAAAATCCATTGGCAAGATCTTGACAGTTTCATATTTTTCGCCATCTCTTATGGCTGGTCAGTTTGCAACAAATGAAAATTGCTGTATGCAAAGTTCGTTGTGACATAAAGTTGGTCCAAATCCATTCAGGTGTTCCTGAGATACTGCAAATTTCATGTGTTTGCTATGTTTAGTAATGGCAGACTGCCATCTTGGATGGTCCATCCTTTTTTTTTTTTTGTAAAAAAAAAAAATATATTTTATTCAAGGATCATTCGGCTTAAATTTAATCAAAATCTGTTCAGTTATTCTTTAGATATTGGCGTCTGAGCATAAGTGGGACTCGTAAAGAGAAACAGGTTTTTATACCCCCGGCATACGAAGTATGTCGAGGGGTATATAGTTTTCGTCTTTCCGTCCGTTTGTCCGTTCGTCCGTCTTTCCGTCCGTCCGTACGTTATTTAACATTTGCGTTAAAGTTTTGCGTTAAGTTTTTTATTTTGCTTCTGTTAACTGGATCTTGTCCATAGATGCTTATTATTTTAGTAGAGGATGGAAATTGATGAATTTGCATCATCTAGATGCTGCTGCTGGCCTAAGGTCAAGGTCACAGACTTTGAAATTTGCACAATAGCTGCGTTAAAGTTTTGCGTTAAGTTTCTGCTTTTGCTCTGTTTTTCCTGATAGAATTAATTGTAACTTGTACATGTGTGCTTAGTGTTAGTACAGGATAGATACAAATAGTTTGCATCATCTGGATGCTGCTGCTGGCATAAGGTCAAGGTCACAGACTTAGAAATTTGTATACCATTTGCATTAAAGTTTTGTGTTAAGTTGTATTTTATGCTTATATTTCAAACATACTTGAATAGGACCTTTTGCAATGCTACTAGGTTTACTTCTAGGTTGAAACAGATTAATTGACATCATCTGGATGCTGCTGCTGACCTAATGTCAAGGTCACATACTTTGAAATTTTTATACTCTTTGCATTTAAGTCTTATATTAATTCATATTTTAATTATTTTTTTGCTTATAGTTTGAATATACTTTAAGGAAACCATAATTTCGCTTCTAGGTTTACTTCTAGGTTGAAACTGATTCATTGACATCATCTAGATGCTGCTGCTGATTTAAGGTCAAGGCCACATAGAAATTTTTGGTAAATTTGTGTTGAAACTTTGTGTTAATTTTGTATGTTTTTTTGCATAGGCAAATTTTAAATGGAATCTTCAGGTCTAAGACTCTTTCACTGGGTTTGTTATGAATTGTCCACCTCTCTGTTTGTTAACATTAAGTTTACAGCTTTGTATTAAAGGTGTTATTAGGGTGTGGCGCTGGCCGGGGGTATACGTGAGCCCCTGCTCACTTGCTCTAGTATTGGACAGTTTTGAAACTCAAGACAGGACTGATGTTCCGTGCAAAATTTGATCTAAATATAGCAGTTGGTTCTGGAAGAATCGTTGATTTTGTAGCTTTTACAATTTTTAGCAACGATGACCATCTTGGATTCTAGATCTGGCTGAATTTCACCATTTCGAAGCCCCGCAGTCTGATTATGCTCCATATGAAATTTGGGAACCATGGCTGCTGTGGTTCAGGAGAAATTTATTGAAAAATCTTTAACGCCAGGGTTGACGCAAATTTTCAACAGTAGGATTGACAACTCGACACAAATGTGAACGGACTGATGGACGTGTGGAAAACCGGACGCGTATATCGCGCCTTGCTAAGCAGGTGCGACAGTAACGGAGAAACATGGATGTGTACCCATACACCTTAAACAAGTGCATTTATACAGTTCCGTTGGCGGAGCATAGGAATGGTAATTTTGAGTTCCAGGCTTGATGCGTGGCCCTCAATTGTAATGCTGCACGTTCATTCATATTTTCATTATTTTCATGTTGGTCTCTCTCTCTCTCTCTCTCTCTCTCTCTCTCTCTGTTACTGAGAACCCAGAGGCCGTGTTCTCTGATCATTTTAATGCCTTATTTTTTGCTACTTCATCCTTCTCTCCAACTTCTTTAGGGATGAATTCGCACTGTAAAACCTCTCACACTATAAAATACGTGATAAGATGTGTTCCACGATACAACTTGGACACACTACACGCTGGCATTCATAACAGATGTAACGACTGCAACGTTTATCCCAGTGTAAATGTTAGACTATAGAACTCGGTCGTTTTTTCGCATCATTCCTCCGGGGGGGGGGGCACAAGACGTTAGAATGACGTCTTATTGATATCGGTACGACGTCACTATGACGTCGCAACAACGTCAGTAAGAAGTCATAATAAGGTTATAGTTTTTACAGACCCGACAGTTTGTCAGAATTCTAAGCCTGACTAGTTTTTCGAATGAAAATCATATGGTAAACCCATCGTCCCGCAGTGGCTTTTGAAATGCTGCTGAAAAGGACATAATATGGTACGACACCTCTTTGCAAGATTAGAATGCATTTTGGAAGGGCCTCGTGATCCAGATAAGCGAACAGAAACTAACCAAAGTTACTCTCCCTTGTAAAACGGTTGAAATACAGCGATGTACCGATAAACCTAAATTCTGAGTAACTGCCCATTTGGACTGATCATGACTCATAGTTTATTCGAAGAGATCATATCAGACTGCACGGTAGCGCAAGCTAGTCTGAGTTTACTGTTCGTTCATGTCGTAACATACTCTTTCACCTTAAACTGTAGTAGTATTTCATAAGTGTGCATGTCCGTCTTTTTGTTCCTGTTATGATCTGTCATTTGAATTTCTTGCCTTGATTATATTTTGTTACTCTACTATCTATTACCTTCTGTAGGTGCTCCTATGTGGGCCGAAAATTCGTAATAAACTTCCTGCATGCTGTTGTATCTTGTTTTCGGCGGGTTCGAGAACAGCAAGCACATTTTGAAAAATGACAATATGCATTTTTATCATATGACGTCGGATCTGAGAGTGTAATAAAGCCATGCATTAAAAACGATAATCCACTAGTGGATTAAATATGCAAATTACGTCGTAACGTTCTATGCGTTTGCGTCCATAAAACGTCGCGTTTTCTAATGGCGAAATCGTGACGTTTTAGTGCAAAATTTGCTAATAAAATGCGATTTTAGTATCATATGATAAATAGAATCTTGCATTCGTGCTCCTGTATTATTGAATTATTAAACTCGTTGGTGAAAACGATAAGATGCTCGGCAGAGCCTCGCATCTTATCTCTTTCCCCAACTCGTTTAATAAATTCAATAATACATGAACACTCATGTAAGATCCTCTATGTAATACACAGCAATAAGCATGAGCAAGTAAAAATATGTCGCAAATGCGCACATGATCTTGCGCAAAGTACTCAGAGTCTCTCATTTGCCACTCATGTTCATATACCAAGTGTTCGTTGACTGTTTATGCCAGAAAGAATGCATTGCACACATACAACATTAGGTCTGAATGTTTCCTGCTGGGACAAGCCTTTTCACGCAACCCCTTACATACTGATATGCATATTTGTGATGCCGAGTGACAAAGGGTTCACAAAGCGTATAGAGGGCTTGAAAATATTGCGGTTCTGCAGTTTCAAACAGCTTGCCACTGCCGGGCTGGGGTCAGGTCGTACATTGTAGTTGTGACGCAAGTTAAGGGGCGACGACTAAGGGCGGGTAAACTTCAAAACGTCAGTCTGGACGTGTCTGTTGTGGCTGAGCACCTGATACTTAGCTAGCAATCCCCATCCTTCCGTTTTACCAATAAAATCGCAATCGAAAGTTAGTCGACCATCTTACAACTATTATCACTAGACTGAAAATCTAGATTGAGGAGAAGACACGATTAAGTGCAAAAATCCAAACATGAAGGATTTCGTACATGATTTTTGTCGATAGTCGTGTCATGATTTGTGTTTTGTTGCGCAGATGGTCGTAAATGTTTAAAAGGAATGCTGAGATGGTCGTAAATGCGACAAGCTAGACCCCTCCTGTGAAAGATGGCTGTTTATTGTTGTAACGTATTAAGCTTAAATCTGATTTAACCGTGGTTGTAAAGAGCACTTATTAGGACACTGGCTGATGGGTTCAGGTTTGCAAATGATAAAGGAACAAAGGCGATACATGCTACTTTGTGACGAAGTACAAGAATCTACACGGTTTTCTAAGAAACAGGCTTGACTCGGTGAGTGCATCTTTAGCGTCTCAACGGTTCTAGATAGAAGGAAATATGCCAAATATAATGGTAAAAACAGATCTGTAAAATATTTTGTTAGTGCAGAGATATTTAAGAAAAACTGTCAGAAAAAAAGTTGTTTACCTGGCACGCGCAGTTTCCCGCAATGTCTCGTACGTAATACTTTCGTGTCCGTAAATTTGCCTACATACCGTGAAATTTACGTCTGCAAAAATTAAACCAGAGGACCATTGGTCCTGCAGCTCACCTGAGTCCATTCATCCTTAGCACTCAAGAGTAAGAAACACTAAAGTAAATTGTACAATTTGGCCTAATTTCAACTTTGACTGAGTTGTTATGCTTGTCCTAGTTAATATTAGCAAGTTTGATGAAGTTACAATAAAAAAAAACATGTTTGTAAAACTTTTTGCCTATTGCAGTAACACAGAAATAAATGCCAATTTGCACTTTTCCCAATACAAGTCTATGGAAACTTTAAAATGCCATAGCAATGAACCATGTGGGCAACAATTATTTATGTAGTGGCTAATGTCATGAACATGTATGCAAAGAATCAGCTTCATCCCCCTATATGGTCTTTGAGGAAAAGTAATTGAATATTTTTTCGAAAATATTTCTTTAATATTGCCATGGCAACAAATCAAATTCGGCAATTTGGACAAAATTAATAGGAATCATACAGGACTACTCAAGCAACATTTCTGTAGATATAAAATCCAAAATAACTGCGGGGAGATAGCAACAAGAGGCCCAAATGGGCCTGATATCGCTCACCTGGCTATTGTGCAATGGGACCATTCTGATACAAAATTGGTCCAATTCCACTGAGAATTTCTCATTTTCACATTTTGCTACTTTTAGTAACAGAGGCCAACTTGCCTGGCCGTTATATATTTACTTTTGAAACACCTCAATGCAAGAATCATTTTGCCACAAATTTCATCAAAATCCATTCAGGGGTTACCTAGATATTGCCAGTTTCATGTTTTGTACTATTTTTAGTAATGGCAGATGGCGGCCATCTAGGATTGCTAAAATGTAAAAAATCGAAAAGCCTTCATGCAAGGACTATTTTGACACAAATTTGGTCCAATTCCAGTGAGATTTTCTAATTTTCACATTTTTCTATTTGTAGTAACAGAGGCCAACATGACTGGTCTACAGTTAGATATTTTTGAAACATCTCAATGCAAGAATCATTTTGACACAAATTTCGTCAAAATCCATTCAGCGGTTACTGAGATATTGTCATTCTCATGTTTTGTGCTATTTTTAGTAACGGCAGATGGCGGCCATCTTGGAATGCCAAAATGCAAAAAATCGAAAAAGCTTAATGAAAGGACCATTCTGACACAAAATTAACCCAATTCCATTGAGATTTTCTAATTTTCACATTTTCCTATTTTAAGTAACAGAGGCCAATATGACTGGTCTACAGTTAGATATTTTTGAAACATCTAAATGCAAAAATCATTTTGACACAAATTTCGTCAAAATCCATTCAGCGGTTACTGAGATATTGTCATTTTCATGTTTTGTGCTATTTTAAGTAACGGCAGATGGCGGCCATCTTGGAATGCCAAATTGCAATTAATCGAAAGGACTTCATGCAAGGAACATTCTGACACAAAATTGGTCCGATTCCATTCAAGGGTTCTTGAGTAATTGTCATTTTTATGTTTGTGCTATTTTTAGTAACACCAGATGGCGTCCATCTTGGAATGCCAAATTGCAATTAATCGAAACGGCTTCATGCAAGGAACATTCTGACACAAAATTGGTCCAATTCCATTCAAGGGTTCTTGAGTAATTGTCATTTTTATGTTTGTGCTATTTTTAGTAACGGCCCCCATGGTGGCCATCTTGGATAGTCAACTGGCACAAAATTGAAATTATTCCATTCAAGAACCATTTCTGACCAAATCTGGTCAGAATTGGTTGCATTTTCTTTAGATATATTTGAGCAAAATCGGCCTTGTAAACGCTAAGTAGGTCACTGTGACCTAATTCCGCTATAGATTTTTTTTTTTTTTACAATTTTCAATACCAAGGTCCCACTTATGTTCCATGCAAACTTTCAACCAAATATACCAAATGGTTCTGGAGAAGAAGTTGATTTTGTTGTTTTTGCTATTTTTAGTAATGGCAGCCATCTTGGATTCTTGACCTGACCCAATTTTACAATTTTGAAACCCTGCAGTCTGGTCATGCTCCATGTGAAATTTGAGATCCATGGGTTCAGTGGTTTTAGAGAAGAAGTTGTTTGAAGCTGTTTAAATAGGTCATTTTTTGACATTGGCATTTGAGCAAAATTACACATGTAAACAGAAAGTAGGTCACTGTGACAAAACTCCGCTACAGATTTTTTTCATTTTTATAATTTTGAATACCAAGGTTTCACTGATGTTCCATGCCAAAATTCAGACAAATATACCCAGTGGTTCTGGAGAAGAAGTTTATTTTGTTGTTTTTGCTATTTTTAGTAACGGCGGCCATCTTGGATTTTCAACCTGACCCAATTTTACAATTCTGAGACCCTGGAGTCAGGTCATGCTCCATGTGAAATTTGAGAACCATGGGACCAGTAGTTTTACAGAAGAAGATGTATGAATATTTGTTTTTAGGTGTTGACGGACAAATTGCGTGACGACGCACGACGCACGCCACACGCATTGGTATGACAATAGCTCACTATGGCCCTTCGGGCCAGGTGAGCTAAAAATTGCAGCTTTCCATTTTTCCCATTATGTTTCAATGGAAACTATAAGTTGCCATACCAACCTAACTGCTGAAGCAATTGCCACGGAAAACAGTAATTCTATACAGACTTGTAGAAAGATCCGTTCTGCAAAGTTTGAGCTTTATCGGCCACATAGTTTCTGCAAAAATGATATTTTAAATTTTTTTCTATTTTTAACCGTTCGGTTGCAATGGCAATCAGCCAAATAGTGCAATTTGCATAAATTTAATATGGCTGGTTGGGGACTACTCAAGGAATATTTCTATAAATTAAAGTTTTGTCCAAATATCTGCAGTGACATAGCAATAAATGCAAATTTTCAATTTTCCCATTATAAGTCAATGGCAACTTTAAGCTGCCATAGCAACCAAACTGCTGGAGCAATTGCCAAGAAAAACAGTATTTTTATAGAGGGTAGTACCAAGATCCTTTCTGTGAAGTTTGAGCTTTACTGGGTGCATAGTTTCTGAGGAGATGATTTTTGAATATCTTTTCTATTTTTAACTATTCGGTTGCCACAGCAACCAGCCAAATTGTGCAATTTACATAAATTTCATGTAGTTGATAGAGGACTACTCAAGGAACATTTCTGTAAAAATTTTGTCAAAATATCTGCAGTGACATAGCAATAAATGCAAATTTTCAATTTTCCCATTATAAGTCAATGGCAACCATGCCGTGTACATCCTCTTAGAGAACTGACCCCGACCGACCCGACTTACTGCTATATAAACTCGGGTTACTCGGGGTATCGATTTCACATGTGTTTGTAATGAAACTGGTCGTATAATCCTCCGGTATACCAATAAATGATACAGAATTATGCAACTTCGCAGCAGTGCCCCAGGTGGTCAAGATAATGCTGTTAACCGATTTTCTCTAGTTAAAAGTAAAACATAAATATCCCGCATCCTAATCTTGATATAAACTAGAAAATCGAAATCCTCGTTAAAAGTTATGTTGTTTAGGCGTTTTGAACGGAGTTCTACGTTATAATTTAAGCGTTTTGTAATATAACAATTTTGTAATGGCACGGGAACCAGCGAAACAGTATTCCCTCTTTTACAGCCTTTATAGAAAATAGTTCGAGTTATACTGCACACTTATTTTCAAGTGATACTTCAAAAATATGTCTTAAAACACACTGACTGTATTTAGAATAAAAGTAGACAAAACTTTATCATTTAATATGCGATTTTCTAGAGTATTATATGAGAGCATACTTTAATCGGCGCACTAATACCGTGAATCAGGTTTCAGTAGCACCGCTGATAAAAATACTATATGCTTGAATTACCTGTATTATTAACCGGGAACAGAGAAAGTAGTTCACAGAGCATATTTAGCTGATACCTGCAGTGTCCAGATAATTAGAGGATGGCGAAAACATCTGGTCTGATTATCAGTTAGGCATAAATTTTAGGTTATTTTTCTCTAAGAGGATGTACACATCATGTTTAAGTTGCCATAGCAACCAAACTGCTGGAGCAATTGCCAAGAAAAACAGTACTTTTATAGAAGGTAGTACCAAGATCTTTTCTGTGAAGTTTGAATTTTATTGGTTGCACAGTTTCTGAGGAGATGATTTTTGAATATCTTTTCTATTTTTTACTAATCGGTTGCCATGGCAACCAGCCAAATTGTGCAATTTACATAAATTTCATGTGGTTGATAGAGGACTACTCAAGGAACATTTCTGTAAAGGTTTTGTCAAAATATCTGCAGTGACATAGCAATAAATGCAAATTTTCAATTTTTCCCATACAAGTCAATGGAAACTTTAAGTTGCCATAGCAACCAAAGTTCTGAAGCGATTTGGATAAAAAACAGTATTATTAGTTCCCCCTGCCTATAGATGCTATATATGAAATTTGGTAACAATGGGCCTTGTAGTTTCAGAGGAGATGTCGTTTGAAAATGTGACGGACGACGGACGGATGGACGACGGATGCCTGCCTATACTATAAGCTCACCTGTGAGCCTTCGGCTCAGGTGAGCTAAAAAATGCCTTGTTCACATATTGAGAGTTAAAAGACTAGAGGGCAAACAGTGTAGATCTACATGAGGCAGCTCATTATGAGCGGCCTCATCAGGATCTACGCAGTTTGCAAATTCTGCTAATTTTGTCACTGGTGTTTAAAGAGTTAAACATATTGTAGTTTATTGGAGCAGTCTCTGTATAAAGTTTTAACACCACGCATAACAGATGATGACAACCATAACCCACTTGTGAATTAAATATTTTGGATTTGTTGAATGATTTTATGATACGTCCATACTGTAAAACACTTATATTTGGCGGTCACTTTATTTTGGCGATATTGGCGGAAAAGAAGAAAATCCCCAAATTAGAATGCCGCCAATATAAAATGATTGTGAAGAAAACAACTACCATAAAGTCTTTATTTTATTATTCTTCTATATTATCAAAGCCACCACACATCGTGTAAATGAGAACAAAAGACAGACCCAAGCATCCAACAAGCGGGAAGAGATTTTAATGGAGTGTGAAAATGTTAATAAGACATTCCTTACAAATTAGTACCTACATGTAAGCCAAGTTGGTTTAATCAGGAGTAACTCTAAAATCTATTTACTTTAAACAGTTTATCAGGCAAAATTTAACATTAGGGTATATCCTATAATAGAAATAATTGTAATTTCTGTATTCAACCTCAAACTCAAGTGGCCCATATGATGTCAGCAGAAAACACTATTTCACCAGAAATCACAAATCCGCTAAAATAAAAATCCGCCAAAAGACCCATCTATTGAAACCGCCAAATTTTGCTGCCGCCAAATATAAGTGTTTTACAGTAACAATGTCAGATTTACCAATTGCATAATCTTGATGTTTTTAAGTGAAAATCACTAACATAAAGCAAGTTCAGTATCACACAATGTAATCTTGCATTTATTCTGAATCTTGCATTATTTCTGAATTCATTAATCCCCTTGGGGAAATCTTTAAGATGCTCTGCAAAGCCTTCCATCTTATCATTTTCTCTTAATCGTTAAATGTTCATGTTATATAATACATAAGCACTCCTGTGAGATCTTCCTTTCAGTGTTCCAGCTAAGAAGGGGTAAAAGAGATAATTTTCCTTATTTCTCCATAAAAACATATGTTGTGACCCCTCATTAGAACCATCTTGCCATGACGGTTCTAATGAGGGTCACAACATATGTTTTCATTGAGAAATAAGAATAGTTATCTTTGAATTATCCTCAATACCCCCTCTCACTTGGAGCTCTGTCCATTGGTAACAATACAGCTACTGTAGTAAAGGTTTGCACATCCAAAAGCACTTTTTCTCCAGCCACAATTTTTAATCTTGGTATGCCATTAAATTTTATGATTTTATAGTTTTATGATATAAATTTGTCCTGTATCTGAGAACAATTCAGGTCTAATACAGTAATAGAATAAATAATGCAAACAATGTAGCTCATAGGGGTGCAGGTGGTGGTACACAGGTGTTTTTACAGCTCTTCCAAAACTGTTTCTATGACACATGTGTTTTGCCACAGTATATGACAGCCACACCCTTGCATACAGCTGTGCTTTCACTGCAGCTTTATGGACACTAAGGACTGTTGCGTGCTTCTAAACACCACCCAGATCAGTTTGTACTCAACCTGATTGGCGGTATGAAATGTTAGACTTATGGTGAATGGATACACTTTCTGCCATTTTTAATTTTTGCTGCCACTCTCAATGGAAGTCAACTCTAAAAGGGAAGAATTTCCTTCTCTAAGAGCACATTTAGAAGGGGTTTCCTCATCGTAAGCAAAAAGAATTGCATATTGTTTCCCTCGGTACAAATGGCAGGAATAACATGGAGGTTTACCCAGTCACCTTAAAGCATATTTTCTCAAGAAATATGAACAGCAGTATTACAAGCCTATTGTGCATTGCAGATATGGCTGTTGTATGGAAGTGCTTTAACCCATTGCATTCTGGGTATTTTTGGTTGTCTGCTGAAATTGTCGTCTGCATCAAAAATCAAGAATATTTTAACAATATTGGTCTAACTCTTGTAGAAATGATGTCTAAGCAGCAAACAGTTTGGATCTTAGATCAGGCTCCACGTTTGTGGGGCCTAATCTGGATCCAAACTGTTTGCCCAGATACCCCTAAAGGGGTATCCAGACTGCAATGGGTTAATCAAGTTCATAGTAGTGGTTTGATCCGAGTCCACTATGCTTGCTCAGGCATTACTTTAAAAACAAAAAATTGGGACACCTAAAATAATTACCAAAACTGTCCTAAAAAAGGAACAGTACTACGTCTAAACGATGCATATGAAATAGCAAAAAGTGCAGACCCTGAGTTTAGCAGCAGTCTGATCTCTGTCTGCACTGTTTGCTTTGTCCCAATACTAAGAATTCTTATGATAATATCGAAATTTTAAGGTAAAATATGGTACCTACCACCACATGGCTGCTGTTCATAGTGGTATATACTGATCTATCAATGTCAGCCAGATCTGTTACCAAATTGTCGAAACATCGCTGTAGGCCATTTTAATAGTCTTTTTGTGTCATTTTGTAATCACATAATAATTGCAGCAAGTGACAAGCAGAATCAACCATCCATTTCTTCTTTATGAAAATCTGAAAAATATATAAAGCATGTATAAATGTTCTTAGACCAAACAATTTTTCCAATAATAGGGTCTGAAAAATCCAGATTTTGTCTACTGGAACTCTACTGGAACTTCAAAGCATTGTTTTGACTGTATATATATAGGAATTTCTGGACAAGCATTTAACAAATTTTAATTTGCCCAGCCTAAAAAGGCTAAAAGGGCAGCCAGTCAGGCAATGAATATGTCAGGCCCTGAAATTCCTTGTCTGATGCACAGTCACAGGGCTCCAGATAAAAGGGGGTACATGTATTAAGGATAATTCAAAGATAATTTTTCTTATTTCTCAACAAAAACATAGGTTGTGACCCCCTCATTAGAACCGTCTCAACGAGACGGTTCTAATGATGGGTCACAAAATATATTTTTGTGGAGAAATATGGATAATTATCCCTAAATTATCCTTGTTACCCCTTCTTATAAGGAGCACTGCAGTCATTAATTCTGCCATAGGCAACTGAGTCATTCAACTCTGATTCTGTCAGCCAATTCAGATTCTTGGGCAAAAGAAGCTTTCAGTAAGTCAGCGGGAACTCATGTATACCCACAGTCCATCAGATAATACCACTTTACTGTATGCAAAACTGCAAAAGCTCCTTAGCTGCCACACACCTAGATATTCTTCAGGAATTATGTGGAACTATTTGTCACAAAAGCTGCCAGAAAACCTGCTACCCTTAATGTTTACAAAAACCTTAACTGCAGTTTGTGTGTCCCACACATTTATGTACCTATTCATCACCTCCACCCACCCCCAACACACACACACAGCCCCTATTATACATCCAGAGAATTATGTATTATGCAAATGGCACAGACGCAACATTATACTGACCTTGTTTTGTTGTGATTAAAAAAACAACCTTTAAACATAGAAGCTATCCTTATAACTAATATCTGAAATGTATCAAAAATGTGATACATTCTCCCACCTACTCATCAGGTTCATGTTTCAACTGCACAATACAAATATACTGTAAAATATACCGTAATAGCTCTATCCATTCTGACATCTTACGGTATATGGTGACACCTCCATGTTTTTCCGCAACTTTTATGATGGGAAATAACTCTTGTGACTTCCTGTTTGTTTCCCTGGGCAAATAAGCCCTTTCAAAATGGGGTTACCTCTTAAAAGAAAGAATTTGCTCCTACCGGAGCAAATTCTTTCTTTTAAGAATTTACCCCATGAAGAGGGAAGGAAAAATATAAAGTAGTAGAGTTGCATCCCCTTAAAGTGTGTCATTTCATCTTAACGAGCTTTTCCACTTTTCAGTTAGGACAAGTCCATTGGCCCTATCACAAGTTGTTGTATTAATTAGTAGCTGATGGTAAACTTTGTGGACTCCAATCAGACTGTTACACCTGAAGCAGACTGATCTAAGTCTAGACTGTTTGCTCCTGAAGGCATACATAGTCCAATACTTAGATTTTTTTCACAATAAAATAGCAGGAAATAAGCTTTACACTTAATATTACTGTCATCATGATCAGAGCACCAGATAAGGGCGGATATTTGAGGATAACTCGGAAACATTTTTTCTTTAATCATTTCTCTATAAAAATTATGTTGTACCCCATGTTAGACTTCTCTAACAGGGTGCCTCTAATGAGTGGCTATGACATTACAGTTAATGGTTAATTCAGGAAGATTCAATTGCCTTGTTTCATCAAAGAAAATGTTTGTTTGTGGATCTTCATTAAATTTCAATACAAAAGTGGTTATATAAGGGACCACAACATACATATATGTTTTCATGGATAATTGCAGAAATTATCAAAAATTATCATCAAACCCCTTATTATCTGCAGCTTTATGTCATATTAGTGTGTAACAAAATTGCATCTCGGCATTAAGCGTAACTCCAGATGTAAGCGCAACTTCTGGGGATGCATTTTTCTTCTCTTATTTTTTTCAGCTTTGTTTCTTTTATTTCTGAGAATATGTAAGGAGCTTTACAAGAATCCTTCAGCAGGGCTAGTAAGCCAAGATCCCACTATGCAGATTTTGTAAGAAAATAGGTACATGTATTTGAAATGAAGAAACTTGCAACACAAAATTTCCCCCTTTACTGCAGCCCTTATAAGGCTCAACCTTGTCTAATTAAAACTCTCACTCCACTGAAGATGGTATTTCCTGATACTGACCAATTCTAATTATTATATATACATGTACATGTCAGAAGCTGGTTCAAATGAAAAGGGACTGCCATCAAGGGCGTAGCTACCTTTACGCAAATACCCAGGTGCGAATTGAAATTTTGTCAAACTGACAAAATTTCAACACACACCTGCGTATTTGCATGCTGAAATTTTGTATTCAGTAGCAATGGCCGTCAGATATTATGACAGGGATTTCGCTAAGGACTGAATGACAGGTGGTCCATAGGACCAACTTGTCCACAATTTAAGTGGTCCTCCCAATGCTTCGGCTATTCTTTGTTATCATGTGTTTTCATTTAATTTCAAAATCAATTGGTCTGCAGGACCAGCTACTAAAGACATCAACTGGTCATGCCCAAAAATAATTGGTCCAGGACCAACGGACTTATGGTTAATAAAACCCCTGTTATGAGGTTATGCAATATGTTAGTTGCTTAGCACCTAGATTTTCCCTTAAAGAGTATGAGCATGATTATGCGTATCATGTAATTGCCTGTAGCTTGCCCCTGGCAGTTACTGGCCAAACACTGAAACACTAGCTCATAGCTTCCATAAATTTACGCTACCCATATAGATTGGGATATACTTTAACCAATTATAGTATATGAAACTACAAAAATTTGAACAAGATGCAATGTGTCAATATTATTGGTGGAAAAGAAACAGTGAAGAGCCTGATAAGACTGCTCCCTGAGAAGTCAATTAATCTTCCTAAAATAAAATCACATATAATTATCGAAATTTTGTTCTTCGAGGACCCAGTTCCCACAAGATTTTCAAATGGTACATGTACTTACCGTAGGTTTCAGTATGCAGTTCTAAGGATATGTCTTTAAAAAACTTTAGGCAAGAAAATCCCAAATTTCAATATAATATTTTTAAGTCCATGACCTTGGCCCAAAGCCACTGAGGGGGATGGGAGTGGTACTGTATGAAACTTTAGACCATTATCTAAAACCTGTGAGAGTACGAAGTATTATAATCTATTAAAGTGTTATGGGAATATAGGTCTTTAAAAAAAACTTAAACAATTTTAATAAAATTTCTTAGTCTATGACCTTGGCCTTAAGGTCATTTAGGGGCTTGAGCATAGTACTGGGTAAAGCTTTAGATCATTAACTAACTTCATTGAGAGTATCAACTAAATCCATCCATGCATTCAGGAGATATGTGTCATCATCATATTTCAATTCTCATATCGACGTTACCCCCGCACCTCAGCGGAACGTATCCATAGCCGCAGTAACGGGGCGCCGAGCGTCCGTCCATGAGATATGTGTCTCTAAAAAACTTTTACCAAGAACATGCCATATTTTAACATTTTAACATGAAATTTCAAAGTCCAAGACCTTGACTTCAGGGTCACAGTAGGGGTTTGGGGGGGGGGGGGGGGGGGGGGGGGGAGAAGTATCTAGCTTCAGTGAAAGTATAAACTTAATAATCCATTAATGGATTAAGAAAATATGGGTGTTTAAAAAAACTTTAACCTGAAAAGTCTCGATGGCAGACACCGATGCAGACGCCAAAGCCAGGGAGACAACAATAGCTTTTCCTGAACTTCATTTAGGGGAGTTAATGAATATTGGTCTACGATATCTATGCAAGTTTGGACAAAATCCTTGAAAAGTAAACATCTATTGAGAAGGGAGGCTAAAATGAAAATGACAAAGCTGCTTCCCCTGAAAGTGTACCCGTTTAACTAAATTTTTCCTGGTCAGGAGCTGATTAATTTTGTGTCTGAGCTGAACTTAGTATTCCACTATGCTTCATTTAATCTTGTTTTTTAATCATAATTAAGGCAGAGCATCAGATAAGTCATAGAGTTCATTACCGTATTTCTCCGGTGAAAAGACAGAGTTTTTTTTTCCTTTCAAAACAATCCCAAAAATCTAGATCCATCTTTTAAGAAGGATCCAGATTTTTAGGATGGTTTTTTGGGGAAAAACCCTGTTTCAAAGCAGAATTTCACAAGACTCATTCAGATATCTGTGGTCATTCTAGGGATGGAAAAACACTGTTTTATAGCCAAATAAATATGGTACAAATAAATATGGTATTATGCCCCACCACCAGAAAGGCTAATATATGTAAGTGATTCTTCTGTACACAATCTTTTTACACTATCTATCTCTTCATATGGCATACACCCTCAAATGAGTATTACGTATTACTATGAAAGGACCAGAAAACTGCAATCCTCTGCTTGCAATGACAAGTGGCTTTTGCTGGAGCACAAGTGAAATTCTTTATTGTTTCCAGTGTAAATTATTGAAATCACCATATCTTTGGTCACATAGAATCAGTGGAAATTCTAAGAATTTTCAAGCCTGTATGATTACTAAAAACAATATTATGCAAACAAGAAAGAGTAAAGCAAATGGCATATTCGACTGAAAAATTAGTGCACAGTGCGCCAACGATCAAAAGTTTAGATCTCAAAATCTCACCCTTATAGGCACACACCTCAATGAGTGGTAACTCATATAAAATTGACTTTCACCAATTTAAATAAAAGATAAACATAATAGGTACTAGAAATGTTTTTCAGAGAAAAACTGATGTCCCCTCACCAGCCCATTTCCCATCCCCTCTAATGAATAAAAAGCCTGTACAAATAAAATATCTATGCAAGTTTGGACAAAATCCATCCACTGGTTCTAAAAATATCCTACATAGAAGACTATGTCCTTCAAAAATGGGTCAAGGTCACCAACTACTAAACATGTCTTAAACCTGTCACAACGATACATTCATGCAAGTCTGATGAATATCCATCCACTGGTTCAAGATATCTCATTTTTAAGAGAGAAAAATACGCATTTGTAAGATAGCTTTTGACCTTGAAAATGGGGTCAAGGTCATCAAAACACAGTACATTCTTGAGACTGTCCCATAGGTATATCTATGAAAGTAAAGTGCAAATCAAGCCAAACGCTAAAGAGATCCATCAATTTTAGTGAAATTTTCACATATCTAAATCCTCCTGTGACCTTGAAAATGAGGTCAAGGTCACCAAAATTTTGTTCAGCTCTTAAAATTGTCCAAATCATGTATCCACGAACGTTTGGCGTAATTCCATCCATTGGTTCAGGAGATATTGTGGGTATAAGAAATTGCCATGTTAGTCCTCCAGTGACCTTGAATATGAGGTCAAGGTCACCAATATCTAAACAGCTCATAAACTCGTCCCAATCATGTATCCAGGAAAGTTTGGT
Source organism: Ctena decussata (assembly GCA_963989385.1). NCBI lineage: Eukaryota > Metazoa > Mollusca > Bivalvia > Lucinida > Lucinidae > Ctena > Ctena decussata. Next base: position 70,880,317 of record OZ022499.1, read on the forward strand.
GAAATTCCATCCATTGGTTCAGGAGATATAGTGGGTACAAGAAATTGTCATCCAAGTCCTCCAGTGACCTTGAAAATGAGATCAAGGTCACCAAAATCTATTTAGCTCAAAAACTTGTCCCAATAATGTATCCATGCAAGTTTTGTGAAATTCCATCCATTGGTTCAGGAGATGTAGTGGGTACAAGAAATTGTCATCTAAGTCATCCACTGACCTTGAAAATGAGGTCAAGGTCACCAAAATCTAATCAGCTTTTACACTTGTCCCAATGATATATCCATGCAAGTTTGGTGAAATTCCATCCATTGGTTCAAGAGATATCGCGCATACAAGAAATTGGGTACAAGAAATTGTCATCTAAGTCATTCAGTGACCTTGAAAATGAGATCAATGTCACCAAAATCTAATCAGCTCTTACACTTGTCCCAATAATGTATCCATGCAAGTTTGGTGAAATTCCATCCATCGGTTCAAGAGATATTGTGCATACAAGAAATTGTCATCTAAGTCCTCCTGTGACCTTGAAAATGAGGTTAAGGTCACCAAAATCTAATCAGCTCATAAGCTTGTCCCAATGATATATCCATGCAAGTTTGGTGAAATTCCATCAATTGGTTCAAGAGATATGGCGCATACAAGAATCTGTCACGCCGACACTGACGCCGACGGGATCCGCACTGAAAACAATATGTCCCCCCTCACCTTTGGTGGGGGGACATCATTAGTAAAGAATTGAAAAAACGTAGAAGAAGAAGTAGAAAAAGAAAAGAAAATAAACTAGAAAATTGTGTCTGTAAGACACTAATGATGCCCCCGTGCAGCGCCTGTCACAGGACATGTGTACATCCCTAAAGCACCTTTCAAGCACAAATGCTATTTACAAGAATCCACTGAAAACATTTCACAAACTTTATACCCTATAACTTTATAAAATGCAGCCCAAAATGACTAAGTTTAAAAGTCCATAATTCCTTCCGAATTATTTTTTTCCTATCATAACCAACATGCACTTCTTCACTGTGTCCACAACAAGTCTCCAATGTCTGAAAAACAGCCAATGAAAATTGTGGGAGGAGTTGATTACACAAAGTACTTACCCTACAATGCAAACATATGCCTAAAATGACTATGTTCAAAAGGCTATAATTCTGTCAAAATCAATTCTAGCTCCAACAAAAACCCACATGCATATCTCCAATATGTCCATAACAAAGTTTGGAAAAAGATCCATTGAAAACTGTGGGATGAGTTGATTACACAAGCTACATGTACATACCCAACAATGCAAAAATTTGCCTAAAATGACTAAGTTCAAAAGGCTGTAATTCTGTCAAAATTAATTCTAGCTCCAACAAAAACCCACATGCACATCTTCAATATGTCCACAACATGTATGCAAGGTTTGAAAAAAGATCCATTGAAAACTGTGGGAGGAGTTGATTACACAAACTGCATACCCTACAATGCGAAAATTTGCCTAAAATGACTAAGTTCAAAAAGCCGTAATTCTGTCAAAATTAATTCTAGCTCCAACAAAAACCCACATGCACATCTTCAATATGTCCACAACATGTATGCAAGGTTTGAAAATGATCCATTGAAAACTGTGGGAGGAGTTGATTACACAAACTGCATACCCTACAATGCAAAAATTTGCCTAAAATGACTAAGTTCAAAAGGCCGTAATTCTGTCAAAATTAATTCTAGCTCCAACAAAAACCCACATGCACATCTTCAATATGTCCACAACATGTATGCAAGGTTTGAAAAAAGATCCATTGAAAACTGTGGGAGGAGTTGATTACACAAACTGCATACCCTACAATGCGAAAATTTGCCTAAAATGACTAAGTTCAAAAGGCCGTAATTCTGTCAAAATTAATTCTAGCTCCAACAAAAACCCACATGCACATCTTCAATATGTCCACAACATGTATGTGAAGTTTGAAAAAGATCCACTTAAAACTGTGGGAGGAGTTGATTACACAAACTCTATACCGTAAAGTGTGATGAACGGACGGACAGACAGGAGCAAATCTTAATGCCCCCTGACTATCGTCACGGGGGCATAAAAAAAAGGTCAGATAACAGAGCTTGTACCTTGGTACCATAGGCACTCGACGGAAAATTGTAATTTTTTATATACTATCAAATGTCAATCTATTTTCTACCTCTCTGTAAAATTTCAAGTTGATTGGTTGTGAAATAGGAAAGTCACAATTTACCCCCACTGCATATAGAAACAAGGTAAAGGTAAGACAATGCGCCATTTTGATTTTCTGTTTACATTTTTAGTCAGATGTTCTCACTCATAATAAGCTTTTCAAGCAAGCTACTTCCATCTTATGAAACGATGATATATTTCTGCACTTATCTACAATCAAACCATTTCGTGTCAGTAGAGGATAATGCGAAATTAACAACAAAATTATGAACTACAATGACAAACAAAGTAAATTGAAGTGTCAAAAATACAAGAGACTGGGTATGCGCATTGCAGTCTAATGGAAAATCCAAAAATTGTGAGTTTGTTGATTGGTCAACGACATCTAGCAAGTTCAAAATCTGGTGACTTGAAAACCTGGACTGCTGCCCATGCGTCAGTTTGAAACAGACTGATTGGTTGCCATAATGGCGGTAAAGATATGTCATCAAAGCACGCAGCTAGAAATTCCGTGGAAAATACCTGATTTCATCACTTCCGTCAAGCTACAATAAAATCAAAATGGCGTAGTGTCTTACCTGTACCTTGTTTCTATATATGCAGTGGGATAAATTGTAACTTTCTTATTTCACAACCGATTGACTTGAAATTTTACACAGAGGTAGAAAATAGATTGACATTTGATGATATATAAAAACAAGACCTGTCCGCATACAGGATAGCTCGCCTGCAGTGCCTTGCCCATCCATAGGTTAAAATATAGGTCTTTAAAAAACTTTAACAAAAACATCCAGTTCGGACGCCGACGCGGAAGCCGACGCAGAAGCCAACGCCAGGGTAACAACAATAGCTCTTCCTGAACTTTCGTTCAGGCGAGCTAAATATTACAAATTTTCCATCGAGTGCCTATGTTTGGTACATTAAATTTTTTGAGGGTGAAAGAACAAACACACACACACACAATTTTGTTGTAACAAGTCCTAGGCACACCTCCTCGCAATGCAAGTCGGAAACTAAGGCTTAAACATCAGACAGGGCAATCACAGAGTTATAATGCCAAAATGCATGCATGTTCTACCTAAGCAAAAATAAAAATCGAGCTATACAGCTGCTATGAATTAGTAATAAATTTAGATATGATCCTATGTGAATTTTATCATTTATACCGTATGTATAACCCATATTAGGCTGGGTACCGCCAAAAATAAAGTACCACTGTATGCCTTGGTTTTTAGGTGAGAACCGCGGTTTTTACCATGCTATACTGTGACACTACGTAGCCTAACAAACGTCCTTGAACTTTTTTTCATTTGTTAGATAGTTAGTTGTCACTAGAACTGCAAAAATGGCAGTTGTAATCTGTAGAACACAAACTCAATTTTACCAAGCGTTTTTGCATATTTTTGTCATCATTCAAACAGAAAATAGTAAAGGTATAGTAACTGAGTTGAATTTGGGTACTGCGGCTCAATGTATTCTTCCTTTTTTTCAATATCAACTGCCTTGTTAGTACGGCTGGGACGAGTACCCAGGTACCCATGCTTGGGTAGGGTAGACTAATTACCTGGGTACTAGGGGTGTAACAATACATCGGACTATCGATAAATCGCAATAGTGACACTGGCAATAGTCACTATCGATAGGGAAAGCTGCAATATCAATACTATCGGCAATAGTGTTTCCAATATCCCAATAGTTTCATTACTTTCTAGACATGCATCTTTTTCTTGAAGGAAGTGTTTTTAACTAAAAGAATGATAGGAAAGGATGTATCTTAGCTTGTATTGGATTTCAAAGAATGGAAAATATAACATTTTCTCGTATTTTGTTGTCATGTTGTGCACACTGTGAAATGACAGTCATTAAATAATGCTTTTTTCGCCACAAACTTATGTGAACAAACAAGATTTTATACATAAAAGCAGAATTTCTGGATACGAATGCTGTCCCCAATAGTTATTGCAATGCATTGCAATAGTGACCTGCAATAGTAATAGTACTGCAATAGGGATTTCTGCAATAGTAATAGTATTGAAATAGTCATTTTGGCCTGCAACAGTCACCCCTACTGGGTACATATTTACTACTTGTTACCCGAATGCTTATTATATCTAATGTATAAATATTCTATTTCAATAGAATTCCAAGCAAACAGAGGAATTAAAAGTTAAATTGCAACCATATATTGCCAAATCATGTTTGGAAATTATATCTAGGAGATTTCTACATTTTCATCTGCTTCCCAGGCACACAAGTGCAAATGGCAGATGCCTAAATTATATGATCTAAATGTGTATCTTTTAACTATGAAAATGCTCAAAGTGCTATGGTAATGAGTACCCCGGTACCCGAGGGTAATAGAGACTTGGGTACTTGGGTACAAAATCTCTACCCATCCCAGCCCTATTTGTCAGATACAGATGTTAAAACAGTGAAAATTGGTGAAAACAGTTTTTAGCATAGATTCTTAATTAGATTTTCTGACAGAAATATGAAATCTAACTAGAAGAAATGAAGAAACCTATTTATCAAACATTTACTTTAAAACATGTTGACCATGGTTGTATATGCACTCACAAGGACTTAAAATTCCTTTCAAGGTCTAAGCCCATGTATGTTTTTGATGGTGTGTTGTGGCTATTGCCTTTCAAGGGAGGGTAGTCCAAGATCTGTACCTTTATTATGAAACAATTGGCAGTGATTGTTGTAAAACCAGGATAGGAAATCATTCCTGTAAGTATTTAAACTCACTGCCATCATTTATGTTATTAAAAATAGAGTAATACAGAAAACCGGTAAGGGTAAGAGAACCATGGTACGGTATACCACAAAAAAAACACACGGTATACCGGGTTTACTGCACACCTCTAGCCCCTATGTAGAATGTACTTTGTATACAAAATCTGAGGAAGGAATGGATTGGTATGAATTATAATCATACATGATACATCTGTCTTCACTGATGCCGCAAACCAAAAATCACAAATGTTAGTATACTTATTAATGCTACAGGCCTAGAAAACACATTACAGGCTACCATTGGCGATATATGTGTGGGCGGGGTGGGGGATGGGGGCGAAATGTCCAGGGGGGGGGGGCGAAACATTAAGTAGGAGCGAAATGAACAAGGGCGAAAAGACCAGGGATGAAATGTCCTTGGGTCGAAATGTCTAGGGGAGGAAATGGATTGGGGGGGGGGGGGGGGGGCAACCTCTCGGAACCACCACCACCCCTATTTTTCAGGAGCATCAGTCATTATTCACATCGCCCCTAGCAGTTTTACAGACACCAATACAGTATTTTGACAGTAATTATTTGTATCATGGTCAGACTGTTCAGCTTTTTCAAGGATAAGGCTGGCTAGCAAAGTGATTTTCTTTATGCATGGACGGCAACTAGTGTCTGTCGAAAACATTGTGTCAAGCAATTAATTAACATATGGATCCTGCGTATTCGGTGTTCAGTTTCTTGGTCAAACCTTATTCCTCGGTAAGTTTGAATCTGCCTCTTGTTCAAAGAAACAACATAAACTCATCCATCTACCTGTGATCAATATCATTTTTATCCCAGAAAAACAAAAGTGTCAAAAAATATTAATTAGGCTTAAATTCTTTTCCTCATGATTATCTCCCTTGAAATTATGTTTTGTTGTTGTTGTTGTTTCGTAGATCCCGCCAGTCAGTGACGCACCGGCGACTCCTCGCTGAAGACTCCCCGTTGATGATAATGATAATGATGGTAATTCAAATGAATATGAACGTTGATGCAATATACACTAACAAAACACAGGCCCGGACTTGAATAGTTACATTATTGGGCTCATGAGAGGGGACGACCATATAAGACAAGGCAGGACAAGACAAGATTTATTTTGAATCGGCAAGACGTACAACATGTAACATAAGCTCTGAAGAGCTTTTGAACCCACTATATTTACATCGTTTTCATTAATCTTTAAGTTACTTGAAAAGTTGCTGATGTAGTTGCAACCTTTGCATGTGCAGCTTGTGACCTAATCGTCTACCTAGTGTCTCTAAGCGACCCAAGAAACAGCCCTCAACACTGGAATTTATCTGATCCTTGATATTTGTACTGTTACTGTCTATACACAGGGCACCAATCTGCACACTGGCGCGGGATAACCACCAAGATACACCAAACTGTCGACTCAGGAGCATTCTAAAGGCAGAAAGAAGTGGTCCCCAGACATTAGACAGAGCCGAGCATCTCAAAAGCATGTGTTGTAAATCTTCCGTGGCAAACCTGCACAATGGGCATATCTATTCCACATCATACTGGTAAAATCTAGCTTCCGTTGACTGCAGCATATAGACACCCGTAAGCATCCGTGCTTTGGTGATACCCCTTTTTACATCAGTGGTATTGTTCTCGACACTCTCCTACATATTATGAAATCTTCCCATGGTCATTTCCACCAGGTTGCAGATAATTAGTGTCGATTTATCAGCTGCTTTTTCCCCCAATCTCTCTGACCAGTATTACAACACAGCTTGTCGGCATGCATTCCAATGGTACTTTGTACATGTCCAGAGGGTTGAAACGTCTGGAAGACCATAGAATTTCAGATAGTCATGTGTTGTACAAAAGAAACTCTCAGGATTTCCAACTACCGACTGTCGGTACCTCACATCTTGTACTCTGGTATTGTTACCTCGCACAAAGAGAGACCTTCAGGTATAGTCCGTTTGCTCCCAAATGCAAACGGCATCCCCAATATTTTCTCCAAATTGGTGAGAAGTAGATTTTCGAATTGCTCATTCTTAATTTTCATCCTAGACATACCTAAATCATAATTTTGTAGAAATGTAAGGCTTTGCATAAAAAAGTTTCTATACGAAAAAGGACCTAAGATATGTCATTTTCACCTCTTAATTACAAGGGAGTAAACGTTGGCTGTTGGAATTCCCGTTAGTTCTACGTATTAGAGCAAGTGACCAATGTATGCTATGCCTAGAACAAAATTTGCATAATTGATTGAAATTTTATTCTGAATCCATTTTTTTTCAACATTTTTGTTTCACCCATATATTATCAAATCTTAAAACATACTACACTTTTTGCTCGCAAAACTATATTATAGTTCAATGTTTATTTACAATATAGTATCATCTGACCAGTGACAGCATGCGTTACGCATGCGGACAGATGAATACATTTTACTATTTCATTCATATACGCACACAGTAAACAACGAGTTTACGCTATTGCCTATCAACAATAATTTGGCTGTTCTAACAAGCATACGACGCCCTTCATTGAAACTGCTCTGTTTCTCACCTGTTCTCAGAGTAGGCGCGCAATAAATTTATAAAAACGTGAAATTTTTTTTTTCGGGGAAATGCAATTTTTCTTTATTTAATGTACCATAATATATCTTAAGAATCATATGTCAAAATATCTGCATTCAGAGTGGATTCTGTAATTAGCTTCCAGCTTCTCCAAAGGCCAGGGGGTACACTAAAGGAGTAAATATTAGGTGCTACCCCTTCGTTAGTAAAACTGCAAATAATGTATATGAGAAAGTGTTAAAAGTAATGTTTGTGAAACATTTTAGCACATTAAAATGTTGTGCAAAGTAAAACAGTAGATACTACTAAACTATCAAATCCCAAACGATCAGAATGTTAAAAAGTGCATGTACTCATGCATTAGTTGACTCTAAACAGACGCAAAGCATTGTTTTCCTTTTTCGTCAGAGCAAAACGAAAGAGGCTCTTGTGAATATTTTCATATCAACAGGTTGCAGTACCAATGCATGTGAAATTATCAAGGAAAGAAATACGATAACAGAAAAAAGTAACAACTGTAGAATAAATTTACTTGAGTAACGTAGCTTACATAATAAGTAAGTATAACAAGCAAATAAAAGATATAAAAATCTAAACATCAATAACATTAATAATGTATTCTCTTCTTACTGAGAATAATATAACTTGTATTTAACAATTTCTAAAACTGCGTAACCAATTTTATTACCTCAAAAACATAAAATTATATCACAGAAAGGGAACAAGTACTGATTCGTATATTGATAGAAGCATATATATCAGTGTCACTGTCAACAGCGTTAGCCTTTTTGCAAAAGTTACATATACTCTTTTTAATGATTTTGTATAATATTTTTTTTCTATCATTGTTTCAAACAATTAAAATACTTTGTATACTACAAGACTACAGTGAATCCGCAGGGTACGCTATCAAATTAAATGAACAAGCCTGCTGTAATTTTCAGGTGATCTCACCCACTATTCTTTGTAGTGACGTTAGACCTTTAATTCATATGCATAAGTTACCACAGTTTATACCAAGTGTAGAAGGAATTGTAGACCAATTTGATATCTGTCCATTATATATTGGTAACATTACTTACACATCAAATGACTAGGCAATAAAGAAGGTCATATGAAACACGGATTTAGATGATTCGAAAATAATTATATGTTTGAGAAAATTTGAAGTTTCTGTTGAAGGGATTTTGTTTTTCAGTGCCATTGAAAATTGTCAGAACATTGCCATGCTCAGAAACCAATGACGTCTTAGATATTTTACCGCAGCGCCTATGGAATAACTCAATGTTGTGCGTCTGCTAGGATACTGGTGATTTCTCGAAGCGCTGAACTGGCATACCTGAATTTTCGCAGAGCGCTCAGTATAGTGCACCTGCTAGCCTAAGGATACTTGTAGTTTCGAAGAGCACTCAGTAAAGTACCTCTGCTAGGATACTTGTATTTCCTAAGAGTATTTCCGAAGAGCGCGCAGAATGACGTTTAGAGCACATCAGTATGAACTCTCAGTTGCTATAGTAACAGGCTCCGTCAATTGTTTGCTATGAGAGATAGAGAGAGGGGAATATTGTCACGCCGACACAGAGGCCGACACCAACATGATCCGCACTGCAACAATACTTCCCAGTCCCCGCCCCCTCCCCCACCTCCCCCCGCCTTTGCTTGAGGAACATAATGAGAAAAGAATATCCGTTGAGAAAGCAGTTGGTAAGCTGTGTAACCATGAATAACTAGTGCCTTACTTTGTTTTGACGTTGTCTTGATCTACTTTAATTCATCGGAGCAGTTGTATCTTAATTGAGGTGCATGGGTATACCTTCAAGTTTTCCGCCACTGTCAAAAAGGGGAACAACCTTTGTGAAATCCGGTTTGTTTCCCTGGACGAGAGATCCATATCCGCATGGAGTCTACTCAAACAAGAGGTAATTTGTTCAAAGGAGCAAATTCTAATAAGAGTGGAATCTTATTAGTGGCTATTCACTTAAATGAGAGAATTCGCTCCTATTCTGTGTTTTCAGTGTTGAATAAATATCACTACATATAAAAAAGCTGGCTTGGCTTTTATAAGCTAGCGAGTTCGACTCATATCTTATGAAGTTAGCATGTCAGCACATTTAATATTATCATACGATAAATATTTTCATACAAAGTCACAAAGTTATTTTTACTTATCTAAACTAGGATGCTCAGTGTAACAATAATGGGAATCAGAAAATCGACAATTATCAGACGACACAACTGTGTAAACCGGAAGTAGTAAGTTTTAAACAGAGAGTATGTTAGATTAAGAACACTAACTGCTGTAATTTTTATTTGGCATAACTTCAACAGCAGTCTGGAACAAGGGCAAAATACTCATAACGTAGCTTACATAACGTAGCTTACATCATACGATATAATTATGCATACTTAAATAAACGAAGTAGCAAGTCGAAAGTTTTTGTTAGTTTTGCACTACCCTTGTTAGCATATCGATCATAAATGTACCAACATTCCCACTTTTTTCTGTAGTTTTTTCACAATTGCGATAACGTAGCTTACATCCTTATCCATTCGGCTAAACGTGTAATTTTCAGAGAAAAAAAATGCTTCAAATTTTAAGCGGTCAATGCATCAATATAGTTGCTATCGAATTTGACAACCATACATGCTTGTTTTAAAGATTTACTTGGAAGCGAAACGCTTGTTTGGTGCTTGCTAACTATTCAGTATCATGCGGGTAACGTAGCTTACATACAACTTGGCGACAATGCAGATGAGAAAAAAGTTTTCCCCAGGGAGGTGTAATTTATAAAATGGTATTGCAGGTTTGCCTATTTACATATTCTGTTCACATTAGAAACATAATTTCATTACATTTCACATATATTTTGCGGAAAAGGGGATCCACTTGTTTGTACCATACAGAAAGACACGTGTTTTATGCCATTTTTGGCCTGTTCAAGCATCGAGAATGGAAAAACTTGTTAATGTGATGCTTTAATTCGCAACTGAAAATGAAGAACACATCTTTGAGCTGGAATGGAAGTATGTTAAAGCCATGTGAAATGTTTTTGAATAAGCGTTTAGCCTATAAGACACCAAATATTAACACTTGTTTGTCTATTCTGAGAATAGGTGTTCTGCATTACTGTTTATGGAAAATATTTTACAAAAGCATCCAAAAATTTAGATTTTTCGTATTCTGTTATGTATAGTTATAGAAATCATTAGGACATTAGAACATTTGATGGTACTTCCATCATTTTCGAGAAAATAAGCAAAACCCCGTTTAAACTTGGGAGCAAACGGACTATACAAAGATTAATCGAAATCATTGAGAATTGCGAGAATTATTCTTTCTTACTGGACAAGACGTCTAATCAGGCATAACTACTCTTCCGGGCGCTTTCTGGTAATAGTCTCTGGTAGGTTGACCTGGATAATGACAAGCTGAGGTGAATTTGTATGGACGACGATGCCACCATTTGTTTAACGTACTGTTAGGGACGAGTAATTTATTATCAGGTGCGGGGACAGGGCATCTTCACATGATTCTCAAAATTTTTACATGCCCCCCATCCCACCCCACCCAACCTTAGGATTTCTTTTTTTTCCGAACATCCTAAGATAGGTTACAAAAAGTTTATGACACCCCCGCCCACTAAACCAGCCCGTCACACACATGATAGTGACCATATAACCTATATGTATTTCATATATGACTGACCTTAACAAACCTATGAAATAAAAAATTACTTTCTACTTTTTACAAGTTTTTAATTAATTAATGATATTAAGGTGGTGGTGGGCGGTATGTGTGTGGCGGGGAGGGGGGGGGGAGCAGAAGTCAGACAGTGTTGCTGATGACAGTCGCTTGGAGAGCTGAAGTCACAAACAGAGCCATTAAATTTACTGATTGGCATGACTTTGTAGACTATTTTATACTGTCCTACTAGCAATTCAATGAAAATATTCTTTTCTGGATAAGAAGAGGACAGAGATTTTCTTCTTTGGGGTAAATGTTTTGAAAGAACAGTTTGAAATTTGAAAGAACAGAATCAATCGAAAAAATAGGAGTAATGGAAGGGCGGGAGGCCGGATGTCTGAAAATACATTTTGAAATGTAGACTAGTGGAGGAATTCTGACTCCACCCACTTCCCCACTCCCCCGCACCCGCATATGCCTAACAAAATCAAAATATATGACCACCCACCCTGCTCCATGGTTAATTGATTTTCGACCCCTCCACCCCGCCCCATTAGGTCACCAAAAATTACGATTTCCCTTCCTCCCACCCCAGACTGTACTCTCCTCCCCCCCCCCCAACCCCCACACTCCCACACACATACATCCTGGTAATGGTAATAAATGACTTTTCCATTAAAACAGTTCAGAGAGGTAGCCTATCTAATGATTCTTGGAGACTGTTCCAAGACTCAATAACTCTGTTTGAAAAACTGTTCGCACGACCATTCAATCTTGATCTACATATTTAATGAATGGCTTCTAGTAGATGTATAACTTCTGTTTGTCCGACTTATCGACATAGTGGAGAATTTTATAAACTTTCATGACATCGGCCCTTTCTCGTCTATACTCTAATGATGGTGATCCTAGGATCTGTCTATTACCGTATGGCATGTGATTTTTCACTAACTTCGTAGCTCTACGTTCATTTTCTGTTACAATTATATATTTCTTATACACTGGCGACCATACTGTGGCTGCGTACTCTAGATGTAGCCGCACTAATGGTTTATATAGATTCAAGAATATTTCCTTATCCAGAAATGTAAAAGTTCTAAAATCAATCCAAGATTTTCTACTGGCTTGTTTAATCTTATTTTCAATGTGTTCAGTAAATTTCAATGTTTTGTCTACAATTACACCAAGACCCATTCGCTGTCAACTTTTGTAATGGTCGTAGATTCTTGACCCATTTCCATGGTGTATTCTTGATTCAGATCATGGCATCCAACATGAACTGGTGTATGCGCTTTTTTTTGGTATTGTAGAGCATTTTCCATGTTTAAGACCAATATACTGCATAATAGATGTTTTCCTGAAATTGTTCCATGTCTTCCTGTGAGGTGACAATTTCATATATTTTTGCATCATCTGCAAAGAGTTTGATTGAGGTGTGGATCACTTCTGGCAGATAATTAATAAGTATTAGAAACAATATGGGACCAAGACACTACTCCGAGGATGGCGAATTGTAACCTCTGCTGTACTTGAACCTTTGCTGTTAACGATTACTTTTTGTAGCCTGTTGTTTATAAATTCCTTGATCAGATATACAATTTGCCCCGTTTTCCGTATCCCCATACTTTGTTTTAGTAATCTCCTATGGAGTACTCTGTCGAAGACCTTGCAGATGTTGAGGTTGATGATATCCACATCCTTCCCGTTATCCAAGGCCTCCGTCAAATCCTCCATAACTTCCAAAAGCTGGATACAGCACGATTTTCCTGTGATAAATTCATGCTGAATTGAAGAAAATAGCTTGTTCTCTGAATTAAAACAACAACATTTACACCTAGTGTCCCCAAAAAAGGGAATACACAACAGACCCAGTTCAGACGACACAACACGCGGCGTTACAGAAGAATCTTCACTATTTACATAAGCCTGCGATTCTCAAATAAAAATGATAAAGTTATTCAAACCAGACACCCCTCAATTATTGTCAAATGGACCCATCTAAATAATAAAGACAGAAGCGTCCGCCGGCATAAATGGCAGGATAAAAATAGAGCTGGTACTATAGACGGAGGATTAGTTTCCACCTGCTGCATAGTCGTCAGCAAAATTTTGAGAATATCAGTTAAAATTCTTGTACACAGTTCTGCTTTTAAAAGACTTTGATTTTCCTTTGTAGCGCCTAATGTGTGTGCATCGCTCTCGTTGCAACTAAATATAATAATAAATAATGATAAACTTTATTAGTCGCTTATATCAACAACAAACATAAACTCTGTACAGCTTTTATTGCGACTAATTGAGACTACATACATATATAAGCTGAGCTCATTTGACTTGCTCAAGGTCACAACGCAAGAAGTCTGCGACCTTTGGACCCTTCGATAATGAGTCGGGCGCACTACCAACTGCGCCACCGTGCTCCACAGTTCATTAAAACATATTATACAGTTTTAACACATTTATACTGTGCACATGTAGGGTAGAGTCGGGTTACTTCGGACAGCGGGTAAATTCGGACATACATGTACCATTGCAAACAGTGAAAATCCAGATGAGACGGCTCATGAGCTGTCGTCAAGATTTTCACTGTTTGGCCAGTTATTTTTGTGTTAGTTTCAAACAACTGATATACACGTATAAAGGAAACAATGTCACTGTCCGAATTTACCCGTTGTCCGAAGTTACCCAACTCTCCCCATACACCCGACAGCTAAAATCAGTTCATGTGAGCTCTATCGACTAAGGATATACGTATGTGAATCTATGCTTAATTTAAAACATTTTATATAAAATCGTATAAGAGTCAGGTTATGTCTATTTAGCACACACCTATGGTGTTCCGATAGGGTCAAAAGTCTATTTTTAGTGTGACACTAATATTATTTTACGTGGGACGTAAATTAATTTACGTGGGACGTAAATTAATTTACGTCCCACGTAAATTAATTTACGTCCCACATAAAATAATTTACGTCCCACGTAAATTAATTTACGTCCCACATAAAATAATTTACGTCCCACGTAAATTAATTTACGTTGGACGTTAATTAATTTACGTCCCACGTAAAATAATATTAGTGTCACACTAAAAATAGACTTTTGACCCTATCGGTGCGCCTAACCTGTTTTGTGACACCAGAGCTCATTTGCATATAGCCAATTAAAATCGGTTTTACAAAAGTACTACTTGGTGACTCTCTGAAATAAAAGCCGGTACCAGCGGTCCTACTAAAGACAGAAAAGGACTTTTGCCACCGAAAAGAACTTCCGGGCACCGAACAGGACTTTTTTTTGTCGTTAAATGCCATAAAAACATATGTTTTAGAAATTTTAACATCATCATGATGTTAATCAGCACCTGAAAAATAATTTTGTGAATTATAGTATCTTCATCCTAAAATTTCACAAAAATATTACAGCACCGAAAAGAACTCCACTGCTGGTCAGTGAAGAGATGTCATGTACCGACAAGGACTTCGCAAATGCCGAATTTCGGGCTCCGAAAAGGATATTTTTCACTTAATGTTCAATGTTCCAGAAAATTATGTAGAGAAATAGTATATTTTACCCTTTATATTTATTGCATAAAATGGCATTTAAAAAGTCCTTTTCGTTGCCCGAATGTTCTTTTCGGTCCTTTTCTTTTCGGTGGCAAAAGTCCTTTCCTGTCTTTAGTAGGACCCCGGTACCAGGACACTTTTTTTTAATCAACCGGGCTTGATAGCTAAATCGGTAACGCGTCTGCCTACCGATTCAAGAGTTGTATCCGCCACGCGGGTTCGAATCCTGGTCCGGCCCGGATATATCTTTCGTAGAGATTTTGTAATGAAATCCTTCTACGGCCATTCCTTCCCTACCTCTGGTTCAAGTAGGGCAGTTGTCAGTTACTGGCGAAAGTATTGCAGGAGTACTGGTTAAGCAGGAGTACTGGTTAAGCGCTAAGATGGTCTGGGTCCGCCCAGGAAAGTGTGGTTAGGTTAACTGATGGTAGCCCCTCTGGTGCCCGGTTACCTTAAAGATCCATACTCTCTTTTTTATCTCATCACAAGTGAATGGAAAAGATGCATACCAAGATAGTTTGTACGATATTTTGGGGATCTATTTCTACTTCTTCTTCTCCTCTTCCTCTTCTTCTTATTATTATTATTTTTCTTCAAATCAATATAAAGTACCTACAAATAAAATTATAAAGCTTGAAATTTAATTTATAACGTCAAACTGTCATCAAATCCAAGGCGTGCGAGAATATCGGGGCTTGAGAACGATGCACAACAAGTTCAGGTTAAATCTTCAACAACTTTTAGGGGGTGGTCGGGTGGTGCGATGGTGCTGCGTGTACCTACTAGTGCCTGGGCGTCCTACTGATTTGGATAATAGTAGGGTAAGGGCCGTCTGTGTTTGCAGTAGGTGCGGGTGGGGGGTTGTTTGGACATTTTTTCTCTCGTCTATCATTTCTCTCTTCTTTCTCCCTCTCTCTGGGAGACGGCCCGATATAGACTGAAATACTGTCGCAAAGGGCCGTTAAACCCAAAACAATCAATCAATCAAACTCACTTTACCTCAAAATTTGCTTTCAGAACACAACATCCTCTCTCAAGTAACAAGTAGCCTATATTGAAAGCATACCGATGCACACACGAAAGCCATATAAATAGTCATGATTTGCTAATTGCATTTTGCATAATTTACGTCCGGCGTAAAATAATTTACGTCGGACGTAAATTATTTTATGTCGGGCGTAAATTATTTTACGTCGGACGTAAATTATTTATGTCCGAACGTAAAATAATATACGTCGGACGTAAATTAATTATATTGGAAATTTTCCAAAATAAAAAGCACTGCTGTTTTGCTGATTCCCTTTTATTCAAGGTTTTAAACTGTACACTGATCAAGAGAACATGAATTACGTATAAAATAATTCGCTCTGGATATTACGTTGTAGAGAAAATACATTTCAGACAGACTTCAGAGGTAGTATTGGTATTAACCTTTCTTGTAGCAGGTATTAAGGTGGTGATAATCACTGATTTGGGACAAAGACAAAAATCTGCATAAATACTCAAAATAACACTGATCTTTCCAAAACTTAGCAGATATCTTCTGTATGTTGTTTCTCATAATTTAGAATCCCAAAATGCAGCATTTGTTAATGTTAAAAAGTGTTTTTATAAGAGAAGATCAAAGGGTAATTTTCTGCGAATAAATCTGAAAAAATGATATCATTATTGAAAATATACTTAGTGCTTAAAGTACCTTGATACATAATGGAGAGCGTCCTAGCAATTATTTTTTCAAGCTCCTTCACACATTATCAGGCTGAGCAGATGAAAAAGGATGCGGTCTGTGTCCATTTTTTTTTGTCAAAACACACAGGTGAGACAGGTGAGACTATTTTAACAAGTTTGAACAATTTCATCTACACACCGCTAATCATGTCAGTAATGTATTATTTATATTGTAGGTGTTAACATAGGTATGCTTGCCTACCCTATATTTAATAAATGCGTCTAGTGTACATTTACTTTGTACATGGTTGAACATTTGAGAAAAAGCTACTGTTTTCATCTGGTCTACATTACAATTTGAGAAAGAGTTGGAATAAATAATTGCTAGGACGCTCTTCATTATGCAATAATGCACCTTCAGCACTACGTAAATTTTCAATAACGATATTATTTTTTTTTTTTCAGATTTATTCGCAGAAAATTACCCTTTGATCTTTCCTTATAAAAACACTTATTTAAGCAGCATGTACGTCTATTTTGTATTCTGAACTGTAAAGAACAACAAAAATAAGAAGTCTGCTGACTTTCAGGGAGACACGTTACATTTTTATGGTTTTATGCAGATTTTTACATTTACCATAAATCACCACCTTAAACCAATATTTAAATACGGAAATTATAGATTTATATTCATCAACTACTCGTGTTATTTTGTAAATTCAGTTTGGTGAAAAACAACATGTGATTCAGACGTTTTACACAAAATTTGACAAAATTCTTTTTATTTTATTTGTTTGTTTGAAAAAGGGAGAAGAAGAAGAAAAAAGAAATGTATAAAAACACAAACGAACATGGATTAATTGCCAATTCACACATATTTTGTTGTTCAACTCTTTATCTTAGGCAAATATCTGACTGTCAGACGGGAAAAAAGGGCATTGGCATCTGAAATATTAAACGAGTACGTATCAGGCCTTTAATATCCAACACCTTAGCCTCGCACAAACTTATGTGGCTGTCACACAGTGACGTATAGCATCAGCGTATGCCGACGTATGAGAAATTTAGTAAACACGCTGGTGTACGTTGAATAAGTTAGGAGTACGTTATGAACAAGTTACGAGTACGCTGAAATACGTTGGTATAAGTTGTTGTACGTCGAATGCGGCCCAAAATTTTGTGCATGCATAAAATTTTCAGCGTACGCCGACGTATTGTTTATAAGTTAGTCATAAGTTTGGTGTACGCAACTGGTAAGTTATGCGTACGTTCATGCACGTAACTTGTAAGTTAATCATACGTTGACATACGTCGGCAGCCAGCAGGTCCATTGTGGAGCGTACGCGTAACTTATTTCTAACTTATCGGTAACCTACCTGTAACTTATACCGAACGTATCCAGAACGTATCCAACCTATGCCTGACGACCTTAGAACTTATTCAACGTATCACGAACGCACTGAGCGCATTTAGGTAACATATCCGCCGGCGACCTGGGCTTCAACTATATATATTGGATACAGATCAGCAATTCATCACTTTCAAATAAGGAATCTTCTTGGACCGCTTCTGCTTGTCGTTTTGGGGCTTGAGAGGGGGTTAATACTTCAGATGCCACTACAGCTGCTGCAGATGCCGCCACGGATACCACTAAAGAGGCTTTGGAGTCTGCGCGAGAGGGAGGTTGGCTACCATCGTAGGCACGGCAGTCGGGTGATGATTGGGACGACGGTAGGCATGCAGGTGGTCAGCTACTACCTGCAAAGTTCTCTAATTTTCGTTCTTTAGGCATGTCCATCGATCAACGTCCCCTACAATAAAAAGTGTTGTGGAGAGTCGTCGCTTTACATCTGATCGTCGAAGCGCGCTCCAACACGCTATACATAAGGTCGGCGTAAGTTAGACTAACGTTGTGCATGCGTTCGGCATAAGACAAGAACGCTACAGATACGCTGGGAACACGCTGTTATACGCTTGTATAAGTTATGTATACGCTAGGGATAAGTTGTGAATAAGTTATTTATACGTTTCAGTACGCTATGTGTGCGTTCCAAAACCGGCTGCTGTTTGATGTTTTAATTTATCTCCAGCGTATGCCAACGTATTGGATAAATTTTTCATACGTTGGCATACGTTGTCTGAAACGTTGTAGTGTGACAGGGCCTTAAAATGACATTTGTTTTAACACCTGTCAGCATTTGAATTTATCGTCATCTAAATGTGTATTTCACTTTCTTAATCATGACACTTTTCTATTTATCATATGACGTCGCATCTGAGAGTGTAATGGGGGGCATTAAAAACGATTATCCACTAGTGGATTAAATATGCAAATTACGTCGTAACGTTATACGTTGACGTTCATTAAAACGTCGCGTTTTCTAATGGCGAAATCGTAACGTTTTAGAGCAAATTTTGCTAAAATGCAATATTAGTGTCAAATGATAAATAGAATCTTGCATTCGTGCTCCTGCATTATTGTATTTATTAAACTCGTTGGGTAAAACCGATAAGATGCTCGGCAAAGCCTCGCATCTTATCTTTTTCCCCAACTCGTTTAATAAATTCAATAATACATGAGCACTCATGTAAGATCCTCTATTTCTCTTTACATGTATTGTCGTATTGCTACTGCTGACTTGTTGCTCCTCGACTGGAGATGAATTTTTATTTTTGGGGCACTACATTTTTAAGATAATGATTTCATTATTTCCTGACACTTTTGATGACTGACAGTAAGTTTCTGTCGTCCGTTTACTAACGAGTTCCTTAAATATGCGACTGTACGTTTGACTGTTCAAAGTTTGAATGTATACGAGCTTTCGTGAATTGTGCCTATCGAAAGACGAGTTCGACTTCTTTTGAACTGTTTTGTTGTATTTTATGTGATAAAATCATCATATTACTATTTTTATGTATAATTCATCGTAACTTCTTCGTATTTGCGGGCATTCCGAGTACAAAGGAGCAGGATTTTGCTTTTCTGTGACTACAAGTATTTTGTGCTTCTCTGTAATCCCTTCCAGTTGTCCATTATCGACAAACGTATTACTGAATAAATTTGTTTTTACTCTTAGTTGGCAGGTTGGAAATATTCGACCATACTTCGATCCCCAGGGTGCCATTCATGCTCACAAATGCCGGCAGATGAACTGATATCTCCCGGCTTCATGGCCTACCACCAGCATGTCAGGGCTAAACAGCCCATGTATAAGCAAGGGCTTATAAATCTCCACACTTTTCTTTGGCCATACAATATATGACTCAGACGTCAATTTGTGATAATTCATTATACGAACGTAGTGCGTGCACATGTTGTTTCGGGCAGATGCGAGAACTAATTCACTCCGTCTTAGCCGTCGTGAAATAATACTATGCAATCTGCCCTTAAGAACATGCGTTATTGTGCTGTGTTCTTTCATCGTGGACATCATTTTTCGGCGAAACTTTACTTGATATTAATCCGAATTCAAAATTACAGCAATGAGAAGTTGGTTTGTTATTCGCTATTCGATATTAATTATTCGATGATTTGTTATTCGTTATTCGATAATTATTTTTCAGTGGCGTGTTTTTTTCCGTCCATCTGTGAAAAGTTAAGGTCGGTCAGTTCTACCGCCACAACTGCTTTAGAAAGTAGAAGCGACATGTGTACAAATCCCGTTTGAATTACTTCTCCCGTCGTTTTTTTATTATAATTATTTAGCTTTCCGTCCTACAGAATATGGGGTGGTGGTCGGGCGATGGTGCTGTTATAACTTCCAGTGCCGGGGCGTCCTACTTGTTTGGATAAACATAGGACAAGGGCCTGCTTTCCTGCTTTTCTTGCAGTGGGTGCGGGCGGGGCTTGTTGGGAAATTTTCTTCTCTCGTCTATCATTTCTCTTTTCTTTCTCTGGGAGACGGCCCGATATAGAATGAAATACTGTCTCAAAGGGCCGTTAAACTCAAGGCAGCCAACCAACCTACAGAATATGTATATAGGCCCGTCGCCGTGTAGTGGAAAGTGGTCCGGCAGAGGATTGCAGCGAGTGCCAAAGGCAGAGCACGAGAGAGGGGATTTCCCCCCGAGATTTATGGACGCCTCTATGTGCGTTTGATGCGTTCAGGACCAGATCTCAGTCGTTTCGGTCACGAAGTTTTGCTAGTTAAATAAGAAAAATGAGAAATCGAATGCTGGAAAAAATCTTTCTTAGACAGTCACGATTTTCACTTTTTAACTTTCAGTTTCTTTGGCAATGACTTATTGAGTTTAAACGAAAAATAAAGAGAGAGAGAGAAAAAAAAAAGAAAATACAATGTAAGTAATTATGCAGATGACTGTTTCACTAAATTTCTTTTGCTAAATCATTTTATTTCGTCAGAAAAAACAATGAGCCACGACACGAGAAAACCAACAAAGTGGTTGTGCGCCGAGCGTAGACTCTGATCAGCCTGGGCATCCGTCCAGTCCGATCAGACACTTTGCTAAGGACTTACAGGGTAGCTTAGGGTCTAAGCTTACTCCATGCGGACAGGGAATACTCTGAGCAGACTTGGCGGTTGCAACGCCAGCCAGCCATGCCACCTACCACCGGCTTAAGCGGAACTCTATTTTGAAAATAACTCAAATGAACTCAATGATCCCATAGGACCAAAAATTATAATCTGCACTATAATGATGTACGGGGAGACGTTTTACGGCCGCCACACGGCACAAAACCAGCTGCAGTTTATCTATCCATCCATCTGCTGTTTATCTATCTATCAATCCATTCGTCCTTCCACTCGCATGCCTATCTATCTATCTATCTATCTATCTATCTATCTATCTATCTATCTGTCTGTCTGTCTGTCTATCTATCTATCTATCTATCTATCTATCTATCTATCTATCTATCTATCTATCTATCTATCTATCTATCTATCTATCTATACAAACACCTGCTGCAGTTTATCTATCCATGTTTATCCATCGATCCATCTATTCGTCCGTCCGCTCGCCTGCTTATCTATCTATCTATCTATCTAAAGACCAGTTATTCCTTCCACACCCAATTATTTAATTGCTGATCAATAGCGTCCGTTAAATTCCGATAAATTCCTTGTAGTAAAATAATTATAAGACCACACGGGTTATCCCGAGACAACGACCGCGACAGAAGACAACTAACGCAGTTCAACAGGTAAGGCGGAAAACAGATGTGAGTTGCCGTTTTTCCCTAATTTCTCTTTAATCAGACTGAATCGAAATTTCTGGTTTCCATATTAAGAAAGGGGGGAGTTTTCTACATGTCATGGAGAAATCCCGGGTTCTAGCATAATCAAAAAAGCGACAAAAAACTTTGAAATGTCAGCGACGAAGCAAAAAAAATAAATAAATATTTTATTTCAGAGGGCTGTGAACGGTTTACCAAATGTACAAACTTGGGGATTCCGACAGTTTCAATGCTACCAGGGATTACAGGAAACATGCCAATTGCAATAAATCATAAATTACTGTGCAGAATGGAATTATAAGCATTTGGAGTTAGGTACTGTCTTTTCTTTTGTCAACAACTTACCACGGTTCACATTTTAGGCCAGGTATAATAAACACGGTTCGCCAGAAACAACCAACGCAGTTTTAAACCAAAGAAAATCTATACCCTACTGTCTCTTACCCATTCCATTCCTATTTTTTTATTGTTGTAAGTAACATATTTTGCCTCGTGCTTGCAGATGGGCACTACTCGATCCATGCGGCATTACGTATTGTCTCATTTGATGCACACATCTTGCTGTATCTGAACTGGTCTCTGCATACGCGCGTATCTTTTAAGTGATTGAAATATCTCACCGAAACCGCTTGTCTACTATTCCTGCGCTTGCTATTTTATACAAATGAGAAATCAATGCAGTACTAACATCAGCATAAGAAAAAGCATTAAGTTCTCTGCCACACACAGATGAAAGACGTTATCATACATCATAAATATTGTTGAAAGGCATTAAAACGTTACACTCACCAGCGCTCTCCAAACTGAAGAAGCCGTGAGCTCATTCACCATGCAATCACCTAGCAAAATAGCAATATAAGGGTCATATGTTCGATCCGGGTTTTTTTCTTTTATATTTTGGGAACGACGTCCCCTCTCAAAAGCATGATTACAATGTATAAGTGGGTCTGAACCCCAAACTTACATACACTCACACCTGGTTAACTATGTTTTCATGGATGTTACCAAACGAAAAGGAGCCGATCATTACGAAACGAAAAAGAGTTTCAAACGACCTGGTCATCAGGTCGTTTGGTAACTCCGACTTTATTTTGTTTCGTACCAGCTCTTTTTTTTTAGTCTCGTAACAGCCTTTGTATATACATAGTTAACCGGGGATGACGCTTGCGAACGCTTTACTATGCATGAACGTTTGAATGTCTATGCATAAACTTCACAAGGTTCTTATTTGATGAAAATTGCATGTAAGCCTTATTCCCAGAGCGTTCACTTGAATTTCTGAGAAACCTGATCGAACCAGTGAAACCAACCCCATCTTATCCAAACAGTCACACAAACCAACGGCTCATAGTGAAAACAATTGAGCCGGTTCATAAGATATGGTGTCTTAAAGAGTTCCGACCAGCGTAGACACAAGCCAGAATAGAGTTACTCATGATGGTTTGAGGCTAGCTATTTGGCATGACCCTTCTGGAGACATTGTTCTATCCATGCAGTGAACAATAAAAACGCTGAGACTATGCGGGTGCGCAGGCTAATTTGTGTCTTCGTTATTCGCATATGGCATAAAGCACGAATTGTTATGTCGCGCCTGAAATATAGTCGGGTGACTAAGGCGCACGTGCAAAGTCCAGCAGCCAAGATGAATGGAGGGATAATTTTCGATTTTATGTCCTTGTCAACAGTATTTCAGTCATATCAGGACGATGAAAGGGTGATAATGAAAGGTTGTGTGCAATGGAATCGCGTTTACGATAGGAAGTAGTGAAGAATGGTCGTCAAGACACGTTGGATTCTAACACCAACTGCCCCACGACCGCAAGGCTACGGGAATTCATTTTTGCATTTTAGTCTTTTTTGCGATGCAAAACGCTTTTGAAAGGTCGAACATGCTACTCCCGAAAGGAGTAACGTATTATCATAAAAATCGTAATGAGCTCTTCCATCTTCGAATTTGGACAGTTAGGCCTATAATGCACATGTAAAAAATTGTTTCAGAGACATAAAAATGAGGACGGTATGCTGAGGAAAATGTCAAATATAGACATTTTTCCCGAAATAGAGGAGATGGGGATGGAGAGAGGAACTGTCCTTAGAATAACCACCGTGTAACTCTATTATACCGTCTTGTAGGCAATTGAATAAGCTAAAAAGTGTTATCTTTCATTTATGGATATCTGAAAAATAAGCTAAAACCCTATGCACAGTTTCTTTTGCGTTTGAGTTGGTAATCCATTTTTGGATATTCGTAATCCAATTTCTGAATATTCAAAATACGGCAGATGTTTGGATATATAAAAATCGAGTTATGGCTACCCATAAATCGAATTATGGATATCTATAAATCGAATCATGGATAACCAATATTATGCTGTATTCTTGGATATCCATAAATCGAATTATGGATATCCATATATAGGGAATAGATAGTAAAACGGCACCTCATATACTCATACATTGCAGAACAAACAAAAACACAAGGCCCTTCCAACACCGTTCCGGCCAGCGCGTACATGTTCTCGCCAATATTCTTTTCTGTCACGATAACAGATAAAGATCATTTTAATGGCTAGTTAAGAAGAAGAAGAAGAAGAAGAAGAAGAAGAAGAAAAAGTTACACCCTCTAACGTCCCAAAACGTCACAAAATATGTCAGTAATTTCCAGGATCGTCAGCATTAGACTTACCCGCTCCGAGACTGAATTTTTGCAGAATAGAACTCGGAAATTACTTGTATAGGCGCACTGTATTAGAATGTAAGCCCGAACGGATGATCACCGTATGCTTGTGCGCTCTGGTCTAATCTTGACTTCTTCCAGTTTTACCAATCCCATTTCTTTCTGCACCCCCGTACCAATGTACATTAGACCTTGTATCATGGCTTTCTGTGTTTTCCTTTGAAGTCGCCTGTTCATTAACTTTGTTAACTTGCACTGTAAGACAATTCTGGGGTAGGCGGAGTTAAACTTTGCATTCATTTTACATTGAAGTGTACCTGGATAACTGTGCGGGTATCAGGATAACTGTGCGGATATCACAGATATACTGCACGGCTTAGTTATTGCACGGTTCTGTCAAGTCTGATTTATATTGAACAACTGAGCAGCACTAGGATGAAAAGGGTCTTTGAGCATTTGCAAAGAAAAATATATTTTGATCATCCTTTGCGTCTGCTCAGTCTGATCAGTGTTCTATCAACAAGGTAGTGAACCTGAGGGATCTGCATTGCCAAAATCAAAGACTGATCAGACTGCAAACTGATCCAAGCGTTTACAGTTTACACATGGCTGAAGACCTATTTTATTGAGAACAGCTCGATTTAATTTTCATTCAAAGAAGGAACAAGGCCATATCTAAGATTACAGAGACAATTTATCGTGTAGCACCAAACTCTACCGTATGGACCCTAAGTATTGTGGCAAACAGTAAAGACCCAGATTAGGCAGCTGAATAAGCAGAAGTAAATGCCCTCTAAGACTGCTCTATTTGCCATTCTTAAGATATTGGTTGTAAAATCAGTGTGTTGAAAAATCATCATTTCTGTCAAGTAATATAAATTCAACAGAATATGCAGACATAATTTTGTGTTATTTTCAGTTGATGCTGTGCTGGAATTTATAATTGCCAGGTGATTTATTTGACCTTCAGGTCAAGAACAATACAGCTGTAGGAGATATAATTACCGTAGATATGCCACTCTTCATTAAAAACTGGATAAGAGCTGTTTTTAATTCAAAATAGACAAATGTGATTGGCTGCCATGATACAAAATACATATAGAATGATGTCACTCATATTTAGGATACCCTTCTCGGGGGCTACGCCCCCTCGAAGGGTATCCTAAATACTCGTGAAATCATTCTATATGTATAACTTAATTGGCTCGAACAGGCTTTGGACCATGAAAATTAGTTCCAGCCAAAGGAAGTTCTAGCAATCCAAGGTTAGTTTCTATATAAATTGACCTACTAGGGGCCAAGTAAAGTGTTCTAGTCAGGCAGGAGCCATCAGGTTTCGAGTCATTTACTCATCTGCTTCTATCACTTGACTTTATACTGTAAATTCTTTTCAAATCTACCTTGTCAAGGCGTATTGTCATTTTTACCGTATTAACCTTAAGTCTTCGGACATTTCTACTGTTATGCCATTCCAAAATTTGGAACCGTCTTTGTTTGACGTATGTTTTGGTTGGGCGTTAAACCGGAGTTTACTCACGCAGCCAATCGAAAATGCACAAATCCATTTTTGTCCGACCCAGAATTCTCATACAGCGTTGGCACACAGTGCAGACCCTCACTTAGGGGTGGGGGTGATTGCGGTCGGGCGTTGGTGCTGGGTAGCGTTCAGTGCCGGGTTGGATAGTAGTAGGGCAAGAGGTGCTTGCAGTAGGTGCGGGTAGGTGTTGTTTCGATATTTTTTCTCTCGCCTATTTCTCTTTTTTTCCCTCTCCCTGGGAGCTGGCTCGATATAGACTGAAATACTGTCTCAAGGACAGTTAAACCCAAAACAACCAACCTAACTTAGATGTTATCTCCGTCTACAGCTTGCAAATCCTGAATGGATTGCTATATGGGAGAAGTGCTATATCACAGTCTTAAAGGCCTAATTGCTCTATTAAGGGCAAAATTCAATGAAAAAGTTTGTGGTGAGATATCGCTGCAAGCTTCTCAATATAGTTTCTCATTGTAAATCACCACGATTTTCCAGGTTTAATTGAATAAGACATTCTTAAAGTCTCCATAGTCCTATGAAAACCGTCGAAGCGCAAATCCTTACGAAATTGGTACAGCTTTTATATGTCGGTTGTTGTGCTTTTTGAGTCATATAACTGGCTAAAAAAGAAGGAATAAGGTATTTTGAAAAAAAATATCAAGTCTCTCTGTAAAAATACGATTGTCGTTTCTGGTTCCCCGTTGGGCAATTAACTCACACAACAGCGAGACAAGGAATGAGATCCTTGCCTTACATTGTATTTTTATACTATTTGGGTCATTAAATGACATACTATTAAATAAATTGGTGAAAATACAATGTACAAGATTTGTGTCCCAATCTCTACCCCGCTTTCATATATCTTGAATCGCTCGACGGGAAACCAGTTAATGAAATCGTCTTGTCATTTTACAACACGACATGTCCCCCCCCCCCCCCCCGTCCCCCTCCCGTGCTCCTTGCCTGTTATATGACTCAACCTAACGTGACGGTGGACCGCTTTTCATAATGATTCGTGCCTTGACGTTTTCACCACTGATAGGACAATGGAGACTTGAAATTTGCAGGTCTTACTTAGTTCGCTACGAACAATTTGCATACACGCGGTAGACGATGTAACGTAAAACAAAGCGGCTAAAATGAGCTACTTCTGTACTTCAGCTATGTATAGGAGATAAATTGCCCGGACTATTGATAACAATTACACATTCTGTTCAACCAAGACTTATCTGACGACTTAAGCCTGATTTGGGCCAGTGAAAAGGCATAAGATTTAGCAGAGAGAGGTGCCATGGTCAAGTGGTTAGAGTCAGTTATGGTGCAGAAGGTCGCGGGCTCCAGCCCCGGGTTGGGTCAGCTTGCGACCGGAAAATTCTCTGTCAACCCAGCAGAAAATGGATACATTTTTCTCGAATCAAGACTTATACGGAAGCAAAAGGAGAGAGATGGGTTCCGTCTTTCATATGCTGTGCTCAAGACAAAACGGGCCTCTAATCTCCACTGCCCTTACGGTTGGTTGGTTGGTTGATTTGATGCTTAATGTCCACGGTAAACAACTAAGGTCATGTCGGGACGGTCAGTTAACCTAACCACACTATTCCTTGGCAGGCTTAGACCTCCTAAGCGGTTAACCAGTACTAAGTGCACATACTTTCGCCAGTAGCTGACAACTGCCCTTCTTGAATCAGCGGAAGGAGAAACGAAAGTATGTGGCCAGACCGGGATTCGAACCCAGGACCTCTGCCCTTACGGTCACCCGACCATGGAAAACCATTACCTATACCTTTCTAAGTGTGTAAACATTTTAAAGACAGCTGCCGCTTTAATAATTTGGAATTTAGGGTACCAAGGATAAGGGATCTGATTGGTTCTTCTAATATATTCCATATTGATTGACAGGTATCTGATTTTCCTGTCAGTCCCAGGTATTATTATATACCTAAAAAGATCCCCGTTCACACCGTGCAATATTTTTTGCATATTGCACGGGGTCAAGTGCATATTGCACGGAGTTAAGGAGTCACGTTCATCAGAACTACTTTTGTTTTGAGAGGATAAAAGTGTGGCAGCCATTTTGGATTCGACTGCAATCAAAAACCGAGTAAAATGATGACACTGCTGTCGGTTTCGCTGTACAAATTGCATAAAAGACAATTAAATATGATTTATCTTCAAGTTGTTCTGTCAACCTTTTAAGGCATAGTCTGCGAATATTAATGGAGAATTTCCTAAGAGATGCAGTAAGTAGGACTGGTAAATGGCGCCTACTTCTTGTTAACGTCATAGTTTGTTTACTAACGTCATAGTTTTTTTAGTTTGTTCGATTCTATAACGTCATATTCACTTTCGTCGGGCATGGCTTTTAGCACGTATGAAGACACCAAACTGCATAATGATATTTCAAATTTCAAGAAATTGTGGTTTGACATGCCGAAATTTATTTTGATTTCTTAATTTGGAAGAACTGCTGAAACTCGCTGATTAATAATAAAGGCATATAATAAAAAGGTTATTGAATTTATATTGGGAAATATTCGGCACTCGTTCATATGGCGGAGACGAGCTGTGCGTCCTTCGCCATATAAACTCGTGCCGAATATTTCCCAATATAAATTCAATAACCCATACAGAGTATGCTATGACAGGTAGTCAACCGTAACTGACAGTCACCACCAAACTGGTCGTACTGTTTACTGCCTTTTATATACAGCTGACTATCTTGATGTCGATGTCTCTCTTACTGGGAACAGATTCGAAGAAAGAAACTTTGATGTCAGAGCATAAAGAAATTTAATTTTCTTCATAAAATACATTACGTGGAATCTGTGTAGTCTGTCTAATTTTTCTATGCGATTTTATATGTGTTTTGCTTACAGAAAATTCAGAAATTTCTTGCTGGGTTATTTTCACAAATAGGAAAGAAACAAAGAGGACTAAAGAAAAAAAAAAAGAAAAACTGAACTGTAAATATTAAACATTCTTTTTCGCAGGGCTACATATTTACCATTATATCGCGCCATGCTGTGTAGAGGCTAGGTATAAACCAATTTGTACAGATCCTATCACCTTTGCAAAGATCATATCACCTCAAATCATGATACGACCCATGCCAATCCAGCAGACGTATACGGCCAACGACAGTCCGATGGTCTAACAGACACTGAGCGTATAAAGGATTGCTCTGTAAATGGACTGATATTAATCGTATTTTGGCTTGGACGAGCGGATCCGTATCCATTCGAATGAATACGTTTGTCACATTTTTTTAAGAAAATATATTCCATGACTTCCTTAACATTTTACTGATTATTGCATTTATATATATATGTCAATGTAAGCAACAAACAAAAATCTGAAAGATAAAACAAAAATTCAGTCGATTAATTTATCATTTCAAACATATTGTTTTCCTGCAATCTGTATCATGTAGAAACAAAACTACCATACCATAAGCCAAACGATTCCTCATTTGCCAGCGGTATGGTCCATACATTTACCTGAAAAAGAACAGGTAAAAAGGGCGTCTTGTAACGAACATTCTGATTGGTTAATGCAAATTGATACTCTGTAATAGGTAATTCGATATTGATATATAAATGAATCTATTAATATAAATAAACCTATTGATATATAAATGAACCCGACATTGAAAATCAACCTGATATTGATATATAAATGAATCTGATATTGATTTATAAATGAATCTGATGTTGATATATAAATGAATCTATTGATATATAAATGAATCTCAAACATATAAAATGATTCTAATTGATTTATATATCATTCTAATTGATATATAAATGTTTGATAAATAGCCAGGTGGTACCGATTTAGCTATCAAGCCCGGTTGATAAAAAAAAGTGACCTGGTACCGGGGTCCTACTAAAGACAGGAAAGGACTTTTGCCACCGAAAAGAAAAGGACCGAAAAGAACATTCGGGCAGCGAAAAGGACTTTTTAAATGCCATTTTATGCAATAAATATAAAGGGTAAAATATACTATTTCTCAACATAATTTTCTGGAACATTAAGTGAAAAATATCCTTTTCGGTGCCCGAAATTCGGCATTTGCGAAGTCCTTGTCGGTACATGACATCTCTTTACTGACCAGCAGTGGAGTTCTTTTCGGTGCTGTAATATTTTTGTGAAATTTTAGGATGAAGATACTACAATTCACAAAATTATTTTTCAGGTGCTGATTAACATCATGATGATGTTAAAATTTCTAAAACATATGTTTTTATGGCATTTAACGACAAAAAAAGTCCTGTTCGGTGCCCGGAAGTTCTTTTCGGTGGCAAAAGTCCTTTTCTGTCTTTAGTAGGACCGCTGGTACCGGCTTTTATTTCAGAGAGTCACCAAGTTGTACTTTTGTAAAACCGATTTTGATTGGCTATATGCAAATGAGCTCTGTGTCACAAAACAGGTTAGGCGCATCGATAGGGTCAAAAGTCTATTTTTAGTGTGACACTAATATTATTTTACGTGGGACGTAAATTAATCAACGTCCAACGTAAATTAATTTACGTGGGACGTAAATTATTTTACGTGGGACGTAAATTAATTTACGTGGGACGTAAATTAATTTACGTGGGACGTAAAATAATTTACGTCCCACGTAAAATAATATTAGTGTCACACTAAAAATAGACTTTTGACCCTATCGGAACACCATACACACCTCCACAAGCTTAGCACTCCTAGCAGAATGCAGGGCATAACATAGGCCTCTGACGATATTACACATTAAATTTTCTCTGCTTATTAAGTCTAACACCCCATTTAGCTTGGTATTGTCCAGAATCAGCTGTATCAACTCGTTTCCGTTCTGTTATTCCACCATACTTGAACTCGAGATCGGTTAAGAATACACTGTATATTCCTAATGAATGGACGGTCTCTAACAGTTTGAAAACACACAGTTTAGGAGTAAAAAAAAAACGTTGTTTATTTCATTTTTTTTAAATAAACGTTTATTTTATACTTAGGAGTGAATCCAATGTATATCTAGATAAGATAAGATAAGATAAGATATGAAAAGATGAGCTTTATTTAAAGTCGGCAAGTTGCATAACAATACAAAATAAACTCTTGATGAGCTTTTGGACCGACTGCAAATAAAAGTGGTATTGTCTACGGTGAAAAAAAATATCATATCAATTCACTAGATCTAGTGACTGATACGATTTTTTTTTCACTGTAGCAAAGCGCGGCTGTTTTTTTTTATTATTATTTCTTTTTTATTATTTTTTTTTTGGACAATTCTGTGCTTAATTTCTTTCCAGGAAGGTCTGAAATGTAGCATGTCAAATCAAACAACTGATGTCGCACTTTGACGTCACTGTTTAAGCGTGAGTATCGCTAATTTGCACGCGACGTTATTCCGATGGCAGCCGCAAGCGTCTTTCTAAAATCGCCGATAATTTTTTTATTCATTCATTTAAATGAAACTGTAAAAAGCTTAAATAGTTCCTTGAAGAGCAGAGCATACATTCAAAAGAAGGAACATGGGCCATACTTAACCATTTTCTAGGTGCAAATTTTGTTTACATCCAATTTTATACCCACTAAACGCGCTGAGCCAAGCAAAATTAACGAGAAATGAACCGAAAAAAAAAATTATTTTTGAAGCTGTCTGTTTTCCGTTGTTCTTCTAAACAGAAAAAAGTAAAAAGAAAATTTGCTTTTTGTGGTAAATACCAAAAATATAAAATCTCATGTGATGAAAATATCAACAATTTCACTCGTGCTATGCACTCGTGAAATTGCTGATATTTATCACATTCGATGAAATAAATTTGGTATTCGCCTTAGAAAAGTAAGTATCCTCTATATAGATAGATATATGGTAGAGTGCGAGACTGTCACGCAGGCGGCCCGGGTTCAAATCCCGGCTGGAGCTATTTGGTTTTTTATGAGTCCGTTACATCTGGCGCCCATCAAGGGACCCACATGAGTCTCGGAGCACATCCGTGATTAGATTAGATTCAATGAAACTCAAACTGAGATTCGGGGACGAATCTAAAATGGAGGGGGTGTATGTAGTAGCGATAGGTATAAGATACACTTGTACTGCCTTGCGGTATAAGCCGGCTTTTATAGCGATGTGGTAGAGTGCGAGACTGTCACGCAGGCGGCCCGGGTTCAAATCCCGGCTGGAGCTATTTGGTTTTTTATGAGTCCGTTACAGATAGATAGATAGATAGATAGATAGATAGATAGATAGATAGATAGATATAGGTAGGTGTAGTTTACGTTAGCTATGGATCAGAATCAGAATTGTTTACTGGTGATACGTCCAAGGACAATCATTCACCATGGATAGGCAGGTAGGCAGGAAAGTAGGTAGGTAGGCACGAGCTTCAACCTATAACATACTCTACACCCAACACTTTCACCTCCCTCAAACCCTTTCCCCGCCCAAGCCCCCTCCTGTGGGATTTTGCGGTGTTTAGTACGAACTCCGAACGTAGGGGAAGTAACTCTCATCGAAAGAAGCTGGTTCTGCAAAGCAAGGTCGAAAATAATAATCTGCGTGAATATTAAGTCTTTTTTTTTCTGACTTACACAAAATTTATTGTTTTCTTAGTTACCGATCAAACTAGTTCATTTGAAACTCTGAGCATATGACATAGCTTTAATAAGTATTTGAGTGTGGAAACATAAACGGTTTGGCATGCCTCTTCGGATAACACCTGTAGACAGACCCGACCAGTACGCGGACACTACCAGTACGCGGACACTTTTGTGTTTGGCGTCAAATAAACTCTAACATACTTTTTAAATTCAGCTGACTTTGTGAATTTTTTTCAAGGCGCCATTTCTTTATCTTTTTGTCATTCACTTTTGCATTTACACAACATAGTTACGAATTTGCAGGGCTGATGCAGACCGGTATCATGATCGATGCTTCAGTTTGAGTGCGCCAAACACGCAAACAGGCAAAACAAACAGCCATTTGTCAATATGAAATTAGAACAACCCTATACGATGTCAATACGTTTTTGTTAACTATATGTATCAATACTTTAATTAGTATTGCCTCGTATAAAATGCCATCTCGGTTTACTCAGATTCTAAGGTGTCCGCGTACTGGTATGATAAGCCTGGTTTATACAGCAAATAGCATGACTTCAACAGCGTTACGTTGCGCATGCGCAGGTGATTTTTTTCACGTATTCCTTTTGTCTATATTTAGCGCAAGGATTTTCCTAAATTGCATGCCCATCTGGTAGTCTGGAACACATTGGGGTCTTAAACATTAGGTAAAACGCCCTTAAAAGTGTCCGCGTACTGTTCGGGCCTGTCTACTCCTATATATTTAGATTTAGCATGCATTGAATAATTGAATGGTCAACAAATATCTGATAGTAGAGTGTTAGGTATAATTACAATGGACCAGCAGAAGCACGACATAGGGTATTACAAAAATACTTGAAAGGTGTCAGTGACAACTTTCATCAAGTTTTCTGGTTTAGCACTGTTTAGTGACAATTTGCTGACAGGGAGGACACCCCTTTCAACAGAATTCTTGTAACAAGACTGAGCACCAGACACCCTCAAATAAGCATACCGTAAAAATGAAAAAAAAAATCTTTTGGGCTTAATGTAATTATCCAGCCAGACACTGAGCTCAGTTGCTAGTGTACTAACCCACTGAGCTGTTGTTGTCCTTTGGATTGGGGCATTAACTGGAAGCCCTCCCCCCCCCCTTCCCCCCTGCAGGGAGAGACAGTCCCTGACCTCTTTTTATGTCAAAGATCTCTTCTGAAATTAGATGCAAGGCTACAGGAGGTTCATCCTTCAAAATGGGAGTCTACATTACACCAAGTGTAAAAGCCACAAGTTCACCATATAATATGCAGTATCAGAAGATAAGAAAAGGAATAATGTGAAATTTTATGGCCTGTCAGTAGTGTTTCAGTTATTTCCAGCTGATTGGGATTGAATAACCAAGTCCAAAGTAAGAAGTCCCATCCACTATGACAGGTGATACAGGGCTGTAGAAATACTATGCCCGACTTGTCCTACTTGTCCCATTTCACTCTGGACAAGTGAGAAATTTCAGTTTACTTGCCCTGGGACAAGTATTCAAAGTGTCATCAGTGGAAGTATTCGGATATTTCAGGATAATTCTGAGATATTTTTCATTTTTTCTCATGAAAACAAATGAGCCACGACATGACAAAACCAGCAAAGTGGCATGTGCACCCAGCGATGACTCAGATCAGCCTGGGCATCTGCCCAGTCTGATCAGAGTCTTCCCTGTGCACTTAAAGGGTAGCAAAGGGTCTAAGCTACCTCCATGCCAACAACAAAGACTCTGATCAGACTGGGTTGATGCCCTGGCTGATCTGAGTCTTTGCTGGGTATACATGCCACATTGTTGGTTTTGTCATGTCACAGTTCATAATGTTGTGGGTTCCTGTTAGAATTGCCTCATTGAGGCAATTCTAACAGGTGCCCACAACGTGTGTTTTAATTCAAAACTTTGTGACAGATAGCCAAAAACTGCCATCAAGTTCAACTCTTCTTGTACTCATTATCTATTATTCTTTCTTTATTATGTCCCCCCACTAAAGGTGAGGGGGGACATATTGTTTTCAGTGCGGTTCCCGGTGTGTCGGCGTCAGCGTCACACTCTTGTATGCATGATATCTCTTGAACCAATTGATGGAATTTCACCAAACTTGCATGGATATATCATTGGGACAAGCTTAAGAGCTGATTAGATTTTGGTGACCTTGACCTCATCTTCAAGGTCATAGGAGGACTTAAATGGCTTGAAAATTTCTTGTATGCACAATATCTTTTGAACCAATGGGTGGAATTTCACCAAACTTGCATGGATATATCTTTGGGACAAGTTTAAGAGCTGATTAGATTTTGGTGACCTTGACCTGATTTTCAAGGTCACTGCAGGAATTAAATGACAATTTCTTGTACCCAGGATATCTCTTGAACCAATGGATGGAATTTCACTAATCTTGCATGGATACATCATTGGGACTGGTTTAAGAGCTGAGAAGATTTTGGTGACCTTGACCATATTTTCAAGGTCACTGGAGGACTTAAATGACAATTTTTTGTAACCACTATATCTCCTGGACCAATTGATGGAATTTCACCAAACTTGCATAGATACATCATTGGGACACGATTAAGAGCTGATTAGATTTTGGTGACCTTGACCTTATTTTTGTGGTCACAGGAGGACTTAGATGACAGTTTCTTGTACTCATGATATCTCTTGAACCAATTGATAGAATTTCACCGAACTTGCATGAATACATCATTGGGACAGGTTTAAGAGCTTATTATAGTTTTGTGACCTTGACCTCATTTGCAAGGTCACTGGAGAGCTTAGATGACAGTTTCTTGTACCCACTATATCTCTTGAACCAATGGATGGAATTTCACCAAACTTGCATGGACACATCATTGGGACAAGTTTAAGAGCTGGTTAGAATTTGATAACCTTGACCTCATTTTCAAGGTCACTGGCAGACTTAAATGACAATTTCTTGTACTCACTATTTCTCCTGAAACAATGGATTGAATTTCACCAAACTTGCATGGATACATCATTGGGTCAACTTTAAGTGCTAATTAGATTTTGACCTCGTTTGCAAGGAAATAGTCATCTGTGATGGATATCTTTAGAACCAGTGGATGGATTTTCTCCAAATCTGCCTAGAATTCTGATTGTACAGGTTTTTTATTCATAAGGAGGCATTGGAAATGGGCTGGTGGGGGGACATCAGTTTTTCTCTGAAAAACATTTCTAGTTTCATGTGTACCTTTTTTCTAAGCAAGTAAATATTTGTTTGGACAATTTAATTTTGTCTTTTTACTTGTCCATGGACAAGTAGAAAATCTTGGTATTTTCACAGCCCTGAGTGATGGCTGAAAGGAGACACCAGATCAAGTCCTGGGCAAGGCTACAATCTGGGTTTGGTTTTTCAAAACTTACGATGTTGTTAGTTACATTTTCATATGCATTGCATGCAAAAATGCTGCCATATTTTTGCTGCAAATTGAGAGCACTTCAAAAGCTTCTCGTAATTTTTCAGCAAATTATATTGGTGCTCTTGATTGTATGTTTACCTATTGGAAGACTTTGTGTAGGAAGCAGACCAGATTGTCACAGAGATGCATGCAGAATGATCCAAGTCTTCAACAGTTCTCCAGATAAGAAGGGCTGACAGGGATAATTTAGGGATAATTTTCCATATTTCTCCATAAAAACATATATTGTGACCCCTCATTAGAACCATCTCACCGAGAACGTTCTTATGAGGGGTCACAACATATGTTTATATTCAGAAATAAGAAAAATTATCTTAAAATTATCCTAAAAACCTGCATTATATGGAGATCTATTCAATATTCACACATGCCATTAGGCAGTTTTCCTCTTAGTGTGGTTATCTATCTGTTTTAAATCTATTACAGAATAATGGAGGCCCTGCTTCGAATAGGAACTTCTCTTCTACAAACCACTTGTCGTCGCTTCAGTCCTAAGTGCCCAAACAGGTCATTTAGGTAAGAAAGAATTTTATAAGGATTAAGGATTAAAAACTGATGGTAGTAAAGCCATACGTTTTTAGCTCACCTGAGCATGAATTACTCAAGGTGAGCTATTGTGATCGATATTTGTCAGTCTGTCTGTCGTCGACAATTTCTTCAAACAACATCTCCTCCTAGGCCAGTAAGCCAGTTTCAAAATAATTTCACACAAATGTTTCTGTTATAGCCCTGAACTAAAATTGCTAAAATGGTTCTGCTCCGCTGAACAAATTGGCCGCCAGAGCTAAAAATAGAAAAAACCTTTTAAACGACATCTTTTCTGAAGCCAATGGCTCGATTTCAAAATAAATTCACAGAAATGTTTGACTCATGGCCCTGAACAAAAATTGCTAAAACAGTTCTACTCCGCTGAACAAAATGGCCGCCAGAGCTAAAAATAGAAATAAATAATAGAATGACACAGAGGGCACAGTTGATCTAGTCATCATGACCATGAGTGAAATAAAAATTGATTTTACACTGAAATAGTCAAATTTTCTGTTTCTTTTATGCTTTAAAACTGCAATAATTCAATTTATTTTAGTGCAACAGCCATCAAGACAGAGACCCAACTTTTTTATTAGCCTTTTATTAGCCGTTTTATGTCAAATCTGATGCTTCTAGTGTGTTTACTATTGGTTGCAAACAAAGGATGCAACAGCTGAAAAATAGCTTGAAATTTCATTTTGAGAAACAAGAAATTTGCTGAGAAAGAATGCCTACAGGAGACTAAGGTGGCCTGACATCATGTCAGAGCTCTAGATCAGATGGGTATTTGATGATAATTGAATGATATTTTTTTTTATTTTTCATTGAAACCATATGTTGTGACCCCTCATCTGAAACGTCTCATCGAGACGGTTCAGATGAGGGGTCACAATATATGTTTTCATGCAGAATTAACAAAAATTACCCCTAATTATCATCAAATACTCCCTCTTATCTAAAGCTCTGATCATGTGCATTAACAATGTATGTTACTTTGGCACTTATAGTGACATCATTAACATCGTAGTGACGTGCAAGCATATGTGGCATGCGTGACATAATGACTTGCAAACATGTATGACATAATTTATGTCAAGCCGTTAGATTTAGCCAAATATTAAACAAACAAATGAGACTGTTTCCTGAAAA
The DNA here is from genome assembly GCA_963989385.1 of Ctena decussata. Lineage (NCBI taxonomy): Eukaryota > Metazoa > Mollusca > Bivalvia > Lucinida > Lucinidae > Ctena > Ctena decussata. The sequence continues at coordinate 70,917,820 of OZ022499.1, forward strand.
TGCTTTTTTTTGAAACAGTGAAATTTAAGTGATAATTTCACTGTTTGAAACAGTGAGATTAGTTTCAATTTCACCGAGAAATTTGTTTTTTACAATTCATTGAAAAGTATAAAAGAAAAGAGTCTGATCTGACTGTTGATGCATGGGCTAGTCTGAGTCTTTTCTGGTTGGTTGGTTGGTTGATTGGTTGTTACTATGCCCCAATTGGCTGTAGTAATGCCTTGGTATGACTCTAGGGGTAATCTTCTCTAGGCAGACTAAACACACATGTACTTGCATTGTAGTGGTGCACTGAATGTCTCTTTCTTTTCTTAATATTTAAGACACATAAAACACAATACTCAGAGCCCAAGATAAGAGGGAGTATTTTGTGATAATTAGGGACAATTTTTGTTAATCCTGGATAAAAACGTAGGTTGTGACCCCTCATCTGAATCGTCTCGACGAGACGGTTCTGATGAGGGGTCACAAAATATGGTTTTGATAAGAAATAAAGGAAATTATCCCTCAGTTATCATCTACCCCTCTTATCTAGAGCTCTGATACTTTCAGTATGTATAAGTAGACCTAGTACTGAGAAACTGGATTAATGACTGTTAAGCCATGGCAAGTCCTGTAAAAAGTCAATGCCAGATTGAGCATGCTGTGATCTTTCATCTTTGCATTTTAATATCCAGCATGATTTTCAACTAGCTCAAGTCCATAAAGTATACCAAACAAAAAAAGAAACACACATAGTAAGATTTTCCCATTTAATTTACCTTTTATAGCATGATTAGAAAATGTCTAAAAGTTCGTATTTCTGATCAAATCTTGCTCAGACTTTATCATGGTGTAGATGAGTATCTGTACCTTCCATATGCATAAAAATACGCATTAATGAAATCACTGACAATGGCCTCTTATTGAAGACTGTGACATTGAAAACTGACCCCTGCTTTGTTCAGAGACGCGTCACAAAGTACTGAATTGACATAATTAAATGAAACTTTCAGGTTAAACTGTCCGATTGTCTACCTATAGCACTGTATGAACTATTGTTTTAAATTATTTGTTATTCCCAAGAAAATACCAAAATATTACTGTGTGTTTCTTTTTTTTGTTTGGTATATAATGAGCGTTTTGTTAAATATCCTGTTTATTGCAACAGTTCTTCATATTCGTCAACTAGACATTTTCAGTTGTAAGATTTTTATGGTACATTATCATGCAGCACCATCATTTATCTAATGATCACATGGGAGCAACTTTTGTGGTCTCTTGATTGCTTCTTCGGAAGACAAAACCCTTCCAAACAGAGGTATACTCTTTAAGGAAAGAATTTTACCTTGAAGAATATCCCCATTGAGAAGCAGAGGTCTAGATAAGAGGAAGAATTTGGTGATAATTAGGGATATAATTTTTGTTAATTCTGCATAAAAACATATGTTGTGACCCCTCATCTGAACCGTCTCGTCGAGGCGATTCAGATAAGGGGTCACAACATATGGTTTCAGATAAGGGGTAACAACATATGGTTTCAATCTGAAATAAGAAAAATTATCCCTCAGTTATCCTCAGATACTCCTGCTTATCTAAAGTTCTGGAGAAGGGAGGCAAGATTGAAACAAGCAGAGTTGTATTCCCTGAAAATGTAGCTGTTCACCTTAAGATTGTGTTTAATTATTTGAGCCGCAACATTACAAAACCAACAAAGTGGCATGTGGGCCCTGCGAAGATTCGGAACAGCCTGGGCATCATTCCAGTTTTATAGGAGTCTTCACTTTAAGGGTAGCTACGTGTCTAGGCTAGTGCCATGCAGACAGCAATGACTTAATCAGACTGGGCAGATGCCCAGGATGATCTGAGTCTTCACTGGACACACATGCCACTTAAACTTTGTTGGTTTTGTCGTGTCATGGCTCATTTTTATTTCCAATTCCAGCACTACCGCCCATCTGAATGAAATACAGCTTCTAACTCGTGTTAAAGTTGTGGACAACAGCATTCTGGGAAGGAAGTCAGTTTTAGCTGGCAAACCCCCTCGTATCATTTTTGTGTATAATAGACAAAGAATAGCAAAGTTAGGAGACAAAGTTCGTGTCGCAATAGTTGGACAGAAAAAGTTGGCATATGTTGTTGGGTGTACTCAGAAACAGAAGGCAAATGTTCCACGGTTTGACAGTAATAATGTTGTATTGATTGAAGACGGAGGTACTCCAACTGCTACTCGGATACGAGTGCCGATACCATCAATGTTACGTAAGAAGGAAGGAGACTTTACAAAAATTCTTTCAATAGCTACTAAGTTTATTTGATCTTGAACTGTGGACCTATTGATTGTTTAATGATAAAGTCTGTCTGTCTTAACCTTTAATGAATAATTGATTCTTCCACTTTTTGAATCTGGACCAGTTCATTCATCACTTGAAGTTTTTGTTTGTTTTTTATTGTTTTTTTTTTTTTTGTTTTTTTTCTGAAAAAGATGAATTCATTCACTTTCAGAGGAAGCAACTCTACCATTTTTAGCTCGCCTGAATGAAGTTCACTGGGAGAGCTATTGTACTACCCCCGGCGTTGGAGTTGGCATTGGCGGTGGCGAGAGCGTCCGCGTTAGCAAAATGTTAAAGTTTTACGTTAAAGTTTTTTATGTGATGGGCAAGGCGCTGTCAGGCGAGCTATCCTGTCCCTGTGACAGGTCTTGTTATTTTTGCCTCTCCAGTGGCTCTCTTGCCTCCTTTCTCAACAGAGGTCAATTCTTAAATGAAAGAATTTGCTCCAGTCTGCTCCTGTAGCAGCAAAGTCTTTCCTTAAAGTGTAGACTTCAACTTAGAACGACATCACTATCCAGGGAAGCAAACAAGAAGTCATAAAAGTTGTTTTCCTTTGTAAAAATGGCAGAAAAACATGAAGATGTATGAAGTGCCCCAGGTAAGAAGGGGTAACAGGGATAATTTCATGGATAATTTTCCATATTTTAACATAGAAATATACCTTGTGACCCCTCATTAGAACCGTCTCTGCGAGACAGTTCTAATGAGGGGTCACAACATATTTTTCATTAAGAAATAAGAAAAATTATCTTTGAATTATCCTCAGTACACCCTCTTATCTGGAGCTCTGAGTACACATTACCCTTATACCTTAAAATGAAAACCTGTCTTTCAACTTGTGGCAGGCGAAGGTGGATGGGTACACATCCATATTTTCCCATCAATTTACAAAGGGGGACAAACTTTGTGACTTCCTGTTTGCTACCCTGGATGACGAAATCCTTTAAAGGGGTCAGCTATTAAGTGTAGAGGAAAAATTCTTTCCTTAAGAGTTGAATCCCATTTAGGTCTGTCAGTGAAAATGAAAATGGCAGTGTTACCTCCCCTGAAAGTGTACCCATTTATCTTAAACGCCTAATGAATGATGCATTAAACTTTGTGATTTACTTCTATAAAAAGTGGAAATATGATTTTCTTGTTTCATTTAAACCATAAACCCTTTAATGCTTAGTGTACCATAATCAGGGCCTCCACAAACAGTGTAGACCAAAATCATAATCTGTCCGACCAGGGCAATCACTGTATGTCTTGAATACAGGGATTTCTTAGAATAGATGCTTAAAATCAAATGAAACACCTCTGATATTGGAAAGGAGTCTGTCTTAACTGGCCAGGGGAGAGGGGGGGGGGGGGGGGGGGGGGGGGGGGGGAAGAGAAGAGTTCCTAAAGTATTGATGGGTTAAAATTTTGTAGTGTGGATTTGAAACTTTCTATAGAAGAGGTCATTTTCCTATGTAGCATAAAGAAGTACCCCAAGGGAAATAACTATAACTACACCCTCAAGTTTTTCAGTTCCTTAAAAGGTAGACAACTTTTGGGTAAGTGTTTGCTTCTTTGTACAGAGCTCTAGATAAGAAGGAGTATTTTGTGATAATCAGGGATAATATTTGTTAATTGTCCCCCGCCTTTTCGAAGAAAAGCGGAGGGACATAGTTTTCGGCATTCCGTCCGTCCGTCCTTCCGTCCTTGTTTCCATCCTTCCGTCCCCCTAATGTAGTAGGTACCTTGTGTGCGCAACTCCTCCTACAGTTTTATGCCGATTCATTTGAAACTTTACAGATGTTTTTGTCATGGTCTGAAGATACGCATGTGCTTTGGATATAATCCTGAGATTATTTTTTGTCACTTTTTCCACAAGTTGAACTTAGTAATTTTTTAGGCATTTTTACTATCAAAGTGACTAGATAGTGGGTACCTTGTGTGCGCAACTCCTCCAACAGTTTTATGCTGATGCCTTTGAAACTTCACAGGTGTTTTTGGTCATGGTCTGAAGATACGCATGTGGTTTGAATATATTCCTGAGATCATTTTTTGTCACTTTTTCCACAAGTTGAACTTAGTAATTTTTTAGGCATTTTTACTATCATAGTGACTAGATAGTAGGTACCTTGTGTCCGCAACTCCTCGTACAGTTTTATGCCGATGCCTTTGAAACTTCACAGGTGTTTTGGTCATGGTCTGAAGATACGCATGTGGTTTGGATATAATCCTGAGATTTTTTTTTGTCACTTTTTCCACAAGTTGAACTTAGTAATTTTTTAGGCGTTTTTACTATCATAGTGACTAGACAGTGGGTACCTTGGTGCGCAACTCCTCATACAGTTTTATGCCGATTCCTTTGAAACTTCACAGGTGTTTTGATCATTGTCTGAAGATATGCATGTGGTTTGGATATAATCCTGAAATTATTTTTTATTACTTTTTTCGCAAATTGAACTTAGCCATTTTTCATACATTTTTACTATCAAAGTGAATAGATAGTTGGTACCTTGTGTGTGCAACTCCTCCTACAGTTTTATGCCAATTCCTTTGAAACTTCACAGGCGTTTTGATCATGGTCTGAAGATATGCATGTGGTTTGGATATAATCCTCACATTATTTTTTTATAACTTTTTTCACATTTTTAACTTAGCCGCTTTTCCAGCTCAAACACTTAAGTGTATATACAGTGGAGACCTAGTTTCCAAGGCGGGGGACATAAATTCATCGAATTTGCTTGTTCTACATGAAAACATGTTGTGACCCTTCCTCTGAACCATCTCACTGAGACAGCACAGATGAGGAGTCACAACATGGTATCATTGAGAAATGAGAAAAATTATTATGTCCCCCCACCAAAGGTGAGGGGGGACATATTTGAGGGGGGACATATTGTTTTCAGTGCGGTTCCCGGTGCGTTGGCGTCGGCGTCCCACTCTTGTATGCGCGATATCTCGAGAACCAATTGATGGAATTTCACCAAACTTGCATGGATATATCATTGGGACAAGGCTAAGAGCTGATTAGATTTTGGTGACCTTGACCTCATTTTCAAGGTCACAGGAGAACTAAAATGGCATGAAAATTTCTTGTATGCACAATATCTCCTGAACCAATGGATAGAATTTCACCAAACTTGCATGGATATATCATTGGGACAAGCTTAAGAGCTGATTAGATTTTGGTGACCTTGACATCATTTTCAAGGTCACAGGAGAACTTAAATGGCGTGAAAATTTCTGGTATGCACAATATCTCCTGAACCAATGGGTGTAATTTTACCAAACTTGCTTGGATTTATCATTGGGACAAGTTTAAGAGCTGATTATATTTTGGTGACCTTGACCTCGTTTTCAAGGTCACTGCAGGACTTAGCTTACAATTTCTTGTAGCCATGATATCTCTTGAACCAATGGATGGAATTTCACCAAATTTGCATGGATACATCATTGGGACGAGTTTAAGAGCTGAGAAGATTTTGGTGACCTTGGCCTCATTTTCAAGGTCAATGAAGGACTTAGATGACAATTTCTTGTAACTACTATATCTCTTGAACCGATGGATGGAATTTCCCCAAACTTGCATGGACACATCATTAGGACAAGTTTAAGAGCTGATTAAATTTTGGTGACTTGACCTCATTTTCAAGGTCACTGAAGGACTTAGATGACAATTTCTTGTACTCACTATATCTCATGAACCAGTGGATGGAATTTCACCAAACTTGTATGGATACATCATTGGGTCAACTTTAAGAGCTGATTAGATTTTGGTGACCTTGACCTCATTTGCAAGGACATAGTCATCTATGTAGGATATCTTTAGAACCAGTGGATGGATTTTCTCCAAACTTTCCTAGTATTTTAATTGCACAGGTTTTTTATTCATAAGGGGGGATTGGAAATGGGCTGGTGGGGGGACATCAGTTTTTCTCTGAAAAACATTTCTAGTTCCTCAATTATAATCAAATGCTCCCACTTAGCTAGAGCTCTGCTTGTAAGAAAAATCCACTCTTAAAGTAAAAAGGGTTTTATTCATAAAGGAAATAATTGGCTTTACCATTTTCATTTTTTGCCTCCATTTTCAATAGGACTCAACTCTTTAAAAAGATAACTAACAAGTTCTTTCCTTTAAGAGAAGACCCCATTCTGGAAGGGCTACATTGCCAATGGAAGCAAACAGCAAGCCAAAAAAGTTTTTGTCTGTTTAAAATGGGGGAAAACATGGAGAACATGGAATTAAATATCTTGAGAAAAATTATTTGTCTGAGAAAATCTGAAGTTTCTGTTAAAAGAATTTCAGTTTGTAATGCCATTGAAAAATTGGCCAAGGATGACATACACTGTTTGCCATGCTCTGCAACCAATGACGCCGTATATCTGTTACCACAGCAACTAAGAGGACATATTGATTTCCAAGTGACGTCCTTGAGATGTAATTCTGCCAAGGTACTAAGTACAACAGTTGGTTATTCCATAGTTGCTATGGTAACTGATCTGATGGCGTCATTGGTTGCAGAGCATGGCAAACAGTGTATGTCATGCTTGGCCAATTTTTGTATTCATACAATAGAATAGTGTTATTTTCACTAACCTATAATTTGTTCTCGAATAATTTAATTCTCTGTTGGAGATGTACCCATTCATCTTAGTGAAGCTGTGCATGTGAAACTGTACAGGATGGCATACCATAGAGTGACTGTATGAGTCCAATTTAGGTAAATGGATTCACTTTTAGGTGAACAATTCTGCCATTTTCATTACTGCATCCTCTCTCAAAGCCTTCCCATCAAGCAAATTCTTTCTTTTTAGAGCTGATCCCCTTTGAAAGAGGATCAGCTCTAAAAAGAAAGAATTTGCTTGATGGGAATCAACTCTAAAAGAAAGGATGGATGGATAGATGGATGACGGGATTTTACGTCCTTATTAACAGTATTTCAGTCATATCAGGACAGTGGGAGATCGATAATGAAAGGCTGTGTAATGGAACCCCGTTTACGGTTGAGAATAATTCGCCTTAAGCGGGTCTCTAACCAGAGACCGCTAGATCAGCAGGCCAGCACTCAAACCACTGAGCTACTGGGGATCCTTAGAAGGAAAGATTTTGCTCCTAGAGGAGAAAGTCTTTTCTTTAAAAATGGATCTTTCTTGAGGGGTGGGTGGGAGGTATTTTTTTTGTTGTGATCCAATGTTTAAAGATTAACTGGAAGGTGTATCCATTTACCTTAAATTCTGTAGACCAAATCTGGGAACAAGTAGGAGCAGTCTTATCTGCTCTGACAGGCTCATCTGTCTAGCTGTGTTGTGTTTACAAGTAGTACAGGCCCTTGCCTGTAAATACCAATAAAAACTACAGGGGCTTGTATCATACTGTTTTTCAGATTATTTAAGTCTTATGCTCGGCAAGCCTCGCATTAAGACTAAATAATCCAAAAAAATAGCCTGAGATTTCATTGTCTTGGCCTCAACTCCATCATAGATTCTATAAGTGTCATTAAAGATATTATCTAGGAATGTGAAATGCACACAGTATTTGGCATGTTACAAAATACAAAAGTATTTTTGGCAACTCAACACCTGATGTCTAGTATCTTGAGTCTTGACTATAGGTCAGTCATGTGAAGATCTCAATTAAACGATGACATCTTTCTGAGGCTTTTTAACAAAACTAACAAAACAACTGTCAAAAGATAATTTAATAATGGCAAAATATGTACAGTATAAAAGATAAAAATATTTTAAAAATGTTTAAAAAGTTATGTACACATTATTAAAATGTACATTACCTGATTTAAACTAAAGTTATGGGACTTCATTTAAGTAGCACCAATACTATTAGGTACTCATGCAACATATCAACTTATTACTGTGTTCGACTTATAAACCCCACATGCTCTGATAAGCACACATCTATGATTAGACTTATTTTAAAGGCACTTTTTCAAGCCTCAAGTGAATCTCATCTGTTTTTGCTGTAGTGTCCTCTCATTTGTGCAGACACCAAAAACAAAATCACTTTGTGACCATTTATTGGTAAGACACATTATATATACCGGTATACATGTACATTTTTCTGATCAGTTTGTTTTACCATTGAATGCAGTCGTTGATTGTGTTTGATAGCATAAAGCAAATTTTGCCAAAAAAAAAAAAAATTAACTTATTACCAGACCCGAATTTCTGAAGCAAAAAGAATTATTTGTATCATTAAATTTTGAGCTGAACATGCTAAATTGAATGTTTGTTATTGTTGTTGTTTTTTTTTAGCAGTAATCTTAACAAAATACATCAAGATTAAGCACACTGTGCACTAGTCACAACAAATACAGTAGATGATTTCTTGCTTGGACTTCGAATATGGGCATACCTTAAACATTTTAAATATTGGGACAGTTAGGTCTAAGCAAATATGTCAGACCCAGGTCAAAGGAGCAGTCTGATCAGAGTCTGCACTATTTCCATTCTGTCTGCATCTTTTTAGTCCTCTGTATTTCGCCAGACTTGAAACATTACACCTCCATATCAACCTATGTGGAAGCTGCTACTTTGTAGCAGATTTAATCAGTGAAATGCTGAAGACTATTTTGGAAGCAGTGCTGCGTTGTAAAACCAAACTGTTCCATTTTCAGGACAATTATGATAATTATTTCAGGTGTCCCAATGTTTTATTTTTTTTGCCCTTATATTTGTTATATTGGTCTTTGTCATATTAAAGACAGAGATGGGACTATATAAGGAGGATTAACTTCCACAGTGTCATTCTGTCTCTTGATCTCATAGTGTCAACACCTCTAATCAGCCAATAAAATCTTCATAACTATTAATTGTGGTCCACTGATTGGTTGGCTAAATTTTCACACCTTTACCTATACAGGTAATATTGTTATCTGCTGGGAACCAGACCCCCGGCAGAGAAGTCCTGTCTTTAAAACACTTTTAGGTTGAATGGCTAGCAGTGCAGACCCTGATCATACAACTTCTAATTGGGTACACTTGAAGGGGAAGCTTCTCCACTGTTTTTCTTTTTGTCTCCCATCTCCATAGGGGCCAACATTAAAAGGATGAATTAGCTCCTTTAAATTGATTGATTGTTTTGGGTTTAATGGCCCTTTGAGACAGTATTTCAGTCTATATTGGGCCATCTCCCAAAGAGAGGGAGAAAGAAGAGAGAAATGATAGACGAGAGAAAAAATGTCCAAACAACCCCCACCCGCACCTACTGCAAGCACAGTAGGCCCTTGCCCTACTATTATCCAAACCAGTAGGAAGCCCCGGCACTGGAAGTTACGCGCAGTACCATCGCACCACCCGACCACCCCCTGCTCCTTTAGAAGTAAATTCTTCCCTTTAAGGGTTGACCACAATTTGGAAATTCTAAGTCGTCCAGGGAGACAAACAGTAAGTCACAAAAATTGTCCCCCTTTGTAAAACTGGCTGAAGAACATTGAGGTATACCCATGCTCTTTAAGGAGCAGTTTGATCTTCGCTAGACATTTATGTCTGTCACTGCAAAGCAATTAATATTCATGCAGTTTTTATTTTTGTCAATATTTACGTCTACTGTCTGCAAGTTTGGGAATTTTAAGAATCTTTTTAGCCAATATTTGATGACCACAAGAAAATTTGGTCAATGATTACTTGGTAGCGAGTTCAAGAACTTGCCAATCATTCATAAACAACAAAATTGCGAAATGCAGAAGATGTGGAAATAAATAGATATACAATATGCAAAGGTTTCATGGTAATTCACACACAGAAAAGATGCCATCTTCGCAAGACAATGGTATTAAATCCACTGCTGTCTTTACTCGTAAGGAATGAGGTGAACTTAGTATTCTTGGCTTGGGAAGATGCAAAGATGCATGCCATTTGTGTTTTCCTATTAAATACATGACAGGGGCGTAGCTAGGGACAATAAATCAGTACGCACAATCATGTTTTATACTCATTAAGGGCAATAATAGGGGTTTAGCCGTTAAGATATTTCAAATTTTCATGTCTGTTGGCAGTAAGTAATAAAATTATGCCCAATTAACAACATTTCAGCATGAAAATACTCAGGTGTGTGTTGAAATTTTGTCAATTTGACAAAATTTCAATACGCACCTGCGTATTTGCGTATATGTAGCTATGCCCTTGATGAAGTTACCTTTTAGGGTAACAAAAAACAGGCATTAAACTGGATTTCAGTTTGGATTTCGTTTGCCCAAATTTTGTGAGAAAATTGAGCATATTTCTTATATTTTATCACTAAAGCATAAATTACGGATCTCATTCGGATTTTCTTGCGCGGGGGATTCTAATGAGATCTGCAACTTTGGTCTTTCGAGAAATAAGAAATATTATTAATCTTTTCACCATCAAAAATGTGCATATTTTGAGGTTTGGACATTGTATATTAAAAGTCTATTGAAGGTGAATAGGTAAATATTTTTCTACAATGGAGAGCAACTTTTGTTTTCTATTTGCTTCCACAGAATAGCCCTTCAAAAATGGAGTCTGCTCTGTAAAGCAAGAATTTGCTCTCAGTAGGGGAGCAAATTCTTTCCTTTAAGAGTTGACTCGTGTTTACAAGTGAGAGGAAATTAAAATGACCGGGGGTCGTATTTATAAAACGACTTAAGTCGTTGCTATGCTGTTGCTAAGGCTGAATTTTTATGAAGGAGATTCCCTACAACTATGAAATTTGCTCTGGAGGAACAGTCTGAAAAGGACTGTTCCTCCAGAGCAAATTTCATAGTTGTAGGGAATCTCCTTCGTGGAAATTTAGCCTTAGCAACAGCATAGCAACCACTTAAGTCGTTTTATAAATACGACCCCGGGTTGCTTCCCCAGAAAATGTACCCATTCACCTTATAGTTCTGTGCTTCAGTACATTCATACTGGACTTTACCGTCTTTGATTTTGAGACAAGTTCACTTGCTGTTTTATAAAGCTAATCAATAGGGTTGCCACATTTGGTTTTGTCTACATTACAGAATTGTGAGATTAGTCAATGACATTTGGAATAGTCAAGGACTTTGAAAATTAGTTGTTATGGCAGTCTTCAGAAAATATACATATTGTACTAAAGGTGAAAGGATTATACTTTCAGGACAAATATTCTATGCACAGTATAAATAAAATTTCTAGCCTGTCGTGTCAAAAGGTCGCCGATTCCATTCGAACCTCGTAAATGGGTAACCACGACTATATCTGTAGCTAAACAATCGTCCGCCTTTCTCCGTAATATACCCGAATGCACTCGTCATTATCCGTCAGTAAAGTGCATGGTATAACTTGAGTAATAATGCCAAAACAAAAACACTGTCCGCTGTGGTGAAGTAGGTAAAGCAATAAGCATTACGAGTATAAAATAAGTTTTGCATGGGCATACCGTTGGGTCAGTGTTTTTTTTCCAACAGCAGGGGCGGTGGATGTATTTTTCCCCCGATATAGCATATCGTGGGAAGATTTTTTAACTGATAATGGGTCTCGCCGGCATTTAGCAATTTATTCTATCAAGCTACTGTGTCGTTGCCCTGGTCGTATACTCAAATGATACATGAAGGTGTTCACATATTTGTTTTCATTTTTTTCCGTTCCTCCTACATTTTGGACAAAGTTGGGATAACGCGTGGCGAATCTTCTACGAGAATTGAACCAAAAACTGTTGAACTCATATTATGGCTGGACGATTGCCTGTCATGAGGAATTAGGTACTCTTTCGTGCTGTTTTGTCTGGCAAAGTCATGCACAATCAATCTGTTGAAAAAGTCTCTTTTTGACGACTCATGAACTTGTCTGTCCAACAGAGAAAGAGCGAAACATAACCTCAACGCAGCATGCAGACTGACCAGGATATTGCTGATTAGACAAAGCAGAAAATTCAGCTCAAAATGTTGGTTGGTTGTTTTTTTTTGGGGGGGGGGGGGGGGGTTATGACTCGATTGGACAGTATTTCAGTCTATATTGAGGCGTCTGCCAGAGAGAGGGAGAGAGAAAAGAGATTTAAAATATCCTAACAAACCCACCCGCACCTACTGCAAGTACAGTAGGCCCTTGCCCTACTATTATCCAAATTAATAGGACGCTCCGGCAGGACCGCAACCAATCCCGCTGCTCAAAATGACAACATTTATGCTTCCCAAAGGTCATACAGAGATTCGGTTTTGTTACAGTCGAGCGTTATTTTTGGAGTTGCACTTGATGCTGAAGCTTCCGTATAGCAAAGTTGTTAGCGCTCCCGACTTTGGATCATTGGGTCGAGTCCAGATGGCAGACAAGGCGCTGTTTAAACCTAACCGGTGCTTTTTTTGCACATAGTCTTTCACAATCACCCTTGAATCATCCTGGTATGACTAAAATTGTTGAATAGACGTTAAGCCGCCATTTCATCTATTCATCATGTGAATTCTCGTTTTGATACAAGAAACCCCTTTGCATTGTATAAACCCTAGCTATTATGTGTAGTTTTACATAATTCGTAGTAAAACAAGAAGAGGGGAATTCGTTATTAGAAGTGGAGAACTTAAATTGAAATGAAATTGACAAAAAAAAATAAAATAAATAAATAAGTGGAAAAAGGCAAAAAAGGGAGCGCGCGGGGGGGGGGGGGGGGGAAGAAAAGGGAAATAAGGGAAATACGGGAATAGAACCACTAACTCAAGACATTTAGTCTAATAGTCTACAAGCTGAACCTCTGGACCACATTGACATGTATCGAAATCGTTTGAAATGATTATATATAAAAGTGTTCTGACTGATACGGAAAGAGCCGACTTTTTCCGTGACAAGCTGCTCAACCTATTTCAAGGTTTGGTTCAAAATTAAGAGTGCACTGACACGACAGTAAACAAAATTTGATCTGTAGTAGTTATCTCCCTCCCCTAATAGGAAATATTGCTCCTGGAGCCAGCAAATGTTTTCTTTTCAGAGTAGCCCCCCCCCCCCCCCACCCTCCTCCTCCCCACCCCCCCCCCCCCCCCATTATTCAAGAGATAAAAGTAAAGTTCAGATCATGGGTGTGGACAATTGAAAAAGGTCAGAGAAAAATCAGGGAATTTGGTAATTGAGGATGAGAGGCAACCCTGTATTAACTGAAAGAAAAAAAACAGTGCAAATCCATGACGAGACCCTGATCTAGTTCTGCACTGTTTGATCATGCATGGCTGTCCTAGGAATTAAGAGTGTAATATTATCTAAAGTTTGTTTTGTTCACTGCACCTCCTGATACATTGATAACAAAGAATGTTGGTGCGTTGAAAGCCTTTGCGTACTCGCTCATTCCTCGTCGTAGCCACTTCCACGTCCCTCGGATCATACGTCTTGTTCTCTTCGCCACCTGCCAAAGTAAAAAAAAATATCTTTGATGAGTATTCTGGCGTCTTGATTTGGGGTTTAGATTCCTGAAACTCCAAGAGCCCAAAGAATATTGCGCTTATAAGCTGTCTTGCCGCTGTGCCGTAGAGTGGCCCTCTTATGGTTCATAAAACTGCGGACAGGCGGACAGCCAGATTCTTATGGCAACGTCAGAACAGTTGAAACTCAGAAAGGTTTCATCACAAAGGTATTTTGCTAATGCAGTTAAACACTGAAGACCGCGAGTGCAAAGGCTAAGTAAGATAAGCATGAACCGTAAACACTGAAGGGCGTTTGGTTCTCTAAACATGATACCGGTATATCACAACAGCTATGACCTAAGACTCCTATCGTGACACGGCTCTTATAAGTTGCTGTGTGTGGGGGGCATACTCTTTCTTCAGCTCATATTAACTTGTTAAATTTGTACTCAATTCATGACTTTTATTATCAGGTTTGTATACATTTTTTTCACAAGTTTGACAGCTGAAATTTAAACCTGTTGATGTATTTTTGGAAGAATGTATCTTTGATTCTGCTTTGAGATTAAGGTTTCCGTGTGTTTATTTTGAAAGAATTCTTTAAAACTGAAAAAGTTAAACATGTTAAATATAGTTTATCCTACGTGGTCCTGTGTTTATTGCAAGTATTCGAACGCCTCCACAATGCGTGCAAGCGTCAATCGTTGAATTTCGGTCTGTCTGACGGTTAGCAAACAATGCAGTCCATAATCAAACTGCTCCTTAGGAGCAGTCTGATCATGGTTTGCACTGTTTGCCCAGGTATTTGTGTCCCAATAATAGGAACCCTGGTGGCTCTGTGTGTTAAGCACTGGCCTGCTGGGTTAGTGGTAAGGTTCGATTCCTGCTGGAAGCGGAGTTCTAACCCATTGCAGTTTGGGTATTTTTGTCGTCTGCTGAAATTGTCGGCTGCATCAAAAATCAATATTGGTATTACCAACTCTTGTAGAAATGATGTCTATGCAGCAAACAGTTTGGATCTCAGATCAGGCCCAACGTTTGTGGGGCCTGATCTGAATGCAAACTGTTTGCCCAGATACCCCTAAAGGGGTATTCCGAATGGAATGGGCTAAACGAGGCTTCACTGCACACAGCGTTTCGGTATCACCCTTGCATCGTCCTGATATGACTGAATTACTGTTGAAAAGGACGTAAAATCACAAGTCACCCATCCATGCATCTGTCCAAACATTTAGGATCATTCCGGGTAAATTCTTTTCTATTTAGCACCACACCACCTATTTCCTTTCATCTTATATAACATCTGATTAGAAACTAATTGACATAGGTCATGCTTCTGAGAACATGCCAGAATGCTCAGTCTGTTATTTTCGAAAGTGTGCTGTTGCACCAGAAATGAATTCCATGCATCTTACACCGATACGTTCAAAATGGTCCGATTAGTGCATTATCAGGGCAGCTTACTAAACAAGTAAGCTGTGATGTTAATTGCTCACTGCTAGAAGTCACTACTCACTGTAAAAAGTAGCATCAATCGGAGCAAGCTCACCAGCAATGATATCCAGCAGTGCGACCTGTCACTTCGTGTACCAGTGAGAAATTCAGGTACAGATTCCAGGGTTCGTGGTTATAAAACTTGAGTTTAATCTCAAACTCAAAATAAGGCACACTGATTGGCTGCTTCCGAGCATGTGCTCGGAAGCAGCCAATCAGTGTTCTTTATGTGCTCGGAAGCAGCCAATCAGTGTTCTTTATTTTGAGTTTGAGATTGTACTCAAGTTGCATAACCTCCAGGCTAGACGAATCCCTTCCAAAATGGCTCGGTAAAGTTAGCAGAACGAAAATTCTGCAGAAAATTCTGCAGAAGATTCTGCAGAATTTTCTGCAGAATTTTCAGCAGAAAAAGCGGTAAAGTTAGCGAAATAAATATTCTGCAGAGTTTTCTGCAGAATTTTCTGCAGAAAAAGTGGTAAGGATAGCGAATTGAAAATTCTGCAGAATTTAGCAGTTTTTATTTCTTTGTTCTGTCATCTACAGGCCACAAAATGTGAGTGCGCACCGTTTACCGCACTACTCTATCTCATATGTGGGCCGAGATATTCACAAAAAAATTGCATATTTTCTTCTGCTGGAAAGTAGCAGAACGAAATTTCAGAAACCCTTTATTTGAAAAGTTTACTTTCTATGTACGGCCACAAAATGTGAATAAGCGCCGTTGACCGCACTACTCTATCTCATAAAAGGACCGAGATATTCACAAAAATCGCATATTTTCTTCTGCTGGAGAGTAGCAGAACGAAATTTCAGAAACCCTTTGTAAGCAAAGTTTGATTTCTATGTTCTGTCATCTAGATGCCATAAAATGTGAGTGAGCACCGTTTACCGCACTTCTCTATCTCATAAAAGGACCGAGATATTCAAAGAAATTGCATATTTTCTTCTGCTGGAAAGTAGCAGAACGAAATTTCAGAAACCCTTTGTTAGCAAAGTTTGCTATCTATGTTCTGTCATCTAGAGGCCGTAAAATGTGAATGAGCACCGTTTACCGCACCTCTCTATCTCATAAGTGGACCGAGATATTCAAAGAAATCGCATATTTTGTTCTGTTGAAAAGTAGCAGAACGAAATTTCAGAAACCATTTGTTAGCAAAGTTTGATTTCTATGTTCAGTCATCTAGAGGCCGTAAAATGTGAGTGAGCATCGTTTACCGCACCTCTCTATCTCATAAGTGGACCGAGATATTCACCAAAATCGCATATTTTCTTCTGCTGGAAAGTAGCAGAACGAAATTTCAGAAACCCTTAGTTTGCAAAATTTGATTTCTATGTTCTGTCATCTAGAGGCCACAAAATGTGAGTGAGCACCGTTTACCGCACTACTCTATCTCATAAAAGGACCGAGATATTCAAAGAAATCGCATATTTTCTTCTGCTGGAAAGTAGCAGAACGAAATTTCAGAAACCCTTTGTTAGCAAAATTTGATTTCTATGTTCTGTCATCTGGAGGCCACAAAAAGTGAGTGAGTGCCGTTTACCGCACTACTCTATCTCATAAGTGGACCGAGATATTCACCAAAATCGCATATTTTCTTCTGCTGGAAAGTAGCAGAACGAAATTTCAGAAACCCTTTGTAAGCAAAAGTTGATTTCTATGTTCTGTCATCTAAAGGCCACAAAATGTGAGTGAGCACCGTTTATTGCACCTCTCTTTCTTATAAATGGGCCGAGATATTCACCAAAATCGCATATTTTCTTCTGCTGGAAAGTAGCAGAACGAAATTTCAGAAACCCTTTGTAAGCAAAAGTTGATTTCTATGTTCTGTCATCTGGAGGCCGTAAAATGTGAGTGAGCACCGTTTACCGCACCTCTCTATCTCATAAGTGGACCGAGATATTCACCAAAATCGCATATTTTCTTCTGCTGGAAAGTAGCAGAACGAAATTTCAGAAACCCTTAGTTTGCAAAACTTGATTTCTATGTTCTGTCATCTGTAGGCCACAAAATGTGAGTGAGCACCGTTTACAGCACTTCTCTATCTCATAAGTGGACCGAGATATTCAAAGAAATCGCATATTTTCTTCTGCTGGAAAGTAGCAGAACGAAATTTCAGAAACCCTTTGTTTGCAAAAATTGATTTCTATGTTCTGTCATCTGGAGGCCACAAAAAAATGAGTGAGCGCCGTTTGCCGCAATACTCTATCTCATAAGTGGACGGAGATATTCACCAAAATCGCATATTTTCTTCTGCTGGAAAGTAGCAGAACGAAATTTCAGAAACCCTTTGTAAGCAAAAGTTGATTTCTATGTTCTGTCATCTAGAGGCCACAAAATGTGAGTGAGCACCGTTTATCGCACCTCTCTAACTTATAAGTGGACCGAGATATTCAAAGGAATCGCATATTTTCTTCTGCTGGAAAGTAGCAGAACGAAATTTCAGAAACCCTTTGTTTGCAAAGTTTGATTGTTATGTTCTGTCATCTGGAAGCCACAAAAGTGAGTGAGCGCCGTTTACCGCACTACCCAATCTCATAAGTGGACCGAGATATTCACCAAAATCGCATATTTTCTTCTGCTGGAAAGTAGCAGAACGAAATTTCAGAATCCCTTTGTTTGCAAAGTTTGATTTCTATGTTCTGTCATCTGGAGGCCACAAAATGTGAGTGGGCACCGTTTACCGCACTACTCTATCTCATAAGTGGACCGAGATATTCACAAAAATCGCATATTTTCTTCTGCTGGAAAGTAGCAGAACGAAATTTCAGAAACCCTTTGTTAGCAAAGTTTGATTTCTATGTTCTGTCATCTGGAGGCCACAAAATGTGAGTGAGCACCGTTTACCACACTACTCCATCTCATAAGTGGACCGAGATATTCACAAAAATCGCATATTTTCTTCTGCTGGAAAGTAGCAGAACGAAATTTCAGAAACCCTTTGTTAGCAAAGTTTGATTTCTATGTTCTGTCATCTGGAGTCCACGAAATGTAAGTGAGCGCCGTTTACCGCACCACTCTATCTCATAAAAGGACCGAGATATTCACAAAAATCTCATATTTTCTTCTGTAGAGAGTAGCAGAACGAAATTTCAAAAACCCTTTGTTAGCAAAGTTTGATTTCCATGTTCTGTCATCTAGAGGCCATAAAATGTGAGTGAGTACCGTTTACTGCACCTCTCTATCTTATAAGTGGACCGAGATATTCACAAAAATCGCATATTTTCTTCTGCTGGAAAGTAGCAGAACAGAATTTTCAGAAACGCTTTGTTTGCAAAGTTTGATTTCTATGTTCTGTCATCTGGAGGCCACAAAATGTGAGTGAGCGCCGTTTTCCGCACTACTCTATCTCATAAGTGGACCGAGATATTCACAAAAATCGCATATTTTCTTCTGCTGGAAAGTAGCAGAACGAAATTTCAGAAACCCTTTGTTAGCAAAGTTTGATTTCTATGTTCTGTCATCTGGAGGCCACAAAATGTGAGTGAGCGAAATTAACTGCACTACTCTATCTCATAAAAGGACCGAGATATTCACAAAATCGCATATTTTCTTCTGCTGGAGAGTAGCAAAACGACAATTCAGAAACCCATGTAAGCAAAGTTTGATTTCTATGTTCTGTCATCTAGATGCCATAAAATGTGAGTGAGCACCGTTTACCGCACTTCTCTATCTCATAAGTGGACCGAGATATTCACAAAAATCGCATATTTTCTTCTGCTGGAAAGTAGCAGAACGAAATTTCAGAAATCCTTAGTTTGGAAAATTTGATTTCTATGTTCTGTCATCTGGAGGCCACAAAATGTGAGTGAGCGCCGTTTACCGCACTACTCTTTCTCATAAGTGGGTCGAGATATTCACAAAAATCGGATATTCTGCTGAACTGTAGCAGAATGAAAATTCAGAAACCTTGGCCACCAAAGGAGGAGTCTAAATAAAGCATGTTTCCTGACCCCTATCAAAGTGGCTATTTTTTTGCTGATAAGTGGCATCATGAGTCTACTTTATCACAGCATATGCCGTTTGATGGGGAGGCATCTATTTTCTGAGAAATAAGCACTTTAAAGTGGATGTGGTGATCACACATGTCAAATTGGTATATGTTCAATATTGTTATCCTATGTAGGACTTATTAATGCCTACGAAGGGCTTACTTACTCCTACGCTAGGCTAACTAGCTTTTATATAGGACTTAGTAACTTCTATGTAGGACTTATTAACTCCTACATAGGACTTACTAACTCCTACGAAGGACTTATTAACTAATAAGATAAGTCCTAAGTAGGTGTTAGTAAGTGCTACGTAGGACTTATTATCTCCTACGAAGGTGTTAGTAAGGCCTCGAGGCTAGTCGGATGAGCTGATGGCTGATCTGCACAGGTGGTAAAACACCTAGCCGGCCTTTTCTAGTGGCGCCACACAAATCACTTTCATGAAAATGCTTCAACGATTGGTGAAGACACACGTGTTAGCATGCCCTAGTTTTCATATTCTATTATGCTGATATCATTGCGTCTGCAAATAATTCCAGTATAATGTTTGACATTTACAGAAACTTGCAACTGGAAAAAGGGTGAAAGGTCTGCCATGATGAAAACAAATGAGCCGCTACACGACAAAACCAACAAAGTGACATGTGCGCGCAGCCAAGACTCAGGTCAGCCTGGGCATCCGCCCAGTCTGATCAGAGTCTTCGCCGTGCGCTTGGAGCAAGCTTAGCTAACCTTAAAGCGCATAAAGAAGAGTCAAATCAGACTGTGCGGATGCCCAGGCTGATCTGAGTCTTCGCTGGACGCACATGCCACTTTGTTGGTTTTGTCATGTTGCTCAAATAACAATTTAAAAGATTCTTTATGGATTTCATTTTCTGTTTTTAAAGTGGTGGCCACATTTGATGTTCGATCCCAGCAACGTTAGTAATTTCGAAAGCCCCCCTCCACCCCACAACCCTTGCAAGGATGTGTGAGATTACTTTTCATTCTGTTATATTAATATGGAAGAATTGGTTAATCTTTTAACAAGGCATATATTCTCTGTGCAAAATAGTCCAATTTCGTGCACTGTTTCGTCTGACATTTATATATACGTTCCTCGCCAAAGGTTGAGCGTGCTGAAAAAAGCAAATGTAACAAGATCATTGGAGATAATTACAACTGAATTCTAACTTTTTGTGGAAGTTAATGTATTCTGTCCTGATTGGTCAGCATGAAATTAGCAAGTTTAATTTAAATTTGAGTTACAACTGCACAAAGCCAGCACAAACGTGCATGTGTGTGAAAAACACATTTTGGGAAGAAAAAAAATCGTTATGATCTGCTGTCAGTATTTCTGTTACACCAATTACATGTTCACCAATTTAAGTTTAATGTTTTGGCGAATACGAAACTACTGCTTTTATAATCATTAAAAGAAGCATTATTTTCTCTGCTCGCTCTGTGTATTGCTTACTCAAATTAATTATGTCCCCCCACCAAAGGTGAGGGGGGACATATTGTTTTCAGTGCGGTTCCCGGTGCGTCGGCGTCAGCGTCGGCGTCACACTCTTGTATGCACGATATCTCTTGAACCAATTGATGGAATTTCACCAAACTTGCATGGATATATCATTGGGACAAGCTTAAGAGCTGATTAGATTTTGATGACCTTGACCTCATTTTGAAGGTCACAGGAGGACATAAATGGCACAAAAATTTCTTGTATGCACAATATCTCCTGAACCAATGGATTAAATTTCACCAAACTTGCATGGATATATTATTGGGACAAGCTTAAGAGCTCATTAGATTTTGGTGACCTTGACCTCATTTTCAAGGTCACAGGAGGACTTAAATGGCGTGAAAATGTCTTGTATGCACAATATCTCCTGAACCAATGGGTGGAATTTCACCAAACTTGCATGGATATATCTTTGGGACAAGATTAAGAGCTGATTAGATTTTGGTGACCTTGACCTGATTTTCAAGGTCACTGCAGGAATTAGATGACAATTTCTTGTACCCACGATATCTCTTGAACCAGTGGATGGAATTTCACCAAACTTGCATGGATACATCATTGGGACAGGTTTAAGTGCTGAGAAGAATTTGGTGACCTTGGCCTCATTTTCAAGGTCACTGGAGGACTTAGATGACAATTTCTTGTAATCACTATATCTCCTGGACCAATGGATGGAATTTCACGAAACTTGCATAGATACATCATTTGGACAAGTTTAAGAGCTGATAAGATTTTGGTGACCTTGACCTCATTTTTATGGTCACTGGAGGACTTAGATGACAGTTTCTTGTACCCATGGTATCTCTTGAACCAATTGATAGAATTTCACCAAACTTGCATGAATACATCATTGGGACAGGTTTAAGAGCCTATTATAGTTTTGTGACCTTGACCTCATTTGCAAGGTCACTGGAGGGCTTAGATGACAGTTTCTTGTACCCACTATATCTCTTGAACCAATGGATGGAATTTCACCAAACTTGCATGGATACATCATTGGGACAAGTTAAGAGCTGATTAGATTTTGGTGACTTGACCTCATTTTCAAGGTCACTGGCAGACTTAGATGACAATTTCTTGTACTCACTATATCTCCTGAACCAGTGGATGGAATTTCACCAAACTTGCAGTGATACATCATTGGGTCAACTTTAAGAGCTGATTAGATTTTGACCTCATTTGCTAGGAAATAGTCATCTGTGATGGATATCTTTAGAACCGGTGGATGGATTTCCTCCAAATTTGCGTAGTTTTCTGATTGTACAGGTTTTTTATTCATAAGGAGGCATTGGAAATGGGCTGGTGGGGGGACATCAGTTTTTCTCTGAAAAACATTTCTAGTTTAAATTTGATGTTTTACAAAGCTAAGCACTGGTGTTGATGACGGAACGCATTTGGCTTCATAATGAAGGTTAGAACAACGGTTGTCCATCCGTCGACCACAATATGGCCAAGTTTAATCAATATCTATGGAAAAGACCCCCTATTTGCTCATGCAAACAAGATACATGTAGCACATACATCTTCGGTTTTGTTTTTGTTTTGTTTTGTCTTTTTTTCTTTAAGAGGATCTATGGGAAACATGCGCTTATATATGGATACCCAAGATGGAAAATATAGCTATAAAATCTCGGACGAGTTTGAAATCCAGTCATTTCCAATATCAGTAAGGCATTAATGATGTTTGTCAGTGTGACCACAACACAACGCCTGTATTCTAGAACGTTACTCACACTCCTGATGTAATCCCTGAATTCACTCATTTTTTGAGCGACTCAGAAGTTTCGTATTCTTAAGTCTCACTTAGTCTTGCGTGTTGAGAATTGAGTGATGGTCGAGTGAAGTGTACGCCTCCCTCGAGCCTCACTCGTTTTTACTGACTCATTTATTATGTTCCCAGCTGCCAAACCGTTAATGGGCAAACTGGTTTGGTCAAGGAGCATTTTGGTTTGCTGGTCTGTTCGCCTGTCTCTAGTCTGTCCGTCCGTAACATGCTCTGGTAGCTGCGAATCTCAAAAACGGCTGATACGAGGATATTGAAATTCTTTTATATGGAAGGAATTTGCAATCCCGTATTCGTCTTCTCAAGGGGCCTTGTCACTGAGAAGAAACGACGTGAAAAACATCTGACTTAAGCATTTTGTATAGAGATAGCCTTTTGGAATCTGAAGAAATATTTAAGCTGGCATGCGGTTAAACCAGTATTTCAATCAGATCTTTCATTATCAGCCTTCCATAACTCGATACAACTTACCTTCTGTTGACAAGGTCGTAGAACCACGTCATCCTGATGGAGGGCAAGGGCCTGCCTCTGATTGCAGTAGGTGTGGATTGGTAATGTTTTGTATTGTTTGTGCACGACTAAAAATATGTTTATTTAAAGGTATACTCTCTCGTATTTCTTTACAAAATAATTACAAAATTATGATTCTGGTTAGTTGTATCAACATAATTAAGATTTGTTCAAAAAATCTTCAACGAAAACATCTTTATTACGGAGGCAGAGACGATATATCAATGCGTACCCTTCTTGAATATTTACGAATATTTTGTAGTCATAAATTGACTGACTTCCACACGCGTTTCTGCAAGCATGTTTTGAATTTTATGATTGGTGGAGTAAATAACTTTACAAAAGCATTAACCTCTAATCTGTGCACGCGAGTTTTTTCAGCCAATAACTGTCAGAAGTCGATTAAAGAAAGGGCTTAAAATTATTCATGGTATAACTTTATCCTGATTAACTATGATTGCTGGGCGTATCCAGTCTTCATTTTTGGCGGGAATGGCGGTCCGCTATGGCCGCTTTTTGTGTATTTTCTTAAATTCTCCTATTTTCAGTGACCATCACAAATCATAAATTTGGCAGATAAATATAATTTTAAATAGCAATCATTATCATGCCTAGGATATAATGTTTTGTGAGAAATTTAGAAGTTAATAGAAATATTGAGGGTGTTAATCTTTAACATTTTTTGTCAATGATTAAACTTTTACTGAACCCTCTTCCTATTTATGTCAATCCTGTGAGCAGAAAACAAACCCTCGGATCAGTCTGCGTGGATGTGCAGTGATTTGTCCTTTTCTTTTCCTTTTGGCCTTTCTTTGTAAAGTATTGGTTTTTGTCGCACCTGCTTTAAGAAGATGCGATATAGTTCACTTTTCTGTCCGTCAGTCATTCCTTCCGTCCACAATTATGTCGACCCTAACATTCGTGTCCATTTTTCTCAATCTATGATACCTACGCTCATCAAACCTGGTACATGTATATAGTTTCGTCTTAGATTGGTCTCGAGGAACCTTGCACTTATTTTGGCCTAATTTTCATGCTCTAAAATTTTATGTAAAAAATTATGTCGACCCTAGTGTTCAAGTCCATTTCTTTCCATATATGATACCTGCAATCATCAAACTTAGTATAATGTTTTTTCTTAGAATAGTCTAGGGGATCCTTACCTTTATTTTGATTTTTGACTTATATTTTATGCTCTGTTGACTTAGGAAAATTGTACATAAAAAATTACGCCAACCCTAGCATACTGATCTATTTCTCTGTCTATGATACCTACAGTCATCAAACCTAGTATAAAGTTTCTACTAAGGTTGATCTAGAGGATTGTTGCACTTATTTTGACATTTGACCCATATTTCATGCTCTGCTGACTTTGTAAAATTTTACTTAAAAAATCACATCACCCTATCGTTTAAGTCCAGTCTCTCAGTCTATTGTATCTAGAATCAATAAAAGTAAAAAGTATGCAAAGACCAGGAACTGAAACAATCAAAATCCAAATCCAGCCCTCAAACAATAGTTTAAACCTGATATAAATGGACTTGTTTCAACCCTTGATCTATTTTTCATGAGCTACTGATTTTGTAAAATTTCACATCCAAAACTGTGTCAACCTTAGGGTTTGAGTCCATTTCTCTTTAATTACAGTGGGTGTAATCATCAAACCTTGCTGCTGTTATTTGTACCCTTGACCTTTATATCAAGCCCTGTTGACTTTGTATCAGCCTGGCATCCATGATATGAAAAAGAGCATTTAAGTCCAATTCTCACTAGCTTTACCACCTATAATCATCAGACATGGTAATAAATATTTTCTTCAGCTGGTGAGATAGAGAAGTGCGGTAAACGGAGCTCACTCACATTTTGTGGCCTCCAGATGACAAAACATAGAAATCAAATTTTGCAAACAAAGGGTTTCTGAAATTTCGTTCTGCTACTTTCCAGCAGAAGAAAATATGCGATTTTTGTGAATATCTCGGTCCACTTATGAGATAGAGAAGTGCGGTAAACGGAGCTCACTCACATTTTATGGCCTCTAGATGACATAACATAGAAATCAAACTTTGCTAACAAAGGGTTTCTGAAATTTCGTTCTGCTACTTTCCAGCAGAAGAAAATATGCGATTTTTGTGAATATCTCGGTCCACTTATGAGATAGAAAGGTACGGTAAACGGTGCTCACTCACATTTTATGGCCTCTAGATGACAGAATATGGAAATCCAACTTTGCTAAGAAAGGGTTTCTGAAACTTCGTTCTGCTACTCTCTAGCAGAAGAAAATATGCGATTTTTGTGATTATCTCGGTCCACTTATGAGATAGAGTAGTGCGGTAAACGGCGCTCACTCACATTTTGTAGCCTCCAGATGACAGAACATAGAAATCAAATTTTGCTTACAAAGGGTTTCTGAAATTTCGTTCTGCTACTCTCTAGCAGAAAAAAATATGCGATTTTTGTGAATATCTCGGTCCACTTATGAGATAGAGTAGTGCGGTAAACGGCGCTCACTCACATTTTGTGGCCTCCAGATGACAGAACATCGAAATCAAACTTTGTTTACACAGGGTTTCTGAAATTTCGTTCTGCTACTTTCCAGCAGAAGAAATTATGCGATTTCTTTGAATATCTCGGCCCACTTATAAGATAGAGAGGTGCGATAAACGGTGCTCACTCACATTTTGTGGCCTCCAGATGACAGAACATAGAAATCAAACTTTTCTTACAAAGGGTTTCTGAAATTTCGTTCTGCTAATTTCCAGCAGAAGAAAATATGCGATTTTGGTGAATATCTCGGCCCACTAATGAGATAGAGTAGTGCGGTAAACGGCGCTCACTCACATTTTGTGGCCTCCAGATGACAAAACATAGAAATCAAATTTTGCTAAGAAAGGGTTGCTGAAATTTCGTTCTGCTACTTTCAAGCAGAAGAAAATATGCGATTTTGGTGAATATCTCGGTCCACTTATGAGATAGAGAAGTGCGGTAAACGGCGCTCACTCACTTTTTGTGGCCTCCAGATGACAGAACATAGAAATCAAACTTTGCTTACAAGGGGTTTCTGAAATTTCGTTCTGCTACTTTCCAGCAGAAGAAAATATGCGATTTTGGTGAATATCTCGGTCCACTTATGAGATAGAGTAGTGCGGTAAACGGTGCTCACTCACTTTTTGTGGCCTCCAGATGACAGAACATAGAAATCAAATTTTGCTAACAAAGGGTTTCTGAAATTTCGTTCTGCTTCTTTCCAGCAGAACAAAATATGCGATATTTGTGAATATCTCGGTCTTCTTATGAGATAGAGTAGTGCGGTAAACGGCGCTCACTCACATTTTGTGGCCTCCAGATGACAGAAATAGAAATCAAACTTTGCAAACAAAGCGTTTCTGAAATTTCGTTCTGCTACTTTCCAGCAGAAGAAAATATGCGATTTCTTTGAATATCTCGGCCCACTTATAAGATAGAGAGGTGCGATAAACGGTGCTCACTCACATTTTGTGGCCTCCAGATGACAGAACATAGAAATCAAACTTTTCTTACAAAGGGTTTCTGAAATTTCGTTCTGCTAATTTCCAGCAGAAGAAAATATGCGATTTTGGTGAATATCTCGGCCCACTAATGAGATAGAGTAGTGCGGTAAACGGCGCTCACTCACATTTTGTGGCCTCCAGATGACAAAACATAGAAATCAAATTTTGCTAAGAAAGGGTTGCTGAAATTTCGTTCTGCTACTTTCAAGCAGAAGAAAATATGCGATTTTGGTGAATATCTCGGTCCACTTATGAGATAGAGAAGTGCGGTAAACGGCGCTCACTCACTTTTTGTGGCCTCCAGATGACAGAACATAGAAATCAAACTTTGCTTACAAAGGGTTTCTGAAATTTCGTTCTGCTACTTTCCAGCAGAAGAAAATATGCGATTTTGGTGAATATCTCGGTCCACTTATGAGATAGAGTAGTGCGGTAAACGGTGCTCACTCACTTTTTGTGGCCTCCAGATGACAGAACATAGAAATCAAATTTTGCTAACAAAGGGTTTCTGAAATTTCGTTCTGCTTCTTTCCAGCAGAACAAAATATGCGATATTTGTGAATATCTCGGTCTTCTTATGAGATAGAGTAGTGCGGTAAACGGCGCTCACTCACATTTTGTGGCCTCCAGATGACAGAACATAGAAATCAAACTTTGCAAACAAAGCGTTTCTGAAATTTCGTTCTGCTACTTTTCAGCAGAAGAAAATATGCGATTTTTGTGAATATCTCGGTCCACTTATGAGATAGAGAGGTTCGGTAAACGGTGCTCACTCACATTTTATGGCCTCTAGATGACAGAATATGAAAATCCAACTTTGCTAACAAAGGGTTTCTGAAACTTCGTTCTGCTACTCTCTAGCAGAAGAAAATATGCGATTTTTGTGATTATCTCGGTCCACTTATGAGATAGAGTAGTGCGGTAAACGGCGCTCACTCACATTTTGTAGCCTCCAGATGACAGAACATAGAAATCAAATTTTGCTTACAAAGGGTTTCTGAAATGTCGTTCTGCTACTCTCTAGCAGAAAAAATATGCGATTTTTGTGAATATCTCGGTCCACTTATGAGATAGAGTAGTGCGGTAAACGGCGCTCACTCACATTTTGTGGCCTCCAGATGACAGAACATCGAAATCAAACTTTGTTTACACAGGGTTTCTGAAATTTCGTTCTGCTACTTTCCAGCAGAAGAAAATATGCGATTTCTTTGAATATCTCGGCCCACTTATAAGATAGAGAGGTGCGATAAACGGTGCTCACTCACATTTTGTGGCCTCCAGATGACAGAACATAGAAATCAAACTTTTCTTACAAAGGGTTTCTGAAATTTCGTTCTGCTAATTTCCATCAGAAGAAAATATGCGATTTTGGTGAATATCTCGGCCCACTAATGAGATAGAGTAGTGCGGTAAACGGCGCTCACTCACATTTTGTGGCCTCCAGATGACAGAACATAGAAATCAAATTTTGCTAAGAAAGGGTTGCTGAAATTTCGTTCTGCTACTTTCAAGCAGAAGAAAATATGCGATTTTGGTGAATATCTCGGTCCACTTATGAGATAGAGAAGTGCGGTAAACGGCGCTCACTCACTTTTTGTGGCCTCCAGATGACAGAACATAGAAATCAAACTTTGCTTACAAGGGGTTTCTGAAATTTCGTTCTGCTACTTTCCAGCAGAAGAAAATATGCGATTTTGGTGAATATCTCGGTCCACTTATGAGATAGAGTAGTGCGGTAAACGGTGCTCACTCACTTTTTGTGGCCTCCAGATGACAGAACATAGAAATCAAATTTTGCTAACAAAGGGTTTCTGAAATTTCGTTCTGCTTCTTTCCAGCAGAACAAAATATGCGATATTTGTGAATATCTCGGTCTTCTTATGAGATAGAGTAGTGCGGTAAACGGCGCTCACTCACATTTTGTGGCCTCCAGATAACAGAACATAGAAATCAAACTTTGCAAACAAAGGGTTTCTGAAATTTCGTTCTGCTACTTTCCAGCAGAAGAAAATATGCGATTTTTGTGAATATCTCGGTCCACTTATGAGATAGAGAGGTTCGGTAAACGGTGCTCACTCACATTTTATGGCCTCTAGATGACAGAATATGGAAATCCAACTTTGCAAACAAAGGGTTTCTGAAATTTCGTTCTGCTACTCTCTAGCAGAAGAAAATATGCGATTTTTGTGAATATCTCGGTCCACTTATGAGATAGAGTAGTGCGGTAAACGGCCCTCACTCACATTTTGTGGCCTCCAGATGACATAACATAGAAATCAAACTTTGCAAACAAAGGGTTTCTGAAATTTCGTTCTGCTACTTTCCAGCAGAAGAAAATATGCGATTTTGGTGAATATCTCGGTCCACTTATGAGATAGAGTAGTGCGGTAAACGGCACTCACTCACTTTTTGTGGCCTCCAGATGACAAAACATAGAAATCAAACTTTGCTTACAAAGGGTTTCTGAAATTTCGTTCTGCTACTTTCCAGCAGAACAAAATATGCGATTTTTGTGAATATCTCGGTTTTCTTATGAGTTAGAGTAGTGCGGTAAACGGCGCTCACTCACATTTTGTGGCCTCCAGATGACAGAACATAGAAATCAAACTTTGCAAACAAAGCGTTTCTGAAATTTCGTTCTGCTACTTTCCAGCAGAAGAAAATATGCGATTTTTGTGAATATCTCGGTCCACTTATGAGATAGAGTAGTGCGGTAAACGGTCCTCACTCACATTTTGTGGCCTCTAGATGACAGAACATAGAAATCAAACTTTGCTAACAAAAGGTTTCTGAAATTTCGTTCTGCTTCTCTCTAGCAGAAGAAAATATGCGATTTTTGTGAATATCTCGGTCCACTTATGAGATAGAGTAGTGCGGTAAACGGCGCTCACTCACATTTTGTGGCCTCCAGATGACAGAACATAGAAATCAAATTTTGCTTACAAAGGGTTTCTGAAATTTCGTTCTGCTACTTTCCAGCAGAAGAAAATATGCGATTTTTGTGAATATCTCGGTCCACTCATAAGATAGAATAGCGCGGTAAACGGCGCTCACTCACATTTTGTTGCCTCCAGATGACAGAACATAGAAATCAAACTTTGCTAACAAAGGGTTTCTGAAATTTCGTTCTGCTACTTTCCAGCAGAAGAAAATGTGCGGTTTTTGTGAATATCTCGGTCCACTTATGAGATAGAGTAGTGCGGTAAACGGCGCTCACTCACATTTTGTGGCCTCCAGATGACAGAACATAGAAATCAAACTTTGCAAACAAAGGGTTTCTGAAATTTCGTTCTGCTACTTTCCAGCAGAAGAAAATATGCGATTTTGGTGAATATCTCGGCCCACTCATGAGATAGAGTAGTGCGGTAAACGGCGCTCACTCATATTTTGTGGCCTCCAGATGACAGAACATAGAAATCAAATTGCAAACTAAGGGTTTCTGAAATTTCGTTCTGCTACTTTCCGGCAGAAGAAAATATGCGATTTTTGTGAATATCTCGGTCCTTTTATGAGATAGAGAAGTGCGGTAAACGGTGCTCACTCACATTTTATGGCATCTAGATGACAGAACATAGAAATCAAACTTTGCTTACAGAGGGTTTCTGAAATGTCGTTCTGCTACTCTCCAGCAGAAGAAAATATGCGATTTTTGTGAATATCTCAGTCCTTTTATGAGATAGAGTAGTGCGGTAAACGGCCCTCACTCACATTTTGTGGCCTCCAGATGACAGAACATAGAAAGTAAACTTTTCAAATAAAGGGTTTCTGAAATTTCGTTCTGCTACTTTCCAGCAGAAGAAAATATGCGATTTTTTTGTGGATATCTCGGTCCACATATGAGATAGAGTAGTGCGGTAAACGGCCCGCACTCACATTTTGTGGCCTGTAGATGACAATACAAAGAAATAAAAACTGCTAAATTCTGCAGAATTTTCAATTCGCTAACCTTACCACTTTTTCTGCAGAAAATTCTGCAGAAAACTCTGCAGAATATTTATTTCGCTAACTTTACCACTTTTTCTGCAGAATTTTCGTTCTGCTAACTTGACCGAGCTTTCCAAAATGGAGTCTATTCTTAAAGACTTAAGGACAAAATCTGCTCATAGGGAGCAAATTCTTTCCTTCAAGAGTTGACTGCCATTGAGATGAGAGGTAAAAGAGAAAATGGCAGAGTTGCTTCCCCTGATAGTGTACCAGTCCATCTTAGGCATATGTGAATTGATCATGCAGGGGTCAGTCAATCTGTTCATGACATGCTTTTTTTCATGTTTAAGAAACTGCTTCGTCTAAATATAGGCTTCCAGTTGGCGAACTACGTATACCATGACTAGGATGCGCATTGGTGCAGACGCGTGTGTGCCTGCGTTGACGTTGTTTGCAATCACATTTATTCATTGGTTATATATCCCATGATGCAGCATTCTGAAAGAGTGGGGCGGGGTCTTACGCCTCAGAATCTTGAGTAACTTTAAACAAAGCCAAAAAAACTTATAATAACGTCGATATCGAGACAGACATTTCAAGTGTGGGACTTCGGTTCATTTCGACTATTCCGCATGTCCCCTAATTGCAGAACACTGATAGAATAGAATAGGGGGCAACCAGTGCAGTTTTAGATGGGGGCGACCACGCTGTTTGCATATTCAACTATTTTCTTTTTTGGCACTTTTAAATGCTAAGTAAGCCTTCTTCAGGCACCACCGGGGGTCTATTGCATAAGCCCTCCATTATCACCCATACGTCGTTCTGATATCACTGAACTACTGTTAAAAAGATGTAAATCGCAAGTTATCAATTCATCCATCTCCGGCACCACCAGAGTACACTTTCCGACGTCAGAGTTGTCAAGAATTGTGAAACATGCATAGTTATGATTTCTGATTATATAAGCCACATGCAATCCATTTAATCATGCATTAACATTCTTGCTCATCAAGCAATTAATACAAATATTTTGTAATTGTTTGTCTCAGAATTGAGAGATATTCAGAATAGGTATTTTCTCAGGTAATTCCGTCCGGCAATTAAGATAAATAATTAAGAAAACAAGCCACGGCGCAAGAAAGTATGCGAAGTGCATATGCCCAGGATGGTCTGGAATTGCGCATTTTGCTTCAAAAACGTAAAATCTGAAAGGCACAAGTATTGTCATATATTCAGGTGAGGCTTTGCATGTGGTATATGCCCTGGCCCAGAGGTTATAAAACTTCAGAGTACATTCTCAAACTCAAAGCACACTGGTTGGCTGCTTCCAAGCACATGCTCGGAAGCAGCCAATCACTGTGCTTTATTTTGAGTTTGAGATAATAAAGCACACTGATTGGCTGCTTCCGAGCACCTGCTCGGAAG
Organism: Ctena decussata; assembly: GCA_963989385.1. Taxonomy (NCBI): domain Eukaryota; kingdom Metazoa; phylum Mollusca; class Bivalvia; order Lucinida; family Lucinidae; genus Ctena; species Ctena decussata. The sequence continues at coordinate 70,949,589 of OZ022499.1, forward strand.
CAGCCAATCAGTGTGGTTCATTTTGAGTTTGAGCTTATTCTCAGGTTTTATAATCTCGAACCCTGGCCTAAGGTTATGGGTACACTTTCAGGGAAAGCAACTCTGCCATTCAATCGGAACACCGCTCGGCCAATTCCATGATTCACGGAATTGGCCGAGCGTGCTCCGATTGCTCAAACATTGTCACTGGCCACTCGTCTCAATAAGGGTAAACTCTCAGAGAAAATAATTTGGTTCTAGAAGACCAATTTCTTCCACTAGGTTAATAAACAGGAAGTCAGAAAGTGTTTTCCCTTTTGTAAAAAATGGCGGAAAAAATCATGGAGGTGTACCCATATGTCTTAAAGGTTTCTTCGACGTGATTCAACATAATTGAGCCGCGAAACGACAAAACCAACAAAGTGGTATGTGCTCCCAACGAAGACTCAGATCAACATGGGCATCCACCCAGTCTGATTAGAGTGTTCGCTGTCGGCATGGAGGTGGCTTAGACCTTTAGCTACCCTTAAAGCGCAAAGCGAATACCCTGATCAGACTAGGCGGATGCCCAGGTTGATCAGTCTTCGCGTGGCGCACATGCCACTTTGTTGGTTTTGTCGTGTTGCGGCTTATTATTATGCTTCATTTCTAAGACGTTTATCCTTCACTCCCTACGCTACGTCGTTTGACCGGATGGCCTCATCCCGCGGTCGACAGTGTCTGGATCTATGTTGGTGAACAAAAAGGCAATCGCATGCACCCTATTAACCGATCATGCTCAATCGTTTTCATGCCACACAAAGTACAATTGTTTTCCTTTACAGCCATGCAGGTTGGGAAGTACCTCGACACCCCGTCTGATCTCGTGGCCCCGTCCATGTATACCATATCCACATCTGACAGCACGTACGGCGAACCTTTTCCCGGGTAGAAGGATCGCCGAATCCCTTTGGCCGCCAGTCTAGCAACCTTGACAATTCTTCTCCGTACCTTTTTAATAGTCTTTGAAAGTAAAGTTTATAAAGTGATACCAAATGACAGAAATGCCACAGCAAAATGGTACCTTTAAGACAGTACCTGGCACAAATTGGTTTAGATAAATGTCCCGCGTTATCTGCAGTAGAAAACTTATGTTTGAGAGTCAAAATCAAGCCCGCCGGACCGTAACTATTCAGTCGTTATGGGGTCTGTCGGAGTTTGGTATCTGAAATCTGATACTGCATCGGTCCAGGGGAAGATTATGATACTTCAAGAGGAATCTCCATAACATATCAAAGTTTCATTTCCCACTATGTAGAACTTGACCATCTCCGCTATTATTACCCTAATGCGCGTAAATATTGGGACATCTAGAATAATCAATTTTCCATTTGTTCCAAACGGAAAATTGATAATTTTAGGTGTCCCAAAATTTAGGCACATAACAGTATATAATTTTTCACCAATAAATTTTTCACAATACCGACTTACAAATATCCCGCCCGAACAGATAACTCCGGGAACAGTGACTAGCGGTAGATGCAAACGTGACCTATACCGTATTAAAGGCGAGAGTAAGAAGAAATGCGGTCTGTCAAATGTAATATGTAATTAGTATACATAATCAGTCGGTTGTCTGGCGTTACTAACACAAATTTTGCATAAATTTGTATAATTAAGTGTCCATGATGTCTTTTCTTATTCATTATGAGAAAGTGACATTTGTCTCAAGCGCCCATTGTATTATTTGCTATAGCACAGAATCAACCGGCTAAATTGTTTAAAACATAAAAGCCAGGGCCTGCATGGCGCACTCAAGCTTCCGCACTTTTAGTAACGTTAACGGAAATGAGACATCCTGCGTCTAATTAAATCTCATAGTTCTGGTTCTTGGTAGAGCATATCCACACCAGGTAGGCGGCAATCGAAAACGCCCTTAACAATCGATTAAACACGTTAGAAACAGCGTTTTCGGTTGCAAATTGTCGCCAATTTGCAATCGAAAACGCGATCAAAAAACACGTTAGAAACAGCGTTTTCGGTTGCAAATTGTCGCCAATTTGCAATCGAAAACGCCGTTTCTAAAGTTTTTTGATCAGCGTCCGTCGATTACAAAAGCGTTTTCGATTGCCGCCTACCCGGTGTGATATCACCTCTAAATATATCTGAAACTGACTTACATGTCTCTTTAAGGTGTATGGATGCACATTCAAGGGCAGCAACTATACCATATTCTTTTTTACCTCCCTGCTCAGGGGGGGGGGGGGGGGGCTTAACTCTTAAATAAGACCTAGTTAATTGTTTCCTTGAAGAGATGATTCCATTTTAGAAGGGTGTCTTCAAGCGTCCAGGGAAGCGAACAGGAAGTCACAAAAAGTGCTGCCCCGCCCCCAAATCCCCCAGCTTTTGTAAAAATGGCAGTAAAACATAGCTGTGTACACTTTAGATACTGGTAAATGGATCAAGTTAGAATAAGCAGTCGCTGCCAATTGTCGGCAGTTACTGCTACATGTAGCAATACTCAGTCACTGACTAGCAGGTAGCAATAAAATTCGTCACTGCCGCCACCATAGGCCCAGAAAAGGTGAGTATTTGAAAAGGGTTCCGAGATAGTTTCTGTTAATGTTCCATAAAAACATATGTTGTGACTCCTCATTTGAACCGTCTCGCCAATATATGGTTCTATTGAGGGGTCACAACATTATTTTTTTTGTGGAAAATTAGAAATTATCGCGGATTTTTATTAAATATTCATTTTATGTGCGCCTCTGTATCACAATGCTTTTACTAATACTGGTCACTGTTAGGAACTGACAGCAAGTCTCACCATAAACAGTCACTGCTATCCACTGACTAGCAACGACTAGTTTTCACCGCTGACCGTGAGGAGCGACTGTTTATCGTAAACAGCGACTGTTCACTGATTCTCTTTAAATTTGGACAATGTTTGCAAACACTTGAAAATTGATCTGTCAGGCTGAAAGGGTTTTGAAAGAATAACACTCATAAAGCAGGGTTAAATCTACATAAAAGTCCGCCCACAGATATCTACCATAATTGCCCTAGATTTTGGGACACCGTAAGGGCACCGTATCAGCCCTACAATTTGAACTGTTGGTTTTACTATCGGACAATAGGGTGACGGATGCTCTCAGATTGCAAACATTGTAGACCATGATCAGACTGCTCCTCAAGAGCAGTCTGATCAGGATTTACACTGTTTGCTCGGGCACTCCTGTCTCAATCTTAAGGATAATTACGACAGTCTGTTTCTTGCCAATAAAGACGTATGTAAATGGAATCTGATTAGGGTCGAATACTTTTCTGTTTCTCTAAGATACAATATTGACATCGTTTTTCAAAGAATGGCTAATTCAGTTATACAAGCCTATACAAGAACCATGTCACTGGAAAATGTCATAAAATGTGCTTGTCTATGCCACCATAGTTCGCCCACAGTGCCAAGTATGGTATTTTTCACATGTTTTAGACGTATGGTTGCCTTGCAGTGCTTTATGGAACTCCGTAGAGAAACTGTAACAGTCAATAATTGTTAGATATAATTTCAATGCAAAAGGCCAAGAAATGTGCTGATTTGAGCCACCATAGTTCGCCCACAGTGCCAATTTTGGAATTTTTCTCATGATTGCCTTGCGATGCCGTATGGAACTCCGTAGAGCAGTCAATAATTGTTAGATTCAATTTCTCTCTGTCGTGTGTGTCAGAAAAGCAGTGATTACCGAAATGATCCTGTATAGTGTGTCATATGTTCTTCAGCAAACAGGGCAGACCCAGATCAGACGGCTCCTTAGGAGCCGTCTGATCAGGGTTTACACTGTTTGCCATTCCAGCAGATGTGGTTTAATTGTACAGTAAAATCACCATGCTCAAATTTTATGATAAATGCGGTAAATAGGGATGTGTACCAGTATTTAGGGCGCTTACGGTAAAGTTAGTTGAAAACATCAAGTTAATATGTCCCCGACAAAATGGCTTGGAACACTTGGATCAATAGCCTTAGATTATCCCGCTGTGTTGTTTTGTTCCGTCTTAATAACATTCTTAAGCATTCCTAAGGCATCGCGCCAAACATGTTAACCCCAGACATGTTTAAATGAATTCATGGTTAGCATATTCATTGATGAGACTAAAACTGGCGTATCAAAAGGCGTCTTAAAATTACATCTACATCATGATACTCATTTATATGAACCCAAGTACATAGATACCCATTGTATGAACCCAAGTATATACTCATTCATACGAACTCAAGTATATGTATAATGTGTTTTAAAATTGTGGAAATTTGAGATTTTTCCCCAGCACGTTGTATGCTCGACTCTTGGACAGATGGATGGATTGATAGATATCCATTACATGAACCCAAGTGCATACATGTAGATACCCATTTATAGATACCCATCTACATGTATATGAACCAAAGTGCATAGATACCCATTTATATGGACCCAAGTAGCCCATTTATATGAACCCAAGTACATAGATACTCATTAAACGAGCCCAAATTCATAGATACCCATTCGTATGAACTCATGGATGGATGGATCGATCGATGGATGGCGGGATCAATCGATCGATCAAAGGGGCTTCGGTCATAGACATGTTGTTTTTTTCTCCTCTTTGATCCCATCGAAAAAAAAAAAAAAAAAAAAAAAACGGTCCGCTATGTACAGGATGGTCTAGCCCAGCACTGGGCCGGAAAACACTTCGAAACAATTAGAAACTGGTTTTCTGAAATAATTCAGGTCTGGAGCTGGACTAAGGGCGGTTATAATGACCCAAGCCCCTGTGAGATGGATGGATGGCGTGGTTTATGTCCATTTCAGCAGTATTTCAGTCATATCCGAACGACAGGAGGGTGAATGAAAGGTTGTGTGCAATGGAACTCCAGCTGGAAACGAACCGCTAGCTTAGCAGGCAAGCGCTTGACCCATTGGCCTACCATGCAGTGTTCCTTTAGTTGATGGTGTAAAGAAAGTAAGTTTGATTTATATCTACTTAGGTTGGTCAAAGATACCACCCACCTAGTCCGATTTAAGCCCAAAAGACTGTTTGTCTCAGTGATTTGGTGTTTTGGGTTTCTTTGATGTTCCTGTTACTGCATGATAACGTTTCATAACATATGGCTGCCGAGCCAATTTATTTGAGTCCAAGAGTTAAAGCTAGGCGTTAATGAAAGACTTCACAGTTTTTGTCTCGCCTGCGACTAGCAGAAGCGAGAAATAGGTAGACTTCGGACAGCGGGTAAATTCGGACAGTGATATTGTTTCCTTTAGATGTCAGTTGTTTGGAATTAAAACAAAATTAACGAAGCAAACAGTAAAAATCCTGATGAGACGCCTCATTATGAGACGTCTCATCTGGATTTTCACTGTTAGCAATGGTATGTCCGAATTTACCCGCTAGTCCTTTTTCCGGTGTCGGTGTCGGCATCGGCGGGGTAAATTCTGCGTTTATGGCTCTGTTTTTTGGACAATCATCGGACTGGCGCGACATGGTATTCCGAGGCTTGTTACCGTTAAAAAAACTGACACATAGTACTGTACACCTCCCAAGATCTGTTTTAAGTTAACCCAATTTATCTTAAAATCTAGGAAACCTGTTTGAAATCTGGTTAAATTTTATTCAAAGCAGTCTTATCTTTCTAGTATCTAAGATGCTTAATTTTGTAAGTTTAAATATTGTTCTTTCTAAAACATCCATGAACCTTAAATTAGAAATTTTGGCAAACTCACAGTTACCTATATTTTAGCCACTGAGTACTTGAACACGCCTGGTAAACGCGCAATTCAATTCCCACCTGGAAATAAGCAATCAAGCTTCTGCAAATAGATACGTGTAGCCAAAATACATGAAAAAACAATTCTATTTGACCCACATTTTTGTATAACTTGTACCAAATTTCAGCCTTTTTTTATGTTGAACTGGAGTTCTCACAAAACTCCTGAAAGTGGCCAAACCGAAATTTCGGTTTGGCCACTTTCAGGAGTTTTGTGAGAAGTCCACCGGTTCTTTTACTGCAAAGCAAAAATTGTTCACATATACGCTCCGACACGGCAAAACCAACAAAGAAGCATGTGCGGACAGCGTTGACTCAGATCAGCCTGGGGATCCGTTCAGTCTGATCAAAGTCTTCACTGTCCGCATGGAGCTAGCTTAGACCCTTAGCTACCCTTTAAGTACACAGCGAAGAGTCTGATCAGACTGGGCAGATGCCCAGGCTGATCTGAGTCTTTGCTGGGTGCACATACCACTTTGCTGGTTTTATCATGTCGTGGGTCATATATCCTTTACATACATATGGGTGGAATAGCATTGTCATAGTTTGTCTAACTATTTGAAGAACTTCTTCAAAAGTTTAAAAGTTTAACTTTTAAATATCCAGATGGGAATGGAATTGCGCGTTTACCAGGATATGAAACACAAGACGAGAAAAGGGGCCTTAAAACATTTGCAAGCTGTGAGGACTTAGATCAGCCTGTGCATTCTAGCGTACAGTCGAATAATAGTCTTCTTGTTCGCTTGGACCATCAGTGGATTTTAAGGAAGTTATTCAGCGAAAAGCACAGACTCTGACCAGAAAGTATATCTTCACAGGGTATAATCGATTCTGCCAATTTTCGCGTCCTGCAGAGACTGTACATCATATTTGGCTTCCGCCGAGACTGTCCGCGAACTATTGCTTCCTGCCGAAACTTCTGTACATGATAAATGGCTTCCTGCCGAGACTGTCCGCGTGATTCTGCTTCCTGCCGAGGCCTTCGGCAGGAAGCAGAATCACGCGGACAGTCTCGGCAGGAAGCCATTTTTCGAGGACAGTAGTCTCTGCAGGAAGCAAGAGTTCGCGGACAGTCTCGGCGGAAGCCAAATATGACGGACAGTCTCTGCAGGAAGCGAAAATTGGCGGAATCGATTATACCCTGTGATCTTTGTCAGTCTCCGATAAACTCTCTTTGGTAATGCAACAGCTACTGCTACTGCACTTGAATTGCTTGGGTACTTCACTGCACTTGGATAGTTTCTTGAACTTAAATTAATCTTCACGCGAGAAAAGGAGCCTCTATCTATTGATGGATAGATGGCTTACGATTTTACGTCCTTTTCAACAGTATTTCAGACAAATCAGAACGATGGGAGGGTGGTCATGAAAGGCTGTGTGCAATGGAACCCCGTTTACATTTGCGAAAAAAATCTCGCCTCGAGCGGGGATCGAATCCGGGACTGCTAGATCAGCAGGCCAGCACTTAACCTGCTGCGCTACCGGGGTTCCTCTCTTTTGTATTTGTTATACGTATTTGGGCAAGATTGATTTGTTCTAGCAGGGTATGTTTAAAACTTTGACCAGACAGTAAATATCAACCAGTAAACGCTGGATTCTTAATGACAATGTTTACTCAAGGATTTCTGTCCGATTTTTCAAACAAGACAGAAGTCTCTATTAAAGTGAAAAGGCACTTTCAAGGGAAGAAATTCTGCCATTCTAATTTGTGTCTCCCTTGCCATTCTAATTTGTGTCTCCCTTGTCAATGGGGACCACTCTTATTGAAAAGAATTTGCTCCTTAAGGAGCAAATTCTTTCCTTTAAGAGTAGACCCCATTCGTGAAGAGCTTCTTCGTCCAATGAAGCAAACAAGAAGACACAAAAGTTGTTTCCCTTTGTAAAAAATGCGGAAAAACCTGGAGGCGTACCCATTCACCTAAAGACCTGTACTGACAGAAATATTCATAAACTCAACACCTGAAGCTATAAACATTTCATGACAAGATTCAATCAGTAGCTTAAAAGGGTTTTAAGGCTAAATTTGGCTGGCGTTGATCATCCTGGAAGATTGCCGACGGCGGCCATGTGTAATCAGAAACTATAGTGCCGACGGCGACCATGTCTGGTCACAAACAAAAAATGAACTCATGGTGAAAACTACATTATAACTGGCTGTCAATCACGCTAGGAACTATCTGGAACGTTTTTTTTCAACATAGCTTTTGTCTCACTCTATTGTTTCAGCTTCTGTAGCTAAACAAGTCGCGACAACCTAAAAAAAAGTGCTCCTTGCCATCTCCTAACAGCTTAAACTCAACCCAGTCTATGCACCCATACAAGCTAGCTAGCATTTACTTTGTATGTGTATTTTTTTTAGAATCAAAGCATGATTCGTCTGAACAGAAAAGACTCTGACCAGACTGCACGGATGTGCAGTCTGATCTGAGTCTTTGCTGTTGCCATGGAGACTTAGCACCCGTTTTGCATACCCAGAATAAAATCAATTTTGTTGCAACGACAAAGCGCTGAATGTAATTATAGACGTAATGGAAATTGCCTCTCCAAGTTCAGCAAAATCTTAAATAGTTAATTTTCAATACAGTAATGATGTAAAAGCGCAGAAAGTTTAGAAATACCGTAGAAATTCTAAATATTGGGACACCAAAAAAAATTGCCGTAACTTTCCTTAAATGGTACAGTTTGGTTTCAGAATGTAATTTCGAGTCCGAAACATGCATATGGAATGGAAAACAGTGTAGACCTTGACCATAATGCTCCTTAGAAGCAGTCTTATCTGAGTCTGCACTGTTTGCACAGTCCTATGTTTAAGTGTCTCAATAGTTTACGGCAGCATGCTAGCTGTAAGAGAGTCTCTCAAAAAGGACTGTTAGAAACCGTATTATGACTTGCATGGATCGGGAACATATGTAGCATGGCCATTCCGTCCGCGGTATAAAAATCAGAATAAGATAAAATATAGGTTGTCTTGCTTATATTTAGACAAAAATAATATCTTTGGCTTAACAGAAAATACAGAGAAAAATAAAAATTAACAAAACCTTAACAAATTAACTAAATATACCAAACTAAACGAATGTTTTAATTCAAATGAACCTTTGTTGACATTGCCTAATGCGCATGCGTAGACCAGTCTGAAATGCAGAGTCTGGTCAGGGTATGCGCAATACAAATGTTTAAATCTACAGGCAAAATAGAAATGCCCAGACTCTGCACTAGTCTTACAACGCACCGTGATCATGTAACCTTAAATGAATCAGAATGTATTCTAGAGTGGAAGAAACGTTGACCTTTTAATAAGAGACTGGACTCCAAATGTGAAAGAGTTCCTATTATTTCTTTAATTTTTGATAAAATCATGTGAGCCGCGACACGAGAAAACAAACAAAGTGGCATGTGCGCACAGAGAATACTCAGATCAGCCTGGGCAGATCTGAGTCTTCGCTGTCCGTAAGGAGCTAGCTTAGACCCTTAGTTACCCCTAAGCGCATAGCGAAGACTCGGATCAGACTGGGCGACTGCCCAGGCTTAACTGAGTCAACGCTTGGCGCACATACCACTTTGTTGGTTTTCTTGTTATGGTAAAATAAGTCCTCAATTTTATCATGGAAAAGCCACCTTATTTGGAGCTAACAGAGACAAAATAACAAACTGTACTTTGACCACGTAAACGTATCAGCCAATGTACAGCACATGTAAACACTAGATTCATCTAGGTAAATATTCTTTACAAAGTTTTAATAAACCTATTCATTTCAATTTTAACACTGAATGCACGTATACACAAACACTACCAGGTTTCAGACACGAAACCTACAATGACATACAACTTAGTGCAATCCTAAAGGATCGAATCATATTGTTTCACCCTAATCAATATGATTAAAGCCCCTGTGGTTAATCTTATTGCTTTATTTGGACGGAATAGTCTCAGTTTCAAATATGATTTTGAGAGGTGCGTGCGATTATTACGTGTAAGGTGGAAAATGAACTTTGCCTTACGCCCGGAAGCTGCAATTGACGTACTAGAAATGCATACATGTGCGAACTGAAACATCCTAATACATGTGTACTAACTTTTTACCCCTTTTGGATTGTAGATTTACCCTGTTTAGTGTATGGGGGCTAAATGTGGAAGCAAGTCAATGGCTTGATACTCGTATAACTTTAACTCTTTAAGCACCAAAAAGCAGACGACAAAATTTACGTCTGCAAAATTAAAAAAATACCTTGTCCAAGACATTTCAACATGAGGATTCAAAGACTAGAGGGCAAACAATGTAGATCATTATGACCCGCCTCATCAGGATCTACGCTGTTTGCAAATTATGTAATTTTCGTCACTGGTGCTTAAAGTGTTAATACCAGGTTCAACCTACTATAAGAGGTTTAGCTGGTTTTCCGTCAAAATTCTTGGGGTACGAACGATACCAAACCTACCGTAAAAATTCTAAACATTGGGACACCTGAATAACTGATTTCATTGTCCTAAAACTAGAACAGTTTGTTTTTAAAATGCAGTGAGGCGTCCAAAAGATACAAATGGAATGGTAAACAGTGTAGTCCCCGATCAGACTGCTCCTTTGAGGAGCAGTCTGATCTGTGTCTGCACTATTTGCATCGAAGTATCTGTCCCAATATTTAGAATTTTGACTGTAACACCTGTAGCGGCAAATTGCGGTATGCAGGTTAATCGGTACAGCTAATAACAGAATATTATTATGGCTATATGTTGTACAATGTGAGGAAATGGGATGCATGCAATATAATTAATTTACTGTCTGGTTACAGAAAGCTGCGGGATTTAACAATGTACAGGCGTAGTAGCAGTCATGTCTTAACCTGTAGCACCTTGATAAAAAAAAGTACCAAAAAGCACAAATTACCGGCAAACTATTCCATGGTTCTTAGTTCAGCTTAGTCTGAATATGTTTTCCATGTTCTTACAAAAAAAAGTGTAAACCAGTTAAATACAATTCTGAATTTTCTGTGCAAGATCTTGGTAAATGGGGACATTAAAGGCTTTCCTCGAATTATGATGATTTAATTAGATAAACACAGTCTAAATCATGTAATATCGTGGGCAAGTCCAATCATTCTGTATAGAAACAATTTATGATTAATTTGAGCATTGTTTTACCATACCATAAAAGACTAAGTTGTTAATCCTTTAGGAATTAAACACACCCCGAAGCTCTCAATAGTATTAACAATAACATGACGACACATGAATAATTATAGTCGAGTCAGGTAACTTCGGACAGCGGGTAAATTCGGACATACCATTGCAAACAGTAAAATTCTGAGCCGTCTCATCAGGATTTTCACAGTTTGCCCAGCTAATTTTTGTTTTAATTCCGAACAACTGACATATAAAAGAAACAATGTTACTGTCCGAAATTACCCGCTGTCCGAATTGACCCGACCTCACCCTATATTAAAAAATCACCAAAACTATCATTCACCTTCAGTAAAACATGCACCTCCATTATCTCCATATTATGCCCAGTTGGAATATTTGAGCAAGAGGAAGTCCCAGCAGTGAGCACGACTGTAAGAAGCAAGGATTACAAGAGGAAGGCAGGAAAGGAGTTCGAGCACTTAAGTACTGACGTTAAGGGGTGGGCTTTGATGATATTTTGATATATTTGTTATCTCATCAAAATCGCTTCGCCAAGGTTGTTTCCTTGGAGAAGTAATTTGTGACTTCTCAATCACTGGAAACACACTGCCGATGCGGTTCTAATGAAGCCCACAACATTGCTTGATGGGCTTAACCCTCAAAGCGACAGGAAAGCAGACGACAAACTATACGTCTGCACAAGTTCAAATTCAGAATTCAAAAATAGAGGGCAAACAGTGTAGATCCAGATGATGCGGCTCCTTATGAGTCACCTCAACTGGATCTACACAGTTATGAACCGCCTAATCTGAATCTATACTGTTTGTATATTCACTCTTTTTCATTTCTGGCGCTTTAAGTGAGCTCCCACTGTCCACACAAGGTTGAATCAACCTCGAATCAACCTTGATTCAACGTCACGACGTTGAATCAAGCGTGGTTCAAGGTTGATTCAACATTGTGTGCCTGCTGGGCAACCATCAAAGCACACCTTATCTGCGCCATGGCTCTTTTCTAGTTACATAGCTCAGGAAAAAGCTATTTGGTCCGTCCATAAGCATGGTCTCTTGACGTGAAACTGGTTATTCTACGTAAGAACTGAAATACGCGTACCTTTTTCCGCCTCTTTGGCTTTTTCACTTTATAATTTGGGTTGACATCTTTAATACTGTGGAAGACATTAGAATCATCTCGTTTGACACAATCACATTTGCCGTCATCATCAGTGTGGTCCCGATCACATGACGCGTGACTGTCGTCTGCTGCGCCGTTTTCTAATTTACTATATTGTTTTTGGAAGACGCTGCTTACAAAGTCACCCACATCCTCGCGCACAGTTGATCCCTGTCTGTGATGACCGGAAGACTTGTTTCGTGCATTGTCTGAATGAACAGCACCATCACAATGATCTGCGCCTGTTTTCAAACTTCCGTTAGACCTTTCTGAGTGCGTATGAATCTGAACGACATCATATTCAGAGCACGTACCATAACCTGTCACTTTAGTTTTACGACGTTCATAAGTGACCTCGTAAGGGTCGTTATCTCTCATCAGTATCACGTCATCTTCTTCGTCTGACGCTAACTCCTCTTTGGCATCAGCAAATATATCTTCAGTACTCTCAAATTGTGAATATGTTTTCTGCCTTCCAAACAGACGAGACAGAAAGTCAAAGTTTAGTCCTGACTTGATCTGCGAGCCCCATCTTTCGACAGCTCGCCACATAATTTGCACAACGTCTTTATCATTCAAGATTTTCTAATACCACTGCCAAACTCTTCTACGTCTAAGCCTAAAATTCTTGTTTATCCCAATAATCCATATTTTCTTCAATACAGTGTGGTTGGATGACAAAAACAAGCCAAACGACCAGCTCTTATAATCCAAATTTCTAATCTAGGTTGGCGTTTAAAGTCCTAAAATTTAACTTCGTGTATGTAGAATAACCTCAAACACCTGCCACTGTGTATGTATAACAAGAATACAGGTATTTCGGTGAATGTAGGCTAGCGATAAGTATACTGTGTAGTTGCACATCACTGGCTTTGTTTACCTATATTTACGACAACAACGGATCAATGGAATTCTATTTTGAGCGTGTGAAAAACTGCTTTTTCCGATATACGTTTTCTCCAGTTATTAAAGAATCGGGCCCGTTCCGCAGCTATCTTATCGATTACCACTTTTTACTGAATAATCGTATTCGTCCGCCTCCCCCTTACAGTCTGGTTGGGCTTTTACCCATTTAATGTAATTTCAAACAGAGCTATCTCTAATTATAAAGAATATGCCTTATTTTTTTGTTAAATATATAATCACGCTGGTCTGGCATCCAACACAGGCAACGAGGCAACATACTTTAAAACACGATTATTTCGCATACTTCTTACATTAATTTCAAACTATGATTCTTACGGACCCGGCAGTTTGTTAGACCTCTTAGTCAGACCAGATTTTCGAAGAAATTCCGTCTAGTATAAATGCAGTGCTTGAATAAGGTTTTTCACCAATTCGTTGGCTGGTCGTTGTAGCCCAAAAATTGTTTTCAAGCATTTCTTGAATATGCATATCAATTCAGTAAAACTTTTGAGTCCTATTTCAAGAGTAGGGGGTCGGATGGTCCGTGAGACTATACTTCTGAAACAAACTTATCCTGAGGAGCAGAACCAGCAGGTTCCTTGTATGTTGTCTTCGTTGCCTGTGTTGAATGCCAGACCAGTGTGATAATGATATCTGCATTTGGTTTAAACAGTATTTTATTCAGTTACGCTACATACATACAAATACGAATCATTTCAATGTAGGATCTGACGATAAGCGCAATGCTTGTATAAAAGTCATCTCCTAAGTGATATCTGCATTTGAACTTGAGATATCTATATTTGAATAACAGATATCTGCTTTGAATTAGAGATTTCAATACTTTAAATTCAGATATGCATGGAACTCATAGAAAATATAGATACTTGAATAAAGATATCAGGGTTTAAAAAAACAAATGTTTCAAATTAACTTAAAATAGAGATATCTCTTTGAAATACAGACATACCTATTTCTATTTGAAATGATATGATAAGCTGTTTTAATAGTTATTCTATAAACTGGATATCTGAATTAATATATTGTATGTAATATATCATAACTCACCATAACTCACCATACTTGAGACCCTTCTAAGCTGTCATACAGCTTCTGCTGGCCCATTTCGATATCTTGTCTTACTCGTTGGTACTGACTCGCCCGGAATGTAGCATGATGGTTGGAACTTTAAGGGGTGCCCGTGCCAATGTTTGTTTAATTGCGACTTGAATATGTTCAGGGAAGGTGCCAAAACCACAGAGTTTGGTAGAGAGCTCCACACATTTATAACACGGTTTGAAAATGCGTTTGCTCTTACATTTAATCTGCAACGCCTTTTGAAGAATTTCAAATCATTTCCTCGAGTAATATGTAATATATTTGATATACTATCTAATTGGACCTCATATAAATAAGATGTCTTATATGTCTAACAAAACATCTTTTATGTCAATTAAAATATCAGACAAAGTATATAAGATATCGTTAATAGGTGTATGATATATCTGATATGCAATAAAGATATATGCTATAACAGAATTGACAACTAAGCTATATGATTTTTTCCAAATATATCAGATATCATACATAGGTGTATAAGGTATTTTATATAGCACAATAGATATTTTATATAGCATATCAGATACCTTACATACCTTTTTAAGATAGCTAATATATTGGACTGAATCAGATAAATGACAAAAGATAGAATAGGCCTACGAAATAAGGATCGAATGAGAGAAACTATGTGAACAGCAAACGCTGGAACTAAAAAAAACCCTGCGAATTGCATGTAGGATTTATTTAGTATTAGATTGATTTTTTTCATGCTCAAATGCGTTCAGCATGAAAATCAAAGTTTTTTTTAACCTCGGGGCTAGGCTGTGTCCGGAAAATAGGCTGTGTGTGAAGCGTTTTACTAAGTACTGCGCTTCATGCCAGAATACCATTAGCGACTACGCAGACCTTTTTAAGGCCTAGTCGTTTGGATGTTTCCAACTCATGGATTCGTTGTTGTTTCTCTTAGCTGCTGTAGCTGAGAAGTATTCATTCAGGCACCCTTCAGCTATCTATACGCAGGGGCGCAGTGGTAGTGTGCCCGACTCATGATCGAAGGGTCCCGAGTTCAGATCCCACCAGGGCCCTAGCGTTGTGACCTTGAGCAATTCACATATCCACAGCTCAGCTTGTATATACAAGTATGTATATAGTCTTATAATGTCGCAATAAAAGCTCTACAGAGCTTATGTTAGTTGTTAATAAAGATAAGCGACAATAAATAAAGATTATTATTAAATAAAGATTATTATTACTACACCCTATGTTAAAAAAGCTGGCATTCTTGATTTGAGGCCCATTTTTCATGTAAGACCGTCATGAAAAGAGGGTTGGTGGGTGGGCTATGTACAGATAGATCTACTACATAATTGAAAATAGTGCCCCTTTATAAGCACTACTTCACAAGACATCTCCTTTCAGTAGCGCTACTTATCCAGACACCTTCTGATACTAGCGCAGCGGCAATAGCGTTACTTCAGAAGACAGCCCCTGATACTAGCGTAGCGGCAATAGCGCTACTTCAGATGACAGCCTCTTCCAACAGCGCAGCGGCAATAGCGCTTTTTCAAAAGACTTACCCTTGTAACAGCACAGCGGCAATAGCGCTACTACAGGAGACAGTCCCTTTTAGTAGCACAGCGGCAATAGCGCTACCTCAGAAGGCATCCCCTTATAGTAGCGCAGCGGCAATAGCGCCACTTTAGAAGACATTCCCTTATAGTAGCGCAGCGGCATTAGCGCTACTACAGAAGACAGCCCCTTTTTTGCGCAGCGGCAATAGCGCTACTTCAGAATACAGCCTCTATTAACAGCGCAGCGGCAATAGCACTATTTCAAAAGACTTCCCCTTGTAACAGCGCGGCGACAATAGCGCTACTTCCGAAAGACATCCCCTTATAGTAGCGCAGAGGCAATAGCGCTACTTCAGAAAACATTCCCTTTTAGTAGCGCAGCGGCATTAGCGCTACTACTGAAGACAGCCCCTTTTTGTTGTGCGGGGCAGTAGGGCTACTTCTGAAAACAGTTTCTATTAACAGCATTAATTGACTCGGGTACGAAACGTCCAGGGCACGAATCGTCTTGCACCCTTTATGAGCACTTATACCTTTTCTCGCTTCTTTTTATGTTAATACATGTAATCATAAAATGATACAAAATTTTCCATGAAAAAAGGATACAAGTTTTGCAGTTAGCATTCTGAAAAGTTATTTTGTACGTCCGAATTTTGGTTAAGGTGGTGATAATCACTGATTTAGGACAAAGACAAAAATCTGCATAAAATACTCAAAATAACACTGATCTTTCCAAAACTTAGCAGATGCCTTCTGTATGTTGTTTCTCATAATTCAGAATCCCAAAATGCAGCATTTGTTAATGTTAAAAAGTGTTTTTATATGAGAAGATCAAAGGGTAATTTTCTGCGAATAAATCTGAAAAAATAATATCATTATTGAAAATATACTTAGTGCTTAGAGTACCTTGTTGCATAATGGAGAGCGTCCTAGCAATTATTTTTCCAAACTCTTTCACACACTATCAGGCTGAGCAGATGAAAAAAGATGCAGTCTGTGTCCATTTTTTTTGTCAAAACACACAGGTGAGACAGGTGATACTATTTTAACAAGGTTGAACAATTTCATCTACACACCACTGATCATGTCAGTAATGAATTATTTATATTGTAGGTGTTAACATAGGTATGCTTGCCTACCCTATATTTAATAAATGTGTCCAGTGTACATTTACTTTGTACATGGTTGAACATTTGAGAAAAAGCTACCGTTTTCATCTGGTCTACATTACAATTTGAGAAAGAGTTGGAATAAATAATTGCTAGGATGCTCTTCATTATGCAATAATGCACCTTCAGCACTACATAAATTTTCAATAACGATATTATTTTTTCATATTTATTCGCAGAAAATTACCCTTTGATCTTTCCTTATAAAAGCACTTTTTTAAGCAGCATGTACGTCTGTTTTGTATTCTAAACTGTAAAGAACAACAAAAGTAAGAAGTCTGCTAACTTTCAGGGAAATACGTTATTTTTTTATGGTTTTATGCAGATTTTTACATTTACCATAAATCACCACCTTAAACAATGTTGCATCCTTAGAGGTGATTTTCTGTGTCTGGTATTTGGATGGGGCGAGCTAGGGTGGTGATATGATGCGTTTGAAAACCTTGCCATGTAACAAAGTCAATATATAAGTGTATGACTCCTTTGAGCACACCGCTTAGGAGGTCTAAGCCTGCCCAGGAATAGTGTGGTTAGGTTAACTGACCGTCCCGACATGACCTTAGTTGTTTACCGTGGACGTTAAGCATCAAATCAACCAACCAACCAACCAACCTTTGAGCTCATTATGGCATTGTGAAATGCATTGTAGACACTTATCAGCTTCATTGTCTGTAAATAAAACAAAATTTATACAAGATGACAGATATTTTATGACTGAACTGTCTATAAATGAACACTTCTGCACCATAAAACGCCCGATTTTCCATTCTGAAGCTTTTATTTTTCTAACTTCATGCGTTCTAAATCTCAAAACTTTTTAGACTTGCATATATCAGTAAGTGTATGTTGACTCTACATTGTTTTGTCGAACCCTCTAGGCGAAAACAAAGCAATATTTTACTGAGAAAACCTAAAAAAAAGGTATGTGTTACAATTTTCATCGTTTTTGGCATAAATACTCCCGGGACTGATTTGGAGATTTTTGATCACGTATACGCTTAGCAAATATATTTTTGCACACGGTAAGCAAACTTTGCATATATGCAAACTTACTCACATATGCAAAGGACGAGTTACACTTTACTATTGCAATGTGCCCACTGAAAAGGCCGATTTTCGAAGGTAGGCAAATAACCTCAAAAACATGCAGAAATGTTAGCTATATGTTTCTAGTTTATTCTGTACGATTTCAGTTTCCCGTATTTTAATGCCTTTTAGGTTAATTTTACGGTTGAATACATGTACTGTCTGCAACTTTTAACATTGAGCCTATGGGAATTTGAACTACCGACGTCCACTATGCATCCAAATTTCAGCTCATCCTACCCTCGTAACCACTACACTTTTTATATATAATTATTCCTCATATCCATATTCATCATAATCGGGTTATATTACAGTGGTTACGAGGGTAGGAGTAAACGAAAAATAAGCTTTTTGGGTAAATTTTCATGTATCCAACACTAGGACGAAAGGATTTATATCAAAATCACAGCAGTTTATTTTGTAACTGATAGAAAATAGAGGCATTATTCGACACAAGACATCTTTCTAAAAGTGTTCACTATGTAGTATGTGTTCGTAATGCCCCTACCAAGTATTCCGTGTGTGTGTGTATGTGCGTGTGTGTGTGGGGGGGAGGGTTCGGGAGGGGGGGGGGGGGGCGCAGCGCTCGGCATGCGTATCGGTATGGCGTAATATGCGTATGTAAGGCGTTAGACTGAATGTCCTCCATCATCATGCTCTGATATAACCTCTGATGTTATAACGTTGCGACGTGGTTAAATGATGTATTCCTCTACCTGAAGCTGATGCATTGTAACATTCTGTGACCTTGAACTTTGGTTAACTAGCTTTGTATGAAAAGTTGCTTGGATGAGCCTTTTCCTTACCTCTTTTGATATATTTCCTGATATTTGATCAGATCATATCCATTAAATGTAGGAACTGCAAAGCATCCATGCACAGTGAGTCTTTAAACTTTATGCATGGACCAGGATTTTCACTTATTTCTCAACACGGTTTTAGGATTTGCAACATAATAACAAATAGTTGGTCAGTCAAACGATGAAAAAAAAATCCTCACAAATCCTCATACTAGTTGTAGGGAACTGTGACATATATTTAAAAGTTCACTGCTCTTTTCTTATATATTCAACATTATATATGCATCATACCAAATACAATGATTTAGTCAGACATTGCAAATGATGTCTTACTATTTGTAAGTCATTGTGACTTGTATTTCAGGATCCATTGAATAAATGTTTTATTTCGAACTAATATTTAATTGAATCTTCGTCGGACTTGAAGTAGTAAGACACTTCAGAACTGCGTCTAATTTGGTACTACATGTAGGTCCCTGTGACCTTAATTTCTTGGTTCACTGATTTTGTTTAATATTTTAAACATCTGTACCCGTGTAGCATCCATAAAAACGTAATATTTCATACGTGTTTATTAATATTTGATATGGTGAAGCTTTCATTATATGTATAAGTAGTGAATAATGCTTAAGAAAAGAAAAAGGTTGAGGACCTTTTCACGCACTTGCCAGAGCACAAGCGTGCAAAGCGTTTCGCCAAGAATACAGCCAGAGCACAAGCGTGCAAAGCGTTTCGCCAAGAATACATTTGCTTAACAATTTCGCAAAAACAAACGCTTTACATGCTTATTATTGTGTTAATAAACACTTGTAAAATCTACTGTTCTGAGGTTTCGTAAAAATTCAAACAAAATTTCTCCTAACTAGATATTTTGAGCGGAAATATCTCTTTTAGACTGTGGATAAGAACCAAAAGGATTATATCTGTCGGATTGGAGGGCTGATATGTCAGCGGAATTGCTGATTATATCGAAAAATCGCAGGTAGTTAGCGTACCCCGTTCAGAACCCCATATGTGATAAACCGGAAGTCACGTGATTATTTATGAAACCGCAAACTTAAAAATGTGCTTATGTAAACTGCCAAATGCCAAGCTTTTATCAACATAAATTTTATCAAGATCGGTCGTGGGCACAAAAACGGCCAAAGTGTAACCCGTCCTTTGTCCATGTGTACGGGGCTTTTTAAAAGAGCCGACGTCACTGCTACAACGGGGTCATGTACAGCACAGTGATGGCAGGGATTGGTTTAAACAGATTTTATTTCAAACTTTTCAATACAAATATACATTGTAACAATGCAAATAATAGGAATGGAACGAGAAAGCACAAGCACAATTATGAAGTTCCTCTCCTTAACTATAACTAATGGCAGGGATTACATATTTACAAGGGCGAAATTGCCCATTCAGTCGCAAAATACGCAGGTGCTTATTGAACTTTAGTCCAACTGCAAACATACCCAACGACGTGAAATAGCTATGGGACTAAACCCTTATTCTTGCCCTCAAGGGGTATTATAAAATATAAACATGTATTTACCCCTAGTTACGTCCCTGTGTCCTGAACTTAAAAAGGTACTTGTGTTCCTGAGGTTAATGCATAGCCTAAACTTTCATGTATTCTGCCATTTTGTCAAAGGGAGACAACTTTAGATATATTGGCTTTCCAGTAAGAAGAGCCCCCACTCGAATGGAGTCTACTCTTAAGAGTTGACTCCCGCACCCCCCCCCCCCCCGTGCTCCCTCCCTCCCTCCCACACCACACACACAGCACACTTCCTACACCCCCAAATAGTAAAATAAAAGCATCGCAAACGACTGCGTGATACCCCGCCACTGCAAACCTTTTTCAAACACAAAATTTTTCCAGATTTTTTTTTCTCTGTATAACCCAGCCTAACCCACTGAACACGGATAAAAGTCTTTGTCATGACAGGACACTTCATTACTCCGATCACTTATAATAAGTTTCCGATAAATCACTTACCACTCTAATCAAATACAGTTCTAGTGATTTTAAACCTGTGGCCATGGGGCAGGGGCAGAAAACCCCTAAAGGGTCAAATTTTAATCACCACAAAAAGCTTTTATTACTTGTATCATCGGATGTAAATTTCTGAAAATCTGTTTTACATGCATTTATATAGATTTTATCATCATTTAATGCATGTATATGGCCCGGAGGCAGGTGGAGATAACTCCCATGGGGTAGATTTGAGCATCACTGGAGGCTTGCATCACTCTGATCATTTGCTGTAAGTTTCAGAAAAACTGCTTCAAACCTCGATTTTATATGGAATTTATGATTTTATACATGTATATAGCCCCAGGGCAGGGTCAGATAACCCCCGATGATAAAATTTCTGTGCTCATACAAAGCTTTTGTTACTTAAATCATGTTTGTGAAGTTTCATCATGGTGCTCCAAGTAGTAAAGGAACTAGAGGCCAGAAACCATTTTTTTGTACATTGACAGGCGCCATAAAGTTATCTGTCAGAAATTATCGAAATCTGCCCATTAACAATCCCAAGCGAGACATTCTTGGTACAAATGAATATGCAAAATTTGGAGGAAATCCGTTAATAAATACTTAAGTTATGAACGGAAACGAAGTGCGGACGGACGGACGGACGCACGTACTACGGACGGACGGACACACGGACGGCCAACGTGAAAACATAATACCCCGCCAATAACGTGTGGCGGAGTATAAAAATCAAAGGGGCTTTGGGAGATCGCCAAAAATTTCTTCCCTACAGGAAGCTTTTATTAACCTTAAAATAATGCCTTCTGCACATATCAGAATTAGGATTGTTTACTGGTGATACGTCCACGGTCCACAATCATTCACCAGGTTAAAAGTTTATGACATGTGCGTAGGCTCTTCCGAGGGCTATTCACTTTCTCTTTCTTTCTATCACAAAAATTTTCGAAAATGTTTCTATCGCACACGGTGTAATACTTAACTTTTGGAGTAACTTCCCCTGGTTACTTCTTTTGGCTTGAAGTTAAAAACAGATGGCTGCACCGAAAACAAAAATTGTACAAATTAATTAACGATTTTACTGCATTTTCATTGTCTTTTGCACATCAAATGCCGATTTTATAGAAGACACAGATAAACTTGATCGGCGGCCTTTACACTGCCCATAGATTGGTGCCTGTGGCAGGCGATTTGTTAGCTATTTCAAAGCGTTTTTGACCTACTTTAGAATCCTCACAAATTGACAAAAACAATTAGAACTTCTTGATCAGTTGATGTGCAGCAGTCTGTCAGACTGGCTGTATTCACTATTTTATACTTGACCAGACCCAACAAGTAATTGACTCGAGCAATGGAGGAAATTACTTTGAAACCACTCAGTGCTCCTGATGCAAAGCCAATAAAGATTGTGGATGAGAAGACTGTTATAGGCCGAGGCCCATTTTTACAGGTAAAGAAATAAAGTCGGATATAACCAGTGACACACGTCATGGTATACCAGGATAATATGCAAATTCGTCAAAAGTTCTAGCAGCCCCAGTAAAATGAGCCTTCTCTGACTAACAAAAGCCTGATATTTTTTTATTGGCGGCTTTTAGCGTCAGAGGACATAAGCATTGAAAAATCCCAAATTGTCAGTGCTTGTATTCCAGCCTCTATTGGCATCATATTATGGAGTTTTCTTCTACATAATATCCTAATTTCAATAGGAGAAAAATATTTTTACCTGATGATATGATATCTCTTATTCATGAAATAATCTACAACTGAAGAACTTTTCTAACGAAACTTCTAACAGCAATATATTTTGGTGACAAGACTGATACTGATCCAACAAAAACATGTTTAAAATGTATATACAGGTAATTAAATGCAGAGAGCCAGATAAGCTTCGTATTTGCGTAAAATACGGACCAAAAAAGACAAAATACGAAGTGTCTTGAAATTTCAATCGTACCAAATACGGTAGTCATTTCTCAGCTTACGAAAGCAGCTCAAATGTGCTACGTATTTACGCTATAGCATGCGCGGTCAGCCGTTTTTCAATAGCCAGAATGTTACCTATTTTTAGCATTTACTAATCATTGCTTCAGCGCATGCGCTGTCTGAGCATGCGCAGTCAACATTTTTCCGAAAACAGAAAGCACATGGTACCTATTTTCAGCATTCTCTTTTCGGCTTTTACTGGTCGTTTTTATGAATAGACCGGGAACAAGCATGAGTACTGGAATTTACCGAGCGCTAGCCAATCGCTAAATTGCACATGATCTTTCCGGTCGATTGTGTAGGTACTTTCATTTTCGTTGAACAAACATGTTGCAAAAAAACGTCTCTGTTACTTGACAGAACAGTCAATAAATGGCCCCACCTGGTTGTGCGAAGCTGGAAAACTTTGGCTTCGGCAAGCCAGTGGTTAATTCTACTGAACTCTAGCCAGCAAAGATCAGCCGATCGTCCCCTGATGCGTGGTAAAAGGAAAGCAAAACACTGTCAGGGTCGGTAACGGGTCGTTTCGGCCCAATTCCCTTTCGGCCCCGGGTCGTTTCGGCCTTATTCCCGTTCGGCCTGGGTCGTTCCTGTTGTCCAGAGTTTTAAGCAAGAACCCTGGACAAGAACAAGTAGACTGACATTTTGGGAGACCAGTTTTGCGTTAAAAAGATACTGAACAACCATTGGATCTCAGGAGTACCGATACTGAAAGGACTCATCAGGATACTGAAAAGGTTAAAATTCTGTTTGGTAAATACTGAAACCACTGTAAAAATTATCTGGAGCTCTGTAAATGTTATATAACATGCAGCAGATAAGAAAACTGCTGTTTTTATAGGATAGAAAATATTGCTTACATTGACATAAATGCTGCAACCGTGCAGTAGAGGCAGATTTGAGGTTTTTGACTGCTAATGTACTCTTACCATTCACACAATGTAAAAAAGTGAAAAGGCCAGAGAAGGCTCTGATTACAGCCCCAGTAGTTCAGTAAGACAAGCGTTCCAGACCCGCTGGAGGCAGAACTCTTTCCAACCGTAAATAGGGTTCCATTGCACACAGTCTTTTATTAATCCCCTTCTTTTGTCCTGATGTGACTGAAATACTGTTAAAAAGGACATAAAATCCATACATCAAAAGTTATTGCAAGACTGATGGAAAGTGAAAAGTTCCTTTCTTGCACAAGTCAGTTTAGTAGTAATATAAATTATACTCAAGAATTCCATGGACTTTGATGTTACTCTATAATTTTACTTAATAATAGCATTCCAATAGCTAGCTGGCAGGAGACTTTTAGGTCTCCTGCTGGCCAGCTGGCAGGAGACTTTTAGGTCTAGTGACAGCTGGCTGGCAGGAGACCAAAAAGTCTCCTGCTAGCCGACTGGCAGGAGACCTCGCCTATAAAATATGCTGATTTCTGGCTTTCCTGTTTTCATACTTTTCCTTTTCTGCTGTCTCAGAGACATAGTGATCAAGTGTGATTGAGTCTCTCAAAGAACAGATACATGTAGAAAAATGAAGAAATTGGTTCAGTCTGTCTATTCTACCAAGATATTTTGGAGTTGTAATTGGGAATTGTCAAGCTTCTAGTCCATTTATTAATTTTTTGTCATTTGATGGTGAAAAGTGGAGTTACAAATAAAGAAATAAAAGGTGTATGGCTTTTTATAAAATTTTGTATGAGTGTAGTTATCTGCTATTAGAATATGTATGGGGATGTCCATATGACTGCCATGATGTCTCTTATCCTCTGATGGTCACACTTTTTGCTCACACATCTGACAGAACAAGAGCCCATTGTAAAGGATATAGACTAAACACTTGTAAGCCCTCTAAAGTCAGTTCAAATTCTTATTGTAGTCTGTTCAGGGGCTTATGTTTTTATTGGGTACATGTCTGTATGTTGCTGTTCTGTCGACTTTAATAGTATAGAACTTATGTATTATCATCATCTAAATGAGTGTTTTTTTGTGTGTGTGTTTCAGGTCACTGACAAGCGTGTGTCAAGAAGCCATGCTGTACTTGAAGTGAAAGATGGAAAGCTGTATCTTACTCCTGTAAGTAGTCATTTGCATGCCCAGTGCTCCAGATAAGAAGGGGTAATAGGAATTTTCTATATCTCTGCATAAAAAAACATGTTGTGGCCCCTCATTAGAACCAATTTGCTGGGACAGTTCTAATGGTAGTGTTTCTCCTGAAAGATTTACAACAGGGTACTGGGATATTCTAGATAAAAACTCACTTCTTTTTCTCCGTAGATGCTCTATTCACATCATATAACCTCATTTCATTGTAAGAAAAATAGTTTGAGTGAGCTCAGTTAGCCCATTATAATGTTATACTTGTAACATAAGTTGTTTAGAGCAAGAAGAGTTATTAAGCTGAATGGGTACACATTCAAAGGAAGCCACTCTTCTATTTTGATAGTTGCTTCCCTTTCTAGATGGTGTCAACTCTTAAAGGAAAGAATTTGATACTCTCGGAACAAATTCTGTCCTTGACTCCTTGAAGAGTAGCCCTAATTTAGGAGGGGGTTTGTCATAAAGGGAAGCAAACAAAAAAAAAAAGTTACATGGACTCATGAAAGTTGTTTCCCTTTGTAAAATACACCTCAAATCATTTCAAATAAAAAATCATAGGATTGTGTTATTTAGACCTTTAATAATGTTTCTTTTGCAGACTCACACTAACCCCTGCTTCTTCAAGAAGTCACTGAAGGCTGCTGTTGAGATTCTGAAGAAAGATGAAAAAAGACTGCTGTATAATAACCAGGCTTTTGGTCTCCTACCTGACAGTTTGTTCTTCCAAGTTTGCTGTCCATCTGTACAGAATGGGACTGACAAAGAGTAAGTATCACAAAACCCTTATAAGGAGACTATCATCATGCAGAGCTCCAGATAAGGTGGGATATTGAGGATAATTCTAAGAGAATTTTCTCATTTTTTATTGAAAACATATGTTGTGACCCCTCATTAGAACCATCTCACATATGTTGTGACCCCTCATTAGAACCATCTCTGTGAGATGGTTCTGATGAGGGGTCACAACATATGTTTCTATGGAGAACTATGGAAATATTTTCCTAAATTGTCTTATTTACCCTTTCTTACCTGGAGCAGATGATAATGTAATGAATCTAATGCTACTTTTTGTTTTGCCATTGACTAGCAAAACAGGAAGGCATAGGTATTCTTATAAGATGGATCTAGATTTTTGGGATTGTTTAGGAAGGGAAAAAAATGTCTTATAACAGAAGAAATATGGTATCTCATAGTTACGGCTATGAGAATTAAACTGCAAACTTCCTTATAAAACAGGTGTGAAGTCAATGTGTCATGTCCTTAAAGCTTATCCTTTGAGAGAAAATGTCAACAAGTATGAAATCAACATTCAAACTGCTCCTGCTGTAGTTGGATGGACTTGTGGCTATTCTTTTATCAAGTTAAACATACACATGTATTGAGTAGTTACATGTATTGAGTGTGAAGTTATATTGAGTGTTTTTCGATAAATTATAGGTGATTGTCATATATTTGACCCCTTCATGATGCACATAATTGAAAGTTTTGCATGCCTTTTTAATTGCTGTTAGTAATATGAACACTTAAAATGCGCTGTTAGCCAAGCCACATAGCACAAAGGTCTGTGGTTCGATACTGGGTCCGGCCACTTACTTTCCTGGAGATTGATTCCTTCCACTAATTCAAGAAGGGCAATTGTCAGTTACTGATGAAAATATCATTGCACTTAGTACTGGTTAACCAGTTAGGAGGTCTAAGCCTGCACAGGAATAGTGTAGTTAGGTTAACTGACTCTCCTGACATGACCATAGCTGTTTACTGTGGATGTAAAGCAACAGCACAACAACAACAATCGGTGCAAGACATCATACTTTGTGACTGTATGTCTCTTTTTATTCCAGCAGTGGCAAGGAGGAAACAGATGAAGAAGTATCAGGTGGGCTTCAAGTTACTGTGTAATGGTACAATGGCATGTTTTTCTTCCATTTTTACGAAGGGAAACAACTTTTGTGACATTCAGTTTGTGCTTCCCTGGAGGATGAGACCCTTCTATGGAGAATTTATGTAACTATAGGCAAAATTATAAGACACACAATCAAATGTTTAACCTTACTACATGTACTTTGACAAAAATTCTCCATCTCATTCATTGATTACTTGAAATTAGCTAACGTGGAGTCTTGAGACGGCATGCCCATTCACGTACTGCAGTACGTGTTTCACATAAAGAAACTGCCCTGCATGCACAAATTCTTTCATAAATACGAGCAAACGTGTACTGGAAAATTTGGTGCTAATACCAGTGCGAGGGGCATGTGCCACCAGATCGATAGTAGAGTCTAAATATAGAAATTGGAAGTCCAATTTCGTTTCTAAATTAGGAATCAGCCATTTTCGTATCTGATGGACAGTGCCGAATGCACTTTCCCTGTTGCAAACTGCACTGAGACAGAATGGAAATGACTTATTCTGATGTTGTCCAATCACAAACAAATGCATGTAGTAGCACTACGTGGGTAAAACTGTATTGTAAAACTGTATTCCCAATCAAATTGGCGCAGACCAATTTATCAGCAGCCAAAACGCAAAGCACAGAACATGTTTCAGAACATAATCATATACAATGCCCCATTGGCACGGCAAACTAAACTTCAGGAAGGGGAGCATGAGTCAGGACCAGGCAGTCAAGGTTGTGACTGGAAAGGCACATCAAAGTCGGGAACACTGCAAATAATGGGAAAAATATTCAGCCAGTCTATGGAGGTTTCATTGTCTCTAAATTTAAGGTACAAACACCAATTCCTGGCTTCAAAAAAGTTCTTCCCTCAAATTTTTTGCTTGTACTTGCAAATGTCAGCCCCTGGGGGTGCATGCACCCATAACAAAACTATGTGTGAGCATGCTGGGAGAGTTTAAGGACTGCATTTTAATCAGCAGGTAGTTAGATCAGTGTTCCGGATGTACAAGCATGTAATACTCATGTCAGTATAACTAGTTCTGGAGTTCTAGAGTAAGAAAACATTTTGTTTGTGCAATGCTCCTTATTGAATCTATAAAGCCTTTACCATAAAGTATTTAAGCATTGCATCAGATACTTCAGAGCAAACAGTGAAGAACCAGATCAGACTGTTCCTTAAGGAGCAGTCTGATCAGGGTCTACGCTGTTTGCCATTCCATCTGCATCTTTTGGACCCATTAATGCATTGTAAAACCTAGTTCATTTTCTGGACAATTACGGTAATTTTTTGATTGCAGAATCGGAAGAAGAGGAACCAAAAGAAAAGAAGAAACCACTGAAAATCAAAGTAAATATTGCAAAAATATTATAAAGGATCTTACATGAGTGCTCATGTATTATTGAATTTATTAAACGAGTTGGGGAAAAAGATAAGATGCGAGGCTATGCCGAGCATCTTATTGTTTTCCCCAACAGTTTAATAAATTCAATAATACAGGAGCATGAACGCAAGATTCTATATATCATATGACACTAAAATCACATTTTAAGGGCAAATTTTGCAGTAAAACGTCACAATTTCGCTTCTAGAAATTGCGACGTTTGCATGGACGTCAACGCATAACGTGACGACGTAATTTGCATATTTAATCCACTAGTGGATTATCGTTTTTAATGCATGGCTTTATTACACTCTCAGATGTGACGTCATATGATAAACCTTTATTATTTAGCGATAAGACGGTAACATTTTCCCTCTCTAAAATGACACCAAATGTAAAAAAAAAATCCTGTTGATTTTGCATTAAGATTAGGTTTTCCCTTCCAAAACAGTCCCAAAAATCTAGATCCGTCAAAGATGGATCTAGCTTTTAGGGATTGTTTTGAAAGGGAAAACCCTATGGTGCCCTAACTTTCAGGGTACCTGAGCCAGAAATGTGGCATCACATTAGTATTTTTTCAGTCTGATAGTTCTAATAGATGGATACAACATAATGTTTTAAGGAGGTTGAAGCAAAAGTAGTCAAACTCCTCTCTGTATTAAGCTTTCTGTTACAGGGTAAGAATATAATCATGTTTCTTATGTTCAGATCCTGCACAATGCTGAAATATTAAAAGTGAATAAGAGCACTTACAGGGGAAGGAATTCAGCCATTTTCATTTTAACTGCCTTTCTGAATTGGGGTCAGCTTTAAAGGGAAAGAAGACCTCATTCTTGAAAGCCTTCGCTATCCAGGGAAACAAACAGGAAGTCACAAAAGTGATTTCCCTGTATAAAATTGGTGGCCAAAAAAATGAAAGCCATATTTTTATGATTGCTTATGTGGATTGGCCTTCAAGTTCTTTATTATGGAGGTAAAAACTCATAAGAATTATAATTGTTATCAGTGCTCCAGATAAGAAGGGGTAACAGAGATAATTCAGGGATAATTATCCATATTTCTCCATAAAAAACATATTTTGTGACCCATCATTAGAACTGTCTCGTTGAGACGGTTCTAATGAGGGGTCACAACATATGTTTTCGTTAAGAAATAAAAAAAATTACCTTTGAATTATCCTCAATACCCCCTCTTATCTGGAGCTCTGTGTTATGTTTTAGCATCAGCCATCACTAGGCAGAGCTTCTCTAGAGAAGAGAGATCTGTTGATGCCATTGGACAAGAAACGTAAATTGCCCAGCTGGATGATACAGATAGCAAAGAACCCACCCCCTGGACTCCACCCTGCTCCTGCGGCTACCCCTGTCAAAAGACCAGGTACTGTTTTCTTGTCTTCTGCAAACCAATTTTAGTAACTTTCACTGACAAGAAAAAATATGGCATAATATGTTTCATCATTTCTATCTACAGACCATGATTGGTTCTGCCATCAGAGAAACAAGCTTATAACATAAACTAGAATGGAGCACCTGACTGTTTCCAGTTTTATAACATTAATAATTAGATGCTTAATAATAATAACCCTCTATGGAAATATCTGCAGTCAGTATGATTTCTTTTCGGATGGGTCAGAACTGAGCTGTCTATGAAATCAGCTTGAACCCTGATATTTTCATATAGGGTCAGTAATTAACCGTTTAATTGATTTTTGGAGTGGAGAACTTAAAAATGTTGAATCAAAAGAAATTGGCACATAAGTTTGCTTCTGACAACATCAGGGTGTTTGTTCACTGTTCGCATTTGGCTCAGAACAGCTAAAGATGAAGACATCTGCAGCAAATTGATGTGCCTAGGATGCATCTGTCATCTGATACCTAATTAATAGATATGTATGATGTCAGTTTTTATGCCCCCAACTTTGGAGAAGTTGAAGGGCATATTGGTCTGGGCCTGTTGGTCAGTCTGCCCGGCCATCCAGACTGCTTCTTAGCAGGATCCTAATATTCGACATAAAGTTACAGATCAAGGTGAAGATGAACTGATTAACTTTTGAGCATATTTGGTAAATTTTTAATTTAGTTAATACCCTTATGCAGACAAAGGCATTTTATATAGGAATAAGCTTGTGAACAGAATATCTGAAGAACCCCATAAGCTGTGATCTTTATATGATTTGCATACAGTTATAGGCCAAGAGTAAGATGACCTTACTAACTTTTTAGTCTATTTCATAAATTTTTGGTTGAGTTATCCTTTTTCGGACATAGGCATTTTGTATAGGAACAAGCTTGTTTGACCAAATTCTGTTTATAATTATCTTTTCATACAGACCATTCCCTTCAATGACCAGTCCCGTTTTTGGTCAGGCATATGGTTGGGGGCATAGTGTTTAGTAACCCATTTTCTAGTTCGTATTGAAATTTATTCATAGTAAACACTTTTAATATGAAGATGAAGCAAGTGTGCTGTTATTGAACCTCTAATATTTTATGACCCAAAACATTGGGACAGCATTGCCATTCTGTCTGCAAGTTTCCGGACAAAACACATCGCTGAATAGTAAAATCAGCTTGATCAAGCTTTAGGATACCGTATACAAGATAATTTTCGCGGTGTTCCATTTTTCAACGTATTTCGCGGTCACTTAGAAACAGCGAATATTAAAGTCGCAAACTAATTTCCTGTTTCTTACAAAGTATCATTAGGAGACACAGCGTCCATACATTTTGATTCTGTTTGTTTCGGTAAAGTCTGGTACTTTTCATTTGAGCCAGTTCTTTCATTAACCTGCGGCCGCAGGTTAATGAAAGAACTAGCTCAAATGAAAATCAAGCAATTTTGATTTTTGGGCATGTTGCTAACCGCCAAAATTAAAAATCGTGAAAATTAATGTTTATGTTTTTGCTCCCCAACTGCGAAAATTTGAACCAGTGAATTACCGCGTATACGGTAGTTGCATTAAAATAATTGGTTCAAGTGTGCCAATGTTTAGAGTAAGCATAGTAAATTTGTCCCACCTGTGAGCAGAAAGCAAGATATTTGTAGTCCCCAAAAAATTTGAAAAATTGGGAGTTAAATAATAATTACCATAATTGTCATATAATGGAACAATTGTTTATAAAGTACATTAATGTTTCTAACAGATGCAGATGCAAGGGCAAACAGAATAGATCTCGATTACACTGCTGCTTAAGGAGTTGTCTGATCTGGGTCTACACTTTGTGCTAACTACCCATCCCAATTTTTATTTTTTTAGGGTACTTTTTCTAGCATTTGTGTGGCCACCAGATATCTTGTTTAGCTCTATTTCTGTGACAATTTGCAAACAAGTGAGGCATTGCATTTTACAGAACTTGTTATTGAAAACTATTATTTTTGTACTTTTTACCAGTTGCCAAATCTCCACCAAAGCCTGCAAGAGCACGACCTAAAAAGACGGAAAGTGAAGAAGATGAAGATTTTGACATGGAAGAAGAAGAGAGACAACAGAGAACTCCAGCAAAGAAAGCAAAGAAGAAATATAAACCAGAGAGTGAGGAGGAGGATTGGGAGGAAGAGGATGAATATAAACCGAAAAAATCTTCACGGCGAGGAGGTGGGGGTAGCCCCGTTAAGGCTAGGAAAAAGGTATGCATGATGACATTAAGGTGGCTGAAGTGAATTTATGCTGCCAGTTTTGTTGCCCCTGCCTCAGCAAGGGGCAGTATAGGAGTCCAGTTTTCCGTTCACAAATACCTCTGACCTGGCATATAAGTTTCTTGCATACTGTGATACCTACAGTCATCAAACATGGCATGAAGTTTGTTCTTAGGATGATCTACAGGACCAATGCACTTATTTCTACACTTGATATATATTTCACACTGCTGACTTGCTAAAATTTTCATCGGAAATAACCTCGACCCAAACATTTTAAGTCCATTTCTCTCATATTATGATGCCTACAACTATCAAACCTGGAATGCTGTTTCTTCTTTGGATGATCTCAAGGATTAATGCCCTTATTTTCAGCCTTGACCTATATTTCATGCTCTGCTGTCTCCATAAAATTTTACATCCAAATTGCCTCAACCCTAGCACCTTTCAGAGCCAATTCTTTCCTTTAGGATAGAACCCTTTTGGAAGGGTCTTGTTGCCCAGGGAAGCAAACAGCAACTTTCAGTTGTCCCCCTTTGCAAAATGTCTGAAAAACATGGAAATGAACCCATACACTTAAAAGCAAACAATTTACTACCAGTCAGGAACTGTATTTTTCTTCTAAAAGTAGCCCCTTCTAGAATGGGGACAAGAATTTTAGGTTAGAGTGATTTCCCTTGGAAGAGTATCCATTTACCTTAATTTGTTGTTTTCCAGGCTCGTGATTCCAGTGAGGAGGATTGGGACTCAGATGAATCACCTAGAAAGAAACGAAAGAAAGAGAAAAAGAAAAAGAGGTCAGCAGTCAAAGTAGGGAGACGGAGAAGGCATAGTTCAGATGAGGATGGGCCCAGCACATCAAGACCCACAAGGGCTGCTAGAACCAAAAGGGCCAGTTATGGTATGTACCCTCTGAACTGAAGCTTATTCCAACCTTCAACCATAGATAGATGACTGAAATTTACTCTTCAGTCTTTAAATTTGGACATCTCTGTTTATTAGAAAAGGATTGTTGAACAGTCTGAGAAAGAATAGCAGAGGTTTCTTATCAGGACCTAATTGTTCAAAGCATTGTTAGCTTTACACAGTCATTAGTCAAGGATTGTTTAAGTCTTCTAACACATACAACCAAGTGTGCTTAAATTTTGGCTGAAAAAAAATGTGAGGAGCAAAAGCTCAAAATGTTTTGACAAAAATTGCAGTGGGTTTGAAAATGTAATGTCTTGTAAAATATTGCTGTTGTTAGTGTTAAACAGCTGGGTCATGTTACACAATACTGAAAGAGTTAATGTGTTATGTTGGTGATACTTGTAACCTTATACCCTTCTGTGTAGGCATTGCTACAGAGCCTCCGATCTTACTACCGTTTTGTCTCCCCTGTGTAGTAGAAGCAAGATATAGGTATTGCTTTTTAGGTGGTGTCAGCTGAAACTTTTGTCAAGTTTTCCCGATGAAAGGCTTATATAATGACCAATGTTGTCTCTAATAAAGAGGCCTCCCCTACTAATTGTATCCCCTTCCTTCTTTTATCCATAACTAGTTTTCCTTCATAGATTTTTGATTTTGTATTCAGAAATGATGGACTGTATACCTTGTTAACACAGTATATTTTTCAACTGTTCTATTTAGCCATATTCAGCTGACATGTAAAACATCTATCAGAAAGGGAGGCATTTCAGTTCATTAAAGATGGCTTGATACACTTTCTGACAGGGAAGCAACTCTAAGGTTTTCACGCTTGCCTCTCTTAACTGCATAATGACATAATTGAAGGGCAATAGTGCAGTTGGTAGTGGGCCAACTCATGATTAAAGGGTCAAATCCATGTGTCGAATTCAACCAGCCTTGCACTGTGACCTTCAGCAAGTCACATAGGGGTAATAAATTCTGTACAGCTTAGCTTGTATATATGTAAATAGTCTTGATAAATGGCAATAAAAGCTATATAGAGCTAATGTTGGTTGTTAATAAAAAGAAGCGACAATGAGAAAATAAATATTATCATTATATTATTTACACAAGGCATTTGCTAACTGTTTGAAGCCCTGCTTTCAGTAGAGGATTACGTGATGCCAGAGGAGTTTTCTGATGAAGACGATCTTCCAAAGGGCAGTCTATCAAAAGAAGAGGACAGTGATTTTGTGATGGAAGAGGATGATGAATCAGGGAGTGATTGGGAGGCATCTCAGAGGTCTCAGAAGTCTAGAAGCAAGGTGTGTAAATTAAAGGTCATGTATGGGCTCCAATGTGCCGCCATTTTCTCAAAAGGACTCAACTTCTGTTACATCCTTATGCTTCCTTGAGTTGCAAAGCCCTTAAAGGAAAGGGGTCTACTCTTACAGGGAAGAATTTGCTCCTTGTGCTCCTAGCAGAGCAAATTCTTCCCTTTAAGCAATGATTCCTACTGAGAAGGGAGGCAAAATGAAATAGACAGAGTATTGCCTCAAAAGTGTACTCATTTACCTTGGATACGGTGATTGTCAGTCAAAGATCTGGGAAATGATGCACTTTGATAATTTCTATCGCCTGCAATTAGCAGACACTAGACATACAGTCGAACTTCGATGGCTCAAACTCGCTGGGACCACCAAGCCGAGCCATTGAAGACCAACTCACAAGGTCCAGCCGTATGTATTATGCTTTCTATCGTAGCAAGGGTGACTTCCTGTTTATTGATCAGTCATAATTAAAGCCACTCGGTGCCAGCAAAAATCTCCAATCTGGGTATCCCTCCGTTGCCGGGTCTTTCACCAGATTGCTCGGAAGCTGATGTACTCTCTGACATGACTGCAGGAGTGAATGATGGGCCCTAATTTTGTTACGTATTTAAAGGCAAAGATGTAAATTTTGGCACGTTTTACTCAATTTCGGTGTTTAAATAGATAAGACCAAGCTATACAATCAACTTAAATTGACAACCACTCAGCATTAATCGACTGACCAGTTGATCAAAGGGCGGCTTTAATTGAGCTCGCGCCAATCAAGTATACCTGTGGTTTCGGCAAACGCTTTGTCAATATCAAAGCGTCTTATGACAATGATCAAACGTGTGACTGTTACTGAAATGGAAATTTAGTGCGAGCCATCAGTGGTTTTTTACATAGAAAATGTACCCTAGGGACCGGGTTTGGGGTTGAGGCGCTCGAGCCATCGTAGTTCGAGCCAAAGGTCGCAGGTTAAGCTGAAATGAATGGGAGTTTTGCCGGGACTGGAAACACAGTTCGAGCCTTCTGAGTTCGAGCCAGTGAAGTTCGACTGTATGTACTACTTTTCCTTTCGGCGTTGGCAGCATCAAAATTTTTTTTTAGGTCACTGCTTTGTGACAATGCACTGACAGTCGAAACACCACCTTCCTCAAAATTCATGTTTGATAATGTTTTCATGCACATCAGATAAGGATATCCATGTGTTTTACCTGTACCAACAATTCTTTCTTATCTGACATATGTTATCTCATCCAATACTGGCAAAATCTCAGGCGAATATCATATGAGCTGTGACATGACAAAACCCAACAAAGTGGCATCTTCACCCAGTAAAGACTCAGATCAGCCTGGGCATCCGCCCAGTCTGATCAGAGTCTTGGCTGTGCACTAAAAGGGTAGCTAAAGGTATAAGCTGGGTCCATGTGAATGCCCAGGCTGACCGGAGTCTTCGCTAGGCGCTCATGCCATTTTGTTGGTTTTGTTTAGTGGCGGCTCATATGTATGCGATGCATTGGTCATAAAGGAGGTCATATATCTACATTAGCTCTGGCATCATCTAATTC
The DNA here is from genome assembly GCA_963989385.1 of Ctena decussata. Lineage (NCBI taxonomy): Eukaryota > Metazoa > Mollusca > Bivalvia > Lucinida > Lucinidae > Ctena > Ctena decussata. The sequence goes on from OZ022499.1 coordinate 70,984,971, forward strand.
TCAACTCAAGTAGCTTTGGTTGCACAAACTATGGCATTGTAAAGAGGGCAAACTGACATCAACCTATGCCAGGCTGGCTGTTAATGAAAAGAACTGAACCTCAGTCTTCAAAGCTTTGGCTTCTTTCAGGTTGCAAAGAAACCTCTCAAGACATTTAAATTATGCATTTTAAGAAGTTCTGTGTTATGATAAAATGTTGTGAATTGAAAGATGTGCAGGGAAAAGTATCTATCATGGGCATGAGAGGCAGCATTTAGAAGGGGAGTAGATATGTAAATGGCAGAGTTTTTTCCTCGTGAAGGTGTATTCATTCACCTTAATTACTATTTGTTAAATGTTTGTGAACACCTCTGAATTTACTGTGCACAAAAATGTTAATTTGTAATTAATTTGAAGGGTAAAAACAGAGGTACTCCAAAGAGACAGTCATCAAGACGGGGTAAAAGAAAAAGTTATGCAGACTCAGATGAAGATTTCTCAGAGGATGAATATGTCCCGAGGTCTTCGAAAAAAAGAGGAGGTTCAGCAAAGAAAGTAAAGAAAAGGAAGCGAGACTCAAGTGAAGAAGAAGAAGAGAGTGAGGATGATTATAAACCGAAAGCAAGAGGCAGAGGGAGTGCAAAAAAATCAAAGAAACAAAAGGATATCTCAGAATCAGAAGAAGGTATGTCTTATAGGAATGCTTACAGTTGTTATACCGCAGATATTGAGACACTTGTACTAGTGGAAGTATCCTGAAAACACTGGATATTCTAAATGATATATGAGCCACGACACGAGAAAACCAACAATGTGGTTGTGCGCCCAGCGCAGACTCAGATCAGCCTGGGCATCCGTCCAGTCCGACCAGACTCTTAGCTAAGCGCTTGAAGGGAAGCTAAGGGTCTAAGCTACCTCCATGCGGACAGCGAAGACTCTGATCAGACTGGGCGGATGCCCAGGCTGATCTGAGTCTGCGCTGGGCGCACAACCACATTGTTGGTTTTGTCGTGTCGCGGCTCATATGAAAAGTGAGACTGACTCAGAATGAGTACCAGTAAATTTCTACAACCAAGTAGGCTAAAATATTTAGGTTATTACATGTCTTGTGTCGCGGTACAGGTATATCGGCCCATACAGCTCTATATTGGCCCGAGGGTCTTTAGGCCTGAGGGCCAATGTGGAGCTGCCGGGCCAGTGTGTCCGGCAATGCAACACTAGACATGCCATAACCATTTGTACGAGTGGGCCAATATGGTTCTGCACCAGCAGGCTTTATGTGGGGAAAGGAATCACAAGCCATATTGGCCTGTATATCCAGGATATTTGTTACTATATTTAGTAATGCATGTAATAATGAAAATACCTGGATGTTTAATAGAAAAGCAATCATTTCACATATCATGTCAAATTATTTCAGATGTGTTGTGTTTTGAAAGAGATGTGCATTGCACAGGTTTTATTGAGAGTCATCATTTAACCTGTATGACTTATACCTCCTCAAATCAAAAGATTTTGAAAAAAAAAAAATGGGGATACATGATATGCTAGTGAGCTCTTTTCTGATAAACATCCTTGTATTTCCATTCAATATTGCAGCCCAAATCTGAGTAGCAGGAATTTAATCATATCCAAGTAATTCCCACAATTCATCTTTAAATGTATATTTCAGTTTGAAAAATCCAGAGTTTAAATTTCGAAGATTTTAATTTTTATGGGAGGGCAATGCATAAAAATATTTACTGGTGAAATGACAGGCAGTGCAGACCATGATCAGACTAAAAAGAGAAATTATATGAGAATTAAAGGTTTGAGAAAATCACACTACTTTTCCATTGTTTGAATTTCAGATAGTATCTCACTTATATATAAGAGGAGTATGGCATACAATGTATGCCATGCTCCTCTCAGATTATAAGTGAGATGATGCCATAGGTCAGTAACCATAGCAACCATGGAACTACCAACTGTTTTGCCTAGTACCTTGCCAGAATGACATCTCAGTGACGTCACTTAGACATCAATATGGACTCGTAGTTGCTATGGTAACAGGCCTATGAAGTCATTGGTGTTGGAGCATGGCAAACAGTGTATGCCATGCTCTTCCAATTTTTCAGTGACATTACAAACTGAAAATTTTTCAACAGAAACTTCAAATTTTCTCAAAGAACTCTTCTCAAGTAATTTAATTCCGTGTGACTAAGGAGCAGTCTGATCTTGATTTTTAGGACCATTATGATCTTGGTTCTCACGAATATATTTATTCTCCAATAAGACAGGAATATTTCCACTCCAAAATGGCCGCAGATATATGAAACACTTTTGTATTAATTATGCTACATGATGTTTTTCATTCCTTCCAAAACAGAAGATCCAATAACTGAAAAACTCTCTCTGTCAGTGCAGCAATAAATGGGCACGGTTTCAAATCTGAGTAGGTTAAAGGAAGCAAAAGGAGAGGATGGACTCATCTTTCAAATGCTGTGCTTGAGAAACATTGGGTCTCAAAACTTTGACCAAAACATATAATGCTGACACTGGTGCAGACTATGATGCCAGCACAACAATAGCACTTTTGTATGTATGTACAGACAAGCTAATATGTAATTGTCTTAAGGTAGACGAATAGTGAATAAAAATATTGGTGGGGCATTCATTTCATTATACCAGCTGATTAACCCAAAGAACTATAAAACATTTGGATAAAAAAAGAAAAATTTTCACCGTTTTGTTTTCCTAAAAAACAAACTTTTGTATTTATACATACTTTTTGTCCCCCGCCTTTTCGAAGAAAAGCGGAGGGACATAGTTTTCGGCATTCCGTCATTCCGTCCGTCCGTCCTTCCGTCCGTCAGTCGTTCCGTCCGTCCTTCCGTCCTTCCTTCTTTCCTTCCATCCTTATTTCCGTCCTTCCGTCCCCCTAATGTAGTAGGTACCTTGTGTGCGCAACTCCTCCTACAGTTTTATGCTGATTCTTTCGAAACTTTACAGATGTTTTTGTCATGGTCTGAAGATACGCATGTGGTTTGGATATAATTCTGAGATTATTTTTTGTCACTTTTTCCATAAGTTGAACTTAGAAATTTTTAGGCATTTTTACTATCAAAGTGACTAGATAGTGGGTACCTTGTGTGCGCAACTCCTCCTACAGTTTTATGCTGATGCCTTTGAAACTTCACAGGTGTTTTGGTCATGGTCTGAAGATACGCATGTGGTTTGGATATATTCCTGAGATTATTTTTTGTCACTTTTTCCACAAGTTGAACTTAGTAATTTTTTAGGCGTTTTTAGCTCGCCTGAACGAAAGTTCAGGAAGAGCTATTGTTGTCACCACGGCGTCGGCGTCCGCGTCCGCGTCCGCGTCGGCGTTCGAATTGGATGTTTTGGTTAAAGTTTTTTAAAGACCTATATCTCCTTAACCCATGGATGGATTCTTTTGATACTTGCACTGTAGTTAGATATTGGTCTAAGGTTTAACAGGGTACCACCCCCACCCCACTCCGTGACCTTGATGTCAAGGTCATGGACTTAGAAAATTGGTAGTTTTTTTGGACTGGATGTTTTGGTTAAAGTTTTATAAAGACCAATATCTCCTTAACCCATGGATGGATTCCTTTGATACTTGCACTAAAGTTAGATATTGGTCTAAAGTTTTCGAAGGTACTACCCCCATTCCCCTCTGTGACCTTGATGTCAAGGTCATGGACTTAGAATATTGTCTTTTTATTGATTGGATGTTTTGGTTAAAGTTTTTTAAAGACTCATATCTCCTGAACCCATAGATGAATTCTTTTTATATTTGCACGGTAGTTAGATCTACAGAGTACTACCCCAACCCCGCACAGTGATCTTGATGTCAAGGTCAGGGACTTAGGAAATTTTTGTCTTTTTTAAAGTTTTGTAATTGCATACTGATTCATAATGCTTTGCAGAGATTTAGTTTATACTTGAACTGATGTTAGACTCTTTTTTGAGTTTTCACAAAACACCTTATACTTACCCCACTGGGTGACCTTGAAGTCAAGGTCATCGACTTAGAGAATTTTGTCTTAGAGATTTTGGTTAAAGTTTTATATGTATGAAGACATAATTTCACAGTGCCACGATGATGGACTCAGTTGATACTAATACTTGGACTGATGTTAGATAATGGTTCAAGGTTTTGATACATCCTAGCTCCCCCCCCCCCCCCCCCACCCCACCCCAGCCCACCTGTCAGTTTTTTACCTCAAGCTCATGGACTTTGAAATTTCATTTCATTTTTTTATTTTAATTTTATATTAAGACTTATTTCTGAGACAGGTTTTGTTTATAAATGTGTTTTCATTATGGACATGCTTGCATGAAGTTTTATGCATAGCAGTCCAAACCACCATAGCGGCTGTGTGATAGGCAAGCACCAATTCAGGCGAGCTATGCTGTCAGGCGACAGCTCTTGTTACTATCATAGTGACTAGATAGTAGGTACCTTGTGTGCGCAACTCCTCATACAGTTTTATGCCGATGCCTTTGAAACTTCACAGGTGGTTTGGTCATGGTCTGAAGATACGCATGTGGTTCGGATATATTCCTGAGATTATTTTTTGTCACTTTTTCCACAGGTTGAACTTAGTAATTTTTTAGGCGTTTTTACTATCATAGTGACTAGATAGTAGGTACCTTGTGTGCGCAACTCCTCATACAGTTTTATGCCGATGCCTTTGAAACTTCACAGGTGTTTTGGTCATGGTCTGAAGATACGCATGTGGTTTGGATATAATCCTGAGATTTTTTTTTGTCACTTTTTCGACAAGTTGAACTTAGTAATTTTTTAGGCGTTTTTACTATCATAGTGACTAGACAGTGGGTACCTTGTGTGCGCAACTCCTCATACAGTTTTATGCCGATTCCTTTGAAACTTCACAGGTGTTTTGATCATTGTCTGAAGATATGCATGTGGTTTGGATATAATCCTGAAATTATTTTTTATTACTTTTTTTGCAAATTGAACTTAGCCATTTTTCATACATTTTTACTATCAAAGTGAATAGATAGTTGGTACCTTGTGTGCGCAACTCCTCCTACAGTTTTATGCCAATTCCTTTGAAACTTCACAGGCATTTTGATCATGTTCTGAAGATATGCATGCGGTTTGGATATAATCCTGAAATTATTTTTTATTACTTTTTTCACATTTTTAACTTAGCCGCTTTTCCAGCTCAAACACTTAAGTGTATATACAGTGGAGACCTAGTTTCCAAGGCGGGGGACATAAATTCGTCGAATTTGCTTGTTTTTACACATTTTCCATTAAAATTCATGTCTCTAGCACATGGATGCACTTTCATTTCTGCAAATCATATAATCTTTAATATAGGGTATTTGAAACAAACTGGTAAGAAAAATTGCAATTATCTTGATAATAAGTATATTTTTACATTTTTTGTAAAAAATGCAAGAAAATTGAATTTCATGAAAAACATCATGAAAAATATATTCAATCGATGGGGCATGCTTATGCATATTGTATTAGTAAAACTTACATTGTATGATACAGAATAAAACAAAAAAACAAACATTTCACCGTTTTGTTTCCTAGAAAAACAATGTTTAAGTTAAAAAATATCCCCCAAAAAGACTGCCCAAATACTGCACCTGCTGCAAGCACAGCCGGTCCTTGCCCTGTTATTTATTTTCCTGTTGTTCCGGGTCTACCATAGAGTAATGCCTCAAAAAATGCGCAGATGGAATTGAAATTGTAAAGACCTTGATCATTCGGGTACTAAGGAACAGTCTGATCACAGTTTCCACTGTTTGTACAGACGTATCTGCCCGAAAACTTAGGATCTATATGGTAGACATTGTAAGTTTGTATATATTCCATAGTTGATTGACTTCACCATGAACAATAACTCTGTTGTGTGTTTTAACAAGTCAATACAGAGTTATTGTGTATCTAAATACCTTAAAGACGGAATAGCCTGGTTTTACATTGGAGTAATGCAGCCAAAGATGCAGTTAGAATGGCAAACAATGCCAACCCTGATCAGCAGTCTGATCTAGGGCTGCACCCTTTGCTCAAGACCTATCTGTCCCAATACTTGAGATTTTTTACGATAAATTGCATATTATTTACAGAATCAGAAGAGGAAGAAAAGCCAAAAAAGAAACCACCAAGCAAAAAAAGCAAGAAGAAATCAGAATCGGAGGAAGAAGAAGAACCGAAAGAAGATAAGAGAAACAAAATTAAAAAAGTTAAACAGATGGAGAGTAAACATCGGCCACCTTGTATGTTTGGGAAAAAATGTTACAGGTAAGGTCACTCACTGGCTTAAGGTGAATTGGTATACTTTCAGGGGAAGCAACTCTGCCATTTTCTTTTTGCCTCCCTTCTTAATGGCAGCAGCATAGCAACAACTTAAGTGGATTTAAGAATACAACCCCAGATTTCATCAGGCCATGATCACATGCTGTTTTCCAGAGTTACGGCCTTTGATCTGTCCACTGACTTTCTACTTACTATAGGAACTCTCCAGTCAAGTTTTAGTCTTTTAATCAACTCTTTTTAAGTTGCTCATATGATCAGATGCTTTCTGCCAATTATGTCCTTTTATCATCATTTGACTTGTAGCAAGGAAAATCGCAATACCTAGATACCTAAGTGTCCCTATGTTGGCAGATGTTTTGCCTTTAGCCTTTTATATGAGTGTAAGTTTCTTTTCCGTATATGAAAAACTTCTGCAAAAGAGAAAAAGGAAACAAAAGATATCCATAATTAATTGCTAGAGTACAAATCTAGATCTTGTATTCAGTTTTATTGAATTGGACTTTCTCATAGGGATTTGGCACATTTTTATTTGGCGTGAGCAGGTATGTACCACTATAATAGTCTCGATTATAGTGGTACATACCTGCTCACACCAAAAAAAAGTGCCGAATCCCTATGGACTTTCTAGTACACATTTGAGCCGCAACACAAGAACACCAACAAAGTGGTTGTGCGCCCACCGAAGACTCAGATCAGCCTGGGCATCCGCCCAGTCTGATCAGAGTGATGCCCAGGCTGATCAGAGTCTTCGCTGTCCGCATGGAGCTAGCTTAGACCCTTAGCTACCCTTTAAGCACACAGCAAAAACTCTTATCAGACTGGGCAGATGCCCAGGCTGATCGGAGTTTTCGCTGGTGCACAACCACATTGTTGGTTTTCTCATATACATTTATTTATTGCAGGAAAAATCCTGAGCACTTTACAGACTTCAGCCACCCTGGTGACCAGAGCTTTGACGAGCACTCAGATCTAGATGAAGAAGATGACCGACCGGACTGTCCTTACGGTCCTAGCTGTTACAGGTAACAAATCTGCTTAAGGTGAATGTGTACATTTTCAGGAGAAGCAACTTGGTGTTTTTCATTTTTGCAGTCCTTCTTAATAGGGATAAACTCTTAAAGGAAAGAATATGCTCCTGCAGGAGCATATTCTTTCCTGTAAGAGTATCCCCCCTTTTGGAAGGGCTTTGTCCTCCAGGGAAGCAAACACGAAATCAAGAAAGTTGTCCCCCTTTGTAAAAATCGGGGAAAAAACTCAGTGGTATACCATACGCTGTAAGTTGTTCAAGTTTGCCACAGGGAGCTGGTGGAAGAGAGAGTGGGGAGGGTGATATCAGATAATACTTTGAGATAGTTTCCCCCTGTAGCACTGTATGTTGTGAGCCCCCATTAAAATTGTCTCTTTGAGGAGTTCTAGGGTCTCAGTATATTATACCTTTTTATGGCAGAATTATGCCATCGAATATGGCAAGCGATTTATGGCTGATTAGATCTTGCTTTGTATAATACTTGCACGGGCATTTTGCAAATTGAAAACATTTTACTTTTTGATAAGAAAGTTTTCATGAAGTTGCCATGAATGTAAGCCTTATGAAGGGACAATATATGACCTCAAAAAGATTTATAACTTCTATTTTAGCACAACTGTATAAAGCAAATGAGAACCATATTTATTCAATTATAATGCTGGTTTTTTGCCCTCTTGACTCACCCCAAATATCTAAACTAGCCTTTTATAATAATGCTATAAGATAGGGGTTTCCCTTCCAAACAATCCCAAAAATCCATATCTGTCGTACAAGACAGATCTAGAGTGTTTGGATTATTATGGAAGGGAAAAATCCATCTTACATGTATAGCTAAATTACACTAGACCTCTTTCAGATGGCCACTGTGACTGTGTACTCTCTCATACTACACATTAGTGCAGCATAGGGGAATGTAATGTCATGAGTCTCATGACTAGAATTACACGAGACTGATTTTACACATTTGTGGTAATTTTGTGAATGGGAAACACCAGTCATAAAGCCAAATACACAGTCAACTCTTGATATCTCAATAGTAATTATGGTAGTAAATTTATTTGCAGAACTAATAACAGTCATCTAAAACAATACAGACACTCAAAGAAACCAAGAGAAAACAAAACAGAAGGTAAGGCATGTCAGCAAAGGGTTGACCTACTTGCATCAGTGTAAGTCTAAACATACCAAAAAGATATTGATGCATGAATGATTTGGAGTTTCCATCTGTGACACCAGTTCCCCCATGTGCCTGATACAACTGAAAGACAGTAACTGTCTCAATTATCAGGCAAATGGGGGAATCTGTGATTGATACTCTAAATCACTTCATTTTCAAATTGTCTATTTGGCAAACATCCACCTTTGTGACAGTCATTCTATGATCTTGACAGATACAAGCGATTTTCTTCAAGTATAATAAGAAAATACACAATTTGTGTTCAACACGATTGAGAGGTCTAGAAATGTAGAGGCCTATAAATGTAGTTCCCAGCTTAGACCTCTCTTTCTTGCAAAAACGCAAGATGACAAAATGCCCAAATATGCAAAAATATAGACAGGTTTTTGACCCTGTCCCATTGTTGTGAAGATGAGGTGTAGGTTTCACAGTCTTATGTTGAAGGGTAAAGTGAGTGATGTGTAAGATACCTTGAAGAATGTCACGTCTATCTGACAAGATTGTGGGATGACAGTCATATGATCTTACTCTTTCAGTACCATTGTCGCCTAAATGTGACTGCTAGGCAGAGCGCATGGTTGCATTTATTTGACCAGCACAGTCATGTTAATGACCTTGACCTAAATCAGGAATATTTTAGAACATCATACATCATGACAAATATCAATATTAAGGATGAACTACCATGATAGATAGGGTTAGGGTTAGGCCAAAACGAGAGAGACACCCAATATGTAGTTTTCTTGTAAAAGAAATTTGGCATTGGTAAGTGCGTCTCTTTATAAACTTGGCGCCAAAAGAGTTAAAGGAGAATGTTTGCCAAGTTGATGGAGGTAGGTAACGATAAATGATAAACATGGCTGGTAATGATAAACATGGCTGGTTTTAAAATATCATATAAAAGTAACAAACACGTTTTAAGATTACTAGATGTTGGTTCCGGATCTAATGAAATGCATAAAAAAACAGATTTTTTTTTTTTCATTTTTAGCTTGCTTGAACTACCCCCGGCGTCAGCGGCGGCATTGGCATTGGCGGCGGCGGTGTTAGCAAAATGTTAAAGTATTTACTTTAAAGTTTTTAAGATCTCATAGTTTCTAAACCCTTTGATCGATTTGAATTATATTTGGTTTGATAATAGATATTGGTCCAGAATTTTATTCAACACTATCCTCACCCCCCCCAGACATGACCTATAGGTCAAGGTCACAAAGTTAGAAATTTCATGTTAGAGTTTTACGTTAAAGTTTTTAAGATTTCATATTTTCCCAACCCTTAGATCAATTTAAATTATATTTGGTATGAGGATAGACATTGGTCTGAAATTTTATTCTACAGCATCCCAACCCCTGCACATGACCTATAGGTCAAGGTCATGGACTTAGACATTTCATCTTAAAGTTTTTAAGATCTCAGTAGTTCTAAACAGTTTAATAGATTTGAATTATACTTGGTATGATGATAGGTAGTGGTCGGAAATTTTGTTCAACCACATCCCCACCCCTGCATATGACCTATAGGTCAAGGTCACGGACTTTGGGATTTTATGGTAAAGTTTTCTGAAGGTGTCATAGTTTTTAAACCATTTGATCTTTTTGAATTATATTTGGTTTGATGATAGATATTAGTTGGATATTTTATCGACCACATCCCCACCCCTGGACATGACCTACAAGTCAAGGTCAGGGACTTAGCAATTTTATGTTAAAGTTTTACAATATAATTAAGATCTCATAGTTTTTAAACCCTTTGATCGATTTGATTTATATTTGTTTTAATGATAGATATTGGTTAGCAATTTTATTCAACCGCATCCCCACTCTTGGACATGACCTATAGGTCAAGGTCACAGACTTAGAGAAATTTTATGCTAAAGTTTTACATCAAAGTCTTTGAAATCTTACAGCTTTTAAACCCTTGGATAGATTTGAATAGTATGATGATAGATATGTCAGAAATTTTATTCAGCACAATCCCCACCCCTAAGAAACAAATACTAGCAATTAAAGATGGACAAGCGCAGGTTCAGGCGAGCTATCCTGTCTGGCGACAGGTCTTGTTAACTGTTCCTGTCCCCAAGCATCTGTGCAATTAATAGTAGTACCCTTTACAGTTATTAAGAAAAGTTTAAGTACCCAAATCAATTTTTTTCAGAGAAAACAGCAAAGAAGAAAGGAGGTGATAAAGAGGAAGATGACACAGGCCCCAATACTTATGATTATAATGACAGTTTTATAAATGATGAGGGAAAGGACGTGGAGTCCAGTGAGGGGTCAGATGAGGGGGACGAGGAAGATGAGGGGTCAGGATCAGAGGAAGAGGATGTCGCAAAGTTGAAAAAAGAAGCAAAATCATTTATCAGAAATAAGAAAATGACAAAGGCTGTGTGACATTAGATTTCTTGATCTACATGTCAAATCATTTTCATAGAAAAGATTGTTTTTCAATTTTCACTCATATTCATCATTTTAACCTGTGTTTGAATGGTACATTGTGGATAATTTCATTTCAAATGTGAATAGACATGTATTAAAATGACTTCTATATCAGGAAAATATCTCATATAGGTATGAATGGCATTCAGGTTTTAAGACATCACTGGCAGAGTTTAGATGCTTTTTATTCCTCTCCTTAGGCTGGCCAGGGGTAAATAATGTTTAGGTGTGTGCTTATTAATTTGTGTACATGCATACATCCAATACACATGCCCACGTGTTTTTGGCCCATTAGGCTCAGGTTTAAGTTCAGATTTTCTCAAAAGACAAGGCAGGGGTACCTGTTTACTATGTACTAAAAGTAGACTGTATTTACTGGAGATGACGGGATACTTTTTCAGGGGAAGCAGCTCTTTCAGTCTCATATTGTCTCCTTTCTAAGTTAGGGTCAACTCATAAAGGAAAGTATTGGGTAGCACAATCGGTAGGGCACCTGACTCGTAAGTCAGAGGTCCTGGGTTCGAATCCCGGTCTGGCCACATACTTTCGTTTCTCCTTCCGCTGATTCAAGAAGGGCAGTTGTCAGTTACTGGCGAAAGTCTGTGCACTTAGTACTGGTTAACCGCTTAGGAGGTCTAAGCCTGCCCAGGAATAGTGTGGTTAGGTTAACTGATCGTCCCGACATGACGTTAGTTGTTTACCGTGGACGTTAAGCATCAAATCAACCAACCATAAAGGAAAGAATTTGCTCTCCTAGGGGCATATAGTTACCTGTAAGAATAGACCTCTGATTGGCAGGTTTTGTAATCCAGAGAAGCAAATAGGAATTGACAAAAGTTGATGCCTTTTGTAGAAATGGTGGAGAAATATGGAGGTGTGCCCATACACCATAAATAGATGAGAATCAGGGGCCGTATTCATAAAGCCACTTAAGTCGTTGCTATGCGGTTGCTAAGGCTAAATATCTAAAAAGGAGATTCCCTACAACTGTGAAATTTGGTCTGGAGGAACAGTCTTTGTAAGACTGTTCCTCCAGAGCAAATTTCATAGTTGTAGGGAATCTCCTTCAAAGAAATTTAGCCTTAGCAACAGCATAGCAACCACTTAAGTCGTTTTATGAATACGGCCCCAGAGCTTCTTTCCTTGCCTATTTCTAATATGGACCCACCTTCTGTTACAGACTTACTAAACACACTTATGGTTACATACAGTACAGACCCTGATCAGACCACTTTTGCAGGAGCAGTCTGATCAGGGTCTACACTGCTAAGGCATTTCCATCAGAATAAATTTTTAGACCAAGGCTGATCTGATTCTTAGCTGGGCGCACATGCAACTTGGTTGGTTTTCTCATGTTGTGGCTCATATCAGATATCCTCATGAAAATCTATGAACTGAAGGCTGATCTGGGTGTACATGGTTAGATTTTTAAGAAAGTGAGTGTGTGGCTAAGATAGCTGATATATTCATTGAATAATAATAACTGGGATTTACTGTTTGATACTAGTATCAGATGACAGAATTTTCAAACTAAAAAACTACTGCATCTAAGAGTAGCCTTTTGTTTTGAAGGCAGTGCTCCAGATAAGAAGGGGTAACAGAGATAATTTAGGGATAATTATCCATATTGCTCCATAAAAATATATTTTGTGACCCATCATTAGAACCGTCTCGTTGAGACGGTTCTAATGAGGGGTCACAACATCTGTTTTCGTTGAGAAATAAGAAAAATTATCTTCGAATTATCCTCAATACCCCCTCTTATCTGGAGCTCTGTAAGGGTCAAAGGAATACTTTCCTTTAAGGGAAGCCTTCTATGAAAAGGGAGAAAAAATCTGCAGAACAAGATTAATCTCCTCTTGAAGTGATCTCATTAACCTTAAAATGTTCATTTTTGTTACATCATATAATTATGAAGGAGATATAATACCGGCAGCTAAAATGTAGCCAAGTAATAAGCTATTTGGGTCATGGGAGAGATGTATGTAAGTTACCATAATTATTTGGTTACAAGATGTATAAGATGGTGGGGGAGGACGGGTCTCCTCCTCAAAACAGCCTCAAAAATCTAGATCTGTCTTGTAAAACAGATCTAGATTTAAGGGGTTGGTTTGTAAGAGAAAAAACATCCTGTAGGAGCATTAGTACTAGACTGATTTACATATTTGAGGTCATTATGGAGGGGGGATACCCAACTTATAACCAAATGAATATGCTATTACATGCAAATAGAACTAAGATCATGCTGTTTAATACTTATTTTAATAGTAATCATACCCATTATATGAAGATATACCCTAATGTGCTTACATACTGGGACACCTATAAACCATTAATTTTCCATTTGGGACAAATGGAAAATTAATGATTTAATGTGTCTCAATACTTTGGCACATAATGTACAAAAAGGTCAAGAACAACTCTTCTTTCAATTGGAGAGGACACAGCAGACTTGGTGTGGGGATGTGTGAGTTTGCGAGTTATGGATTTGTTCTCTTGAGTGTCTTGGGGATCATCATGATGAGAATTGGACAAATGAAAATGTCAGCAAGGCAATGACTGTATCATTCATTACATAACATAAATTATAGTTGTTAAAAGGTTGCAAAACTGAGGACATTCACATGTTGAAAAAGAAAAATGTTTATTTGTAGTTAGTATAACTGAATTTCATATTACATAGTCATCAGCACAGTATCAGAATCAGGTATTGGTTTTTAACATTTCTCTGAAGATCATGCTGTTTGGCTGAAACTTTTTCGAGAGAAGGTTTGAATGATGTGTGTCTGTAATACCGTATTTACTCGGCTACAAAACTGGGATTTTCCCTCTCTCGGAGAACTCCTAATATCTAAATCAGTCACATGAAATACTTCTATTAGATTGGTATTTCCCTTCCAAAACAATATAAGATGGATCTAGATTATCAGATGGATCTAGATTTTTGGATTGTTGTGGAAGGGAACTACCTATGTCTTAAAGCCGAAGAAATATGGTAGTTTTTGGCATTCTAAATGCAGAAAAATTCCACAAAGGTGTGTTTAAAATCTTCAGACCAAGACCTAGGATTGAGTTAGAGACTTTTTTCAGATCTTTTCTGCTGATAGGTCACAACATTTGTTTTAATAAGAAATAAGAACAATTACCAAAAACAATTGCAAATAAATTGGGACACCCAAAATGGTTACTGTAATTTAAATGGAGCAGTTTGTTTTTATGATGCAGTAATGCATTCAAATGTGTAGATGCAATTGCAGTGTATACACTGATTATACTGCTCCTTTAAGAGCACTTTGATCTGGGTCTTCGTAGTTTGCTCTGACCTATCTGTCCCAGTACTTAGAATTTTTACAGTGTCCCACAACTATCAAATACTCTTTTGATTTTGAGCTCAGTTTGACTTTGAATGTGTTTGTTTTGTATGATTTTTCTCTTGCACTGTCATTTTTAGTTGCATGGATAAAAGTACAGGAAAAGTAATCTTGTCACCTTGGCATCAGCATCCCCATTGGATGTATTGGTTAAATGTGAGGTGAGCTAAACTGTATGCAGACATGTCTTGTTATATCTAAACTAATTTTATTAAAATTACTTTTACCTGGTTGTATGAAATATTTCTAGCAATATTTAAATTATATGACCCTATTTAGACAAGCTGCGTTTTCTACATTTTACTTACATTTTGCAACTTCTATACAGTTTTATAGGCAACCATATAATGTTTTCCTCCACTGATTATAATGTTTTAATCCGCTGATGATATGCAGTAAGTGGTGACATGCCAAAAGAATGCTTAACATATGCAAACAGCAAAGGCTTAGACCAGCCTGCGCATCAGCACAGTCTGATCAAAGTCTTCGATACACACACCAAGTATGGAACCTTACCCTTTGTAGATTTGAAACCGGTTTTTGTGACATATGCAAACATTGCAGATCCAGTTCCGATATTCTGTGGCATCAGAGCAGGGTCTGCACTGTTTGCTTACAGAAATTTCCATGCAAAATACCAGGAATTTCCATGCAAAATACAATAAAAGGGGAAAAAATCACCAAAAACCCCTAAAACAAGAAATGGACTCATCCATTAAATAAGGATGGACAAGGCTAAGGAATAAACAGGTGCAAAGTGAATAGTGTAGTTAGATGGCACAGAGTCACAGACTGGTTTTAGTCTTCACTGTTTGAAGATAAGTTAAGCTTCCATTTGGTGCACTGTAGCAAAAATGCTTTTGCCATGAATACTATGTTTAAGCTTGTAGTTTTGATACTTTCTGTCGTATGCTTAGTATTTCATTAAATAATTTTTATATGCCCGTTTTGAAAAAACGGACGTATTATGTCATTGCGCTGTCCGTCCATCTGTCCATCCGTTCGTCCGTAAACATTCTTGTGCGCACCATAACTCAGTAACCGTTTAGGATATCGTCATGAAATTTTGTAGGCATATGTATTAGGTAGGGGGAACGTGTCGCATACAAGAATGGTTGCTCCCCCTTCCTTGGTTTCAAAGTTATGCCCCTTTGATTGTTTTTTTTTCCTGCAGGTCTTGTGCGCGCCATAACTAGATAACTGTTTGGGATATCTTCATGAAACTTCATAGAAATGTGTATGAAGTCCAAACGATGTGTCGCGTACAACAATGGTTGCGCTCCCTTTCTTTGTTACTGAGTTACATCCCTTTCATTAGTTCTTTTCGGCTGTGTTTGTGTATACTTCCGTTGTGTATACATTAACTCAGTAACTGTTTGGAATATGATGATGAAACTTTATAGCGATATGCATGATCACAAGATAATATGTCGCATATAAGAATGGTTGCTCCCCCTTTCTTAATTTTGGAGTAAACTCCCTTTCCTCCGTCCATAAACATTCTTGTGTGCGCCATAACTCAGTAACCATTTGGGATATTTTCATGAAATTTTGTAGGCATATGTAGTAGGTAGGGGGAATGTATCGCATACAAGAATGGTTGCTCCCCCTTCCTTAGTTTCCAAATAATGCCCCTTTGATTGTTTTTTTTTCCTGCAGGTCTTGTGCGCGCCATAACTAGATAACTGTTTGGGATATCTTCATGAAACTTCATAGAAATGTGTATGAAGTCCAAACGATGTGTCGCGTACAACAATGGTTGCTCTCCCTTTCTTTGTTACTGAGTTACATCCCTTTTATTAGTTTTTTTCAGCTATTTTTGTGTATACTTATGTTGTGCATACATTAACTCAGTAACTGTTTGGAATATCGTGATGAAACTTTATAGCAATGTGCATGATCACAAGATGATGTGTCACATATAAGAATGGTTGCTCCCCCTTTCTTAATTTTGGAGTAACCTCCCTTTGATCATTATTTTTAGGCATTTCCATTCACTCCATATCTCCTTAACCCTTTGATACATTAGAATGAAACTTTGTAGGAATGTGTGTAATAATGGGGCAATGAATCCTGAGCAAGAACCATGACTCTGGCTTGCTTACTGGATTTTCTGCCCATGCATAAATTTCCTGTTTACTCTGTAACTCCTTAACCGTTTAGAATATTTTAACACAACTTTATCGAGATGTGTATATTGTCAAGGAAGTGTATTAGAACCAAGAATGGTATATCTAGTATATTTAGTATATGAATTATCTCCCTTGTTTGATATGTTAAATATTTAAATAATGTTGCCATCATTAATTAAAGTTTGGTTTCCCCTGTTTGTCTGCCTGACTGTCCTTTTGTAAACAATCTTGTTCATTCTATAATTCCTTTATGACATTAAAACGGGCGTATTATGCGCCGCTTGCGAAGTCCTTGTTTCAATTCTGATAGAAAATTAAATTTTCAGGGTTGTAGATCTGGGTCTACACTGTTTGCCTAGGTATTATTAAGACACATTGGTTTTACGTCAGAGTTTTTTAGTGAGAGGGAAAGGCGCAGTTAGGCAAGCTCTCCGGTAAGTGGACATGTCTTGTTGCATTTTCTTGGCTCTTTTATCCTATCATGGGATGTTGTATCAAACACTTAGTTTTAACCCTTAATGTGCCAAAAAGCAGATGAGAAAATTTACGTCTGCAGAATTTCAAAATATGTTTTGTCCAAGCGATATCATATTGAGAATTCGAACACTAGAGGGCAAGCAGTGTAGATTCAGAAAAGGTGGCTCATCATGAGCCACCTCATCTGGATCTACACTGTTTGCAAATTTAACTATTTTAATTTTTGGCACTTTAAGGGTTACGATTCTGGTGGACGGTTCAGAACGAAATTGTTTATTTCTTTGGTTTAAGTCAGAGTGTTGAAGTTAGAGATGTTGCAAGCTGTATAAGAGCTTTTTGTTTTCTGATGCTGTTAGAGGCCAGTGAACCAATAACCATATCAACTTTGTCAGGTCCTTTAGCCAAGGGAGTTTGGAGAGGCTGTAGCATTAAGTATAATATGAAAGCATAGCTCGGCCTCATAGCGCAATCGGTAGGGCACCTGACTCATATGTCAGAGGTCCTGGGTTCGAAACCCAGTCTGGCCACATACTTTGGTTTCTCCTTCCGCTGATTCAAGAAGGGCAGTTGTCAGTTACTGGCGAAAGTATGTACACTTAGTACTGGTTAACCGCTTAGGAGATCTAAGCCTGCCCAGGAATAGTGTGGTTAGGTAAACTGAATGTCCCGACATGACCATAGCTGTTTACTGAGGACATTAAGCAACAAATCAATCAATCAGTCAATCTTCCTGAGTGACAGTCATGTGATGAGTGTATATGAATGAACTGATAATAGCTGCTTGTATCTTTTAAGTTGTATGGGTCTACAACCATGCTTTTCTGTCCTTTTCAAAGGGAGACAACTTTTGTGACTTCCTGTTTGCTTCTCTGGATGACAAAATCCTTCCATAAAGGGGTCTACTCGTAAAAGAAAGAATTTGCTCCTGGAGGAGCAAATACTTTTCCTTTAAGAGTTGACCCCTATTGAGAAGGGAAGCAGAACTGGCCCCTAGGTTATAAATTTTGAGTAAATTCTCAAACTCATTATAAAGCAAACTGGTTGGCTGCTTCCGAGCACATGCTCAGAAGCAGCCAATCAGCGTGCTTTATTTTGAGTATGTGCTCGGAAGCAGCCAATCAGCGTGCTTTATTTTGAGTTTGAGATTATACTCAAGTTTTATAACCTCGGACCCTGAAAATGACAGAATTGCTCCCCCTGAAAGCATATCCATTCACCTTAACTTGTTAGTGGGCTTAGTTGATTACAGAAAAACAGTTGAGGGTAATATAATTGGATAATATTCAATGACTGTGCCATAGGTTTTATTACAAATTATGCATCAGATATACTTTGTTCATGTTTTATATATCATCTTTTCTCTTTCATCTTTAAATAGTACTTTTTAACTCGCATGTTCCAAAGTAGAGGAAGAGCTTTGAAGCCCTGGAAGGGTATTCAGGGATACAGGGATATAGCATGCAATAGGGGTATTGAGGGTGGGTTGAAAATTTATATGTTTTTCTTAGACAATATTTAGTGGGACCTCATTTGAATTTCCTTTTTGAGGCAACTCCAATGAAGGTCCACTGCATTTCTTTTTTTGTGGAGAAATAGAAATTGTTTAGATTTTGTTGCAAAAGTCTTATTATTGTAACATCGGTATATTGCAACATCCCCAGGGTGTTTATTAGAAGAAATATGATAACCAAAAACAAACAGAAAATCAGCCCTTAGGAGGGTGTGCTGTGAACATTGTCATCAGAGATGAAAGTATTACCTAGAACTTTCTACAATTTGTGTTTTATAGGTGTGTCTGTCTGTCAGTGTGTCATTACATTCCTGGTTAACTATGATTTCAAGGATGTTACAAAACGAAAAAGAGCTATTACGAAACGAAAAATAGTCATAGTTACTAAACGACCTGGTCATCAAGTTGTTTGGTAACTAGGACTCCATTTGGTTTCGTAACAGCTCTTTTTTATTTTGTATCAGCCCTTGTATATACATAGTTAACCAGGGATGGGTCAGGAGTCCATCATTCTAAGATGGAACCCCTGTATCATTGTAGTTATATCCATGATGTGTACGAATTCATAAAACATCATGTACATTTGAATGTAAAAAGATACATGCAATACCAGTCTTGTTCTGATCAATACCAGTCTGCTTTAACCCATTAATGCCTAGTGTCCCTTTTAAAGGGATCTTCACAAACAGTGTTGACCCAGATCAGATGCCACAGAATCTGGCATCTGATCAGGGTCTACACTATTTGCATAAGACAAATGGGTATTTCTCCATAGGATAAATAAACGTGATAAACAGTAATAAATCAGACACTCCTTACATGATGAATGAACTCATCCAGTTTATAATAAAAGAATAGGTTAAAACTGTCTTTTATGGGCTCTTTGCCAGTAGGATCATCAGGGCCCAGTTGTTCAAAGTATGGTTAGCCTAACAAGCTTGTTAAGAGGTCAACTCGTTGAGTGTTTAAAGACTTTATTACCAAATACACTGATATTTTTGTTGAGTGCAAAAGCTTCTCACATTTTTCAACAAAAAATATTGGCGTATTTGAGATACTAACATTTGAAATCTTAACGAAACTTTAACTAACAGTGTTGTTAGTTTGAACAAGCGGGCCCAGACTGGCATTGCATGTTTACAGGAATGCTTTTAAAACAGACTGGTGTTGGCCGTGTCATAACCGGTGAGAATCGGATCTATTTACATTCAAATGTATAGTGATTCATGATGTGTCAAAATTCATACAGAATATTGTAGGTAGATATTACGCCATTAGTGATCATGCTTATAAGCATGTAAATAAAGCTCTGAGGGGAAAAGTTGCCAGTCTCTACTTTATATATTTATCATCCTATGTTTTTCCTCCATTTTTGTATTCCCCCCCCCTCCTGATTTGGTATGTTGGGAGGCCCCCCCCCCCCCCCTGATTTGGTATGTTGGGAGGGGGAGGGGGTTGGGGCTTAGGTTGTCTGTATGTTTGTACACCTCTGAAGCCAAAGTTTAGATTTTTGGCCAAGGTCTCAGTAACTATTAATGTTAGGAAATTTATACTCCATATGAATATGTATCTCTGTGAGACCAGCAGGACACTGCAAACATTTACTTATTAAATATATGAGGGCCAGTTACCTACATTCCATGGCTCAGTGATTCTGTCTTATATCTTGAAGACTTGTTGATGGATTAAGTTTATGCAAGAGACAATGATTCAGTTTGACACAACCATTTACCTGACACTATATATATGGGTAGGGGACCTATATTATATGATCCATTGATTTTGCTTTACAAATGTCGTATCTGGGTTCTTGTTTCCATGTGTGTGATGCAAACATTGACCTCATTAAATGCCTGTGGGACTTTGACCCACATTTCTTGGTCCATTGATTCCACTTTAAAGCATGAAGACTAACTGATTGATTAATATACTGGAGATATCGTATACAGATAATTTTCGTGGTGTTCCTTTTTTAGCGTTTTTTCGTAGTAACTTAGAAACCGGGAATATCAGAATCGCGAAATAATTTCATGTTTCTTACAAAATATCTTCAGTTGACACAGAGTCTATATATTTTGTTTCTGTTTGCTCCGGTAAAATTCTAGTACTTTTCGCTTGAGCCAGTTCTTCATTAACCTGCGGCCTAGCCGCAGGTGCCTGAAAGATTTGCCTCAAGTGAAAAAGAAACAATATTTTCGCGCATGCTGATAACCTCCAAAATTAAAAATCGGGAAAATTAATGTTTATGTTTTTTAGCTAAACCGCGAAAATTTGAACCCGCGCAAATTACCGCGTATACGGTATTAATACAGTGACACAACCATTGACTTGAAACTATGTATGTAGGTCGATGACATATATCATGGTTCAGTGATCTTGCTTTAGATCTTGAATGCTATTGGATAAACAAAAGTAAAGATGCTAGATGGGGGAATTCTTATACTTTGGACACAATTCTATTTTTATCCACTAGTAACTATACTAGGAGAAAAGTGGACATAGCTATTTTTCCATTGGCGGCCATTCTGTCGAATTTAGTCCTGTTTAGGTTTGCTTGTGACACTGCGCATTGTGCTGACAGAACAGACACAGCATTCTGTGGAATTTTCACTTCAAAGGGAGACAGCATATATGGCCTCTTATGCTTGCTTGGGTGATGAAACCCTTCCAAAAGGGGTCTACTGTAAAAGAAAAGCATTTTCTTGAAGAGGAACAAACTCTTTCCTTTTAGGGGAAAGGGGGCAAACATGAAAATGTGTTGATTCGCCTTGAAAAGGTAAAATCATCATTGGATTAAGCACGCAGTCTGTAACTGACACTTTCATGTCCTTGTTCAAGCCTTGTTGAAGGGTTGATACTCTGGACTTATTCGGAGGTTGCGGGTTTGAGCATGACTCCGGTTGTGGTTGTTTTTTAGGCCAACTACTATGAAATGACAGACAGGAAGAGTAGATTTTTTTAATGAAAACCCGCTCCAAAGCTGACTGCTCCTAAATGTACCTAGGCAGAGCGGCCTGATCAGGATCTGAAGTGTTGGCCATTTAGCCGACAATTGATAGGGAATATTGTGGGTTTGTTGAATTACTCAGCAGTGAGACACACCACGTGGTAAAACGTATCAACGTAGCAGGACTTTTATACATGACATTCTGTTCCCGGTAGGTACAGGGAAAGGTTACGTTAAGAATAAATGTGTGATTCAAACGTGACAGAGCTTTGGAAAGCAAGAATATCACAGGAAAAATCGAATAAAAAACTAAAGTTAAACTTTCAAAATAACCCGTTTAGAGACGGCCCTTTGAGGTACTGGGGCCGTATTCATAAAACGACTTAAGTGGTTGCTATGCTGTTGCTAAAGCTAAATTTCTTTGAAGGAGATTCCCTACAACTATGAAATTTGCTCTGGAGGAACAGTCTTACAAAGACTCCCTACTATGAAATTTGCTCTGGAGGAACAGTCTTACAAAGACTGTTCCTCCAGACTAAATTTCATAGTTGTAGGGAATCTCCTTTATAGATATTTAGCCTTAGCAACCGTATAGCAACGACTTAAGTGGCTTTATGAATACGGCCCCTGTGGTCATAGTCTCAATAAATCATCTGAGCCGCGACACGAGAAACCAAACAAAGTGGTTGTGCGCCCAGCACAGACTCAGATCAGCCTGGGCATCTGCCCAGTCTGGGCGGATGCCCAGGCTGATCTGAGTCTCCGCTGGGCGCACATGCCATATAGTTGGTTTTCTCGTGTCGCGGCTCATCTTTCTAATGATCTCAAATCAATTCAAAATATTTATCTTTAGATTAATATATTACAATTTTTTTTTCAACTTTTAAATTTTAGTAACCATGATGTAAATAAGCGTAAACGTAAAGACATTATTATATCGAGCTACACACAGGAGGGTCCTGTTACCCAGTTTATAGACTGTAAATATGATAAAGATTAGCTGTAAATAGAGTGGTGACGGATTGCACCATTTTAACCCTCTACTCCGTTGGAGTTGTGTCGGAATCGACAGAATTTATGAACTACAGTTACAGCTACAGATGGCGGCTTCTATGGGCATCACTTCGGAAATCTTTCATTTCAACGACCTTCCGAATAATGAACACACAGTGCAGACCCAGAGTCTGGTCAGGGTCATCACTCTTTGCCGTTCTGTCTGCATCTTTTGGCGGCATTACTTCATAGTAAAACTAAAGTTTCATTTTCAGATGTTTAGGTGTCCCAAATGTTAGACAAAATACGGTTTTGTGACATTTTAGCACCACAGGTGGACTTTTTCTCGAGAACCACCGCCAAGATCATCAAGACAGCCGCGACACGAGAAAACCAACAATGTGGTGCGCCCAGCGCAGACTCAGATCAGCCTGGGCATCCGCCCAGTCTGATCAGAATCTTTGCTGTCCGCATAAAGGTAGCTTAGTCCCTTAGCTACCCTTTAAGCGCTTAGCGAAGATTCTGATTAGACTGGGCGGATGCCCAGGCTGATCTGAGTCTGCGCTGGGCGCACAACCACATAGTTGGTTTTCTCGCGTCGCGGCTCATTAGTAATAGATTTTGATATACATTACATATTTCGAACCATTATCAGTTTGACCTGTCACTGAATGGACTGTCTGGGAATTTTTGTCTACAAATAATAGCATGGATACTATAAGTAAGTCGCCATTTTAACTTCTGTGCTGCTGTTGGTTGTCCAGCCGTGCTTGTGTAACGAGACCACAAAGTCCGGCTTTGGGTACGAAACCGGACACATTCGTCCAGCCTGTGTGTGTTGTATTTAGCGTTCACATAAACAGTTCTGCAGGGTTGATTAATTAAGCGGACGCCACTGCCGCCGTTCACTGACCGCTAACCTGATAACCATATTTTTCCAGCTCAGGGGAGAGGCTCAGGGCACACTCGAGGAGGATTTTCTGGTCTATTGGCTTGAAAACATTGATATGCCGCCCACGTGAGTCGAACCTGCGACGCCTTGTATGAAAGGCGAACACTCAATCCACTAGGCCAGGCGCTCCGTTTGAAACTGTTTCACAAACATGCCTATACATATTTACATGTACATATTTTCTTTTCCTTACCTAGATGCAGTGGGTCTTTTGATCACGTTACTAAGTGCAACACTGGTGACCGCGCAGGGTAAGTCTGTTTTGTTGTCGACAAAGCGTGCTGATTTTTTTTTTCACATTGTTTGGCTTGTTTTCCGTATCTACGCTAAATGTGCGTATGCAGTGTTTCTTTTCCATTTTTTTACACAAGGAAGCAACTGTTAGTGTCTTCCTGTTACGAGGTCCTTTCAAAATGGGGGTTAGTCTTAAAGGAAAAAAATGCTCTTGTGCTCTTTGTGGGAGGAAATTCCTTCTAGAGTAGCTCACAATAACATGGATGACAATTCTTCATGTTAAGAATAACCGCCCTTAGATAGGCTTCCATCCACCTTAAGGCCTATTGTAAATAATTTCTGCAAAGTGGGGTGGGGGAAAACCAAACATACCGCAGTATGAACAGAGTATTCGCCTTTGCATGCATCTACACATGCACATTCTATATGGTCGGACTAGTCTGTGTTCTGACTTGAGTTCTGACTTGATTCAATTCTGATTCAAGGTTGTGTGCCCGATGGGCTGGGATGCCACTGCGAGACATCCCTGTTCGCATACACATGAAGACATATATGCGCACCTGACGTCAGTTCAGACTTATCAATGTTTCTAAACGGTGGCACAGAACAAAACAAACATATTCATAGTTTCTATGGGCAATATCACCCATGAATAAAAAAAATGACAATGTCAGATATTCCAAAATTTGTATCAGCAGAAACGCATACCAATGTTTGTTTTTGCGCAAGCGCGAACCCCTCCTATATTATTTCAGGTCCAACTTGTTATACCTGTCCAAAAACATATTCACCTGAGGAGTGCAATGTGACGGCGTCGTGCACAAGTTCTCAAGTAAGATTATTGCGGGATTTTTACACTACAATATTTTTCGACCACTGACACGAAAAATAAATACTTTTCTAAAAACAATTATAAAACGACAAAATTAAAAAAAATATCTCATTCTGTCCACCATGCTGCAGAGACTGCAGTTTGGTTTTGATTTCGTTTCTCTTCTGCGTGTCTTCCTCCCATTATTCTCAGATGACTGAATTGCTACCGGTCAGTCGTCTAATGGAACGGAGGATGATAAATTGTTAATATGTAGGGAACAACAAAAAGCAGAAGACTGCTTTCCATCTCACATCGTATAACAAGTATACTAAAAAGATTTGCTTTAAAGTACCGAAAGTATGCATGTGCTTCATTTACCATTAAAAAAAGTAAGGAGGAAAATTCTCAGGAACTGACACAATTTAAGTTTGATGTACGGTTCCAGAGTTATGAACGCGGCGCGGCTAAATTTAAATATAGATCAGCCGCCTATCCGTAGTCTCTCAGCTATATCTAGAACATAAGATTTGAACTAATGCCGCAAGTCGCAAATTGTGTGTGTTGCTAGCATTTTACGTCAGGTTTTACATATGTATTCGATTTTGTGTCTTTTCTCAACTTCAAAATACAGTACCTTAGCCTTGTAACCTACGTCAAGATTTTTTCTTATAACTGGGAAAATTGGTTGGTTGGTTGATTTGATGCTTAACGTCCACGGTAAACAACTAAGGTCATGTCGGGACGGTCAGTTAACCTAACCACACTATTCCTGGGCAGGCTTAGACCTCCTAAGCGGTTAACCAGTACTAAGTGCACATACTTTCGCCAGTAACTGACAACTGCCCTTCTTGAATCAGCGGAAGGAGAAACGAAAGTATGTGGCCAGACCGGGATTCGAACCCAGGACCTCTGACTTACGAGTCAGGTGCCCTACCGATTGCGCTACCCGGCCCGGCACAACTGGGAAAAGCAAACGCTTTAAATTCTGTTACAGAAATATTGCTCCATGCACTGCCAGTTTAAACATGATGAACTCTGAAGAAGAAGAAGAAGAAAATAAAAACAGTGATATGTTTCACGCGTACTGTAGGCTTCATAATATCATTGAGACCACGTTACAAAAACTCTGGCGTCATTTGATGCAGCGGCGTTCTACTAGCACAGAACGAAAACGTCATAAAGACAAAGGAAAGAAAAGCGTTGAACTGGAGTTAAGCTTCGTTTACACGAGCAAAGTTTCTTTGTCACAGAAACTACAGCAAAGAAAATTTGCCAAACATTTTGCGTTCACACGGAGCAAATTTTATGTCACAGAAAAATGTAACAAAATATATTTTTTTAATGCCCCTTCGGGTGGCATACTAAAATCGCACCGTCCGTCCGTTACAAATCGTGTCTCAGCAATAACTTAAAGCCTGTCTCCCTCGTTTATTTCATGTTTTCAGAAACAAGTATTTTAACAAAATTTCGTTAGACAATATGTAATAGTATCATAATTCACCGTACAAGTTTTGAGAAAATGCATGTTTTTTTCGATAAATGTGGAATTAAAAATAATCAAATTAAAATATAAACAATCTATTTCCTCGCGGCCTGTAAGAACATCGATTTGGACCACGTGTGTTATGTGATCATGTACAGGTAATTTTCTTATTCGTGCACGTGATTGTGACGTATGAATAAATAATGCGATTTCGAGCGCGGTACATGATCGTTTAGAAAATTATTTTATATTTCGTTTAAAGTCACTTTTATCAAATATTATTATTTAAACTCTATTTCAAATGCACAGTATCCGAACGCACTGTACCCTCTCCTCCGGTTTTCATAGCGTTGAATCGAGAGTACAAAATTCGCTTATAACCAGTAGCCGGAAATCATTATGTTTTGAGTTTTTATCTGGAATCTACTGCGTCATTTATAGTTATTCAGCTTCGAAAATGTAAAGAGGTAAGTTTAATATAATTTTCTCTTCGGTCTTTTACTTTATTGCCCTGTACAATGAAAAACTCCTTGCCGTCGCAGATTTTTTTTTTCCGAACAGCTTAATTTAACACGAGATTGTGTCGTGCAAAACTTAGCTATCATTCTTTTATCAAAACTAACAAACTGTAGATTGATAACGCCTACCGTTTATTCTAAAGATTTTTTATAAAACATGTAAGAAAATGCTCAAAATGGTTTAAGAATCTTGCCAAGGGCGATTTGAATACTGTACCAATTACTACCCACCCATACACGACATTGTACAGGGTAATAAAGTAAAAGACCGAAGAGCAAATTATATTAAACTTACCTCATTGCATTTTCGAAGCTGAATAGCTATAAATGACGCAGCAGATTCCGGATAAAATCTCAAAACATAATGATTTCCGACTACTGGTTATAAGCGAATGTTTGTACTCTCGATTCAACGCTATGAAAACCGGAAGAGATTGTACATGTAGTTCGGATACTGTGAAATGTATAGTTAGACCATGTCGGAGGTATTGCATGAAATATTTCATCAAACCATCTTAGCTCACCAGAGCCGAAGGCTCCGGGGGAGCTTATAGTATAGGCAGTTGTCCGTCGTCGTCGTCTGTCGTATGTCGTCTGTCCGTCAACACTTTTAAACGTCATCTCCTCTGAAGCCACTTGGCCGATTGGGCCCAAATTTCATCTGTAGCAACCTTGGACTTGGGCATTGTAAGTTTGTGTTTTTTATGAAAATCTGCCTGTTAGTTTGGTTGCTATGGCAACTTAAAGTTCCCATAGACTTATAACGGGGAAAATTGAAAAATGGCATTTACTGGCAAGCCATTGCAGATATGTTGACAAAACTTTTATAGAAATGTTCCTTGGGAAGTCTTCTATCAGCTATTTGTTTTTTGTTTTTGTTTTTTGTCTACTGCTCCTTTTATTGGTTGCCAAGGAAACCAAAATGCCAAAAAAAAATACTTAAAAAAATATCTCCTCTTAAGCCACTAAACCGATAAAGCCCAGATTTCATCTTTAGTATCCTTAGGCTAGGGGATTGAAAGTTTGTATTTTTTATGAAAATCGGCTCTTTAATTTGGTTGCTATCGCAACTTAGAGTGACATTGACTTATAATGGGGAAAATAGAAAAATGGCCTTTACTGCCAAGCCAGATATGTTGACAAACCTTTTATAGAAATGTCCCTTGGGAAGTTTTCTATCAGCAATATGTATTTTGGCCAGCTGCTCCTTTTATTGGTTGCCATGGAAACCAAATTGCAAAAAAAATCGAAACAAAATATTAAAAAAAAATTATCTCCTCTGAAGCCACTGGGCTGATAAGGCCCAGATTTCATTTTGTAATATCCTTAGGCTGGAGGATATATGTTTGTGGGTTGTTTTTTTTATGAAAATTGGCTCTTTAGTTTGGTTGCTATGGCAACTTAGAGTTGCATTGACTTATAATGTGTTAATTGAAAAATGGCATTTACTGCCAAGCCATTGCAGATATGTTGACAAAACTTTTATAGACATGTTTCTTGAGAAGTCTTCTATCAGCTATATGTTATTTGGCCAACTGCTTTTTTTATTGGTTGCCATGGAAACCAAAACGCAAAAAAAATGAAAAAATATACTTAAAAATTTTCTTCCCTGAAGCCACTGGGCCGATAAGGCCCAGATTTCATTTGTAGTATCCATAAACTGGGGGGGGGGGGGGGGGGGGGGGATTTGTGTTTTTTATGAAAATTAGTTCTTAAGATTGGTTGCTTTGGCAACTTAGAGTAACATTGACTTCTAAATAATGGGGACATTTGTAAAATGGCATTTACTGCCAAGCCATTGCAGATATGTTGACAAAACTGTTATAGAAATGTTCCTTGAGATGTCTTCTTTCAGCTATATGTTGTTTGGCCCACTGCACTTTTTATTTGTTGTCATGGAAGCCATAGAGCAAAGAAAGAAAAAAAAACTTTAAAAATTCTCTTCTGAAGCCACTAGGCCGATGGGGTCAGATTTTTTCTTTAGTATCCTTTGGCTGGAGAATTGAAAATATGCGGGTTTTTTATGAAAATCAGCTCCTATGTTTGGTTGCTATGGCAATTTAGAGTTGCATTGACTTACGATATGGAAAATTAAAAAATGGCAATTACTGCAATCAAAATATGGAAAATAGTTACATATTTTGTTATCACCTCAACAGACTGTCAGACGGAGACTTTGAAGTTGTATATTTTGTATTAGCCTGTACAAATGTGAAAGCAATTTTGAGCCTATACAAATTTGATAGCAATTTTGAGCTAAAGATCTGGTGAGCTTTGTGGCCCGTGGGCCTCTTGTTTGTTATCCCCCGCCGAAGGCGGAGGGACATAGGTTTCTCCATGTCCGTCCGTCCGTCTGTCCATCCGTCCGTCCTTCCTTCCGTCCGCCATTCCGTCCGTCCGTCTTTCCGTCGGAAGCCAAAACTAAGTAACCACTGAACGGAATTTCATGAAACTTAAAATAAATATCTATTACTATAACCTGCTGTTACACGTCAAGTTTAAACAGACTGGCTTTATTAGTGCATGAGTTATTGCCCTTGACTTGCTTTAAAATCAGTACAATGAGTCATAACTAAGTAACCACTGGACAGAATTTCATGAAACTTAAAATAAATAATTATATATTACTTTAATCCGCTGATGCACGTCAAGTTACATCAGACTGGCTTCAGTAATGCATGAGTTGTTGCCCTTTAATTGTTATAACATCAATAAAATGAGCCATAGCTAAGTAACCACTGGACGGAATTTCATGAAACTTAAACTAAATATATATCATTATAACCCGCTGATGCATGTCACGTTTCATCAGACTAGCTTCAGAAGTGCATGAGTTATTGCCCTTGAATTGGCTTAAATTATTACAATGAGCCATAACTAAGTAACCAATTACCGAAATTTCATGAAACTTAAACTTAATATGTATCACCATAAGGCGGGTTTGCACATAAAGTTTCATCAGAATGGCATCAGAATTGCATGCCCTTGAATCAATTTAAAATTGACAAATTTAGCCATAACTAAGTAATCAATGAATAGAATTCTATGAAACTTTTACTAAATATGTATCACCATAACTCATTGGTGCATCTTACGTTTTGTCCAATTTGCTTCTGTTAGCAATGAGTAATTGCTCTTGACTTGGTTTAAAATCAACATATTGAGTCATAACTAAGTAACCAATGGCTGGAAATTCATGAAACTTAACCTATTTATGTATTGTCTTGACATAGCAGTGCACAGTAAGTTCGATCATAATCGCATCTGTAGTGCATGATTTAATGACCTTGAATTGACTTAGAATACTGAACAAAATTTCTTGAAACTGAATTAAAAATGTATCATCATAGTGCAGTGATGCTTAGGCAAGTGTTTAAGAACAGCTTCAGCTGATGCCTCGCTTATGCCAGAGTAATGGCCCACTCAGCCCAGTGAACAAAATTATATAAAACTTAAAATAAACCATAATAATAAACAAATCAGGGCCACTTCGGCGGGGGATATAAATTCACAGAATTTTCTTGTTATTATTATAAAGGGAGTAAATCTTTAAAAAAACTACTGAATCAAATTTAATGAAACTTTACAGAAAGATAAAGCATAACGAGAAGGTGTGTCGCACACAAGACTTAAGTCCCTACGCCCAAGGTCAAGCTCACAGTTGGGTCAAAGTGTGTCTCAAAATCGTGTCTCAGCGATAATTTTGAAACTGCTGAAACAAATTTGATAAAACTTCACAGAAAGATAAAGCATAATGAGAAGGTGTGTCGCGCAAGTCTTAGGTCCCTTCGCCCAAAGTAAAGGCCACAATTGGGTCAGAGGTCAAATTGTGTCTCAAAATCGCGTCTCAGCGATAACTTATAAACTACTGAAGCAAATTTAATGAAACTTCATAGAAAGACTAAGCATAATAAGAAGGTGTGTTGCACATAAAATTTTGTTTTTCTACCGAATTATGATATTTCTCTCATCAATGGAGGCGACACTTGTCTTTTCAACATGGAGAACATAAAATTTTGGTTACCAGGTTCAAGGTCACAATTAGGGGTCAAAGGTCAAGTCTCGTCTCAGTGATGACTTAAGACCTGCTGAAGTGAATTTTATCAAACGTCACAGAAAGGTAAATCATAACCCCAAATCCCAAAGTCAAGTCAAAATCTGGGGTCAGAGGTCAAATCATGTCTCGGCAATTACTAAAAAAAGTACCAAAAGCAAACCTTACAGAAAGATAAAGCCTAATGAGTAGATTTGCCATGCACAAGACATCGGTCCCCACACCCAAAGTCAAGGTCATAGCCAGAGGTCAAAGGTCAACTCCTTTATCCTCAATTACCTAAAAACTACTGAAGCGAACTTCATTAAACTTCATGAAAAGGTAGAAAATAATGATATAATATGTCACAAACAAATTATGATTCTATTGCCAAAGTTCCGAGTAACAGTCAGGGCTCAGAGGTCAAATCATGTGTCTGAACTGACTTAAGACTGCTGAAGCAAATTTCTTCTAATTTCACTGAAAGATAAAGCATGGTAAAATGGTAACTTAAAGAAAAGTAAAGTATAATGATAAGTTATGTAAGGTGTGACATTAAGGTTCCCACACCAAATGTCAAGGACACAACACAGTTTCAATTGGTTAGTGGTTGAATTATGTCCCTGTGAATCCTTTTAAACTTCCAGAGTGCATTTAAACGTCATAGAATAGTAAAACGAAATAAGAATGTATATCATGTGCAAGACTCAGGTTCCATGACTGAGGTCAACCAGGGCTGAAAGGTCAGTTTAAGGGGCCTTCGGGGGCATTTGTTACACACTGTAACCTTTCTTGTTTTTGTTTGATATTAATTGTCATTTAGAGTTTAGAAAAATGAATACCGGATGGATCCGAAAAAATCAGTTGTTCATCGATATTTATTAAAATCACGTTACGGTTATCCAGCGTCTAAATGGTCGACACTGCGTTTTAAGTGCAAAAGTATGACGGACAGAATGAGAGAAAACGATTTTTTTGGTCAATAGAAACAAGTTATTTTAGATAAAAGCAAGTTTGTATCTTGACTGTGTTAACTGCAAGCGTACAGGTTGATCTGAGAATGTGCAGTTAGCATAATACCTGAGTAGGTGTTTACATATAATTTCAGCTCAGGGAACAGGGCCTATATGTTTTTCTTGCGCTCGGTCTGATACCCCAGAAGGCTGTAGAGAATCTGTAACATGTTCTTCTTCTCAAGTAAGTCATGTCGGTAGAGGGGCGTACTGATTGTTGCGCTAGAAATATGCCTTTTCGCCATCTGGTCTACCTACCTTTATCACAGATTAAGCTAGTGACCCCTAAGTATGGCATCCAGACACTAAGTTTGCTTCAGCTTCTTCGATGACGTCGTCTAAACTTGCAGCTAGAACACTATTTTATTCTTTTCCGCCCTGGTTGACTTACAGGCCTGCTGTTTGTGACTGTTATATCTAGCATTATATGGCCACCGAAAAAAGCAATTCTATCTTTGTGGCCATCGTGCCTGCGACTAGCAGGTGCGTGACGTAGGTGTAGCCGGTGGTAGTGGCTTTGTAAAGCTTTTTCGAGTTTTCTGGTTTTGCTCTTAAGTGGTATAGGTTAACTGCGCATCCGCTTGTCACTAAAGGTTTTTAATTAATTTGTCCAATTTTCTATCTTTGAAGTCACAGACAGCGATAAACAACCATTTAAATACAGAAGTAAGTCTTTCATTTTTATATTTGCTCCTTATTTCCCTATGAGGATCAACTCACAAAGAAAAAACTTTCTTCCCATGGAGCAAATTCTTCCACCTAAGACTGGACCCCGTTTTAGATGGGCTGCATGCTGCATTGCGCAGGAAAGCAAACAGGGAGTCATGAAAGTTGTCTCCTTTTGTGAAAAAATGGCAAAACAAAAGATGGAAGTGTAAACCTTAGTATGTGCTTGCGTTCAGAAAACCGCTCGGCCAGTCCCGTGATTCACGGCGTTCCGAATGAATGTGCTTGATGACGGACTTGCAAACAGACAGCGACTGACTAAGAGTGGCACCTTACGTTTATGGCTCTTCAGCTGTTATGGAAATTATCTACCTGGAGATATACTGATCTAGATACACCTTTATGTTTTAAGTCATTTTCACGAAGGGGAACAACTTCCGTGGCATTCGGTTTACTTCCCTGCCGGATGACGAAACCCTTCTAAAATGGGGTCTACTCATGAGGTCTACTCTTGAAAGAAAGAATTTGCCCTTTGAGGAGCTAATTCTTTCTCTTAAGAATTAACCCCATTTGAAAAGGAAGGTAAACAGAAAATTAATGGTAGAGTTGCTTCCCCTAAAAGTGAGTCTATTTACATTATTTTTCTTCTTCTGCAGGCATGTAGCGTACAACAGGTATTTGCTGTTCATGGCGATACGTATTTCTGGTCTGGTTGTGAGGAGCTGGCGGTAAGTTTTTTTTCCATTTGTATGAACCTATTCCACGTTATTTTGGCACATTTTTAGCGGGACTTTCGAAGCAAAGTAGTGCTTATGCAGTTCGTACCCTTCGTGCGCGTGCGTTTTTGTGCAGGTGCGCAAAATATTCACCTGTTGCATTTAGCTCAGTTTCTAAGTAACCACAAGGGACAGTCTTCAAAGTTGCTCCATAGATACATTTGTGTCAGATCTACTGAAACCAGTGATGCATATCGGGCCACGACCTATATTTCACGGATGATTAAACATACAATAAGAATATTCACCTGTTGCGTTTAGCCCAGTTTCTAAGTAACCACAAGGCATAGATTCTTCAAACTTGCCCCATAGATACCTCTGGGGAAGTTCTACTGAAAACAGTCACTGTGATGCATATCGGGCCATGACCTATATTTCACGAATGATTGAACACACATTAAAAGTATTTACTTGTTGCGTTTAGCTCAGTTTCTAAGAAACAACAAGATATAGAGTCTTCACACTTGCTCCATAGCTATATCTGGTGAAGGTCTACTGAACGCAGTGACGCATGTCTGACCATGTCCTAAATTTCACGGATAATTGAATATAGAAAAAATAATCACCTGTTGGGATTTGCTTAGTCTCTAAGTTAGCAAAAGGGATAGTATCTCCAAACTTGCTCCATAGATACATCTCGGGAAGATCTACTGGAAGCAGCGATTCATATTTGGCCATGGCCCACATGTCACGGATGATTGAACATGGAAAAAAATATTCACCTGTTGCGTTAAGCTCAATTTCTAAGTACCCAAAATGGGGTAGAGTCTTCAAAATTGCTATACAGGAACATTTTGGGAAGATCTACTGAAGATAGTTATACATATCGGTCATAGGCTATATGTTATGGTGACTTTGCCTTATATCTTGATGACTATTTGTTGTGTGAACATGATAGCTTGGGTTAATAAGTCAGTATGGCCCGATGTTTGACCTCAAATTAAAAGTAGGTCACAGTGACCTATATATCATGGTGCAGTGCCTTTGCCTTATATTTTAAGACTATTTGATGTATGAACATGATTGCGTGGGACAACGAATCAGTATGACGCAATATATTACCTTAGAATAAAGGTAAGTCACAATGACCTTTATTTATGATTTTGCCTCATATTTCTAACACTTTGTTCAAGGATTTACAGTATACTTGGGTTAATGGTTTGGGTTAACACCGTGAGTAAGCTCATACTAATTGTTGGTCAGTGTGACCTATATTTCATAGCACAGTGACCTTTGCCTCGTATTTCTATCACTATTTTATAGGTTTGCATTATATTGGCTGACACTATGAGTGCCCTCATACTAGTTTACGGCTAGTGTGACCTATATTTCATGGTCCAGTGATTTTAGTCAATATTTCATACTATTTGCGTTATACTTGGGTTAATGGTTTGGCCCAACCTGATACTGATTATAGGTCCGTGTGACCTATATTTCATATTCCAGTGATTTTCACACTATTTTCATGGATTCGCTTTATACTATAGGATAAGCGGTTTGGGTTGACACTGTGAGTGACCTCATACTAATTGAAACTCTTTCTTTTGTTTATCTTTTTTCTTCTTATTTATTTAGACATGTGGGGATATGGCGGAATTGGCGTATTCGTCAACTGCAATAGTTGGTAAACGCCAGGTGTCGCTCAGCAACAATCGCTGCTATTACTGCTGTACTTCAGATCTATGCAACAGAAACTGCTCAGGTAGTATTTATTTCAGGATTTTTTTAAACAACTCCCGCCCGCACCCACTGCAAGCACAGTAGTCCCTTGTTCTACTATTATTCAAATCAGTATGCCGCCTCGGCATTGAAAGTTACTCAGCACCATCGACCGTCCGCACCCGACGCCCCTCATAAAACAATCAGGTCTCAATACCTGCAGTACTGTTTTCTGTGGCTCTTTACTACAGCTAGGCCACACTTGAAGCTATACTGGAACCCCTTCAGTAGTAAAATACTTAACGAGATGCTCAGCTGCCAAACTATATATACTCTTCAATGATGACTAGACCCGGGCAGCACGACACTTTCCGATCTCTATCATGCTCGGAAAAGTCACGTAACTGCCCAGCAAATCCGCTTCTTGAATGTGATACTTCTCGTACTGAAAAGCTACCTTTCCGATCATCGAAGTGCGTGGTAAAGTAGCTATGGCCGCGTTTACACGAGCAAAGTTTCAATGACAAAGTAGATTTTCCACAGAAAAATTTGCTGGTGTAAATGCCAAAATATGACAATGTTTCTTTGACAAATATATATGGTAAAGTTTCTTTGATAAATTAAATTTGTCCGTGTAAACGG
This sequence comes from Ctena decussata, assembly GCA_963989385.1. NCBI lineage: Eukaryota > Metazoa > Mollusca > Bivalvia > Lucinida > Lucinidae > Ctena > Ctena decussata. Next base: position 71,020,116 of record OZ022499.1, read on the forward strand.
AGAACTTTGCTAAAGATTATGTGACAAAGAACTTTGCTATAAGCATGGAAAATGTGACAAACATTTTGTTTCATTGCTGCTGGTAACTTGGACGAATAATATTTGGTCGTGTGAACACTGCAGCAAATATTTTATTGCCAAAGTTTATTTGACAAAGATTCTATGTCACATTTTCTTTAGCAAATAATTTGCTCTATGTAAACGCAAAATGTCTGTCATACTTTCTTTGTTAAAGTTTCTGTGACATAGAAATTTTGCTCGTGTATACGCGGCCTATACCCATGGGGGTGATACCAATTTGCCTACCTGTGCTTTCGACCGAGTCAGTCAATTACCATACATTCAAAAGTGGCTGTCGACCGAAACAATCGACAGCAGTATCAGCTCGGTCGAAAACCATTAACAATAGTACCATTTACCGTTATTGGTAATGTTTACGATCGTATTCTCGGTCGAAAGCCACTTTTTCTAGCACAGACTCGGTCGAAAGCACAGGTAGCCAAATTGGTATTACCCTTGTGATATCACGACACTAAGTCGAGACATGACAAAACGTAGAAAGTGGCATGTGCATCTGAGTCTTCGCTGGCGGTTTTGTCGTGTTGCGGCTCAAGTCTTATGTTGTTTCCATTCTCATTTTTTTGTGCGCATTTCTCATAACGATGTTTCCCAAGAGGCTCAATGGAAAAATCCAGTTTTTTTCGGGTTTTATTCAGTTTTTGAGTGATTCACCGGCGTTTACAAATTGATAGAAACCAAAAGAAAAAAATATAAGTAACTAATGAATAAATGAAAATAAAAAAAAAATAAAAAAAAATAATAAAATAAAGTAAAAAAGAATAAATAAACTAGAAATGTTTTTGACAAACACAGATGTCCCCCCACCTGCGCTTTCCCAGCAGTATCATTTTCCTTAAATGCTGCCAAGTTAAGACCTCCTGTGACCTTGAAATATGATCAAGGTTACCAACTTCTTTTCCATCTCCCAGTGATGTATCTGTGACAGTTTGGTTCAAATGCATCCATCCGTTCAGGAGATATGGTGCAGACAAGGCATTTTTCAACACTCTTTGACCTGTGACCTTGAGAATGAGGTTAAGGTTACTAAAATCTAATCAGTTCTTTGCCATTTCCCACCCAGTGATATATCTGTGCAAGTTTGGTTGAAATTCATCCATCCATTCAGGAAATATGGTGAAGACAAGGCATTTTTCAACACTCTTTGACCTCTTGTTACCTTGTAAATTGGGTCAAGGTCGCACAAATCTAATCAGTTCTTTGCCATCTCCTAGTAATATATATGTGCCAGTTTAGTAAAAATCCATCGATTCCTTCAGGCGATATGGTGCAGACAAGCTATTTTCCACCATTCTTTGATCTCCTGTGGCCTTGAAAATAAGGTCAAGGTTACCAATATCTAATCAGTTTTCCCCCACCCACGGATGTATCTGTGCAAGTTTGGTCAAAATCCATACATCCCTTCGGGAAATAGAGTGCAGACAAAAAGCTACGATGACGCTGACGCTGACGCCAACGCCGACGGGATCCACACCAAAAAACAATATATGCTCCCCCCCCATGGTTGAAGAGAGGGGGGGTGGGGGGATAATAAAACTCATCTCTATAATAATCTTACATATTCTCAAGAGTATTGCAAATGCATTCCATTTCTACTTTTCAGCTTTTGAAAACCTTGCGCTTCACAAGCCGGCTTACCAAAGCTCTCGGTTCCAAGGCTCATCCAACCATGGCCCGCCTGAGCTGGCAGTTGATGGTAACAAAGATAAAAACTGGTACCACGGCTCCTGCATGCACACAGACAGTGAGCTTTACCCCTGGTGGGCAGTTGATCTTCAACATACCTATCACATTTCCAGGGTGAAAATATACAACAGAAACGACGCTGCAGGTATAATTCCGCGTCCTTTGATTTTACAACCCTTAAAGTGCCAAAAAAATTCAGACGACAAAATTTATGTCTGCAAAATTAAAAAAAAATCGACCAAGCTATATCACATTGAGAATTCAAAAACAAGAGGACAAACACTGAAGATCTAGATGAAGCGGCCCATGATGAGCCACCTCATCCGGAGATCTAAACTGTTTGCAAAGTCGATTATTTTAATTTTGGTGCTCTATAGTCCTAGCTGTTATTTGGTTACGAGCAAAGATCTTCGGGTAAGGTGTATGAATATACTTCCATGTTTTCCCACCGTATTACCATGGGAGGCAAATTTTGTGTCTTCCTGTTTGCTTGTCAGGATGAACAAGCTTTTCAAAATGGGTCTTCTCTTAAAGGAAAGCATTTGCTCCTACAGCGCAAACTAATTCCTTTAATACTGGCCCTTATTGAGGAGGGAGGTAAACATGAAAATGGCAGAATTGCTTCCCCTAGAAATGCACTCAACCTTAATTGAACAAAACATGTGATTATGATCAATACATTTTTTAATCAGCGACTCTAAAGACAAATGTCCTTCAGTAGGACAGACTGATTAAATCAAGTTTTGATATTTACAGAAGCATTGTAATTACCTCACTATTTTCTTTTCATATTTTCAGATGGTCGCGGTGTCCATTTTAAAATATTGGTCAGTAATTACAATGCAACAAAGATTCCAAGAGACTCACCCCAGTTCACAACCTGTGGACAGTATGTAGGTCACTCAGGTGATGGCAATACCATAACAATTCAGTGTCCCGTCGGGACCTCCGGGCGCTGGGTCAGGATTCAGGTCGATAACCCGACCCTTGAATACTTCCATATGTGTGAAGTTGAAGTGTACGGATTCTGAGAGTAAAGATTAAATGTCAAGGTTGCTTTTGTCTTTTTGTTGTGTTGCTCACTATCTGAGTTGCAACTAGACATGAAAATCACTACCTTCACACTGGTCTGGCATTCAACACAGGCAACGTACTATAAAAACATGATTGTTTTCGCATACTTCTTAGATTGATTTCAAACTATTATTCTTACGGACCCGGCAGTTTGTTAGGCCTCTTAGTCTGACCAGATTTTCGAAGAAATTCCGTCTAGTATAAATGCAGTGCTTGAATAAAATTCTTCACTAATTTGTTGTCATGGACGTTGTAGCCCAAATTTTATTTTCAAGCATTTCATGAATATGCATATCAATTCAGTAAAACTTTTGATTCCTATTTCAAGAGTCGGGGGTCGGATGGTCCGTGAGACTATACTTCTGAAACAAACTTATCCTGATGAGCGGAACAAGTAAGTTTCTTGCACGTTGTCTTCGTTGCCTGTGTTGGATGCCAGACCAGTGTGACCTTAGCCTCCCTACTCTCGGCAAGGGATCTTCGCAATGCAGTAGCGAACACGTGGTTCACGTATCTACCGTTTGTGATGGCCGCTGGTATTTTCCTAGGGAAACACTGTCATAGAAAATTAAACTGATATGTTTTCTTTAACATATAAGCACGTCTTACTCTAGAATTTACCGTAAACCGTCTAAAAAACACTCGGAAATGTTAAATGTGGTATGTGTTACAAAGTCGGCTGAAAATCCATTAAGGCTGTCAAAAGGTTAATTAATGATTCCAAAATACAGAAACGTGAAGCTTTGTTGCTTCTTTGGGCAACTTGTCAAAATTTTCATCAGCGAATCAGACGTTTAAGCAGAATCCAGTTACTTTTCAAAACCTATCAGATTTATTTTTGCTCCAGTGTTGTAGAATGGATACCTTCGTTACGTAAATGGCCATTCTAATGTACTTACAAATATAACGCGACGTGTGATTAGTCGGGGAAATGAAACGCAAAAAGGCGTCTAGAAAGTGAAAAAAATTGGCCCATCGTTCGAAAGGACAAATTTGGTATCATTTGAAAGCTTATTGTGTCTACTTTAACCTCCAAGGTGTTGTCGCCTTCACAAGTGGTGCCTTAATGTCAGAAAGTGGGGAGATAACTCTGTACCATAACGTTCAAACAGAAAGGTTTTTAAACCACCACTGTCGACTAGAAACTGCATAAGAAAGCTTGCATCATTTCTAAACATTTTATGTTTACATTGTATGAACTCTTATTACTGTGCAATTGAAACAGTTAACATTTGCTATTTTTAATATGATCACCTCGAGCTAAAAATGAGGGTGTTCTGACACAAATACATTACGTGACCAAAAGAAAACCGTAATAATGTCCCAATTACTTATTTTTGGGGCAAATTTTGAAGAGAAACCCACTTTAAATATGTAAGTTTGATAACCGTCGTAAGTACAATGTAGATTATTAAAAAAGAGTAATCGTTCAAGTAATAATAGCTATAAATTTCAGCAATATACGTTACATTTGCTTACAACAAAATTTACTTTATTGAATGAATATGATAAAAGAATGCATTAGAACTATTTAGTTACAGATGTATAAAAAGCACTATTCCTTTCTAAACATAATTAAATGTTGTTTACAACTTGTTCCTATTACAGATATGATAAGGAAGCGCCACTTATACGTATCTACGCGCCTGGGCGTAGACAGTATAAAGTTAGATTTTCGATCATACTTCTGCCTGGTGTGTGTGCTTCTATTTCTTTCGGTTTTAAAAGCGGGATGTAGGATTTGATTGTATTAATTCCTGATCATTGCCTATCTTTTTACTGTCCAGTCTGATCAGTTTCTAATGTCAAACTTACTGACGAAATTATAAACTGAAAATTATTTATCATTTTACTTATACATGTGCTTCGTTAATGTATGATTTGTCGCTATTGTGGTTCAAAACATTTTGTAGTCATTTTGACACCTGTCTGCTGCAGTGCAATTTTGAGCGCCAATACGTAGAAGATTATATAACTATTACACTAAGCAACTTGTCTAACGTTTCACAATGGTAACGTATATAAAATATTAAGTGTTACTTAAATACATTTAAGTGATGCAGAATTGTTTCCATTTCATGAAGATCATTTTATAATTTTGAGTCTGTCAGTGCTGATGCACAGTTACTGTTATACTTATTTATGGGCCAAAGTCCCATTTAGTCTAGAACTGAAGCAATATTTGCATTATACTTTACCTTATATTGTTTCTTATTCTCAGTTATTAAAGTCATGAGCCAATTGTCTAACCTTTGCAGTATTATTTTTTTCATCACCTTTCATGTTGTTAAATGTAGCGTTTTCTGTAAAATTTTTGCGAGCATGAAGTCTTCCCAGTATATTTCTAGAGCTCTCTCTCTCTCTCTCTCTCTCTCTCTCTCTCTCTCTCTTTAACACTTTGCATGTTAAATTGCCACTTATTTAGAAGTTCAACAATGATGTAAAGAACATTAGGTAAAAATGTCAGTTAAAATTGGCGTACATGCGTATATTTATACTATTAAACGAAGCAACTTGTCAAACGTTTCACAGTGGTAACGTATCTAAAATTAAAAGTGTTACTTAAATGCATGTAATAGTATATTTATAGGCCAAAGATAGAATGTGGTTACAAATGCGCATAAATCAAGGCCCAAGATATGATTTTGTCTGCAACGATATGACGAATGTAGGACATTTCGGCCACGGACGTTTCGGCCTTGGACATTTCGGCCTAGGACAGTTCGGCCATGGACATTTCATCCACGGACATTTCGGCCATGGACGTTTCAGCAAAATCTGAAAAAACTGGGGACATGAAAAATATGCTACTGTAAACCATTTAAAATGACATATATGGTTTTCTGCACACATGACACAAAAATGTGTGACTGGGCTCAAAATAACTCCAACCTTATCTCTTAACGCCAAAAAATGGGTGCACCACAGATTCATCAGCCATATGTTTCTTATTAAGATATTATAGACTTCACATGAATAATAAAGGCCACACTGGCCTGTGGGTGGGGGTGGCAAATGTGCCAGATTATGCTCAAAATGACTTTAAAAGTGTTTAAGGGCTATAAACCTATCAAAACTCTTAAGCAAATATCATATAAGGCCCTAGATCAAGTAGTTGAAATAATTGTTCACCGTGTTTTTCACCTTGAAATGCTCACAATGACCTTAAACATGTTAAAGGTCCATAAAACATCAAGACAACAACAACAAATCATTGGAGATCATTAAGACTAGCTTTAAGTTACTCATATGACTTCTTAATTTAATTATAAAAAGTAATTTTTGGATAATGGCCGAAATGTCCACCCTTGGCAATTTCTGTGGCCGAAATGTCCATGGCCGAACTGTCCTAGGCCGAAACGTCCTAGGCCGAAATGTCCGTGGACGAAATGTCCGAGCACCGATATGACAGGGTTATAAGCAAGTATTTTTCTTAAAGTTACATACGTTATCTACCATATCGGGAGTGTTTTATCAGTTCACATTCAAATGTCTCTTTCCATTGGCTGGAAACTCATAGGTGAGTCTGCATTGTACTGTCAGTTATCAGATTTAATCGGTTTTCCCAGTTGCGTCTGTAATAAGGTGACAGTTAACTAGTTCTGACAGTATCAAACACTGCAGCAAACCTGTAGATTCAAATTAATGTAACTGTTGGACAAAGTAAACCGCTTCATAATTATTGAATGGCACTTTCAAATGAAATTGTTAAAGCAATGCAGGGGCGGGTCCAGAAATTTTGGAAAGGGGGTTCAAATTAGTTGAGGGGGTTCGATATGTGCAGTTTGACCAATTTTTCCTGAAATTCCCCATGAAAATGAAATAATTAAGGCTGAAGAGGGGGTTCGTTCGAATCCCCCGAACCCCCTCTGGATCCGCCACTGCAATGCTTCCATAATGTAACATCAAATATTTACCATAATATTGTAAATAACCAAAACAGTGGTTTGCGTGGAGATATAATGAGATTTGACATTTTCTGAAGCATCCTGATATAATAAGTCGTTTGCTTGCATATCAATCAATATGTACCAAAATGCTTATTTTTATCATTGTTAATTTTATCATTGATAATAACATTGTTGTTATTATGCTTCGACTGATGGTAGTTTTGTATTATAGTTTCTCGTAAGTAGTACCTTTTTGGAAGAGTCCCGATATTGAAAATGTGATTGCTATTACAAGAATATCTTTCGTCCCTTATGAGGAAGTGTTTGTTTTCAAAACAAAAGCTGCTAAAATTATAAGAAAGTTTCAATCTTTTGTCAAACAAGATTTGACAAAAATAAAATCAATATGTAACTGTTACAGTTACACCCTAGAGTGTTTAAGTTAAAAGAGGAAATTGAGGATAGTTTATTGTTTCTTCTAAATCCTCTTAAATAATCGTTACAAAAAAAGATATTTTGTTAGTTTACTTTTTTTCTCTACAGTTATTTGTGACACAAACAACATATAGAGTAATTACATAGGTGTTTCTTATAAAACTGGTAGCGCAGACAACGCAGAAAACGCACAACTATCCATACGCCAGACAGAAAAAAATGCCTTCTATAAATAGTCAGTACTTGTTTGCATAATTCTCAATGATAGACAAAGAGTTCGTTTTGTAAAAACAAAACAAAAAGATTAATCCAAATATCAAGTTGTGCTGCGAGAAAGGATTGTATCTATTGGTAGACTTCACATACGTTTTTATTCAAGTACCGTATGTAATATATACCAATAAAATCCTTCCAAAATTAAGAATAAAAGTACGTAAGATACACGAGAAGTCCAGAAAACGAATACATTTCAGAAACATGTCACTGACTAAAAGAAGGTAATAGTTTCCCACAGCCTAATGGCCATAGGGGCTGTGGGTGCAAGAGGCACAACTCATCTAGCCCATCCCTCTCTTTTCGCTGCATTTTCCTTCAAAAGAAGGTACATATCCATTTACTGTTGGGGTAATAGATTTTTCAGTTGTGACCGGCCAGACCGGGTTTCAAACCCGCGATCTCCTGTACAATAGCCGAGCGTTTCTAACCACTCGATCAAGCATGTCACTGATATAGAATACTAAAATATAGATTTTACGTTACTTTGTTTCTGTCTTTGCAGGCTGCATTTGCATGTTGTAAACTCCTTGATATCCTTTGGAAACAAGTTAACAACGTTACACGTTACATTTTTGTACAGCAATTTACGCTAGGACAAAATAATAATGTCAAACTCATGCGTAGTCTTCTGATAAATGTCCCGGTCTTCTGTTATTTGATTGAAACAATGGGTTCTGTGCTCTTGAAGGAACTCTGTAAGATTTTTATTTTAATTTGTCGAGCGTCTTAAATTCTCCCATTAGTCTCGGTTTCTTCCGTAACATTCCCGATTTTATAAAAGATTTTTAATTGCTTATTTAGTAAAGGACGGGTACCTTTTACTATGGTTCTGTAAAGCAAATAAAAATATTGTAGCAGCTCAGTGAAAAAAATATAATTCTTATTGCTGTTGATTGTTAACAAACAGCAATGTAATCCAAATGCCTATATGGTTGTATAATACAAGTTGCTTCCTGAATAGCCCGTTAATTCAGTTTAATATTGTTTTAATATTTTTAAGATGTTTCCAAACTTAAAATTCTTCTTATGACTTGTTCTTTCGATGTTTTACGTCTGATGCTGTAAAATACAGTACGGTATCGTCACTGAGCTAGTCATAAGAGCTCAGCAAGAACAAGAAAAACCTTTTGCAAATAGTTAAGTTTAGATTATCCGTTTGATAAATCCAAGCAGAAAGAATCATTACAGATGGAATCTTGCACATTAATTGTAGAGTGCAACGGTTTTAGATAAAAATCTAAAGATAACAAAAGGTTTTAAATGTTAATTCTTTAAAACAAAATGTTTCACGTGAAGCTGTAAATGTATGAAATTTAGTTGGAGATAAACATGCATTGTTAAATATTAGAAGTTATGGTATACAAAAATTAATTCACGCGTTTAAGCGCATTTCTACTCTTCTTTCAGCTTATAATAATTTTTCCTCATGTTTCCGTTATGTAACGTATTTGACGACAGTTCAAGAAGAATGACTGCAGAAATAAACATGCTAATGATTTTAAACTGGAATAGATATAAAATTAAGACATTAAAAGTATTTCTATTTAAAATTTGCATTTTCTTTCCCTTTTTATTATGGCATAAATGATAACAAGCAATATTTAATTGTCGACCTTAAAAATATAGCACTTTATCTGTCTTAAAATATTATAAAACAACCTATTTTTAACAAAAAGATATTTTTGACATGCGTACAACGTATGTACACATCAGTCATACCATGAAAATGGCTTCCTTAATTTAAGACAAATTTAACAGAAATCAGCCATTTAGATTAACTTATAAATCTTATACCTACCCCCCATCCCCGCCCCCCCCCCCCCCCCCCACACGCCCTTCTCCACTCCCCCCCGCCTCCTCACGCCACCCTTACTCGCCACCCCCTTTTCACTGAAAACATGACATTGGCACTGTTCTTCATCTTAAGCATAACCTTCCATTTGTCCTGTTAGAAGTCAGATTTATTTTAGCTATGGGTTCTCTATTAAACTCACACAGCCGACAATTGACTTAAAATACTACTTTAGGTACGTATATATGGTACAAATAATTTTTCGATAAAACGAGGATTTTTTGTTATAACTTTCGTAGGCATACTTTTTCAGTTTAAAAGATCATAATAAACACTACATATGATATACTATGGCGAAAGTATCTGTTTGAAATGAAATAATTATGAAGAAATGACCCCCCTTTCATAAAACAGCCCCAAAAATGCATTTTAGCCCCGAAAATTTCATATTCTGTAACCATAATAATTGCAAATTTCTATATTTTTTCGCATATAAACTTTTATCAAAGGTTTTGCTATGTTATGCATAAGTATCATTCACATTTCGAAGAGTTTTAACGAATTTTATGGAGTTTCCATAGAAATTCCAGAAATCAACGATTTTATTCATAAATTAAACATGTTGCCCCAAAATTTCACTTTGGCACCACTTTGGAGAGCGACAACACCCGGAATCATAAACTTCAGTATTTCCTGCTTACAAATCAGTCAACAAATTCCTTTCGAACGACGGGCCATTTTTTCGCCTCAAAATTGGGTTCATTTTCCCGACTAGATTGGATAACGTAAAAAATTTGCGACAGTATATTCTGCGATATACTGTCGCAAACCCGACGTCGTTATAAAACGTCGCTTCTCAGTGGCTGACGTTTGGTTTTACGCAGCTGAAAGCGCTTGCAGTGGGTGCAAAGAAGTACACTTTGAAAGGTGAAAATGTGCATTAGAATGGGGATAACTATATTGCAAATTGTCATTTGGTGAGGTAAATCGTCGGTATTATGGTCGCAAATTCCGTTTTACGGCTCCGCCGGTGCGTCGCCGTAAAACGAAATTTCCGACCATAAAAACAATGATTTACCTCCCCAAATGACAATTTTAAATACAGTTATCCCCTAATTTTAAGTAACGCATCGTTTCTAAGTTGCGACTAGTCCGGTAATACGGCGTTGGTTTCGTCTCCTTTCGGTAACTTGTCGCCAACACTTTCTATTCTGGGACCAGAAAATTTACTTTGAGATATCAGTAGTTTGAGACTAGCTTCGACTCTCAGATACCGACAGATTACATGTACTATTTTCATATACAGTTCTGTGTGTCCGTTGTTTGTGTTTCTTCCATTATCTTGGGTTCATTGTGTTTTGTGATTCTGGCCTTTCCTTGGTACAACAGTCACGCGGCTCCAGATAAGAAGGGGTAAAAAGAATAATGTAGGAATACATGCACTTTTCTCTATTTTTCCATATAAAAATAAGTTGTAACCCCTCATTAGAACCGTCTCACCGAGACGATTCTAATGAGGGATCACAACATATGTTTTTTATTGAGAAATAAGATTAAAAAGTATTTTAAAATTATTCTCAAAATCACAAATTGTCAAGTTATCTTGCAGGGGTGTAGCTAGGGACAATTACACAGTACGCACAGTCATGTTTTATACTCATTAAGGGCAATGATAGGGGGTTGAGCCGCTAAGATATTTCAAATTTTCGTGTCTGTTGGCAGTTAGTATTAAAATTATGCCCAATTAACAGCATTTCAGCATGAAAATACGCAGGTGTGTGTTGAAATTTTGTCAATTTGACAAAATTTCAATACGCACCTGCGTATTTGCGTATAAGTAGCTTTGCCCTTATCTGGGGCTATGGTATTAATACTTTTGAAGAAACACAACAGCAGCTGCTGGCTGTCAAGATCCCGATCTTTCTGCGCAGATACGCAGTTTGTCATGGACTGTCGCTGTTCGCCGAAGCCCTCATGCATTGCTTTTGATAAGGGCAAGGGTGTCTCGTGCTTTGCTATCTTACAGAAAGTGACCCTTAATGTTAGATACACAGATGAAAAGAAGTTTTAAGTGCCGATATTAAAGTTTTTGAAGATACCATAACATAAGAGACGTGTTATGTTCACAAACGCATTTCGGTATATTATGTTTTTGTGCAGTCTGGCCAGTTTCTGTCTCGCCGGCGACTAGCAGGAGCGAGAGATAGTAATACTATTTTGGCGTCGTCGGCGTCGGGGGCGTGCTGGTGTTTTCTGGGTTATTGTAGCTCCGTCTTTGCGACAATGGGCAGAAAGGCGAAACACCGCTTTTCGCGGAATTCTTGTGCTCTTTGCTGTAAAGTCTGCTTCCTCGGATCCCAAAGGTTTTAAGGATAAATGGAATGTCTGATTAGACTGTGAAAATGCACAGACTGGTCTGAGTTTTATTTTTAAGCAATTTGCTTCAAGACACCCTTTGTCCGTGAGGCGACCTTTATTTCTGTTGCGCTCCCTGAACATGGAAGCCAAGATAGCAGGCTCACAGTCTTGTCATATGGGTAAATGATAAAGAGAAATTAGCTGCGACACGCAAAAATGGGGCTTATATATGCGAACAGCAAAGGCTTAACCCAGCCTGCGCATCCGCACAGTCTGGTCAGAGCCTTTGCCGTTCGCACACAACATATATGGGCCCTAAGGAATCTACAGGTGCGAAAGGAGGTCTCTGGCTAGACTGCTCAGAGTCACAAACTGATTTGAGCCGTTGCTGTTCTCTGATGTCCTAATATGCTTACATACTGGGACATAAAAACCATAAAATTTCCATTTGGGACAAATGAAAAATTAATGGTTTTAGGTGTCCTAATACTAAAGCAAATTAAGTTACATTAAGCCTCCTTTAGCATGACGCGGTTCATTAACACTAACCCTAAGGAATCTACAGGTGCACAGGGAAAAAAGTCAAGCGGGCATAGGCATGATGAGAAGAGCGTATGCCCAGCACAGGCAATCAGATCAGTCACATTTGCCGATTAAAGTAAGCAGAGATTGAACAATTGCTGATCTGATCATACTACACATCTCATCAAAGCATTTGCTGTTCGCATACATATGCCACCTTTACGTTTTCCTGCGAGGGCATATGTAAGAATGCGGCATACATCCGCGTGGTCTTCTTAAAATTTGTCGCGTGACCGAATCATATGCCAACTTCAGTTCCAGTTAAATAAAAGGGCGAACTTGGCTGAGTTTGTTGATTTCTTTTTTTGGACTTAAATTCTCAAAACCAAACTGCTGTTTCAAGGTGAGAAATTTTGTTCGTCTAGTTTAGTGACTTTGTTTTATTTCTAAAGCTTCGTTTACATTTACCACAATTTCTTTGTCAGAGAAAGTATAGCAAATTAACTTTGCAAAATATTTTGCATTCACATGGAGCAAATTGTTTGCCAATGAAAATGTGAGAAAAAATCTTTTCTAAATAAACTTTGGCAAAGAAATATTTGCTGCCCAGTGTTCACACGAACGAAAATTCTCGTCAATGTTATCTGGACTCATAAACTTTACCCGTATGAATGGCCAACCATGCCAGATTTTCTTTGTTAAATATACTTTGTTCAAAAACAAACTGAATTGATATTGAGCCAAATTTTCTCGTCTCCATAGAAAAATAGTTTCTTTGTTACATATTTTATAGCAAAGGACTTATTTTGTTAGTCAAATAAACTTTACCACATGAATTTGGCAGAGAAAACGTGGCATATATTTTCATTCACACGAGCATACATTTCTTTATCAAACTCAAGTTGTAAAAGCTAACTTTGCCCTTTATGAATAAGCCTTAAGTGTTGCTTCGTCTGAAATATGACCAGGCCCCGAGGTTATAAAACTTGAGGATAATTTCAAACTCAAAATAAAGCACACACTGATTAGCTGCTTCCGAGCACATGCTCGGAAGCAGCCAATCAGTGTGTTTTATTTTGAATTTGAGATTATTCTCAAGTTTTATAACCTCGAACCCGATTATATGTTAGTAGGCAGAATGTCTCATTGCGATAAAAATGTATAGAGGAATTTTATAACGAAAACCGTATTTATTGGCTATAAAACGCTGTTTTTCCATCTCAAAAAAATGCACCCAATTTACGACATGAAACTCAGCTATGAGATGGGATTTTCCCTCTAACCCCCTCTCCCCCACCCCCACCCCCCCCCCTAAAAAAAAAATAAAATAAAAAAAATAACACTAGATAAGACGGATCTAGATTTTTGGGTTGTTTAAGAAGGGAAGAGTCGTCTTATAACCGAAAAATACAGTATATTTGGGTTGTTCACAGAAATTGTAAAGTGGTTGTGCGCCCAGCCAAGTCTCAGATTAGCATGGTCATCCGCCTAGTCTGAGCAGAGTCTTTCCTAAGCGCTTAAAGGGTAGGTAAGGGTCTAAGCTACCTTCATGCGGACAGCGAAGACTCTGGTCAGACTGGGCGGATGCCCAGGCTGGTCTGAGTCTGCGCTGGGCGCCCCACCACTTTCTTGCATCTGGCAGAATACTCGTACTTCGTCATCTAGGTTATTGAGTTTCGTCTTAGACAGGTAGATCTCCGGAGATCTTTCGGTTGATCTCCGAAACTTAACGACAGTATGCGATAATCGCAGGTGTCAAGGTATTTCCTGAGGCTCATATTCTTATCTCGATCATAATAAATATCTATCTTTATGACTTTAATTGAATATTGATCGCATTTCATGAGTCTCTTAGAATAGTCAGACTCATGCATAAAATAATTGTGGTTATGTAATTAAACCTTTTGGATTCCCTTTGCATGATGCTGTCAGAACACATGATGATGATATTTTATAATAATAATAAGAAGAAGAAGAATTATATTATTATTATTATTATTATTATTCAAAGATGTTTAGTTCTTAAAAGGAATTGTCACGCTCTAGAAATCCAAAATGATTTTTGCAGCCAATAAGGGGGAAAACAGTTCATGTCATTTAGTCTCATAATGCAATGATTATCAAAATTTTACGTGACCAAATTCTCTCTCACGCTCTCTCACGCTCTCTCTCAAACATTATATTATATAAGACACAATGTATGTTTGATTCAAAAATAGAATTTAAGTGCAACATTATCAAGAACAATAAATAAATAAATAAATAAATGAATTGTATGTCAACCAATTGTAAAACTGAGGGTTTTGTTAGAACAGACAAGCAGAAATATGATTGACTGCACAAAAGTTTGATTCAAAAATAATAATAAAACAAAAAAGGCTTGTGAAAATAAGTTTAGTTAAAATTTCATGATGATAAAAACCTTTGATTTAATGAGTGGGTAAACATTATGCATTTATTTTATCGTTAAAGAGAACAGATTTTTCCCACGACATGACAAAACGAACAAAGCCGAATGTACGCCCAGCAAAGACTCAGATCAGCCTCGGCATCCACCCAATCTAACCAGTCTTCGCTGTCCGCAAAGGGATAGTTAAGACCTATGCTACCTTGTAAGCACATGCCCAGGGCGGGTGTCAAGGCTGATCTTAGTCTTCGCTGTCAGCATGGAGAGGGCTTAGACTCTCAGCTCCCTTTACTCGGAAAGGGAAGACTCTACTCGGACTGCTGAATCTACGCGAAGTGCACATGCCACCTTGTTAGTTTTGGCGAGTCGCGGCATATATATTTCATACATTATTACGTTTCGTTAATCCAGTCGAACCGCGATACGACAAAATCCACAAAGTGTCATATGTACTACGTGAAGACTCAGATCAGCCTGGGCATATGGCAAGTCTGATCAGAGTCTTCGCTGTGTACTTTAAGGGTAGCTAAGCTATCTCCATGCCACCAGCAAAAACTTTGACCAGACTTGGCGAACGCCTAGGCTGATCTTAGTCATTGCTATGCGCATATGCCACTTTGTTGATTTATTTCGTGTCGCGACTCACTTAAGTATACGCGTGCCGTGTCAGTAATAGTGTATATTCACACATTGATTTAATTGACATTGAGTAATATTGAATTGAAATAAAATGAAATTGTTGAAACTGGATCAAAATAAGATTAAAATTTTCAAAATAATAATAAACATGAGCGATCAAACTTGATACAATAATAACATTTTCATTGGAATTACGGATTTGTATAATGCATTAAATAGCAATCTGAAACACGTGCATGTAGACCTTCTTTGTAAAGTAAGTAATTTACTTTCTTTAAGAAAAATATCAGCAAAAAACATAACTTAAATGCTGTAGAAAAATAAAGTGTTCTGTTTCCTACTAACAAAATTATAGGTATTAAATCGCTAGAGATCGCCAAAGTTTTATCTTCGAGGAGCCCCTGTAGCTCAGTAGGTTAAACGCTGACCCGCTGATCTAGCGGTCCCAAGTTCGATTTCCGAAGGCGGAAACCTTCTCAGACGTAAACGGGTTCCATTACACAACCTGTCACTATCGTCCTTCCATCAGTCTCTCGTCATTGTATCTCTCATCGAGGACCACAGGTTTTCTTCTTTAGTTTCCGGAATTCACCCTCATTTAGTAATTTGTAATCTAAGTTTTGTTTGGGTTTTAGAGTCAACTGCACATTGAATATGCAGATAGTGTGGATTTTTGTTTGCCTCACATTAATAATTACATAAATGAGCAACAATTGAGCAAAAGCTTAATTTCTAAACATACCGACATTACTAATTGGCATTATACAATCATAAGATAATTTATATCGTGTCTTTCAATTCGGCACCAGTGATACCAATTATTTCGCCAATTCAAAGGAGTTAGCCGACCTTTGCTCTTCATATGATTGCTAATAAGACCAAAGAATATCGGCATCAATTATAATTATATTTCACTAGCACGGTTTCGCGCCTATTCTAACATCAGAAACCAAAAACGTTCTCTCGTGC
Organism: Ctena decussata; assembly: GCA_963989385.1. NCBI lineage: Eukaryota > Metazoa > Mollusca > Bivalvia > Lucinida > Lucinidae > Ctena > Ctena decussata. The sequence continues at coordinate 71,036,242 of OZ022499.1, forward strand.
AGCTCTGGACCAGAAAAATAAAATAAAAACTAAATAGATTTACTTTTATCGTTCAGTTAAAGCAAAATTTAGACACAGTACTGGATAAATCTACATTTTGAATAATTCAGTCACTTGAAAATTCATACAACATTTCTACACATTTTATCATACCTTATCTTGGTAATCTCCGCCTGGAGCTATTACCTGAAAGCCGGAGTCGTGTCCTAGCGTCGCATTTTACGGAAACGCACGGAAACCACCGGCCAAAAAAAAATAATCAACTAAAATTTTAACAAATATTGAAAAAAGACCATTTTATCATTAACCTAGACTAATAAAATTTATACCAGATGAAAATATACTCTTTCTTCTCATCTGATCTATTTGTGATGCATAACATTTTGTATCAATTTGATTCGAAATAAGTCGTTGAATTCATGTTCCCCTACTGGTTTACGGAGATTTTGTTATTTGTTTTAATTAATTATGTACCTCTAGAAAATCACCCAAAAAAAGACCATTTTGTACTTGTGCTAGAATCAAAATTAAAACACAGTATTAAAGATGAAGAATTTTACTTTCTAATACCGTTTGTGATGTAACAATATGTTAAGAAAAAAAGAGGTTATTAAGTGATAATGAATCTTTCCCTTATTACTCGTATATGTCAAATTGGCTCACACCTGTAGAAGTGCTAGTACGCAGTTTCTTCACGTGTCGCGGCTCAAATATTAATGACATAAAAATTTTAAACAGTAAAAATTGCTAACAAATCGCTCCAACTGCTAAATCATATTTTCAATTTTCAAAAAACATTTTAATTAGATCTACTTAAATTGCCCAAATTGTAGATTTTTATGGTATTTTTCTTCTGATCTCATGTTGTAGATGTTTCATCTAGCTGTGATGTCCTGCCTGCTCGCTGCGGTTCTCTCGGCACCATTTTCTGCTGAACTTGACAGTGAATGGGAGGCGTACAAAACAACACATAATAAACAGTACCAGGGAGACGTAGAAACACTTAGGTATACATCAGAATATTGTTTACCTACTTCAGAGTCTGTTCTGATCTTAAATAGTGATTCTTCAAGTTTTTCAGTAAAATCACTCTGCTTAGGAAGCCTATAACAAGTTCCTCTCACAATAGGCTTAGATTTTGGTAAAAGGATGTCACAGAAGTGCTTCAAGTCCTTCAGTCTCTAGGTCACTTAAATATAAATCAATCTATATTCACTATGAGTATCTCAATCTGGGCACCTTCTTTTATCAAAGAATGTAGTCGGGACACATTTTCTTTATTTTAATATACATTTCAACTCCTGTTATCTCAAACTACTGGTATCTCAAAAGTAAATTTTCTGGGACCAGAAAATTTACTTTGAGGTCCCAGAAAATTTACTTTGAGATACCAGTAGGTTGAGATTACCTTCGACTTTGAGATATCGACAGTTGACTGTTATACATAATGTTGTTTAGGTATTCTGCCTGTCCCGTGGCAAAAAGAGCAGAAGGGTCGGAAAAGAGATGGTTCAGCAAACTAGTCTGCGCATCCACAAGGTCTGTTCGGAACCTTTGTTAGTCACACACACTCGGTATAGGGGGAGAGTCCGGTAACTTCGGACAGCGGGTAAATTCGGACAGTGACTTTGTTTCCTTTATAAGTCAGCTGTTTTGAACTCAAAACAAAAATAACTGGCCAAACAGTGAACATCCTTATGAAACGGCTTATGATGAGCCGTCTCATCTGGATTTTCATTATGAGCCGTCTCATCAGGATTTTCACTGTTTGTAATGGTATGTCCGAATTTACGCCCCCCCCCCTCCCCCCGTCCGAAGCTACCCGACTCTCCCCTACACGTTGAGGCAGTGAAAGCTATACAAATACTGCACTGACGGGTATGATGATACGTCTATTTCCGCTGTACGCATGCACGTGCCTTAAAGGCGCAATATTTCATGGTGATAGAAACATTACACATGTTTTAAGATTAGAACACCTTGGATTGTGTTTACTTTGCTTTTCTGTTTTGAACAGTAAAAACAGGACAAAAAAGATGCAGCACTGCTGTACTACATACTGCTATACTGTTCTACTGCTGTACTGCTCTCTTCATACTGCTATACTGCTGTCCTTCTAACTTCATACTGCTCTACTGCTACCTTCACGCACATATAAAAAAGACGTTTTAAGCATATCTAGTCAGTTATTTGTGTATAAACTTACATATTCCTGAAATGGCAAGCGGACGTGCTGACAAAAGACTACTGCAAATTATATGTATCCAAAAGGATGAACTCAGATGAATTGATTTTGGAAGTAGTACATTTTTATCCCAGCCTGCTTCATTACCATGATAACTACATATGTTATTTGATTCGTTTTCAGACGTCTGGTCTGGGAGAAACATGTTCATATAATCCAAAAACATAATCTTGAAGCAGATAGAGGTGTGCACACATACACGCTTGGTATGAACGAATATGGCGATCTGGTAAGTTATTCTGATTAATCCACTAATGCCTAGCGTCCCGTAGAAAGGACATAGGTTTGTTATTAACGATTTCCCGCATGATACCGCGACAATTGTTGCATGATACTGAAATTCTTGTTTTCCGTATATTCGGACATATTTTCATGCGAGTCCTTTTAGCGAATTATGGTTGTCTTTTATAAAATTTCTTGTGCTTATTATTTGCCGATTGGGGCTTTTGATAGATTCTTGTTTCAAGAATTCGGATATTAATTTCAATAATTCCACCTAATTCAGCCGACATTTACACCGTCAGTCTACATCAGTATTCTTGTTATATATACATATTTACATTCTTTGTGTATTTACTGAAAAGCCCTATAGAAAACCACTGGAACGTAATGTAGTTTACTTCCCAATAATTACATTGAGACACGCGACGTCAATGACGTAAAAAACAATGGCTCTCTACAACCTGATTGGACGACATCAACGTCATGACGTCATGCATGCCGTTCTGCTGTTAGCAGAAATAACTGCGTGTAAATGTTTTACTGCTTCAATTTTGGCGCTTATTCAAGATTTTTCATGAAAGATTTGACACGAAAGTAAATATAAGCAATGAACTTAATTTTTCTGATGTTATCGAAGTGTAAACTACATTGGGTCACTAGCAAAGTTTACATGAACCCCTTCGGGGTTCATTCACTTTGCATGTGACCCAATGTAGAACATTGGGTCACTAGCAAAGTTTACATGAACCCCTTCAGTGTTCATTAACTTTGCACGTGACCCAGTGTAGTTTACATTTCGATAAACCTCAGAAAAATGAAATTCATTCCTTAATTAAAACTAAGCATTTTTGTTGCCTTCAAATTATACACTAAAACATGGCCTACCTAGCTCCGTTACTAGTCGTAGAATACAAATTACGCGTTCACTTAGCCGCAAGCAACATTTTCTCACGTAGCCGTCTGTAGGGGTTGGCTGATGAAAAAAAGAAATCCTCTATCCACTAAGAACTTTCAGATACAGATTAGACCCGTGTCCTCTATTAGGTCTTTGCTGAGTTACCGTTCACTGGCTAGCTGGCATCCTCAGCGTAAAAGACATATGAGCCGTTACACAATAAAACCAACAAAGTGGCATGTGCGCCGAGCGAAGACTCAGATCAGCCTGGGCATCCCACCCAGTCTGATTTGAGTCTTCGCTGTGCGCTTGCGACATAAAGGTAGCTATGGGTTTAAACTAGCTCTATGCAGATCTGAGTCTTCGCTGGGCGACATGCCTTATTTTTGTTTTAGTCGTGTGGTGGCTCATATGAAGGTCAACGTGCATTGAAATAAATTACACACAAAAGACGAATAACAGGAAAAGCTATTTCTATTTTAGACGACAGAAGAATTTGTCTCCATGATGAACGGCTACAGGGTAAATGCATCAAAGCGTATCTGCGGCATGTTCCGGGTCCCTATGAACGTTGAACTTTCTGACCTTCCTGATACCCTAGACTGGAGGGATCAGGGATACGTGACAGAAGTTAAAAATCAGGTATACTACATTTTAAAACCATATCGCATAGACATATATTGTTTGTTTGCTGTCCTTTGTAAAAAAAATAAAATAAGAATAATAGAATAAATAAAAAAGAAAGAAAAAAAAGAGAGGAATATTGTGAATTTGAAAGCGTGCCTTATGTATGCTGTATTTGGTATATATCTTGTGGTGTCTAGTTGAAACCGCCTGACAATCCTGTTTTCATATTTAAATATGATTTGATGGAGAAATAGAGAAAAGATCAAAATGAAATTTACACCTCCAAAAACTTTGCTTCACAGGAGCAATCGTAACATTTCGGCCAATTCCTTATCCTGAATCGTAGATATCGGCGAGGATGTCCGGTTGTCATAGGAGTTCTTGTCTTTAAGGTGTGTGGATACACGTCCTTTTTCCCGCCATTTTTTGCAAAGTGGAACAACTTTTGTGACTTCCCGTTACTTCCTTTAAGAATGAAGCCCTTTTAAAGTGGGCTGTTCTTTTAAAGGAATTTGCGCCTGCAGGAGCAAATTCTTTCCTCTGAGGTAACCCCCAATGACAATGGAGGAAAAATTGTGACAGAGATGCTTCCCCTAAAAGTTTACCCAGTCACCTTAAGTGAGCAGTGCTATGGGTATCATAAAACACTGTAACATGTCAAACTTCCTCAGGGTCAATGCAGCTCATGCTGGGCATTCTCAGCTACTGGGTCTCTGGAGGGTCAGAACTTCAGGAAGACAGGAAAACTGGTCTCTCTCTCCGAGAAAAACCTCATGGACTGCTCAAAAACTGAAGGTATCAGTATGAATTTTATGTGAATATTTTGTACAGGCAGAGAGTGTTAGCCTGTGATGCATATTCATGAAATCTGGAAAACAATATTAATCTTAATCTTGGGGCCCACGGAAATGAACTGGCAGTAACCAAGGTTTGTCTTTCAACAATCTAGCATCTGTCTGTTGTTATTATAAACGGCTTATAAAGTTACATAATTTTAGTACTGTAAATGTTTTGATAGTTATTCATGTCTACTTAGTGAAACATGTTCATGAAACTGAATACATGTATAATCTTTGTCTCTTTGATATCTTAAAATGGTAAAGCATCTTTTTCTTATAAGTGTTTGATGTGTCCGTGCTTACTGCATACTATATACATGTACACTTGACTCTCGTTATCTCAAACACTGATATCTCAAAGTACCCTCTTATATAATACAGTTTGGACAAAGTTCCTATTTTTCTTCTATTTCAACAACTGTTATAGTTTGGACAAAGTTCCTATTTTTCTTCTATTTCAACAACTTCTATCTCAAACTACTGGTATCTCAAAGTAAATTTTCTGAGACCAGAAAATTTACTTTGATATACCAGTAGTTTGGGATGAACTCCAACTTTGAGATATCCAGAGTTGACTGTATGTGATATTACCTTTTCACATTTAGGAAATAAAGGGTGTGAAGGTGGAATCATGGACTTTGCTTTCGAATATGTGATGAAGAATGATGGAATCGACACAGAAGACTCGTATCCCTATGAACCAAAGGTAACAGCTTTAAACCTCATAAGATTCAGTTACTTTTCATTCAAACCTTGTATGGTTCCTTGTCTCTTCATTTTATGATGAGTAACAGTAAGAGTACCATACAAGATTTGCCAATCATGAAAAGTAACAGATTGATGAGTAACTGCATCATACAAAATTTGCTGGTTCCCTTGAAATACATTATGCTTGGTCACCAAATATCCTGGGGCCGTATTCATAAAACGACTTAAGTCATTGCTATGCTGTTGCTAAGGGTAAATTTATATGTTGGAGATTCCCTACAACGATGAAATTTGCTCTGGAGGAACAGTCTTACAATGACTGTTCCTCCAGAGCAAATTTCATAGTTGTAGGGAAGCTCCTTCAAAGAAATTTAGCCTTAGCAACAGCATAGCAACCACTTAAGTTGTTTTATGAATACAGCCCCTGGAATTCCGTATAAAATGGTAAAAGTAGAACAGTACAGGGCCAAGATAACCACAGTTTATTATCTGCAGTTTTATTAACAGCAGCAGCTGTTAATCTCGACTGTGAAAGCAGCTGTCATTCACTATAAAGGGAGATAATTTTAGCTGGCATAGATGCTTATCAATATTGATAGGGTTTTTGACTTATCCTGCTGTGCTTTTAATCCAAATTGGTAGTCTAGGTATTTTGATTAATTCTGATGCTGTATTAACAACTTACCATGTTTCTTGGACAGCCATCTGACTTTCTTTTTGGAAATCAGTATAAATATATGTACTTTGATGTAGTTGGAATCAGTGTAGGCCTTGACCAGACTGATCTTGGACTATACTGTTTGCTCAATCCTGTCTGTCCTCCCAATATTTAGAACTTTTGACGTCTTTTCTAAATTAACGATCTATTACTGTATAATGTTTCAACATAGTAACGCATAAATTATACTTCATTTCATGAGTAATGTCAAGTTCGTAAGGAGAAGAACTAAATAAGCTTCTAGCTTCCGTTCTCATCCTAATTAGTATCATATCTTGTAAAATATTGTATATCTACATTTTGTTGAAATAAATATAAACTAAATAAATACCTGTATATTTAGTTACAAAAGTCAAGAGTGGTAACACCTGCTGCTTCTGATTGTAACTTCTAATTATGCATAACAGAATGGTTTCTGCAAGTTCAAGAAAAATAATGTTGGTGCTACTGAAAAAGGTTGTATGGACATTAAAATGGACTCTGAGATGGACCTTCAGGAGGCTGTGGCTACTGTAGGACCAGTCAGCGTTGCCATGGATGCGGGACACAACTCCTTCCAACTGTACAGGTAAGGTGGGTACCCACATGAACTGGCCAGAATATAGCCACAACTTGATCATCTCTTTTAGTGCAATACTGCATTAAAGACATGTTTGCAAGATATTTGTCACTTTTATTACACATGAAACTAGAGGCATTATCATAACGGGACATCAAATTTCAATTTCACAACAGCATTTTCTACAAACCCATCATGTTTAAGCCGGCTTGTCTCATCTTTGACCATCAGAAAGTGAAACAAAAATATTGCATTTTCAGTGGCCTTGGTAGTGTTAATTCAAATAAACTCATGTTTTCTTGTTTAGTTCCCTTCTGATAGTCCACCAACAGGCAAAACACAGCACTCCATGGAATTCAAAAACAACCATGTATAAGTGTCAGAGAAAAATAGGCAAAGTGCCTGCCTGAACCAGGACTAAAAATTTATGGATACACCTCCATTTTTTCTGCTATATTTACAAAGGACCAGAGGACCAATGGTCCTGTAGCTCACCTGACACTTGGTCCTGGTATATATTTTAATGCTTTTATACATGTATATAGCACCAGGGCAGGGGCAGATAACCCCCCTCCCTTGGGGATTAATGTTGAGTCCCAATTCTATATACCAAGCCACAAGGTCACTGGGCCTTTGTTTCTGGACAAATATTTCCGAAGGGTTTTTATCATATATGGGCATGGTGGCCACCATGTTCATGTGACCATGACCATCTGAACAAACTTTGATTCCTTTGACCCAGTATAAAAGCTACATATGAAATACAGTAATCATTTGTATAAACTATGATGGGCCTGAGTGCCCAATGCTACATACCGGTACCAAGTTTCAAGGTTATAGGCCTTTCGGTTCTCCAGAAAAAGACGTTTGAAGAGTTTTTACCATATATGGGCATGGTGGCCAGCTTGGTCAAGTGACCAAGACCATCTGAACAAACTATGGTTCCTTTAAGCCGGTGAAGCTCCATGTGAAATATGGCTTCAATTGACCCCAGTGGCCTCTGAGAAGATGTTTGAAAATGTTGACGGGAGACAGAATCGCAATGACCTTGTACAAAAGTCAAAGAATGACCTTTACCTTTAACGACAAAATATCTTCATCTGGTCATTTTGTCAACCATATATACCAAATATTGTACCTTACACTTAAATAGTTTCTGAAAAATCCACCGTTTAAGCATTTTCCCATATAAAAACCTACATAATGTACCAAAGTTGACAGTGTCATAAATTAGGTCAAGGTCAAAGCACGATCATTTGTATAAACTATGATGGGCTTGAGCGCCCAAAGCTACATACCAAGTTTCAAGGTCATATGCCTTTTGGTTCTGGAGAAGATTTTGAAGGGATTTTACCATCTTTGGGCATGGCGGCCATCTTGGTCAAGATCCGGAGAACAAACTTTTATTTCCCGATCACACTTAAGACTCCATATGAAATTTTGCTTCAATCAGACCAGTGGTTTCAGAGGAGAAGATGTTTTGAAAATCTTGATGACGGACAGACCGACAAATTGACCTTGACCTTTAGTGACATAATATCTTCATCTGGTCATTTAGTTGACCATATATACCATGTATTGTACCTTAGACTTAAATAGTTTCTGAGAAATCCACTGTATAACGGTTTTCCCATATAAAAGCCTAACCTACCAAAGTTCACCATGTCGTAAATTAGGTCAAGGTCAATGCAAGCTCATCATTTGTACAAACTATGATCAGCTCGCATGCTCAATGCTACATACCAAGTTTCAAGATCATAGGCCTTTTGGTTCTCGAGCAGAAGATTTTCGAAGGGTTTTTACCATATATGGGCATGGCGGCCATCTTGGTCATGTGACCCAGACCCCGGGTATAAACTTTAGTTCCCCTATCCCACTGAGACACCATATGAAATTTGGCTTCAATCTCCCCAGTAGTTTCAGAGGAGAAGATGTTTAAAAATCTTGATGACGGACAGACTGACAAAATGACCTTGACCTTCAGTGACATAATATCTTCATCTGGTCATTTAATTGACCATATATACCACATATTGTACCTTAGACTTAAATAGTTTCTGAGAAATCCACTATATAAGCATTTTCCCATATAAAAGCCTACCAGACCAAAGTTGACCATGTCGTAAATTAGGTCAAGGTCAACGCAAGGTCATCATTTGTATAAACTATGATGGGCCCATATGCCCAAAGCTACATACCAAGTTTCAAGGTCATAGGCCTTTTGGTTCTGGAGAAGAAGATTTTTGAAAGTTTTTACCATATATGGGCATGGCGGCCATCTTGGTCATGTGACCCAAATACCACAAACAAACTTTCGTTCCCTCAACCCATGGAGGCTGCATATGAAATTTGGCTTCAATCGGCCCTATGGTTTCAGAGGAGAAGATGTTTGAAAATCTTGACGACGGATGGTCCGACGGAATGACCTTGACCTTTACTGACATAATATCTTCATCTGGTCATTTAGTCCACCATGTATACCAAGTATTAAACCTTAGACTTAAATAGTTTCTTAGAAATCCACTGTTTATGCGTTTTCCCATATAAAAGCCTAACGTACCAAAGTTGACCAAGTCATAAATTAGGTCAAGGTCAACGCAAGGTCATGATTTGTATAAACTATGATAAGCCCGCATGCCCAATGCTACATACCAAGTTTCAAGGTCATAGGCCTTTTGGTTCCGGAGAAGAAGATTTTTGAAGGGTTTTTATCATACATGGGCGTGGCGGCCATCTTGGTCATGTGACCCAGATACCACAAACAAACTTTCGTTCCACCAACCCATGGAGGCTGCATATGAAATTTGGCTTCAATCGGCTCAGTGGTTTCAGAGGAGAAGATGTTTGAAAATCTTGACGACGGATGATCCGACGGAATGACCTTGACCTTTAGTGACATAATATCTTCGTCTGGTCATTTAGTCGACCATGTATACCAAGTATTAAACCTTAGACTTAAATAGTTTCTGAGAAATCCACTGTTTATGCGTTTTCCCATATAAAAGCCTAACGTACCAAAGTTGACCATGCCGTAAATTAGGTCAAGGTCAACGCAAGGTCATGATTTGTACAAACTATGATAAGCCCGCATGCCCAATGCTACATACCAAGTTTCAAGGTCATAGGCCTTTTGGTTCTGGAGAAGAAGATTTTTGAAGGGTTTTTATCATATATGGGCGTGGCGGCCATCTTGGTCATGTGACCCAGATACCACAAACAAACTTTCGTTCCACCAACCCATGGAGGCTGCATATGAAATTTGGCTTCAATCGGCTCAGTGGTTTCAGAGGAGAAGATGTTTGAAAATCTTGACGACGGATGGTCCGACGGAATGACCTTGACCTTTAGTGACATAATATCTTCGTCTGGTCATTTAGTCCACCATGTATACCAAGTATTAAACCTTAGACTTAAATAGTTTCTGAGAAATCCACTGTTTATGCGTTTTCCCATATAAAAGCCTAACGTACCAAAGTTGACCATGTCGTAAATTAGGTCAAGGTCAACGCAAGGTCATGATTTGTACAAACTATGATAAGCCCGCATGCCCAATGCTACATACCAAGTTTCAAGGTCATAGGCCTTTTGGTTCTGGAGAAGAAGATTTTTGAAGGGTTTTTACCATATATGGGCGTGGCGGCCATCTTGGTCATGTGACCCAGATACCGCGAACTTAACTTTCGTTCCACCAACCCATGGAGGCTGCATATGAAATTTGGCTTCAATCAGCTCAGTGGTTTCAGAGGAGAAGATGTTTGAAAATCTTGACGACGGATGGTCCGACGGAATGACCTTGACCTTTAGTGACATAATATCTTCGTCTGGTCATTTAGTCGACCATGTATACCAAGTATTAAACCTTAGACTTAAATAGTTTCTGAGAAATCCACTGTCTATGCGTTTTCCCATATAAAAGCCTAACGTACCAAAGTTGACCATGTCATAAATTAGGTCAAGGTCAACGCAAGGTCATGATTTGTATAAACTATGATAAGCCCGCATGCCCAATGCTACATACCAAGTTTCAAGGTCATAGGCCTTTCGGTTCTGGAGAAGAAGATTTTTGAAGGGTTTTTACCATATATGGGCATGGCGGCCATCTTGGTCATGTGACCCAAATACCACGAACAAACTTTCGTTCCACCAACCCATGGAGGCTGCATATGAAATTTGGCTTCAATTGGCCCAGTGGTTTCAGAGGAGAAGATGTTTGAAAATCTTGACGACGGATGGTCCGACGGAATGACCTTGACCTTTAGTGACATAATATCTTCGTCTGGTCATTTAGTCGACCATGTTTACCAAGGATTAAACCTTAGACTTAAACAGTTTCTGAGAAATCCACTGTTTATGCGTTTTCCCATATGAAAGCCTAATGTACCAAAGTTGACCATGCAAGGTCATGATTTGTACAAACTATGATGGGTTCGCATGCCCGATGCTACATACCAAGTTTCAAGGTCATAGGCCTTTTGGTTCTGGAGAAGAAGATTTTTGAAGGGTTTTTACCAAATATGGGCGTTGCGGCCATCTTGGTCATGTGACCCAGATACCGCAAACAAACTTTTGTTCCACCAACCCATGGAGGCTGAATATGAAATTTGGCTTCAATTGGCCCAGTGGTTTCAGAGGAGAAGATGTTTGAAAATCTTGACGACGGATGGTCCAACGGAATGACCTTGACCTTTAGTGACAAAATATCTTCATCTGGTCATTTAGTCGACCATGTTTACCAAGTATTGTACCTTAGACTTAAATAGTTTCTGAGAAATCCACTGTTTAAGTGTTTTCCCATATAAAAGCCTAACGTACCAAAGTTGACCATGCCGTAAATTAGGTCAAGGTCAACGCAAGGTCATGATTTGTACAAACTATGATGGGCCCGCATGCCCGATGCTACATACCAAGTTTCAAGGTCATAGGCCTTTTGGTTCTGGAAAAGAAGATTTTTGAAGGGTTTTTACCATATATGGGCGTGGCGGCCATCTTGGTCATGTGACCCAGATACCGCGAACAAACTGTTGTTCCCCCGACCTAGGTAGGCTCCATATGAAATATGGCTTCAATCGGCCCAGTGGTTTCAGAGAAGAAGATGTTTGAAAATGTTGACGACGGACGGACGACGGATGCCTGGCTATACTATAAGCTCACCTATGAGCCTAAAGGCTCAGGTGAGCTAAAAACAACTTTTATGGCTTTCTCTTTGCTTTCCTGGATGACCAAGACCTGTCAAAATGAGGTCTACTCTTAAAAGAAAGAATCTGAGGAGCAGATCCTTTCCTTTAAGGGTTGACCCTCATTGGGAAGGGAGGCAAAACAAGGAAAAATATAGAGTTGCTCCCCCTGGAAATGTTCCAATTCATCTTTAAATGCAATTTGATATGATCACAATTAGTGATAGTCTGGTGACCTGCAATTCTAGCAGCCTACTCTTGCATTTACATTTTGATTGTAAATGATTCAGAGGTTGTTCCTCCAGTGCCTTCACCGAAATACACATTATTATTATAGAAACACACATTAATATTGCCAGAATGCACAAGATAAGAACCATTTCTATCATAGTATAACACTATATACATGTAGCACGTAAAAATTACTCCTTGTAGCCTCTGCTGAAGTCATGCAGTCTTCCTGGATGTTAACTAGGTATTGTGCAGACTGCAGGCTGGTTTAGGTTTGCGTATAGGCCATTTATATGTCAGTATGTACATGTAACAATTACCAATTGGTGTATTATGGATAGTATGATGTGCAGTCTAGAAATATCAAAATGTATTTTGTTAACAGTAAAGACATTTTGGTATATTCCAGTATACTTTTGTCTATTATGAAATATTTTGATAGACTGGAGTATTCTTGTAAACCTAGTACCCGCAAATGCACCTTAGGTTGGTACAATGAAGTAATAATTATCAGGCATTCATCATGACTTTTGCTAGGTCTGGTGTGTATTCAGAGAGAAAATGTAGCCCCAGGAAGCTTGACCATGGTGTCTTAGCAGTGGGTTTTGGCAAAGAGGGCGGCAAGGATTACTGGCTTATCAAGAACAGGTAGGTAATTTTGCAAACAGATTGTCTTATTAAAACTGATAAAGCATGGTTTTGCTATTGTCAAAGTGAGGCATAACATGTTGCAGAATAGAATAGGAAATCAGAATAGTTTGTAAGACTGTAGACAAACAACATAAGACCCTATCGAACAGCTCATTTGGAGGCTCTTAACTGAATATACCTCTATACTTTTCTGCCATTTATTTGAGAAACAACCTCGAACCCTGTTTGTTTCCATGGACAATGTAGCCCTCCTACCATGGGGTCCACTCTTAAAGGGAAGAATTTGCTAATTTGGGCAAGTGAAATGTGCTTACAGTCACAGATCAGTTTGCACATCTATGCAGGCTGTCAGATCAGAGACTTGTCTGTTTTCATCAACAGTGTTTTGAATCTAAGGAACATACCTATTTATTTGATTAGAAAATGGGATTTTTCCCTTCAAAAACAATCCATCATTCTTATAATTAGGGCCCCGCAAGACGAAGTCTGCGGAGGCCCTATAGTAATCACCTTGTCTGTCCGTCTGTCTGTCTGTCCACCCGTCTGTCCGTCTGTCATCATTTCGTGTCCGCTCAATAACTCTAAAACCGTTAGAGGTATTTTTACGAGACTTGGTACAAATATAATGTATCATCAGACGATGTGCAGAGATCAAGAACCATAACTCTATCTACAATTTTTACTGAATTATGCCCCTTTGAAATTTTGATTACAGAAATCGTGTCCGCTCCATAACTCTGAAACCGTTAAAGACATTTTCATAAGGCTAGGTACAAATTTAAAGCATCATCAGACAATGTGCAGAGAGCAAGAACCATAACTCTGCCAACAATATTAACTGAATTATGTCCCTTTGTAATTTTGAGTACAGAAATCGTGTCCGAAATGTAAAGCATTATCAGACAATGTGCAGAGAACAAAAACCATAACTCTGCCTACAGAAATTACTGAATTATGCCCCTTTGTATTTTTGAATAAGAAATCGCGTCTGCTCCATAACTCTGAAACCGATAAAGATATTTTCACGGTACTTGGTACAAATGTAAAGCATCATCAGGCGATGTGGAGAGAATAAGAACCATAACTCTGCCTACATTGTTTACTGAATGATGCCCCTTTGAAATTTTGAGTGCAGAAATTGTGTCTGCTCTATAACTCTGAAACCAATAAAGATATTCTCACAAGACTTGGTACAAATGTATAGCATTGTCAGACGATGTGCAGAAAACAAGAACCATCACTGTGCCTACATTATTTACTGAATTATACCCCTTTGTAATTTTGAGTACAGAAATCATGTCCGTTACATAACTCTGAAACCATTAAGAGATATTTTCATGTGACTTAGTAAAAATGTCAAGCATTATCAGTCAATATGCAGAGAACAACAACCATTACTCTGCCTATATTATTTACTGAATTATGCCCCTTTGAAATTTTGAGTACAGAAATTGTGTCAGCTCTTTAATTCTGATACCATTAGAGATATTTTCACAGACTTGGTACAAGTGTAATCAGGCAATGTGCAGAGAACTAGAATCCAAACTCTGCCTACAATTTTAGCTCACCTGTTAAGGTGAGCTTATAGTATAACCTTGGTCCGTCGTCCGGCGTCGTCGGCGTCCACACTTTTAAACATCAATATCTCCAAAACCAGCAGGCCAATCTTGATCAAATTTTATGTGTAGCATTGTTGGGGTGGGGGATTGACTGCATTAGGTTTAAAGGGAGATTGGAATGGAACTCTGGTTGCCATGGCAACATATAGCTCCCATAGACTTATAATGGGAAAAACTTAAAAAATCTTCTTCTCTGAAACCACGAGGCCCAGAGCTTACATATTTAGTATGTACCAATGTCTAGTGGTCCCCTACATAAATCCTGCCAATCATGCCCCTGGGGCCCAAATTGGCCACGCCCCGGGGGTCATTAGCTCCCATAGACTTACAATGGGAAAATCTTCAAAAATCTTCTTCTCTGAAACCATGAAGCCCATACCTTATATATATAGCATGTATCAATGTCTAGTGCTCCCCTACCAAAGTCCTGCCACCCATGCCCCTGGGGCTCAAATTGGCCACGCCCAAAGTGGGTCATTTGTTTATATATAGCTATATAGCCTAAGAACCTTCAAAAATCTTCTTCTCTGGAACCATGAGGCCCAGAGCTTATATATATAGTACGTAGCAATGTTTAGTGGTCCCCTACATAAATATTGCCAACCAAGCCCCTGGAGTCCAAATTGGCCATGTCCAAGGGGTCATAAGCTCCCATAGACTCATAATGGGAAACACTTAAAAATCTTCTTCTCTGAAACCATGAGGCCCAGAGCTTATATATTTGGTATGTAGCAGTGTCTAGTGGTTCCATACATGAATCCTGCCAATCATGCCCCTGGGGCCCAAATTAGCCACGTCCTGAGGGTCATTAGCTCCAATAGACTTACAATGGGAAAATCTTCAAAAATCTTCTTCTCTGAAACCATGAGGTCCAGAACTTATATATGAAGCCTGTAGCAGTGTCTAGTGGTCCCCTACATAAATCCTGCCAACCATGCCCCTGGGGTCCAAATTGGCCATGCCACAGCAGTCATCAGCTCCCATAGACTTACAATGGATAAATCTTCTAAAATCTTCCTCTCTGAAACCATGAGGCCCAGAGCTTATGTATTTAGCATGTAGCAATGTCTAGTGGTCCCTTACATAAATCCTGCCACCCATGCCCCTGGGGTCTAAATTGGCCACACCCAAGGAGTCATAAGCTCCCATAGACTTACAATGAGAACTTCAAAAATCTTCTTCTCTGAAACTATGAGGCGCAGAGCTTATATATAAAGCATGTGGCAATGCCAAGTGGTCCCCTACATATATCCTGCCAACCATGCCCCTGGGGCCCGAATTGGCCACGCCCCTGGGTCATAAGCTCCCACAGACTTACAATGGGAAGATCTTCAAAAATCTTCTTCTCTGGCCCCATGAGGCCCATAGCTAATATATATAGCATGTATCAATGTCTAGTGCTCCCCTACTAAAATCCTGCCACCCATGCCCCTGGGACTCAAACTGGCCATGCCCCAGGGAGTCATTTGTTAGCTCACCTGTCAAGGTGAGCTTATAGTATAGCCATGGTCCGTCTGCGGCGGCGGCGACATCGTCCACACCTATAAACATCTTCTCCTCAGAAACCCTTGGGCCGATTGAAGCCAAATTTCATATGTAGACTTAACAGGGTGTGGGAACAAAAGTTTATGTATTTGACCCAGGTTACATGACCAAAATGGCCGCCATGCCCATATATGGAAAAACCTAAAGAAATTTTCTCCAGAACCACTGAGTCGATTGCCTTGAAACTTGGTATGTAGCATCTTGGACTCCAGTACTACAAAGTTTATATAAATGATGACCTTGGGTTTGACCTTGACCTATTTTTGGCAAGGTCAAATTTGGTCCCTTAGGCCTTTGAATGGGAAAATCTGAACAAGAGTACCAATGGTCCTGTAGCTCACCTGACACATGGTCCTGGTATATATTTAATTATTATATATAATGCTTTGATACATGTATATAGCACCAGGACAGGGGCAGATAACCCCCCTCCCTTGGGGATTAATGTTGAGTCCCAATTCTATATACCAAGCCACAAGGTCACTGGGCCTTTGTTTCTGGACAAAGATTTCTGAAGGGTTTTTATCATAAATGGGTGTGGCGGCCACCATGTTCATACAACCATGACCATCTGAACAAACTTTGATTCCTTTGACCCAGTATTAAAGCTCCATAATATATGAAACATAGTAATCATTTGTAAAAACTATAATGGGCCTGAGTGCCCAATGCTACATACCGGTACCAAGTTTCAAGGTTATAGGCCTTTCGGTTCTCGAGAAAAAGACGTTTGAAGCGTTTTTGCCATATATGGGCATGGTGGCCATCTTGGTCAAGTGACCAAGACCATCTGAACAAACTATGGTTCCTTTAAGCCGGTGAAGCTCCATATGAAATATGGCTTCAATTGACCCTAGTGGCCACTGAGAAGATGTTTGAAAATGTTGACGGGTGACAGAATCTCAATGACCTTGTACAAAAGTCAAAGAATGACCTTGACCTTTAATGACAAAATATCTTCATCTGGTCATTTAGTCAACCATATATACACCAAATATTGCACCTTAGACTTAAATAGTTTCTAAAAAATCCACTGTTTAAGCATTTTCCCATATAAAAGCCGACATAATGTACCAAAGTTGACAGTGTCATAAATAAGGTCAAAGTCAACGCACGATCATTTGTATAAACTATGATGGGCTTGAGTGCCCAAAGCTACATACCAAGTTTCAAGGTCATACACCTTTTGGTTCTGGAGAAGAAGATTTTGAAGGGTTTTTACCATATAAGGGCATGGCTGCCATCTTGGTCAAGACCCTGAGAACAAACTTTTATTCCCTGATCACACTTAGACTCCATATGAAATTTCGCTTCAATCAGACCAGTGGTTTCAGAGGAGTAGATGTTTTGAAAATCTTGATGACGGACAGACCGACAAAATGACCTTGACCTTTCAGTGACATAATATCTTCATCTGGTCATTTAGTTGACCATATATACCATGTATTGTACCTAAGACTTAAATAGTTTCTGAGAAATCCACTGTATAAGCGTTTTCCCCTATAAAAGCCTAACATACCAAAGTTGACCATGTCGTCAATTAATTCAAGGTCAACACATGGTCATCATTTGTATAAACTATGATGGGCCAGCATGCCCAATGCTACATACCAAGTTTCAAGGTCATAGGCCTTTTGGTTCTCGAGAAGAAGATTTTCAAAGGGTTTTTACCATATATGGGCATGGTGGCCATCTTGGTCATGTGACCCAGACCCCAGGTATAAACTTTCGTTACCCCATCCAACTGAGACTCCATATGAAATTTGGCTTAAATCGGCCCAGTGGTTTCAGAGGAGAAGATGTTTGAAAATCTTGACGACGGATGGTCTGAAGGAATGACCTTGACCTTTCAGTGACATAATATCTTTATCTGGTCATTTAGTCCACCATGTATACCAAGTATTGTACCTAATACTTAAATAGTTTCTGAGAAATCCACTGTTTAAGCATTTTCCCATATAAAAGCCTAACGTACCAAAGTTGACCATGTCATAAATTAGGTCAAGGTCAACGCAAGGTCATGATTTGTATAAAATATGATGGGCCTGCATGCCCAATGCTACATACCAAGTTTCAAGGTCATAGGCCTTTTGGTTCTCGAGAAGAAGTTCTTTGAAGGGTTTTTACCATATATGGGCATGGCGGCCATCTTGGTCATGTGACCCAGACCCCGGGTATAAAATTTCGTTCCCCTATCCCACTGAGACTCCATATGAAATTTGGCTTAAATCGGCCCAGTGGTTTCAGAGGAGAAGATAATTGAAAATCTTGACGATGGATGGTCTGACGGAATGACCTTGACCTTTAGTGACATAATATCTTCATCTGGTCATTTAGTCAACCATGTATACCAAGTATTGTACGTTAGACTTACATAGTTTCTGAGAAATCCACTGTTTAAGCGTTTTCCCATATAAAAGCCTAACGTACCAAAGTTGACCATGTCGTAAATTAGGTCAAGGTCAACGCAAGGTCATGATTTGTATAAATTTTGATGGGCCCGCATGCCCGATGCTACACACCAAGTTTCAAGGTCATAGGCCTTTTGGTTCTGGAGAAGAAGATTTTTGAAGGGTTTTTACCATATATGGGCATGGCGGCCATCTTGGTCATGTGACCCAGACCCCGGGTATAAACTTTTGTTCTCCCATCCCACTGAGACTCCATATGAAATTTGGCTTCAATCGACCCAGTGGTTTCAGAGGAGAAGATGTTTGAAAATCTTGACGACGGATGGTCCGACGGAATGACCTTGACCTTTATTGACATTATATCTTCATCTGGTCATTTAATCGACCATGTATACCAGGAATTGTACCTTAGACTTAAATAGTTTCTGAGAAATCCACCGTTTAAGCGTTTTCCAATATAAAAGCCTAACGTACCAAAGTTGACCATGTCATAAATTAGGTCAAGGTCATCACAAGGTCATGATTTATATAAATTATGATGGGCCCGCATGCCCGATGCTACATACCAAATTTCAAGGTTATAGGCCTTCTGGTTCTGGGGAATAAGATTTTTCAAGGGTTTTTACCATATATGGGCGTGGCGGCCATCTTGGTCATGTGACCTGGACCAAATATATAAACTTTTGTTCCCCCATCCTGTTAAGGCTCCATATGAAATTTGGCTTCAATCCACCCAGTGGTTTCTGAGAAGAAGATGTTTAAATGTGTGAACGCCGACGACGACGGACGACGGACCAAGTCTATACTATAAGCTCACCTTGACAGGTGAGCTAAAAAGGGCATTTTCTGTCGCTGTTATGCTCTGTGATATGGAAATGTAGTCAATTTCAACACCTATGTATATTAGAGGTTAAGGTCATTTAGTGACCTTGACCAAAGGTCATTTGTCCATTGGGTGTCAACATTTTCAAACATCTTCTCCTCAGAAACCATAGGGCCGATTGAAGCCAAATTTCATAGAGAAACTTATCAGGATAGGAGAACGAAAGTTTATATATTTGGCCCAGGTCACACGACCAAGATAGCCGCCATGCCCATATATGGTAAAACCTTAAAAAATCTTCTTCTCTAGAACCACTGGGCCGATAGCCTTGAAACTTAGTATGTAGCATCTTGGACTCCAGTACTAAAAAGTTGATATAAAAGATGACCTTAGGTTGACCTTGACCTATTTTACCGCGAGGTCAAATTTGGTCCCCTAGGCGTTTGAATGAGAAAAGCTGAAAAAGTGCATTTTTCTGTTGCTATTGTACTCTGTGATATGGAAATTCGTTGCCCATGTTTTAATCAATCATTATTGTGTATTTTGCCCATATCTTAATGACACTACCAGAGGCTTAATTTCAAACAACATATTGAATATGAAGGAACAACATGATAATAGAAAGCTGGTATTGTTATTTCTGGTTGGGCACATATGACTTGAATGTTGTCAACAGTTTCATAAAGGCGGGGCCCTGTTAGTTACCATGTTTCTAGTTTGGATCTAGATTTTTGGGATTGTTTTGAAAGAGAAATAGCCCTCTTACAATTAAATTACACAAGACCGATTTACAAATTTGGTGTAATTTTGGGAGGGGTATTCTTTGTCTTATAATTAAATATATATGCATGATCCTCTACAGTACCATGTACTGTCAAGCATTGGCAATGTACTGTCACGCATCAGCAATGTACTGTCAAACATTGTCAAAATATTGTATTCTGCCATAGTCAGTTTCCTTTAACACCTGTTTTCCATCGCTAAACAAAATCACAGGGGAAAATACCAATTTCCCTACCTGTTGCAAACTGAGCCAGTTAGTTACCATACATGTAAAAGTGGCTTTCCACCAAGACAACCAACAGCAGTATCAGCTCGGTCGACAGCCACTAGCCATAGAGTTATTTACCATTATTGGTATTGCTTATGATCAAAATCTCGGTCAACAGCTCAGTACTGGATCAGGACAGGTATGCAAATTGGTATTAACCCTGTGAAAACTGACAATGGCAAAATAGGATGTCTGATGATATTTAACATTTCACCAATATATCTGCAAGTATGATGTCTAAGTAGCATCTTAATTCCATACTTGTTTTATTTCTAGCTGGGGTAAGACATGGGGAATGGAAGGTTTCTTCAAGATGGCCCGTAACGAGAACAACATGTGTGGTGTTGCAACACAAGCCAGTTTCCCAACAATGTAATGTGTGTGTGTGTTGTGAGAGCAAGATCACTGATGTTGCTTTTCTGACTTATCCAAAGGCAGAAATGAATAGACCATTGCCGTATTTATTTGGCAATTAAACCTGGGTTTCTCCTCTCTAGAATTACCACAAATATCTAAAACAGTTTTATGAAATTCTGCTATAAGATAGGGGTTTCCCTTTCAAAACAATCCCTGAGATCTAGATCATAGATTTTTGGGATGTTGGAAGAGGAAAACCTCTAATTACGAAAGAAATACTGTAATGCTTAGTGTTCCACAATAGGAGGCTTGGCAAACAGTAATAATCCAGGCCCCGAGGTTAAAAAACTTGAGTACATTCTCAAACTCAAAATAAAGCACACTGATTGGCTGTTTCCGAGCACCTGCTCGGAAGCAGCCAATCAGTGTGCTTTATTTTGAGTTTGAGCAGGGTCTACACTGTTTGCATTAAATATAGAGATTTCAGAAGCAAAACAGTATTAAATAAAATCAGATACCCTTTTATTGGAACTATGCCTATCCAAATTCTGAGGGGACAGACTGAACTAGGCATTAAAATTGGTTAAATACTGTTAAATGTATGAATAAACTGACCAGCACATTCAATTGTCTTGTTTCTTCAAGACTGATAAAAAACATAGAGGACTACCAGTATACCCTGCACTTTTCCCAAGCAGAGTTAATAATAAACTGCAATTCATTGTTTTACAACTAGCTATATCATGATCCCCTCTCATTCCCCAAACTCCTCAACCCCTCACCCTAGCACTGCAACCAACATCCTGAAAAACTAGTACATGGTCAACAGCATAATGCTACAACCCAACATTCACATGGGCAAAGGGTAATTGACAGTGTACATAGAGCATGGCACGGCACCATGCTAAAATATGCTTGTAAGAAACACTTCAACTATAGTTCATATTGCACATTGCCAGCTATACTATCATGTAGTAATACAACCGCTCCAGAAATGGAGAGGCTTTGTCGACAGTTCTAGGATATTTTTTCTTATTTCTCAAAACCAAACTATATAATGTCACCCCACCCCCTTTCCCCATCAGAGCCCTCTTGGCAAGAAGCTTCTCATCTGGGGTCACAACATATTAGGTCGCATTTTCGAAGTTAGATAAAAATTATCCCAGAATTAGTTATGGTAAATGTGTATATATCAATATTTTTGTGTCAATTTTCCAAAGGGGAACAACTACTGCGACTTCCTATTTGCTTGCTTGAGCAATGAAACTTACCAAACAGTGGTCTACTCTTAAAGGAAAGAATTTGCTCCTAAAGGAGAGAATCTGCTTCTAGAGGAGCAAATTCTTCCCTTTCAGAGTTGACCCCTTTCAAGAAGGGAGGCCAAAAAGGAACTGGCACAGTTACTTCCACTGACAGAATGCCATTCACCTTAATCCCCTTATCCAGAGCTATGTATATTTGAGCCGCGACATGAGAAAACCAACAAACTGGTTGTGCACTCAGTGCAAACTCAGATCAGCCTGGACATTAGCCCAGTCTGACCAGAGTCTTCCCTAAGCACTTAAAGGGTAGCTAAGGGTCTAAGCTACCTTCATGCGGACAGTGAAGACTCTGATCAGACTGGGCGGATGCCCAGGCTGATCTGAGTCTGCGCTGGGCACACAACCACTTTGTTGGTTTTCTCATTTTCTCATATTGGTTTTCGCGGCTCATTTGTATATTTCACTCTGTCGTATTTAAATTGTCTGGATCAGTGAATTTAGCAGTAAATATATAGAACAACACTGGGAAAAACACAAGCACAAGAAGGGGCCCATGAAAACTGGGCTCGCTCAGTTCAGTAAGGGAGATAATTCCATAAGCATGAAGAACCCAATGACCAATCACAACTGTCAAATTTCTTGCATCACCAAAATGTTCTCTCCAGAGGTCTTTAAAATCCTGAAAGAAAAAGAAAAGACTAATATTGTTTTAAGTTTTAAGGTGAATGGACACATGTCTATTTTTTTTCACCATTTTATAAAAGGGAACAACTTCTGTGACATTCTGTTTGTTTCAGGACACCATAAAGCCCTTCCAAAATGTTCCTGAAACCTATTACTCTTAAAAGAAAGAATTTGCTCATAGGAGGAAATTCTTTCTTTTTCCTTTAAAAGAAGTCACACATGAAGTAGGCTAGTAAATATTGCCGCTCCTGGATTGTTCCCATATGAAGGTGATGAAAACTTAGTCTGAAAAGTGTGGATTTCAATGCCTTCCATGTGATTCTTTGATTGTTAATACATGAAAAGACATCACTATTGTTGCATAACTATAACAAAAACTCTGTGAAATTTGGTGTCAGCGGTCCGCACTTGTTACAAATCAGAACTAAATCAGAAAATCTGACACAAAGTTTATGCTACCACAAACACCGGAAAAGTAATACCTGTGTCTCACTTCTGCTAGTCACATTCGAGAAAATAATTCTGACATTGATTTTGTGAAAAGTGTGATAAAGTTTCGAAAAGTACATGTATTTTGTAGATCATTTACAACAAATAAATGTAGGTGACAAGCTATTTAGCAGGGGTGTAACAATACATTGGACTATCGATATATCCCAATAGTAGCATTGGCAATAGTCACTATCCATAGGGAAAGCTGCAATGTCAATACTAACTGCAATAGTCTTTCCAGTATTGCAATATTTTCAATAGTTTCTAGGCATGTATCTGTTTGTAGAAAGAAGTTTTTTTTGAGGCACAGCCTTGTATAATTTCGATATTTTTCCACATTTCACAAGATTCTATTAGTCAAACTAGAAATGTTTTTCAGAGAAAAACTGATGTCCCCCCACCAATCCATTTTCCATCCCCTATAATGAAGTCCTCCTGTGACCTTGAAAATGAGGTCAAGGTCACCAGAATCTGATCAGCTCTTAAGCTAGTCCCAGTGATGTATTCATGCAAGTTTGGTGAGATTCCATTGACTGGTTCATGAGATATTATGGGTAAAAGAAATTGCCATCTAAGTCCTCCAATGACCTTGAAAATGAGGTCAAGGTTGCCAAAATCTAAATCAGCTCTTAAGCTAGTCCCAGTGATGTATCCAAGCAAGTTTGGTGAAATTCCATCCATTGGCTCATGAGATATTGTGGAAATAGGAAATTGTCATCTCAGTCCTCCAGTGACCTTGAGAATGAGGTCAAGGTCATCAAAATCCAATCAGCTTTTGAACATGTCCAAATGATGTATCCATGCAAGTTTGGTGAAATTCCATCCATTGGTTCAGAAGATATACTGGGTACAAGAAATTGTCATCTAAGTCCTTCAGTGACCTTGAAAATGAGGTCAAGGTCATCAAAATCTAATTAGCTCTTAAACTTGCCCCAATGATGTATCCATGCAAGTTGATGAAATTCTATCCATTGGTTCAGGAGATATAGTGGATACAAGAAATTCTCATATAAGTCCTCCAGTGACCTTGAAAATAAGGTCAAGGTCACTAAAATCTAATGAGCTCTTAAACTTGTCCCAATAATGTATCCATGCAAGTTTGGTTAAATCCCATCCATTGGTTTAGGAGATAACATGGGTACAAGAAATTGTCATCTAAGTCCTCCAGTGACCTTGAAAATGAAGTCAAGGTCACCAAAATCTAATCAGCTCTTAAACTTGTCCCTATGACGTAACCATGAAAGTTTGGTGAAATTCCATCCATTGGTTCAAGAGATATCACGCACGCAAAGTGGGTACATGAAATTGTCATCTAAGTCCTCCAGTGACCTTGAAAATGAGGTCAAGGTCACCAAAATCTAATCAGCTCTTAAACTTGTCCTAATGATATATCCATGCAAATTTGGTGAAATTCCATCCATTGGTTCAAGAGATATCGCGCACGCAAGAAGTTGTCACGCCGACGCTGACGCCCGGGAACCGCACTGAAAACAATATGTCCCCCCTCACTTTTGGTGGGGGGACATAAATAACGCGTATGTCAAAATTTAGCCAATAATATCAAAGGTCAATGAATATTTAATCTTCGTTTTTTCCCGTCCTACTGCACTGTGAATACTAGCACTCTGTCTTATATTAATTCAAAATGTTTCTCTTGTTTGTAATTTTACAATAGAAATACTACCGAAAACAGACGCAGATATTCAAAACTTTCTTTTTTTTCGTCGTAGATCTACTTTCGATTTCTACTTTCGGTTTAATACACACCAACAAAGAAACAGTTCAACATGTTGATAACTATTTTGAAATCAGGTCAATTTCAAGATAGGTCGTTGTCGCTACCCAGTGTCAGAATTATGGTTGTTGGTGCCTACCGACATAGCTTACACATTCATAAAAGGTATTGTCAAATCTTCAACTAGGGACATATAACAAAACACACTTCCATTTAATCTGCGCCGATTATCTTTTTTTTAAAGATGTTTCTTGTTTAAGCTAAAACAATAATAGTAATTCATTTGTTTTGGTTTTTTATGGATTCCGAAGAATGAGAAATATAATATTTTCTTGTATTTTGTAATCATTTTGTGCACATTGTGAAATGACAGTCATTAAATAATGCTTGTAGGCCATGAATTTATGTGAACAAACCTATTTTATACAAGAGGGCCATGGTGGCCCTGAATCGCTCACCTGAGCATTAATCAGTTCACTGGCTCTGGTGAAGATTTATAAGAGTTTTTACCATACATGGGAATGGCGGCCACCTTGGTCATGTGACCAAGATCATTTGAAGAACTTTCAATCCTTTGACCCATGTGCAGGCTCCATATGAAATTTGATCTGCCCAGTGGTTTCAGAGATGTTTGAAAATGTTTATGGATGGATGAAAGAGGCAGCTAACACCAATACTGTAAGGCTCGATCAGGTGAGCTGAAAATGGCAGAGTCGCTTCTCCGAAAAGTTCCCGTTCATGTTGAGTTCCTTTGATGGATTTGAACTAGACTTAACTAGGCAAACACAGATGATAGAATGGTAGCATCATTATCTCACTGTGGTGAAACTAATGTATTCCAAGGAGTTTGTGGCTGGCATCATTGCAATGTTAGTTCTGATTCTTGCAACATAACTTAATTTAAATTTGACCTAGTGACCTAGCTTTTGACCCGACATGACCCAGTTTCAAACCGGATATTGTAAGAATAAATATTCTGACAAAGTTTCATTGAGATTGGATCAAAACTGTGCCCTCTGGAGCGTATACAAGGTCGCTCTTATATTTGACCTAGTGACCTAGTTTTTGATCCGACACAAACCAGTTTCAAACTTACCTAGATTTCATAAAGGTAAACATTCTGACAGAGTTTCATGAAGATTGGATCAAAACTGTGCCCTCTAGGGTGTACACAAAGTTTTTCTTAGATTTGACCTAGTGACCTAGTTTCTGATCTGACGTGACTCAGTTTCATAAGGGGCATATATATATGGACAATAAACATTTTGACATAGTTTCATGAAGATTCGATCAAAACTGTTCCTTCTAGTGCGTACACGAGGTTTTTCTAAGATTTGACCTAGTGACCTAAGTTTTGACCTGACATGACCTACTTTCAAACTTGGCCTAGAGTTTATGGAGATAAACATTCTGACAAAGTTTCATAAAGATTGGATCAAAACTGTGTCCTCTAGAGCATACACACGGTTTTTCTATGATTTGATCAAGTGACCTAGTTTTTGACCCTACATGACCCAGTTTCAAATTTGTCCTTCATATTATGAGGATAAACATTCTGATAAAGTTTCATGAACTTTGGATCGAAACTGTGCCTTCTACAGCGTACACAAGGTTTTTCTAAGATTTGACCTAGTGACCTAGTTTTTGACCCGACATGACCCAATTTCGAACTTGGCCTAGAGTTTATGGAGATAAACATTCTGACAATGTTTTATAAAGATTGGATCAAAACTGTGTCCTCTAGAGCGTACACAATGTTTTTCTATGATTTGACCTAGTGACCTAGTTTTTGACCCAACATGACCCAGTTTCGTATTTATCCTAGATATTATAAAGATAAACATTCTGACAAAGTTTCATGAACTTTGGATGAAAACTGTGCTTTCTAGAGTGTACACAAGGTTTTTCTAAGATTTGACCTAGTGACCTAGTTTTTGACCCGACATGACCTACTTTCAAACTTGGCCTAGAGTTTATGGAGATATATATTCTGACAATGTTTCATATAGATTGGATCAAAACTGTGTCCTCTAGAGCGTACACAAGGTTTTTCTAAGATTTGACCTAGTGACCTAGTTTTTGACCCTACATGACCCAGTTTCGAACTTGTCCTAGATATTATAAAGATAAACATTCTGACAAAGTTTCATGAACTTTGGATGAAAACTGTGCCTTCTAGAGTGTACACAAGGTTTTTCTAAGATTTGACCTAGTGACCTAGTTTTTGACCCAACATGACCCAGTTTCGAACTTAGCCTAGATTTTATGGAGATAAACATTCTGACAAAGTTTCAGAAAGATTGGATCAAAACTGTGCCCGCTAGAGTGTACACAAGCAAAAGTTGACGGACGTCCGGACGTCTGTCCGGACGGACGTACGACGGATGACGGACATCAGGGTATCCCAAAAGCTCACCCTGAGCACTTCGTGCTCAGGCGAGCTAATAAAAAAGCAGAGTTTTTGGATAAAAAGATGCCCCAAATTGTTATCGTCATGTTGGCCTGCAACAGTCACCCCTACTATTTAGTACACATGCATGCCTTAAGCATGATCCATAAAGGCCATACTGTAAACAAACAAAATGCAATAACCAAAACCGAAAAGTGTGTGACTTTAATTTCTGGGGTATGGCTTTGCCTTTTAGAAACATACATGTAGCAGACCCAACATTACAAGGCCTCAGATAATGGAACTATGTATTTGATGATAATTTTGGAATAGTTTTTCTTACTTCTCACCCACAGCATATTGCTTCCCCCTCTTTAGAACTGTTCTGGCAAGACAGTTCTGATGATGGGTTACAACATATTTCTGTGTAGTTCAACTGAAATTTTTCCTAATTATCACAAAATACTCCCTCTCATCTTGCCTTTTAGTATGTAATGCGAGTCATGTGACCTAAATATTTAAGACAGAAGTTCATCAAACATGCAGACCAAGATCAGTCTGATCGGGATCTGCACTGTTTGCAATTCTGCTTGCAATTTTAGGAATAGCAAGACAGTATACTCGAAGGATATGAATTGCATTATTTAGTTAAGTAGTCCCCTAGTGCAATTGTGGTAATAAAGTATATGATTTGCTGGTTCCCTACCTGTTTTGTGGATGACATATGAACAGCACTAGAAACCAGGGACAAGACTATCATGATGTAGGGAAAAGCATAATCTGAAAGAAGGGATGATAAAGTGTTACGGAAAAATGCATGGTACTGCACTTGAGAATAGTGAAAACTCACTTCAGCCTGCATATCCATGCTGTCTCATAAAAACCTTCAGCAATAAATATCTACACTTCCCCTACCCACTTCCCTTAGAAGAAGCTGTTTAAACAACTGGCTTCATACACTGATGAACATCATTTGATCATGTGATGGTTCTAATATAACAGAAAAGGCTGACTGGCCACTGTTAACTTTTGGCTGATGTTGTGTCATGGCGATGGCTGTTTAACATTATGGCTGAAGTCTTCCATTAAGATTTAAGAACTTTTATTCGCATCATCAGAGTTCACGAAAGTCTGCCAGAATTTATAGGACCAAATTTGGTAAAATGATTAAAATGCACTTGAAATTCTGAATATTTTTACCAGACTGAATGAACTTTTACCAGACATGTCAGGCGGTCAGACGGGGTTTCGTGAAGACTGCATCATACATGGTAAACAGAAAACTAAATAAGCCAGCCTATGTGAAAACCAGGCTTAATGACATACAAATAAAAATTAACTAACTGCATCACTGAAAAGTATTAGCTTTTCTAAACATTTCCTGAAAATTTGAGATGGTTACCATTATCTATTACTGATATATAGACTTTAGAAGCTCACAGATAGTGCAGTTTTTTTATATGACGTTTTTAATGTAATGCAAATATGTTTTGATGTCAACGTTATTACGTTTGTTTGAACGCGCTTTCTGTGCTTGTTACACAAAATAACTCGGACAAAAAGTGTGTTTGCTCATTTTCAATGTGTATTTCATAGCATAAACATGACAATTTGAATGATTTAACATTCTTTCTCAAATAATAGATCTTTGTGAAGGTATACCTTCTGTTTTTAAGGCTTTTGGGTTACCTTGGACCTTGTCATGGCAACATATGTCATATTTATGACTGGAATTTGTCTGAATTCATAGGCTTTCTGTTTTATCTCAGCCCTTAAGGTATTTTCATGGAAATAAAAAGAAGTCCAAAAAATCATACATTTTGGTGTTTTTCATCCATTCACAACATAATTATTACGTAGTGTCATTAAGCCCGGTTTTCACAGAGAACGGCTCAAATATTTATAGATAATGCACAGCAGCAATCATCAATGAAGTGTTATGTAAGTCTTACAGTTCGATTTTTCAGTTTTCAGTGTGCAATGGAGCTAGTAGTTGTTGCTAATCCTCAAAAATGTATCACAGCCATCTTATCTCTATCTACATTGTAACATTTTATGTAAATTTTACAGATAATGTTTTTACATGTACTTACAGATAAGGCCTCCAAATACTGCTTGAAGTACAATTAATATTGGTAGAAAATATAGAGCAGCATATACTGACTTGGTGCCTTTGCCCTCGACAAACTGTAGTGAGATCAATGGCCTCAGTATCATCAGTAATAGTAGGCAAAAAGCGTAATAAACCATGACTATTGTATATCTGAAATAGCGAAATAATTTCAAGTGAGTGGGTACATTTTCAAGGGAAGAAACTCTGTCATTTTCCTTTTTGCCTCCCTACTCTACAGAGGTCTTAAAGGAAAGAATTCAATTTCCTAGGAGCAAATTCTCCTTGTAAGAGCAGACTGCATTTTGGAAGGACTATCATCCAGGGAAGCAAACTGGAAAGCACAAAAGTTGACTCCCTTTGAAATAATGGAGATGAATCCATACACTTTAAAACAGTCCTCTCTGGATAAATCATGTTAAGGTGCATGTGGGAACTGTCTTTCCTCCATTTTCAGCTTGTCTGTACGAAAATACAGAAAAGCTATTGTTGTCTCCTTAGTGTCTGTGTCAGCAATGGAGTCCCCTCAGGAATTTTTTTCATGTAATAGGCAAGGTGCTGTCAGGTGAGCTATCCTGTATGTGGACAAGTTTTGCTACAAGAGTATATGATTTTTGTGACTTCTCATTGGCTTCCCTGGATGACGGAGCCCCTCCTGAAGAGGTCTACCCTGGAAAGAAAAAATTACTTTCCAGGGGAGCAAATTGTTTCTTTAACGTTGACCCTAATTCAGAAGGGAGTCAAAAATAAAACTGTCACTGGTGGTCTCTCTGGAAGTGTACAGGTTCATCTTACTATATATACTTACAGTAAATTATTATGTATCTTGGTATCCTGACTATTACACATTATTATATAATCTTAAAATAGACTGATTTCCATTGGTGCAGAAAGTGATTAACACTTCTTGATATTCTTGATGTCTACAGGCTTGTTTTTTTTCCATGCATCTTTACTTTTTAAAATTGGATTTCCTGGAATTTTTGCAGACTTCACGCTTTTATTTAATTGTTCTGTGGATCTAAGAACTAGTGATGTTTTAACACCAAACTTACATGATGTCAAACTCTCTGAAAACATTACTGATGTCATATAAATTAGCAGAGCGGTGGCAACATCCACATGCAATTTGATGTATCAAAATGTCTAATGGCGAAGTTCTGTTGCCCAGATAGGCAATATGAAACTATGTAAGATTAAATAATAAAACAATTTTTGACAATTGAGGCATTAGACATGATGTGATGTCAACCACAGAATACCAATATTGATCGCTGCTGTTGCTCCGTCAATATTGGAATTCTCTGGTTGACATCACATCATATCTAATGCCTCAACAGTCAATAATTGTATACTATAACAGTTTGCTTCACAAAGCAGGAGTGAAATATTGTATCAGCCTGACAACCTTGTGTTAACTAAGACAATTAAAAAAGAATGCCACAGCCAGTCAAGCCAGTGTGGCCTTAGTCATGCGGCCTTAGTCAGACCAATTTTTTTGTCAAGCACAAAATCAGTCACACCTTTTTCTTGCATGCATAGGCATTTTTGTTTTTCCTTAAATAAGCAATGATCAAAGAAACAAAGATCACAGAAACATCATGTTGTTATCATGATAATCAGTGACATCTGGTAATATGTGATAAAGAAGTTAGTGTCATTGATAAGCCATAGGGCCAACAGGATGTGAAGCCAATTCTCAGTCCCATACATACAGTCAAACTTCGGTAGTTCGAAAGTCAATTCTTCGAATCCATCGGAAACCTCGACTACTTCCGAAGGTCCCGAATTTTCTGCTAAGCATTCTATACAAATTGGCCTCGGTAACTTCAAACGTTGATAGTTCGAAAAATCGGATTTTTCGAAAGAAAAATTCAGTCCTGAACTGCAATTTCCATTAGAAATACCTTTTAAAATTCGAAGTCGCAATTATCGCCACAAGCTACCATCAGCCACGCTGAAAGATCATGCATAAACCCGATGACAAGTGACGACGCTAATCATGTTTCAATAGCAGTTAATCTTGTGTTAACGAGGTATTACGACACATCATACAGGTAAATGC
This sequence comes from Ctena decussata, assembly GCA_963989385.1. Classification (NCBI taxonomy): domain Eukaryota; kingdom Metazoa; phylum Mollusca; class Bivalvia; order Lucinida; family Lucinidae; genus Ctena; species Ctena decussata. The sequence goes on from OZ022499.1 coordinate 71,067,654, forward strand.
TCTTCTTTAGTGAATTAATTAAAGATGTTTTTAGCATGCGATTAAAATTGAATTTGAGTAGAATTTGTCGTTAATCTGAACTGGGGGTGATCAAAGATACAGCGCCGTGACTTAAAGGTAATGATGGGCAATGCTCATTGCTCAAAATATGATCCTTGTTTTACATGTAACCATGGTTTGTTGAAAATAGAATGTTCTGTTGCTGATACACCTGACATCCTGGCTGATATCTTTGATAATTCTTTAATTCAGGATACGGGATTGGCCGCAGTGTTACGATTGGTTGCTGATGTAAATAAATGAAGAATACAGATTATTTTGTTTCTTTTTTGTCATTAACAGTCTGATTTCTGAATGCATAAGGGAAGATGACACTGAGTCATATTATCTGTTTGCATCTTCTTACACGCCTTAATTACCACAGTACAGGGGGGTTTCACACATTTGACGCAATCACATGGTCACAGTAGAGTTCGGACATTTCCATTATTTATGGAAATAGCCAACTTGGTAACTCCGAAATTCGGATAGTTCCAAGTAAAATCGGGAGTCCCTGGCACTTCTAACTACCGAAGTTCGACTATATATTGCAGTTGTAAACAAGAGCTGTCAGAAGACAGCATAGGTTGCCTGGAATTGGAGTGATAAAAGGAGATAACCAATACTCCAAGTGATAAAGTCTAATTCAAATGGGTGAGAATAAGCTACTCTTTGTATTCGGAAGACAGAAGGCAGCCAAGACTTGACAGCTGCAGTTTTTAAATCACCTGAAAATGTAGAGAAATTGTGTCTCCATGGTGAAGGCTTTAGGGTGTTCAAAGAACTTAGAGCTACTCCATCCTATTGGGAGCAAGCTAAAAAAAAATAGAAATGGTTTTCAGAGAAAAACTGATGTCTCCCACCAGTCAATTTTCCATCACCTCTTATGAATAAAAACCCTGTAGAAATACAATATATCTCTGCAAGTTTGGAGAAAATCCATCCACTGGTTTTAAAGGTATCCTGCATAGAAGAATACGTCCTTGAAAAATGGGTCACGGTTACCAACAACTAAACTTGTCTTAAACCTGTCACAACGATATATTCATGCAAGTCTGATGAATATCCATCAATCCGTTCAAGGTATAACTCATTTGTAAGTTAGCTTTTGACCTTGAAAATGGGGTCAAGGTCATCAAAAGACAGTAAACACTTGAGATTGTCCCGAAGGTATATGTATGAAAGTGATGTGGAAATCAAGCAAAAGGCTAATGAGATATATCAATTTCAGTGAAATTTCACATATCCAAGTCCTCCTGTGACCTTAAAAATGAGCTCAAGGTCACCAAAATCTAACCAGCCCTTTAACTTATCCCATTGATGTATTCATGCAAGTTTAGTGAAATTCCATCCATTGGATCAGGAGATATCATGGGTACAATAAATTGTCATCTAAGTCCTCCTGTGACCTTGAAAATGAGGTCAAGGTCACAAAATTCTAATCAGCTCTTGAACTTGTCCCAATAATGTATCCATGCAAGTTTGGTGAAATTCCATCCATTGGTTCATGAAAAACTGAGGGTACACGAAATTGTCATCTAAGTCCTCCAGTGACCTTGAAAATGAGCTCAAGGTCACCAAAATCTAACCAGCCTTTTAACTTATCCCAATGATGTATCAATGCAAGTTTGGCGAAATTCCATCGATTAATTCAGGAGATATTATGGGTACAAGAAATTGTCATCTAAGTCCTTCAGTGACCTCTATAATGAGGTCACGGTCACCAAAATCTAATCAGCTCTTAAACTTGTCTCAGTGATGTATCCATGCAAGTTTAGTGAAATTTCATCCATTGGTTCATGAGAAATTTAGCTCTTTAAAAAGCTTAACATAAATGTGGATGCCGACGCCAAGACGCTGACGCCAACGCCAGGGGTAGTGCAATAGCTCTTCCTGGACTTCGTCCAGGCAAGCTAAAAAGGATATGTATCTCATATAAAACTATTAATAGACTATCACCGTTAAAGCCAATATCTTTTTGCAACAGTTCTATTTTCACTAATAAGCACATTTGTAAAAACTAGATGGTTGCGGCCTGCATGTCGAGCCCGTTGCTGCTTTGACAGTAGTGAAAATGCTTTTTCGTGAAAGTAGATCACAGCGACCTAGTTTTGTTGGGGTTGACCTGGAGTGGTAAGGTGCAAGCACTGATGGAGTTTCAATGTTCTGGGGCCAATGAAAAGAAAGATATGGGACTGACCTCGAAAACTAAATATGTGGTACTATTTTCGTGAAAGTAGATCACAGTGACCTAGTTTTCTTGGAGGTGACCTGGAGTGGTAAGGTGCACTCATTGATAAAGTTTCAATATTCTGGGGCCAACAAAAGAAAGATATGGGGCTGACCTCGAAAACTAAATATGTGGTACTTTTTCGTGAAAGTAGGTCACAGTGACCCAGTTTTGTTGGAGGTGACCTGGAGTGGTAAGATGCATGGACTGATGAAGTTTCAATGTTCTGGGGCTTATGAAAAGGGAGATATGGGGCTACAGACAAAAACTTAATATGTGGTACTTTTTCGTAAAAGTAGGTCACAGTGACCTAGTTTTGTTGGAGGTGACCTGGAGTGGTAAGGTGCATGCACTGATGAAGTTTGAATGTTCTGGGGCCTATGATAAGGGAGATATGGGGCTGCAAATGAAAACTAAATATGTGGTACTTTTTTGTGAAAGTAGGTCACAGTGACCTAGTTTTGTGAGAGCCAATTAGCATTTTAGTGGGGCATATTGTGATGAAGTTTCAAGGTCCTAGGGTCAACCAAACTCAAGATATGGCTGTAAACGGACGGATGGACAGACAGACGGATGGACGGACAGATGCACCAACACCAAACGGGCGACTATGTCTGGCTGACCGCAAGCAGGCACGACAATAAAACTTGCCAAAATATTTCCTGACTAATAGTATGACTTGCTTAAAGCAATAGATGTTGGGGCAGATTTTCCTATAAAATACAGATTCTTTTGAAAGCTGGGTTGTGCTTGAGACCCATTATTCAGGATCACTTAATGATTCCAAGTGCTGCATGCTGAATTAGAGACTGAAGGCAAATCCATGACAACAAATTGGCTGAAAGGACAATAAAAATGCTATAATGTTTCTATGATTAGTATTATATCTCTCATAGCTGTTATTTTAGGGGTTACTCTTGTATCTACTGACATAAATTTATCTGTATTTAAGTTCAAGTTCACCATTCCTTGCTCTGAAACACTGAGCATTGCTTGCTTGATCACATGACCCTCCCAATTACCACTTCTTTTTAGGGGTGTTAAGAACAGCATTCCAAACATCTGAGATCTTCAGCATCACTTGATAATTTGATTTCAAATTCTCAGATTCATATGCTGATATCAAGTTTGACTCTAAATAATGTTTACACTTACAATGGGTAAACAATCTCTTGTGTACAATGCAGTGTGGTGGTATAGTTTGGTGAGGGGTTATAGAACATTGTGTACCAGTCCTCTAACTTCTCAACAGAACAGGATTTCACTGACAGGGAGCCAATCGGATCAGACAGCAGTAAGGTCAGGATCACCGCAATAGCACTTTCCACCACTGCACAGATGTGGAGAACCACCAGTGGCGAACTGAAAAAATAAAGGCAGGATATATGAGCTGTGACACGACAAAACCAACAAAGTGGCATGTGTGAACAGCTAAGACTCAGATCAGCCTGGGCATCCGCCCAGTCTGATTAGAGTCTTAGCTGTCCGCATAGAGCTAGCTTAGACCCTTAGCTGCCCTTGAAGGGCGCACCAAAAACTGTTATCAGATTGGGGGGATGCCCAGGCTGAACTGAGTCTTCACTGGGCACACATACCACTTTGTTGGTTTTGTCGTATTGCAGCTCATATAATAAACATCCATTTTAAACATCTATGCAGCATATGTGTACTCAATATCAGAAAGCAGGTAAACAGAATTCAACATCGGTATTCAATTTCAACAAATATGTCTAATATTTTTAAGACTGACCAGGTGGAGCTTAAATTCATACATGCCTGAAGCACATGATGTTTAGGTTTTGAATAGCTGATCATTCACCTGACACTAGACAAATCTGGCTATTGTTCAAGTTTGCATAAGAAATAATCACTTCAGATTTCAGTGAATACAGCCAGCTTGTACAAATGCTAATCTACAAAATTCACTTGTAGACTGAACCATTTTGACAGTGATTGGCATTTTCATTCTGGCCATGTCCAGACAATCTTGAAAAAAAAAAAAAAAAAAAACAACAAGATACTGTACTTATCTGGCTATAAGCTGGGGTTTTCTCTCCCTATAAGTACTGTGCCCCAAAGTCTATCAGTATTCTGTAATTCAGCCATTAGATAGGTTTTTCTCTTCTAAAACAATCCCAAAAATCTAGATCCATCTTGGATGGAACTAGATTTTTGGGACTGTTTTGGATGGAAAAACCTCCATCAAATAAAATTTATTATGGTAAAATTTTACCCATTTCTCCCCAAATCAGAATTAACAATTCATACCTTTTCCAAGATCTGTTTGTGCAGTCTATGAAGAACCAGTGTAACAGCAATGACAGCTGGGCCATGAAACCTAGGTACAACCAGTCATACAGGGAGGGTGTTCCCTCACATGCCATACACACAGAGGCCTCGTTGGGCTGTGATCCTCGGGGGCATGCCTGTAAAGACGTAAAAAATAAAATCAGTATATGATAGCATAGGGATCAGTCCAGTTATGTACTATATGCCATAAGTTGACCTTCTTCCTCTGTCTATTTTGTTTCTGTTTAGCCTGGGACGAGCAGATGCAAGTCTTAGGGTAGAGTTGGGTAACTTCGGACATGGGGGTAAATTCAGACATACCATGGCAAACAGTGAAAATCCAGATGAGACAGCTCATAATGAGCCGTCAGGATTTTCACTGTTTGGCCTGTTATTTTTGTTTTAGTTCCAAACAACTGACATATAAAGGAAACAATGTCACTGTCCGAATTTACCCGCTGTCCGAAGTTACCAGACTCTCCCCTAGGTACTACTCTACATGTGGTGTCATCAGCAGCATAAACTTTTCATCAAGTTTTCTGGTACAGCTCAGTTTTGTGACAATGGGCAGACAGTAGTAGTAGTATTTCAATTCTCATATCGACGTTACCCCCGCACCTCAGCGGAACGAATCCATAGCCGCAGTAACGGAGCGCCAAACGTCCGTCCAGAAATGCGCAGACACCACAAAATGTTTGTTACTTTTAAGCGCAGAAATGAAAATAGTTGTGTTTGCAAACAGTGTAGATCCAGATGAGGTGGCTCATTATGAGCCACCTCATTTGGATCTTCACTGAGTTTGTCTGCCCTCTAGTCAGTAAATTGACCTATCCATGTGATGATTTAACCACGCCTACCTTAAAACACCTTAGACAAAAAAAAAATCAAAATACACTGATTATAAACCTAGCAATTCATGTGCTAAATGTTTGTTTAAGGTTGTACCATTTTGCTTCACTATTCAATCCATTTTGATTGGAAAGCAAAACTCCTGTCAATTAATCTACAGATAGGTCAATTCTAAATATGACATAGCTTGGATGAAATATTTTTTTTTTAATTCTGCAGATGTAAATCTCATCTTTTGCTTTTTTGGCACTTTAATGGTTTAACAGTGTGGACCCATATCAAGACTAATCTGTAGCAGTCTGATCAGCATCTGATTAACTATCCTGCCTTCAAATTTTGGATAAATCACTGGCTGAGTATAAACAACTATGTTCAAGATAATTACTTACAGGTTATAGATGTCTTAATATTTAGAGTGTCCACTGGTATAGACATGCACAATTCATTTACTTCACATCACATAAGGATATCCATTAGTTTCACCTGTACAGACAAACCTTATCTCACCCCATCTTTTCTTGCACACTGGATAGGAATATCCATGTGTTTCCTACAAATCTTATCTCACCCAGGACCGGATAAAAATCACGAGCATTCAATGCATTGGTTGTATTGGAACTCACATATCTGCGTCATCAAGTGACGTTGGCTTTACATGATGACATCATGAAGACGGCAAAAATGACTTCAGTCTATGCACACCAAGGTTTAACGTGAAGAACTGAATGGCGGTCGTTGAAAGTGGCGCCTTCTTTCAAAATCAAATAGAAACCATTCAAGCACTAGAATTACTTATTTTAACAATTTCGAAAGTTAAAACAAAACGTTGTGTGCAAGAAAAAGTATCTATCATGGGTTTGAGGTGTGGATATAAAAATCCGTCACATGGGATCACTGTTCTGCATCACTCGGCAAGTCTCGTTATGCCAGACAGTGACCCTTGTGACAGATATTTCTATCCACACCTCACACCCATGAAAGATACTTATAATCTCACCCAGGACTGGCAAAAAATCACCAAAATGTCTCTTCAATTCATCAATGCACTGGCTTAGCATAGGAACTTGTATGCATACCTACATCAGTACAGATGATCTGATCCGGTGATTTTTTTGATAAGCAAGCATGCAACTATAGTTTGGAACTAGAACCGTGTCCAAAGTACAAAGATGCTCCCACCTCGTACTTTGACTTTTGTCCATCAAATAGGCTTCAAGATATAAAGCCAAATCACTGAACCATGATATATAGGTCATTGACTTTCAAATACAGTTTCAGGTCAATGATTGTGTCACACTTTGTCAATACCTCCAGCACAACATTAATCTATCAAACAGTCTTTAAATGTATGACAAAATCACTGGACCATAAAATGTGGGTCATGGAACCACAGATATTTAATGTGGTAAGTGTTTGCATCGCATGGAACAAATAATCCAGCTATGACATTTGTCTAATAAATAGTCTTCAACTATTACAGCACATAAAGCAAAATCACTGGGCCATGAAGTAAAGGTCACTGGACTACAGAAATATTTTCAGGTCAATGGATGAGTCAAACTGAGTCTTCAGACGGATGTATGCACATAAGGACAATCCAACAGCAGTATGCTCCTGATGGTCCCAGAGTCAGAGCTCTAGATAAGAGGGAGTATTTGATGATAATTAGGGATCATTTTTGTTAATTCTGCATAAAAACATATAATGTGACCCCTCATCTGAACCGTCTCGATGAGACGGTTCAGATGAGGGGTCACAACATATGGTTTCAATGAGAAATAAAGAAAATTATCCCTCAATTATCATCAAATACCCCTCTTATCTAGAGCTCTGCAGAGTGCTGAGGCATAAAAATACAGGAGGGGTGGTATTTATCCAATACAGTGTTTACAATGAATATATTAACAAAATATGAATCTTACCCCACAATCTGAGTAGGTACCATTTGGTGAAACTTGTCTACCACAGAAGAGACCTGGGCACTCTGGTGGCTGGTAAACTGAAAAACAAATAATGCACTGGTCATTTATAACCAGACCTTCCTTCCCCAGTGATAATTTCACAAGACTTGTATATATATAAAGCATCATCAGATGATCTGAAGGTGTGCAGAGTGCAAGAATGGTAACTCCAGTTTCCATACAGATTTGTTGCCTTTGTTTTAATCAGTCATGATAATGTATTTTGCCTGTACCTAACTGACACTACCAGAGGCATAATTCCAAACAACATGTTAAATATGGAGGAACAACATGATATTTATAATAGAAAGCTGTTACTGTTATTTCTGGTTGGGGACTTATGACTAAAATGCCACCAACAGTCCCTTATAGGCGGGGCCCTTTTAGTTATGTGTCTAGTTACCGGTAAATACAGCATCCGCCACATTGTGTACAAATTTTCCCTGTCAGGGAGAGGAACTCCATAAGCATTTAGCTTCTGTTCCGATCCCTAAGCTTGTACTGTTTGTATCTGTTTGTATTTTAATTGTAATAGAGAAACAATAAAATATGTTCAAAACGAAACAGACCTCTTTGCTCTTGAGAAATGGGAAGCAAAGTGGCAGATGTGTTTCAATCCTGACAAATGCACTATAATCAGAATGTGTACAAACAGTCACTTCAGAAGATACAACACCTACAAGCTGCACAATCACACCTTGGAAACAGTGGATTGTAGCAAGTAGCTCAGAGTTTACATCAGTGAATACTTGAGCTGGAGGAAGTGCATAGATTACATTGCTGCAAAAGCCTCCAGAACCTAGGCTTTCTATGGCGCAACCGTCTGGATTGTCACAAAGAAGTCAGATCAGCAGCCTACAGCACTATGGTCCAGCCAACCCTTGACTACAGATGCTTGGGACCGGGGAGACCAATCTAACTCTATATACCAGAGTCCAGTATACAGCTTTTCCCCCCAAGCATTGTCAGTCTGTGGCTATCACGTGACAACAATAAATAATGGCCAACATGGAAGACAAGATTTCTTCTGTAGTTTGAAATGAAAAATAACTCAGAATAACAGTGTGGATAATACAAAGCTCTAAAGTACTAGGCGGAAGGTGACCAAAAGCCAACAGGTAAGAATACAGTATATTACAAAGCAATGTAATATTACAAAGAGTAGATATTACACTAGAAAGCAAGTTTATGTAGGAAAAAAAAGTATTAAATGATCATCTGCATTGAATATCCACCAGTTGTATCGATACAAAGTATTGTATCGAGAAATTTGACCAATATGCAGCCCTACTTCTTCGGACTGAACTAAGCATATTATTCAGCAATAATCTCTTCAGCTTTGGGCATGACTTTACTTGAATAGTTGATGAGGCAGATGGTTCTGTTCTTCTGGAAGAGAGGTTGCTTATTTTAGGGAGTGTAATAATCAGGGACAGAGTCCATGGTGTCGGCCGTTCTCCTGATCTTGCTACAGGGCATTGTCAGATAGATCATATAAATCATGGTGTCCCCACCTGCTTGAACAACTGAACAAGTACCACTTGTATACTATCAACTCCAGGGGATATATACCCCATATTGTGATTGATGTTGGTTATATTCTGTTTCTGTCTGGATATGGTGTAGGGCCTGTTCAGCTGATCACACCAGGGGAGAGCGACTTTGTAGGAATGTGGGAGAGCCTTTCTGAACACTCTGTTTCTGTATCTAGATGGTTCCACTACACTACTGTTCTGACCAAGACTGCATATTTTAATTGCTCAGTTTTGCACTGTTCTACAATAAAGTGAGTGAGTGAGTGAACTCGGGTTTAACGTCCCACCAACAACGAGGTCATATGGAGACAGGACCTCGGTTTAAAGTCTCATCCGAAAGACCGGAGAAGCGGGGGATCGAACTTGCGACCCCTGGATTGGTAGTCTGGAGTGTTATCCACCACGCTACAGCCGCTCCTCTACAATAAAGTCCCTACTACTGTTTAATATGTGCCTGTCCAAAATGTTTTTTGTTTCAGAACTTTCAAACTTTTTCACTTTCACTTGATGTTTTAGTTTTGAGGGTGTTAGAAACTCATTTGGAGGTAAAGCCAGCACTAACCCCTCGACAACCTTGTACATGAAGATAAGCCTGTTTGAGGAACGACAGAGGCTTATAACTACTCATGGGGCTAACAGCTTCCTAGTATAAACTATATAACATGAAGTGTGCGGGTCGAATCTGAAATACTCTACAGACATTGGCTTTTGACTTGAGAGCTTATCAGTAATCTTATCTCACCCTCTGTAGAGAAGCTGTTATTATAATGACTTTGTCTCAGCAAATGTTTATACTAATAATAAATACACATGCTAGCTGCCAGTCAACCTTTAGCACTATGTAATTATCATAAAAATTTGGACAGACATGTTACAGGAGACTGTCAATACTCAGATCAGGCTCATGCAGATTTATCATTTTATAGTCATATTTATTAGAAGTCGACTGTCGTTCTACAAAAAGTTATGCCAAACAGATAATACAACTCATTAATTTACAATATCTCTAAAACATGAACTGGTACTAATATTTAGTAGAGTCATATCTAAATCTGATGTTCTAAGTGATGGTTGAAATTGCAACAACCTGCAAACAAACACATTAATGCCAATCACTGCTGGGATCAGCCAGCCAATGATCATAGCTGATTATGGCATTCACATCTTCAATGTCGTTTTCAAGCTCATAGCCCCGTAATTCATAAGCCTCTGGGAACGATTGATTGACTGATTTGTTGCTTTACATCCATTATGCTAAAAAGCTATGGTCATGTCGGGACTGAGAGTTAACCTAACCACACTATTCCTGGGCAGGCTTAGACCTCCTAAGCGGTTAACAAGTACTAAGTGCACATACTTTCGCCAGTAACTGACAACTGCCCTTCTTGAATCAGCGGAAGGAGAAACGAAAAGCGGAAGGAGAAATGAAAGTATGTGGCCAAAACGGGTATCGAACCCAGGACCTCTGACTTATTACCAATTGCGCTACGTGGCCCGGCGACGATTTTCCAATGATGACAACTCTAATAATTGAAGCATACCGGTGACACCGCCCTCCTCACGTGTCCTATAGTGACCCGTTATACAACGGGCAGCTTGCCTTTGCAGTCTTTCCAGTTTCTCAACATCCTGTTTCAGATTTATACACGTTGGACATTTTACTTAACATTCACCCTGAGTTTCTTTTATTTGACTTGGAACGTCTGACATTGCGCAGGCACAAAGTCTAACCGTTGTCGAGATGTCTGCCTAGCGGATTTTGACAAGAATCCTGATTGAAAGTGAATCATACCTGATCATTATATCAGAGGACTGTTCTGTGATGGAAGAAAGCCAGGTGTAGTTCTCAGCTGTATAGGGCTGGGAAATACTCTGTGAAACCCCCACAACCCCGAAGAGAACAGTCAACCATTCATACTTGCCAGCCCCAGATTTGAACCTACCCGGCAGAGGTATGTTGCCAGTCTACAGTTTATAGGTAAACCTTGCTAATGACTGAGCTTTCAGGGCGACTTCCCCTTTTTCAGTGCAGCTACTGCAATCTTAACTTCCTCAGGATCATTTGTAGATCTTTTTATTGGTGAAAAATACAGGGTAGTGAAAGCTTAGAGGAAAAATGCGAAATCTCAAGGTGCGAAACCTAAAGTAGCGAAATCGGAATATTCTTCTTCTTCCCGAATAATGGTTCGGTGCGAAATGGCTAACGACAAAAAAGCCGGATTGCGAAACGTATAAATTAGTCTTTAAATAATAAAACCTATACCAGTATCACTGCACGTTATCCCAGAATATATGAGTATCAGCACTATGTGCATAAATATTCTCTCCATTTAGCGAAATTGGAGCAAACATGAAACATTTGCTTTATATGTTTTTGGGTAGCTTTGTTTACATTCCGGAAGGAAAATGGTAACACGAAACCCCGTAGGAGAGTGGGTAAGATGTGTAACCCGCAGCCGCTGCGAATGTTATATGGGTTGGAGGTATGCAGCCTGAGGATGAAAGATGTTGAGGTCTTGGAAGCCGTGCAAAGAGGGATCCTGAGGAGGATTCAGTGTCTGCCTGAACGTGTGGCAAATGTTGCTGTCTACGGTCTTTTGGGTGTACGTCCCATAGAACAGGAGTTAGACCTTAGAAAACTTTCCCTTTTCGCATCTGTACTGTTTGATGAAGCCTCCTTGGAACATGAAATTCTTCAAAGACAGTTGGCTGTAAGGGAAATCAATTCAGACAGCTGGTTTATGCAGTGTAATGTGCTTCTTCATAAATATGGCCTCCCAAATGTTTTCTGTGTCAGAAATGCATTTCACTCTAAGCAGGCCCTTAAGGCAGCGATTAAAGATGGGGTGGATGGATATGTGTCGGAACAGTGGCAAATTGAAGCATCCGCTAAGTCTTCCCTAAGGTACCTTAACATTGAAGTATGTGGGGTGGGTAGAGTGCACAATTCTTGGAGGTTGGTTAGTAATAGTGTTAGGGACGTGCGTAGGGCGCAAATAAAGGTAAAGCTGCTTACTGATACATATGTTCTGCAGTCGCATCGCTCGAAGTATAAAAAATCCACCGTGTCTCCTACGTGTCCCCTATGTAAGAACGCGCCTGAGGATCTGATGCACTTTCTTCTTGACTGTTTCCTGTTGCATTCTGTTAGGGTGGGGTATATCTCTGGGTTGAAGAGGCTGCTGGTTGGGGTAGTCCCGGAGCATGCGGACCAGTATCTAGCTGATAGTGACATGCTGTGCCGCATTATCATGGACTGCACTGTGTTGGACGCTTTTGTTGGTAAGGAGCTTCTGGACGGGTTCCAGAATGAAATGGAGACCTTGAGTAGGAACCTATGCTTTGCGCTCCACTTGAAAAGAACCACATTATTGAATGAAACAAATTAGAGGCTGTATCAGGACTCCTGCCATGGGTGGGTCATGGGGGTGTTTATGGGGTGGCATTTCTTGGGTTTTGTGGGATTAAGTGGGGTATGTGCACGTGTTGTGGCCCCTGACCAGGGCATCCTCGCCGAGGGTACACTGATGGGGAGCCTTAACATGGATTCTTTTAGGGAGATGCGCTGGATACCTTGCCCATGACTTGCAGATGGCTGAAGTGCTGATGTTATTCGTATTCCTATACAGCTGTGCTGTCTGCTTGTGGAGTTGAGCATTAGTTAAAGTCGTATACAAATTGATTAAGTTTAGGGCCTTGCTCTCCTCTTGCATGGAGTCTCAGTGTTTAATGAAATTAGATGTTCTGTGGTTCAGGGGTCCAGCCTTAGGTAGGGTGGGAGATGTACAGGAGATACGGCGGTTTGATGTTTATGGGGATACATATGTTGTGGCCCCTCTTCTGGGCATTCTGTATGAGGCAGCTTTGATGAGGGGCTACATGATATGTCGTATTTTGAATGGATTGGGGTGTTTGATTACCCCAGAATTTGCACCTGGCTGGAGCCCTGATGATTGGATAGTTAAACCAGTATACAACCAGTTGCATGCGTTGCAATAAATACTACTAGATTATTAATACATCAACCTGAATAATAATATTAGATTATTAGATTATTAATACATCAACCTTTTTTTTTTTTTTTTTTTTTTTAGGATCTTATGCGTATGTCGAGCTGTAACTTCTTAGCCGTTGAGGGTTAGTGTAAATTAGTGTAAATATGGTGTTGGGTAACCCATTATGGCTGGGACTTTGTTGGTCGAGATAGTGCATGTGGATCACAGTTGTCAAGGAGGGCTATAGAGTGAGGGCCTACAGGATGCTGCGATCATCATTGGATCTTCTCTTCTCCTTTTAATCCTGCGGTGCTGGACTCATCTCTTGTGGTGCGGATTTGTGCTTCTGCCTATGCTACTAATTACAGTATAACATTTAATACAACACATATTCAATTATTCTGGTGGATGGAGCGACTATACTTATGAAGGCTAAATCTCTGTGATGAAAATGCCGCGTGAATGCTGCCCGGTGCATTTCAACTGCCCTTTGATTACTAAAGACATTCAGTGGTAGATACAGACTGGTGCATGCTGCCTCGTACTGTAAAAGTTTTTAGTCAGCTCTTTACTCCAGAAGAATACGTATAACTACGGCGACCCTAACAAGGGTGGAACTCCTTAGTACAAGTTACAAGTTACAAGTTACAAGGAAGGAGCACGTTCGGTATATATTACAGTGTGTATCGCGCGGGTTTACCCAAGTAATTATTACTTGGGTAAACCCGAGCGATACACAGGTATTCCTCAGGCTACTCGAAGATGCGTTTCATGCGTAACCCGCACCAGCTGCAAGGAAAGATCACGTTCTGCATAATTAATTGGGTACACGAGCGATACCTAGGTATTCCTTAGGCTATTTGAAGATATCTCCGAGTAGCCCTAGGATTACCTGGCTATTGCTTGAGTTAACCCAAGAGAACTGAGGCTCTCCCGGGAGAGTGAGGGTTGCGGATGTACCCGTTCCCTTGTTCCCCATTATTTTCTGACTTTGCTATCTTGTTCCCTTGAAATAACTAATGTCATTTTCCTCAAAATTAGTTTTTTCTTGTTTTCCTGTTCCCGCCCGAATAACAGTCTGTGTTCCCCTGTTCCTCCAAAACACACCTAATTTTTAACTGACATTTTCCCAAAAGGCCATAGGTCAATCATCAATCAATTAAGTAATTAATCAATAACTTTTCAGATTCATTTCAGTTTTGAAATCTCTGATATCTGCCATGTTTTTCTTGATAAAAACCCAAGAAAAATGGCATCATAATCAAAAAATCATATTGAGTTATGGGCATCGCGTTTTATAATTGCAAAGGTCAGTGCAACAAGGGACCTATCTCCACATCTGATCAAAACTGAGTTAACTATTCTGTCATGCAGAAAACATGTTTCCTCATCTATTTGTTAAATTGTTACAAAATTTATTACAAAGGTGCTATCTCTATTTTGGGCATATTATGCAACATAAGACATAAATCCATTAAATTTGTTTCTTCATAATATTTCAGCAAATAAGAAGATATATGTTATTAATTTCATATTTAGACTTTTTGGTGACAAAGACCATTTTCAACTAAATCTAACCTTTTTTTTCAAGTCTTAAAACTTGATCTCAAAATTTCATGATGGAGTTTGGACCTTTGTTGCATAAACATCTTTAGCTTCTCGGTGATGGAGGGGCGGGGGAAGGGGATGGGTATGCCAGCTGTCCCTTTTGATGTCCTCTGGGTCCGGCACTGTCTTTTATATAATTCCTGTGAACCGCTCTTATTTGATACTGAACATCTTGTTGGAGTCGTTGCTGGTGTTGTGATGACATGCTGAAACGTAAGACTTCAATCTCCTGCCGGAAGCTTGTGTTATGCTCTGCATGGTAGACGCATCACCATGGTAACCTGCTCGAAACCGGACTGTTTTTGCTTTGCTGTATGTTATCCTGCTTATGTGACAGTATTGTCTGTATAGACTGGCTGTATATAACTGTCAGACTAACTTATAGCATACCGTACGCTCATCTTACTTTGGGGAACCCAGCACAAAGGCACAATCCCAGTTCTAGTAATTGGTATAATTATAACCAGCTTTTGGATGTGAGCATGGGAAATTGTGCGTGGTGATATGAACATTAAACAATTTTTTAACGACGGTTCTCTTTACAAAGGATGAAGATATGGACCAGAACAGAACAGAACAAGGTACCACACTACAGCGCAAGGTGGCAGTAGGAAGGACACGATTGCACAATGCAACAAGGTAAGCAAAATTTATTTTAAATTTTGCCTACCTGAATAAGCCAGTCCAACTCATAAGATCAAATCCTCATTTCAAACTTTATTAATTGAATCTTTCGCTTTGATTCTTCAAACTTGTTTTTTTTTTAAATAATAAAAAAAAATAAGAATAAAAGAGAATAGAATAAAAAAAAAAATGCCAGGCGAATCTAGGTGACGTCAAAAAAAAAAGTTTCTACTTTACCAGAGGGCCTTCACCTGGTGCAAAATGTGTTCAGGAGCCCAAAATGCTAAACAATCGTTCTCATAAAAGTAAAAAAAATCATCAGAAGAAGACTTCGGAACAATAATGTCTTGTCTGAATCGTTAAATGCTTCAGAGTAGCAGGAAATCTCTAATCTTACAGTTCACTGATCTAATATGATTTAAAAAATTAAAAGAACAGAAAAAACACACAAACAAAATAAAAGTAATATGAAATAAAAAAAATAAAATAGAAGAAAGAAAACATAATAAACTTCAAAGTTTGTTTTGTATCCCCATCTCTGACATCGATGAATATTTGAGCCACGACACGAGAAACCCAATAAAGGGGCATGTGCACCCAGCGAAGACTCAGGTCAGCCTGGGCATCCACCCAGTTTAATCTGAATCTTCGCTGTCCGCACGGAGGTAGCTTAAACCCTTAGCGGATGCCCTGGCTGATATATGTATTCGCTGAGCGCACATGCCACTTTGTTGGTTTTCTCGTGTCGCGGCTCATTTCACGCTGACAGAGTAAATTCGAGTGTTTCTTTGTAAAATAGGTAATTAATTTTTTTTTTTTTTTTTTTTTTTTTTTTACAATACAATACAATACTTTTATTCACTCACTCCATTTCAAGACAATGGCAATATGAGGATACAAAGAAATGGTACAATATACGAGGCCACATAATAAATACAATATGGTTAACACAAAATCTGAAGTAGAGCTGCACAATGATATATCATAGTATTAATTAGCATGCGATTTCACGAAAGCATGTACTGTTATAACCGATAATACTCTACCAACTAAATTCATGTCATCCTATTTTCACTTTCTCTGAAAAACTTATTGATGAATAATTAATATATATATACATGTTTGAGTACTACCACTAAGTGCCAATACAGCAAATATGTATATATAAACAGCTAGATCCGCGGTGGCTCCGCGGATCCAGATGTTTATCACCGTGTTTGGATATATTCGAAGTCTTTCAAGAGAATTTTCATCCGTAGAATGGTTATCCAATCGACCTAGAAAATCTCCATATCTGCGTCGGTGCTGCGTAACACTGCACCGACGCCGATATGGCGATTTTCAGACGATGCACTCCCAGGCAGCATAATCCACCTGGGTCACACAACGTCAAATCAACATTAAATCAACGTTGACCCAACTGTTCTTGCGTCAAAACGTTGATAAAACGCTGATTCAAAGCTGCGTGTCCGCACGGATGGTTTGATGAATATGAGAAAAATTCAAAGAACATTATTTAAATTGCTACATACGCAGGTAAGTATAATTAAATGTGTATATAAACAGCCAGGTCTGAGGAGCCAAAGTAAATAGAACATAGCCCTACCTAAACTGGCCCTCCAGATCTGCATGTTAGTCACCATATATTAATGTATAATAAGTCTAAAAACGAACTTTCCACCATGAAATGGCTGCCTAGCGGGTATCCAACGCCGACAAAACGTTGCATCGGCGCCAATGCAGCGTCACTGCATTGACACCCATACGACGATCCTCGGACAATGCACTCCCGCCAGGCAGCACGATTGTTTGATAAATAAGAGAGGTTTTACTGAAAATATTTAAAACGTGACATATGCGCCATCCATGAAGTAGTTAGCCAGTGGGTATCCAGCAACAAAAAATCGTCGCACCAGCGTCAGTGCAGCGTTATACTGCACCGACACCGGTACGACGATCCTCGAACGCTGCACTCTCACCAGGCAGTACACTTTGGATAGTTTGATTGAAGAGCTTTATGAAAAACAAAGAAATAAAGGAAAAACATGATTCAGTACATGCATCTGCACAATTAAACACTAAACCATTCTAGTTTTTTGTTTGTTTATAGACTATATATTTATACGTTATAAAACGCTCTCGATTTCTTTAAGTGATGTAAAAATATGTTCTAGAAATATACCTAACTTTCTTAGCACTGATGTATTTTTGGAATTCATTAAGTTTTCATATTTAATAATATTTGGTCTGCTTTGATAATATTTGGGTAGATATAATTTTCTTACATTATTTAGTTTGTTACAAACAAGGATATAATGGAATTCGTCTCCTATTTCGCTTTTAAACAGATGGCAACACCTTTCATTCCGTTCGATCTGTTGCCACCTTCCAGTTTCAATTGGTAAATGATGATTTCGAGTCCTTATTTGAAGTAACGGTTTCCTAAATTTGTGGGGGAGAGATACTAAATATTGTTCAAATCCGAACCTTGTTTTATATATTCTATAGTTTATACCACTGCTACTGTTTTCCATATCCGAATACCATTTTGTTATGAAAATATCAATTAGTTTTTGCTTTACCGCCGCAAGCAGCCATTTTACATTTGGAAAAGATTGAGAGTCCCATATTCCACTAAACCCACATGTAATTAATATGTTTCTTACATTATCTAGCCATTTGAAATTACTATTTCCTGAACAATTATACAAGCTGTAGATAATATTGTACATAACTGAAGAGTACTTTAACCCAGCAGGGGTTAATAATTTTACCCAAAAAGAAATTATTCTGCAACAAATATCAATGTAAACTGGATAAGTACCCGTTTCCCCATAAACCATGAAATTTGGAGTACTTTGCTTAACATTTAATATAATTTTGATATATTTTAAATATGCTCTCTCAATAATATCCAGTTTTCCGAAGCCCCAGATTTCGCTTCCGTATAGGAGAATCGGCTTAACCATTTTGTCGAAAAGTTCTATTTGCATGTCCAGAGGCAAGGCGAGTGACTTCGATTTTTTAATAAGACTATACATGGCTTTCTGAGCTTGACTTGAGGCATGTTTTTTTGCGGCAAAGAAAGACCCACTACGACTAAACAGAACCCCCAAATATTTATATTCCTTTACCACTTCAACTACTGAATTATTTAGATAAAAACGATAGTTTGATTGTCTTCCTTTTGAAAAAACAACGATTTTTGACTTATCAATATTGACTGTTAGACGCCATTCGTTGCAATAATCATTATAAGTATGTAATGCTGACTGTAAACCTTGCTGTGTTTCACTTACAATAACTGTATCGTCTGCGTATAACAGAATAAACAGTTTCAGATATATATAGACTGAATCATCGAATTCAGAAGATAAGCATTCAATACCGTCATTAGTGTTATTCCTAAGAAAAAATGTTTCTAAATCATTAAGGAAAATTGTAAAAAGGAAAGGAGACAAGTTTTCGCCTTGTCTTAACCCAACATTGCAGTCAAAGAAACTTGTTTTATCGCCATTAACCATCACACAAGATTTAATATTGCTATACATATTCTTAATCAGAACATAACATTTACCGTTGATGTCACATCTTATTAATTTTTGCCATAACCCATCACGCCAGACCGTATCAAAAGCTTGCTTTAAGTCAATGAAAGCACAAAATAGTTTCTTCTTTTTAGCGTAGAGCATTTCTATAAGACAGTACAAAATAAACATGTTATCTAGAGTAGAATACCCTTGCCTAAAACCTGATTGGCTACTATTAATTAAATCTGTGTTTTCTGCATATTTATAAAGTCGTTTGTTTAATACCGTCGTAAATAATTTGCCCATACAACTAAGAAGAGTTATGGGCCTATAATTTCTCGGGTCAGATTTTTCTCCTTTCTGTTTATAGATGGGTTTAATCAGGCCTAGCGTCCACGATTCAGGCACCATGCCTGTATTTAATACAATATTAAACATTTTTTCATATATTGGACATAATATCTCACTCGTAGATTTTATATATTCGTTTAACACCGAATCGCAACCGCAAGCTTTATTATTTTTTAGACTTTTTATAGAATTCTTAATTTCTTCGATTGTAAATGGTTGATTTATAAATTCGTTCTGTACGTCTTCATCACGTGTGTAATCCGTGTTAGGATGCAGATTATCAACGTCCTCGGTTTCACCAGAGTTGACCTTTTTGAAAAAAGAATGGAAATTTTCCAATGTTGCGCCAGTCGCTTCCGTTCTGTTACCATTTATTATTTGCCAGTACCTTTTAGGGCAAGAATTTTTAAGATCTCTTAATCTTTTAATATAAAACTTTTTTAATTTGGAATAGTATTTCCTCATTGTATTTTTATACATTTTACTCGCATTATTAAGGGACCTTTTATTAGCAACGCTCCTTACATTTTTATATGCACGTTTTGCCTGATGCCAATTTTTACGCCTATTTTTACATTCAGGGCCATACCACGAAGGACTTTTCTTGTTATGAATATTCTTTTCCCATTTTTGTTTTTGTTCAAAACTAACTTCTGCAGACGTTATAAACAAATTGCTTATCTTATCGGAAATAATATTTATGTCATTCTGTGTTATAAGTGATTTGCTTTCAGTTTCTTGAATTAATATAAAAATCTCTCCTACATCTCGATCAGTAAGTGCCGCTTTAAACTGTTCGACTTTCTCCGAGTCCCATAATCGTGCTTTCCTACCCGTAATATCTTGGGAGAGAACAGGTTCTTTCATGATATTCGTTGAACTCAAACATAGCGTTATTGGATTATGCACATCAGACAGTAAGGAACAAAATTCATGGACATGCATACAATTTACAACATACAACATATCTAGGGAGCAAATAAAATAATCAACACAGCTCGTCTCTCTGCATGTTGGTGAGCCGTAAATATCCCCTTTCGTTCTACCATTTAAAATATATAAGGAATTTTGTTGACAGAAATCAATAAGTTTATACCCGTAATTATTGATACAATTATCCTTATTATTCCTTGTTAACGTTACACTACAATTTGCATTATCGAAAAAAGACAAATCATGATTCAGTTCTTCATATGCACCGTCCATATCATTTTCATGAAAAATGGATTCATCCAATTCGATATAATCTTTGAGTGTTTTAGTTCTCGAGTTGAAATCACCGAATAGCAAAACTGCTGAATATCTGTCATTAAAATAATTGTATTCTTCAGTTATTTCGAAAAACGGGTCCTTATTTGCATAAACAGAGTTTTCTGGGGGCATGTATACAACACCACATAGAATATCATATGTCTTTGTTAATCTTTTTGAAATTTCAAACCAAATGACTAGCTTAGAATTGGTATCTAAAAAGCGAATATAGCTTTCATATTCCTTTCTGTAGGCTACAGCGATGCCACCTGATTTAGCCCGCGAGATTTCTTTTCTGTGTTTAAAATGTACATTATAGTTTGGGAGATTAATGGTATCTAATGAGTCGGTTTTGGTTTCTTGGAACCCAATGATATCGTAATTTGACACAAAATTTACGAAATCCGGATAAATTATTTTATTTTTGAGAGAATTCACGTTTAAAGACAGTATTTTAAACCCACAGTCATTCGTCCCTGTGAAACAGCTGAAACTGTCATTGATCCCTTGATCGCCACGTGATTCCTCCCCCGCGAATTCCTACTGTCCCGTGGTTAACGGTAAGCCAGCCGTGTTTACCCCATTGTTTGTTGCACTGTCCGTCGGCTCAAATCCAGGTAAGTTTTGTTGTGACTGTTCGCCGTGTGTATTGCTGGTTCCCCGCTGACTACTGCCGTCTCGTATTTCATCCGCTGTATTAACGGGTGAAAGTACCGTAGATACACGACTAATAAATGTCAAATGCTCCTCGGATTCACTACCATTTCCCAAGGCACCGTCTGCGTTTGTGCCTTGGGTTTGTAATTCCTCAGCATATACAGGGTGCACTGAAGGGTTCGATTGTTCATCGTCCATGTCCTCAACAATTTCTCTGTTACAGGAATTGTCCGTTTGATACTGTTTTTTCGTTGAGGTTTCATCAAGTGCTGGTGATGTAGGTTTGCGTTTTCCTGTTCGCGTGTCCGTCTGTTCTGGTGTTTCGGTTATATTTCGAAGATTTTCGAAGATATTTTCACTTTCAAAATTAGCGTTCGGTCTATTTTCTGCCACTACTCTCCGCGGCGCTGAATGTCGCCCCAGAGTTCTATTTTCACTGGTCCTTGAAAATTGAGGGTTTCTCATAACTGACCGTTCTTGAGGGTCAGGCCATTTCACACTTGTTTGTTCCGTACTTTCTTCGATATACAATTGATCATTTATGTACAGCCTATCACGAACGAGCACGACTTTATTTACTGGGTTTCGTTGGAACCTGCGCATTATGGGATATAGTTTTTTCCTTCGTTCTTCTATTTCAATCGGGAAATGTTCACGGATAGTGTAGCCACACCTTTTTTTATTGAGATCAATTCCAGCCTTTCTTATTTTTTCTCGGTCTCTAAATTTTTCAAACTTCGCAACCACTGGCCTTGGGTACGAATTAGAGTTCATCCGTTTGGGTCCCAACCTGTGTACCCTATCAAAAGCAATACTGTCAATTTCATCCGGCGATTCAAATTCTAACTCGTTTTTCAAAAATTCACGTAATTTGCCCTCAGTGTCTTCACTTCCGCCATCTCTATTTTCACATAACCCATAAAACAGTAAGTTCTCCTGCATTGACCTCGCTTTCAGCTCGTTAAGTTCCTCTTTAAGTTTAACGTGACTTTCGTTTGATCTTTCAAGCTTATCCTTCATCAAAGAATTTTCCTTTCGCAAATTCGAAAGTTCTGTTTCAGTTTGCTTTCTAGATTCGGCGTATCCATCAAACATGCTGCTTATAGTCTGGCATGATATTTCAAGTTCAAGCATTTTACCCGATAAGGATTTATTTTCATCCTTTAACAAACAAACATCGGAACGGACTTTAGAAATCTCCTGTTCGATGGGGACAAGTTTTGAGACATTAGTTTCTATTGACGAAAGCCTTGACAGAAAAATCAAGTTTGTTTGATGTATCTGCTGTATCATTTCAAATAACCCGTTATTCTGTTGTGCGGTTAACGGTTGTCCTTGGTAAGAGTCAATCGTGTTCGTGTTCACCTGGGAATTTCGCATTGTAGTTTGCTGTCCGTAACACTGACCGTTGCCGCTGGCTATATTTGTGTGTTGCATATTTTGGGGAATCCCTTGCGACACAGTTTGACTACACTGAGATCCACTTTGATTATAGTTTTGATTTTGACCTTGCATCTGATAATACTGTTGCGGTTGTGATTGTGGGGCATTACCATAGTTAGTATGCAAATATGCACCTTGAGACTGGTTCAAAGGAAAACAGTTCTCACCTGGGAATCTCACAAAATTTGAAGCCCCATTCACTGTATTTCCATTTGTGACGTCAGAACTCACTGTATTCGCGGGCTTACCAGATTTATTTTTCGATTTATTGTCTTTCCCTGTCATTTTTCACCAAATCACAATTCACAAGTCTGTAATATTCAGTTACAATTCATATGCACCACTTTTATTTGAGATCAATACTCCAAAAATATGCCTTTAAATTTATATTTCACGACCGTCGTTTGTTTACCAACTTATTATCCAGCCTCGTTTTCGATCCCCAGAATCATGTTACTTGAAAAACTACAAACGAACAATCAGTATGTAATTTTATACCGTATCAATTAAGAGGAAAAGTAATTAAAAGATGATTTGAAGCAGTATTTTTATACGGTTACTGCCCTAGTGTTCTACTAGCATGACATGATTTGAATATACACATATCAGGTTTGCGGAGAACGAGAGTATGCGCAGAACCTGACACAAATTTCAGCTGATTTAAAATATAAAAATGAACAAGTTTTAGTTTGCATTCAAAAGGTTATCAGATTTTAGTGAAATTTCGGGTCAGATCTGAGAAGAAATGTTTGAGTCCATGCAGCTAGCAAAATTGGTTGATTGATTGATCGAAAGATTAGTTGATAGTACTTGGTTTAATGACCATTTGAGACAGTCAGTCTTTGTAAAGATGTCCCAGAGAGAGAGAGAGAGAGATGATAGACCATATCCCGCACCCACTGCACGCAAACCAGGTCCTTGCCTTACCTCAAGCCAATCTCGAAAGCTAGTCTGAATGCGGAAATTTTCATGGCATCTTCGCTCCACCCCATTTAGCCAGCATCTCAAGTTATTTTTATCCAGTAATTGTCATGAAATGCATGTCGGTCGTAAAATTGCATGAGTTCGATGATTAACAAATATTTTATCTATGTATTTTGAAAACAGGTCCCAGAGAAAAGACATCTAACAGTTTTAACTTAAATATTATTTGCATATAAAACTAAAAAAAAAAAAAAAAAAAAAATAAAATAAAAAAGAATGAAACAAAATAAAAAAATTGTGATATATTCAAGAAAATCTCTTGAAATATATTGCTTTTAATTTCCTATAACTTATTTTAAAATTGTCTGATCTTAAAGCCACAGACTTAAATTTTTTGTCGAAAAAGCCAGATATTGTAATTAAATTTTAAATTTTAAATGTTGAATTTTAAATGCATCATGACACTTCTTAATTTTAACCGATTTTATTAAGAGGGGTATGTGAAATTTTTGGTATCCTAAAATTAGTCAAAAGTTTTGTTTTTGTTACAGGTCGAAATTGTTACTGCTACCTATGTTTCAATTAATGCAGCCACTACAGCTGCAAATATTTCACAATATTTGAGCCGCTACACGAGAAAACCAAGATGTGGTTGTGCGCCCAGCGCAGCCTCAGATCAGCCTGGGCATCCGCCCAGTCTGATCAGAGTCTTCGCTGACCGCAAGGAGATATCTTAGACCCTTAGCCATCCTTTAAGCGCAAATTGAAGACTCTAATCAGGTTGGGCGGATGCCCAGGCTGATCTGAGGCTGCGCTGGCCGCACAACCAATTTGTTGGTTTTCTCGTGTCGCGGCTCAAATATTGTGAAATATTTGCAGCTGTAGTGGCTGCATTAATTGAAGCATAGGTAGCAGTAACAATTTCGACCTGTAACAAAAACAAAACTTTTGACTAATTTTAGAAGACCAAACATTTCACATACCCCTCTTAAGGTAGACGAATACTGAATAGAAATATTGACGGGGCATTCAAACCATTATACCGTCTAAATAACCCACAGAGCTATAAACATTTGGATGAGAAAAAAACAATTTTCACCGTTTTATTTTCCTAAAAAACAATATTATGTATTTTTACATACTCTTTTTACACATTTTCCATTAAAATTCATATCTGTAGCACATGAACGCACTCTCATTTCAGCAAATCATATAATCTGTACTACAGGATATTTGAAACAAACTGGTAACAAAAAATTGCAGTTTTCTTGTTAATAAGTACATGCATATTTTTACATTCTTTAAAAAAATGCAAGAAAATTGAATTTCATGAAAAACGTCATGGAAAATATATTCAATCGATGGGGCATGCTTATGCATATTATTTTAGTAAAACTTACATTGTATGTTAAAGAATAAAACAAAAACACAAACATTTCACCGTTTCGTTTCCTAGAAAAAACAATGTTTGAGTTCAAAGATATCCCCAAAACAGACTGCCCAAATTCTGCACCTTTTGCAAGCACAGCCGGTCATTGCCCCACATTTATTTTCCTGTTATTCGGTTCTACCATAGAGGAATGTCGACAAAAATGCGCAGATGGAATGGAAACTGTGAAGATCTTGATCATTCTGGTTCCTAAGGAACAGTCTGATCTCGGTTTCCACTGTTTGTACAGACCTATGTGCCCAAATACTTAGGATCTTTACGGTAGATATTGTTAGTGTGTATTATAATTGTACTCCACAATTGATTTGATGATGAACAATAACTCTGTTTTGTATTTTAAACAAGTAAGAACAGAGTCGTTCCGTATATGTCCACCTTAATTAAATTCGGTTAAAATTAGTTAGTGTCATGAGGCATTTAAAATTCCTATAGAAATATTTTCATAATGCGTACGCCTATATATTCATGCCAAATATTTCAACATGTGGTCCCCGAGGAATCTGCAATAATTTGTTGGGCTGACAAAGACCTGATTACAAAACTATAAAAAAGGAAAGAAAGAAAAACAAAAACAAATGAGAAGCAGAGAATAAATAAGACAAACACAAGTAGAGAGAGAGAGAGAGAGAGAGAGAGAGAGAGAAAGAGAAAGAGAGAGAGAAACAAAACAGAGAATAATTAGAAAATTGTGTCTGTAAGACACTAATGATGCCCCCATGCAGCGCCTGTCACATGAAATGTATATATCCATAAAGCACCTACAAAGAATCCATTGAAAACATAACATGCCATGAAAAAACTGCCCAAAATGACTAAGTTAAAAAGGCTGTGATTTTGTCAAAATTAATTCTAGACCTATCAATATGCCTCATCATATCTTCAATTATGTCCACCATATGTAGACAAGGTTTGAAAAAGATCCATTGAAAACTGTGAAGCAAGTTGATAACACAAAATCCATACCCTACAATGCAAAATTTCCCTAGAATGACTAAGTTCAAAAGGCCATAATTCTGTCAAAATTAATTCTAGTGCCATTAAAAACCCACATGCACATCTTCAATACATTCACAGCATGTATGCAAAGTTTGAAAAAGTTCCATTGAAAACTGTGAGAGGAGTTGATTACACAAACTCTATACCCTACAATGCAAAAATTTGCCTAAAATGACTAAGTTCAAAAGGCCGTAATTCTGTCAAAATTAATTTTAGGTCCAACAAAAATCCACATGCACATCTTCAATATGTCTACAACATGTATGCAAGGTTTGAAAAAGATCCACTGAAAACTGTGGGAGGAGTGGATTACACAAACTCTATACCCTACAATGCAAAAATTTGCCTAAAATGACTAAGTTCAAAAGGCCGTAATTCTGTCAAAATTAATTTTAGGTCCAACAAAAATCCACATGCACATCTTCAATATGTCCATAACATGTATGCAAGGTTTGAAAAAGACCCGTTTAAAACTGTGGGAAGAGTTGATTACACAAACTCTATACCCTACAATGCAAAAATTTGCCTAAAATGACTAAGTTCAAAAGGCCGTAATTCTGTCAAAATTAATTCTAGGTCCAACAAAAATCCACATGCACATCTTCAATATGTCCCCAACATGTATGCAAAGTTTGAAACAGATCCATTGAAAACTGTGGGAGGAGTTGATTACACAAACTCTATACCACAAAGCGTGACGAACAGACAGACGGACGGACAGACGGACAGACAGACAGGGGCAAATCTTAATGCCCCCCTGACTATCGTCACGGGGGCATAAAAACAACCTAAAACAAAAGAGAACACACACACACACACACACACACACACACACACATACACACACATGTCATGTGTAATCAATGCAATGGTTGCACTATAAATTGAGTCACGTACATGTGTAACTACGTCGTCAAGACACTGGTTGTAAAGGAGATGTCGTCTATTAGCTGGGCAGATATGTGAAATAATTGTGCACTTTTTGATAAAACCATGAAATTTGGTACAATGCTAGACAAAGCTATTCTAAGCAGTTTCAGGGTGGATGCCAAGCCGAAAATTTCCATTTATGGCGGCCATCTTGAATTTCAAAATGGCCGCCATTGAAACTGCATTTAATGGCAAACAGAATCGGAAATCATTAGAAAGGGCATTTCTGTGTTTCTGAGCATCTTTAGCTGAACTTTAACCATGATTTTCTCAAACTTGTCTGTTATTCGGCATTTCTGATCTATGCTACTGGGCGTAGACATGACACTAATCAATATTTACATGTTTGTAAGTATGGAAATGGAATACAGTAAATCACAATTCCTCACCACCTGGTGAACAAAACCTTTCAAAGTACCAGTGTTTTGCAGACTGAATTCTTTTTCTAGAGAATAAAACTTGTTAACTGGGTGACGATAGCAATTCTTTCACTTGTTAAGTTTTTCTTGTTGCTTGAGTCTACATTATAAATCATTTTGCATAACTCATAATTTATAAAAGAAGCAAAAACATAATTTAATCCATAAATGTATTTAAGTTAATGCACAATACTAAATAGGGTTTTAAAAGATAAAAGATAATCATATTTGATGTGTAACGTATATAACAGTATCAAAGGTACTAACAAACAACAATTTTCTAAATAAACCGAAATTGTGGTTGATAAATGTGGTCTTTACTGAATAAACACTATCATTCATTTTCAAATTATGCACATACAAGAGCGAATTGATTTGCTCCTTTTGAATTGGTCAATGCACCTCCAAAAAATAACTTGAATCTAGAACGAAACGTTTTTGTAAGAGTCCATACAATTTTGAAGAATGACTTCGAGAAATAGATACAGGTGTAAAGGGTAAATTGTGTATCCTCAGTTTGATCTGTATTTCATCTTAAGTAGCCAGAAGCATATGCCACTATATAGGAAAACCATCGTTGTAGGTTTTTAACTATGATTATATGATTTAAACATGTATCTGAAGGTAGGTTTAGGGGTAACGTTGAGTAACACAATTGTAGTTTGTATATAATTGTTAGTGGTGTCATATGATTAGATTTTCAAACTGTTGCAAAGAAACAGTCTCAGACTGCAGCTAGATTTTCAATGCTTTAAGCGTCAACCTGTCAACTATATTCAGATATTCATATACATGTAGTATACATATTTTTAATATTTCCTATGGTACAACACGAAAAACGAAGATCTTTACGAATGACATATTCTCGCTCTGACTCTTTTAAACATAGTGTTAAAACAGCTTCTCTAGAATAACCATTTAATGACATATTCGACAAGTAAATATTTTGATCAGGGTTTAGGTTTAATATCACGTTGAATGTGTACCTGCGGAGTGGTAATAAACGTTATCTGTTTGTAAAGCTCTTGTCAATTATACTGCTGCATATCACTGTAAGGAAAACGGAAAAAGTGCAAATCTTTATGCTGAGACATGAAAAATAGAGTTTCCCATCACCTGTCTGTTCATGAAGTGTAACTGTCACTATAAAAAGACCTAATCTTTCCTGATCAGGTAATTTTGCACCATATTTGCATATTACGATATACCATTATTAACACCACCTAAAATATTACAACAGCATAACTACTTTCAAGCAACTTTTAACATATTATTTATTGTATTAGTTGTCAAGTTGTATTGAGGATACTGTTCATTAGCAGCAGGACTTCATCAATGAATTATATACTCCCCACCCCCACCTCCCCCTCCCCCTTTCTCGAGGGAGAACAAACTAGGCTCTTTAAGGTAAAAAGATGAATTAGAACAACAGTCCTTGATATGTATAGGTATAACTTATTATATTTGTTTCTGCCCTATAAATAATGTTTTACTACGTATAAGGTGTGACTAATTAGTAAATTGCCCAATAAAATGGTCCTATACATTACTTGTTATGTTTGTTCTCGTTTAATTTCTAGTCATACTACAAGTTACATTTAGGAGATGAGGAACCGAGATTTGCCTCTAAATCCCTAAGTAGTAACATTAATATTGATTAACATAAATTATGTTGTCTTTTTTTCCATTTGTCATTGCATTTTGTGCATTTGGAACACTATAGATTATTATTACTTGTAAAAATAAAATATTTGTCGATAACAACAACTAAAGGTCCCATATTTAGGCACCCCTGAAGAGAATGTTGAATATATAAGCGTTGACAATGTTAGAAAAAATAATAAAACAAAAACTGCGGCATAGAATGAAGATTGTCGTAAAAGGAGGAATTAATTAATCGAAACCAACTTCTAATATCCACAAAGCCTATTACTCAACTCCTCGTATCATTAGCTTTCAGTTCATGTTTTTGATATTTTATTCCCAAAGTCCTGCTTAAGGCATCAGAGGTAGGAGCATTACAAAATAGACAACGTAAAGCTGCGTTGTAAAACTTATATATAGCATTTTGGCATTATGCATTAATTTTTCGATTTTATATGTTGATATTAGTTGATAAATGGTATTTCTTGTGTAATTAGTTGATAAATGGTATTTCTTGTGTAACGTATACCACCTGTAGAGCCTTAACTAAAGTAAATGTGCTCTGCAACCCAAGTCTACATGTAACATTCTGTTCCCAAAATCTTCAAATGACTGTTTATATTTCTCTCATGAATATTCTTTCTTTTGTATGCACTTAATAGGCTATATCTTTTAAATACACACTGTAATACAATGTTCTTGATTAACAGTCATACTAGAGTCTCTTTTACCATAAAATCAACGCCTTTGAGGCGCTATTTGTATAGGACTGAATGATGACTAATTATCTCTTGTCTTTACTTCTCCATTAAAGTGCTGGCCTACAATGGCAGGGCTGTATTTTCTCTAGAGTAATGTCTTTTTTTTGTAATTTATCTTTTTGATTATTTTCTATGCTAAATATCATGTATGCTAGTGTCATTAAAAGGATGGCAAAACAGCTGAGTAGTTAGGCAAGTACGTTATTAAAAATGTTGATTTAGGTAACAAAATAAATGCTAGAAACTAGTGAATGTCTTCAGAACTTTTCATGTCTAGAAACATTATTAGTTTGCAATATCTTGTTTTTCGTAACGTATAAAACACACGTCATGACAAACTAAATCTAACTATTAAAGTGTCAGAGGTCTCAAAAAGCAAAGTCGCTTAAGAACTGCAAGAATGACATTTTTGAGACACAGTAAGAAAGTTCAAAATTAGTATTATAATGGACTATTATGACTCAATTTTATTTACGTTACCTCCCGTAGCGGAAAATGATAACAAAATCAAATAGACTGTAATTATTCCAATATTTGAAGATAGGAGAAAAGAGAAAAAGGCTAACAAAAACAAAACGAATGTTTCTGCATTCACATTATATGGTTCTATTGAAATATTCATAGTTAAACATGTAATCTACATGTATAAGCTTAACCCATAGTCAGAAGGTTTACAGGTATAAATCATCATAATATTGATAGGAACTTCTGCAAACACTACTCTCTAGAGTTCCTCCATATGACAGAGGGACTTTTGTCAGCTCAAAGTCTATATAAAAAGAAATGGGCTCTGATCATAATAAAACTTACCTATAAGGCAGACGCCATTTTGAAAAATCAAGATGGCCGCCGAAATAGGCAAAATTCAGCTTGGCATCCACCCTGAAAATTCATATATTGGTCCAACCTAACTATGTACCAAATTTCATGCTTTTATCAAAAAGTGCACAATTTGGCCAACATTTGTTACATATCTGCCCTGCTATATATGACGGTAACATCACCGGTAGATTTATGTTATACCTGACTGACCTAAACGTAAAGACGCGAACGTCGGTTTTCGATGGAGTCTGCTTTTTTCAGTCGTCTCAAACGTAAAAACATTAAATTCTAAATCAATCATTTAATATCAAACTGTCATAAAACCATCATGGGTATATGGATAGAAAAAAACAAACCTGACGGATCTCCTTACAACCACCCTTATTCTATGCGCATTATTTCTCCCGTAACATTACTTGTCGCTGGAGCATTTATGGTGGCATCATAATCTCTTTCTTCGCGCAAAGTTCAGAGTATCCATTATCGTTGCTGTTTCAGTTCTCGCGTTCCCCAAGTGGCTCAGCGGTACGTAACCATAGTTGCACACACCTGGCACCTAGTGTCCGTCCATGTGGCCATTATCAAAATACATGCCGACGAAAAATTTTGTGTATGCTTACCACAGCGCGGACCAGACAATGTGCCATTAGGCTTAAATAACATGCAGAAACCAACACTAACATCTTTAATAGGATGAAAGCCAGATGATGAGTTGAAACGTCATTTTAATACAGAAATGAAATTTGAATATCCTAACCCAGCCCAGTGACCTTTAGATACATATATATATATAGGTCACTGCCCAGTCTGAGCTTAAGGTGAATAGGTTTACAGGCCCGGATCCAGACCATCACAGACTGGTGGGGCTCTGGATAACTGGCGGGGCTGGGAGGTGCCGAAATGTATGTGTATGGGGGAGGGGGCTTGAAAATATGACATATTTATGGTTCAATTTCAAGAGAACTTTTATAAAAAAAAATCCTTGAAATATATGTTGTGACATCTCATTAGAATCGCCTCCCCGAGGCGATTCTAATGAGATATCGCGACATATATTTTGAAATTTTGATCTAACCACATTGGATATTTTTTCTCAAACTGTCATCAGATACTTGTTTTTATCTGGAGGCCTACATATTGTACATACCACAGAGGCCAAATGGCAGGGCTGCAGCCCCAAAGCCCACCCCCTGGATCCGGGGCTGGTTTACTTTCGGGGACGCAACTGTCGTGTTTCTTGTTGTTATTTCTTTCCTTCTTTCTAAAATGACTCAACTCTTGAAAGATCTGCGAACGAAATCTTTCATTTTCTTTAAGAATAGGCCATATTTTGGTAATGCTTTCTCGTCTGAAACCAAACAGAAAGTCACGAAAGTTGTCCCCATTGTAAAAATGGCATTAACCCATAAATGCCTAGCGTCTAAAAATGGGACATAGGCAAACAGTGCAGACCCAGTTCAGACGCGGCAAAATGCGTCGTCTGATCTCGGTCGACACTGATTGCGTAAGGTAAAGTATTTGTCCTTCAAATAAAATAAAATTGATAAAGAATAAATTAACCTCGACACCCCTTAATTGACAAATGGACTGATGCAATGTTTAGGAACAGAAGAGTCCATTGGACATAAACGAGCTAAAACAAGGCGGTGTACCCATAAATCTTAAAGAATTATTTGTATTTCTTGATTATCTTTTGTACAAAATCCATCCAAATCTTCCGTAAATATCCTTAAATGGCAATTTACCGTTCCGAAGCCACGCCCACTTTAAACAGATATGCATCCCTTCATTAACTATAAGGTACAGTCCCTGACTTTATTGTGGGACATTCAACATGTGCGATGTTGTTTGTGGGTTTACATCGCGTGCTAAGTCGCATTTGCATTTGTCAATTCCAGTGCTCCAGATAAGAAGTGGTAACAGAGATAATTTTGCGATAATTAGCCATATTTCCCCACAAAAACATATTTTGTGACCCATCATTAGAACCGTCTCGTCGAGACGGTTCTAATGAGGGGTCACAACATATGTTTTCGTTGAGAAATAAGAAAAATTATCTTTGAATTATCCTAAATACCCCCTCTTATCTGGAGCTCTGATTATACATTATCAGGAGACTTTTGAGTGACATGCTGGGTGTGGCTCAGAGCTGTCAATATGCTAAATGTTCCCGCTGATATGTCTGGGCTCATGTATATTTGAGTCGCGGCACAACAAAACCAACAAAGTGACATATGCGCCCAGCTAAGACTGAGATCAGCCTGGGCAGCTGCCTAGTCTGATCAGAATCTTAGCTTGCGCTGAAAGGGTAGCTAAATGTCCAAGCTAACTCCATGCGGATGACCAGAGTGGGCAGATGCCCAGGCTGATCTGAGTCTTCGTAGGCGCATATGCCACTTTGCTGCTTTTGTCATGTCGCGGCTCATATGCTATGTTCTCCAGATATGCTGTTTTAATGGAAAAAATGATTTGACACCACAGGCATAACGTATATAAAGGAGCTGGCAGTTATACTGCTAAATTGTGTGCGGCGAGTAATCGCTGACAGAGGAGAAACATGACCACCCTTATTGTTGTACTAATACTTTTCAGTGTAGCACCTGTTAAAGGTATGTTTATTTGAGCCGCGACACGACAAAACTAGCAAAGTGGTTGTGCACCACCGGTTGTGCCCAGGCTGATCTGAGTCTTCGGTGGGCGCACATCCGCTTTGTTGGTTTTGTCGTTTCGTGGTTTTTTATTTCAAGTTTTTGTTTGTGTTTATTTTATTTTTATTTAAATATTTTTTATTTTCATTTAAATATTTTTTCCTTATCGATGAATTATTGTTAATGTTTGAGAGCAAATCGCTAAGTATTAATTCCTAACGGCGAAGCCAGAGTAAGTTATTATTCGTCTTTATCTGGACAAAATTAACGGTATGGAAAAATTCTGACATAATACAAAACGAAAACGCAAGATCACTATGGCGACTCTAAAGGTCTTTTCTGAGGCGGACATCTACAGAAGTAATTATTTTCACCCGACACGCAAGTAATGGGCACTTTTACTTCTATTAACGGAG
Organism: Ctena decussata; assembly: GCA_963989385.1. Taxonomy (NCBI): domain Eukaryota; kingdom Metazoa; phylum Mollusca; class Bivalvia; order Lucinida; family Lucinidae; genus Ctena; species Ctena decussata. The sequence goes on from OZ022499.1 coordinate 71,101,026, forward strand.
GGTAAAGTGCCCATTCCTGAGAAATAACGGACATTTAGTGCAATGGGATGACGTCACAATTAGTGCAATGGTAGGACGTCACATGTGCATTTTAATTGCGTGTATAAGGTCTACAAACACAAACAAAATTGTTCATGCAATTTGCAGCTCAGGTAAGAAATCGAGTATCTTTTATGCCAGTTCAATCTCGGCGAAATATCGCCAGAGAGCCGAAAAAGCGCGCGAAAAGGCAAGAAAACTGATGCACGGCAAACATGGCAAAGACGCAAAGAAACACCATACGTAATGCAAAAAGACAGGAAATGAATTCATTTTTAAGCTTTCGAAAGTAATTAGATATGATCAGCAGTAGTCATAATCATGTTCATGCCAGTCTGTTTCCAGACCGGAACATTATACATACTTCATAACCGGTTTGCAAATCGGATTGGAAAAGAGCTTTCAGTTGATGTCTCAAACTCAAGGTAAACAATATGAACACAGATGCTTGTATGAGTTTAAGAATCCCCTGACCCCCCCCCCCCTCCCCCCTCACCCCACGCAAAAAAGGTTAACTTAAAAAAGCTTTAATTCTTAAAATAGATGCTTAAAAATACATGCAGCCGTCAGTGATTTTCGACATTTGTTATGTTGTTCCATGCTTTGTAACGTTGTTCAGGTTATGTGGTTGTGATTGCAGGTTGTGTTAGGGGTGGGGGCAGAAAGGGTGTGCAGAAAGCTCGAATGACCGCCAGCAAAATATTTTTCTAACTGGCACGCTGAGAAGAAAGAAGTGATATTTTCAACTTATTTTCACAGTTCTGGATGGCGCATTTTCGGACTAATGAATACAAACATATTTGTACATTTTAGGTAAATGCTTCCGACAGCCTAGAGGCTGTGAGCGTAGTAGGCGTTAGAGGTCCATTTCATTTTAAGTACAACATACCAGAAAGGCGGAGCCCAAGTATCTCCTTTCGCTGCCTTACCCTTCCCTGATTCTGTCTGTTCCACGACTTTAAAACCGTGAAATCATGAAAGTTTGCACAAGTATAAAGTGCCATCAGATGATTTAAGAATCAAAGAACCAGTGACCTCTTTCTGATTTTGACGGAAATAAGCAGCATTTTGTATTTCTTAAAATGATTTGAGCCGCGACGCGACAAAACCAACAAAGCGGTTGTGCGTCCAGCGCAGACTCAGATCAGCCTGGGCATCCGCCCAGTCTGATCAGAGTCTTCGCTGTCCACATGAAGGTAGCTTAGACCCTTAGCTAGGCTTTAAGCACTTGGTGAATACTCTGCTCAGACTAGGCAGATGCCCAGGCTGATCTGAGTCTGCGCTGGGCGCACAGCCACTTTGTTGGGTTTCTCGTGTCGCGGCTCATTTCATGTCTGCTACCTTTTCAATTTTTGCTTTGGAACTTTGAACAAACATTAGACGCTGTCAGAGAATGTGCGGAGACTCTACTTGAAGATTTGACAGAATTATGACCCTTTGTGTAACTTTTATTGTGCTTTTATGTCTTCCAAACTATTGAAGGTTCCAGTCACTGGCATAGTTATAACATGTATTGTTTCCTTTCCTACATTTAAACCCCAACGGGCGTATATTGATCCGCTAAGTGGAGCTCTTGGTGAAAAGGGAATTTGGGATCTGCAAAATTAGAAATTTTGTCTGTCTGAAATTTTTCACAAGATATCTTAAACGGCTTTTAATATGTAGATATTAGAGCTCGAACATGCCTGTAACCATACAATTCTTTGATAGTTAAGTAACAGGAGCCACTATACAATTCTCTGATAGTTGAGTAACAGGAGCCACTAAATTGGTTATTAATTAATGCCACAATATCCCCCGAACTGAGATATTTTCTTGAAACTTTCAGAATTCGCTATATTTATGAAAGCGTTACAAATGATGTACGAGCCAATTAAAAACATGATTTGTTGCAACTTGCACTTTTTCAGAAAATCCACTTTTCTAATGAGAGTGAAGACTGGCTTGATTAGATCAGTTTGCGCCTTATTCCAAGAAATGTTGTGAAATGAATTTGAGCCACGATACAAAACCAACAAAGTGGTATGTGCACTCAACTCTGACTAAGATCAGCCTGGGCAGCTGCCCAGTCTGATCAGAATCTTAGCTTGCGATTAAAGGGTAGCTTAGGGTCTAAGGTAGCCCGATGAGACAGAGAAGACTCTGAACGGACTGGGCGGATGCACAGGCTGATCTGAGTCTTGCTGGGCGCACAAGACCAACCATTTTGTTGGTTTTGTCGTGTCGCGGCTCAAATATTGTTTTGAGGACCGACTTGTCGCACAAAGCGTGCTGCTGGTTTGAGTATTTACAATCCCCATAATTGAGCCGCGACACGACAAAACCAACAATGTGGTTGTGCGCCCAGCGCATACTCAGATCAGCCTGGGCATCCGCCCAGTCTGATCAGAGTCTTCGCTGTCCGCATGAAGGTAGCTTAGTCCCTTAGCTACCCTTTAAGCGCAAAGCGAGGATTCTGATCAAACTGGGCGGACACCCAGGCTGATCTGAGTCTGCGCCGGGCGCACAACCACATTGTTGGTTTTCTCGTGTCGTGGCTCATATGTCTAAGGGCCTTTTCAAGAGGCCTCTTATTACAATAGTAGGTAGGAAAACAACTTTTCTTTTCTTTCGTTTACAAGCAGAATTTTGTCCACCAGGATTACCTGTCCCTAGCTAGAAGCTACATAAATATATAAAATTAAAACAAGCGGTATGTTATAAGTGATTGTTTTGAAACTACAACAAATTATTTTGAGTATTTTGAGCTTCCTGCCATGATCAAAATTTGATCCCTAGAGGTTGCCTGTCCCTGACACAGGGTTATTATGTACCTGCAGAAAATCATGCAAAAATCTATATACAAAATAATGAAAAAATAAAATAAAATAAAATAAAAAAAAGTAAAATAAAAAATAGATATAAAAACAAATAAACAAAAAAAAACTTAAAACGGATTTTTATGAATATACAGCATATGGTCTAAGCAATAAAAGCTCTCTGTTCTGGTGAAAATGTCTGTTCCCATCCGCACCTTAATTAAGAAATGAATGATATTTTTTTAACGTTTACTGAAGTATAAACTACATCGGGTCACGAGCAAAGTAAGTGAACCCCGAAGGGGTTTACGTAAACTTTGCTCGTGACCCGATGTAGTTTATACTTCAGTAAACGTTCAAAAAATAACATTCATTCCTTATATTTATATTATTAAACGATGCTTTTGATCAATAAAAAAATAAACAAAAATAAGAAATACATATATAAGAATCGTTTTAAAAACATTACCGGCCGAATTTTGCAATAGTTTGGAACAGCCGCATTGTCACTGCCTACCAGTAAATTCCACCTCCTGTTGTAGATTGCACGTGCAAGTAGGCGTAGCGAGCTGTCACTCAATGTTTACTAGCCATCCAAGTACATGGCATGTTGAAGATTGCACGTGCTATTTAGTGGGATGAGCTGTCACTCTGAAGCGCGTGACACAATGTAATTATTGACTTGTAAAAATATTGACTCCCGCATCACTTAATTGGGTTTACAGAGAGCTTTGCAGTGATAATGTAAATATGTATGTTTAAATTCATGGCGAAAATAAATAATAATAAGGATATTAGTTCGCAGTGGCAGTGTATTACGCATTCATTTACTTTACTTCTAATTTAGTTTTCCAGCCTGCAATAAATGTTTTCAGTAACCAAATTTGCTATTTTTGATGACATTTACTCAACACAGAATAACGATTGTAGTAAAATTACCATTTATTAATATTTACATTCTTGGTGTATTTACTGAAAAGCCCTATAGTAGACTATTGGAACGTAATGCAGTTTACATTCCAATAATTACATTCAGACACGCGGCGTCAATGACGTAAAAATAAACAAGGCTCTCTACAACCTGATTGGACGTCAGCAACGTCATGACGTCATGCATGCTGTTCTGCTGTTACATGTAGCAGAAAAAACTGTGTGTGCCTGTTTTACTGCTTCAATTTTAGCTCTTATATAAGAGTTTTTATGAAAAATTTGATTGAATCGAATGTAAATATAAGCAATGAACTTATTTTTTCTGATGTTTATCGAAGTGTAAACTACATTGGGTGACTAGTAAAGTTTACATGAACCCCTTGGGGGTTCATTCACTTTGCACGTGACCCTATGTAATTTACACGATAAACCTTAGAAAAATGAAATTCATTCCTCAAATAACAGCTACCAATCCATAATAGGAATATTTCTTTAGGAACGCTTTTTAAGGAATTCCGTTTCAATATATTTCAAATTAAAAAAAAGTAGTTTTTAATTAAGATAAAAAAATCAGAATTTGCAAAAATATATGGGCTGTGCCATGGGAAAAAAAACTAAAAATTTCTTGAACTGCTCTGAGTCAGGTCAGCCAAGCTATATATGTACTCTTGATTTAACTCTACACAACAATTTACACAGAAATGTTCAGTGATCTACAGACTGTTCAAGTAATACGAATAAGAAAGACTTAAGACTATATAGGCATGCTTGAGTCATATGTAATCGCAGGATACTTTGACACGTTTTCTTGTGTCGAGGCTCTTATGTTGTTTAAATTTATTGAAAGAATCTCTAATTAACCACAAACTATTCACTTTGTAGGTTCAGTCATTGACATTTAATTTATATAGTTGCAAACAGATGGAATCGAATTCCACCTGTTTAAAACTATATTACCACCTGTTTAAAACTATATAAAAGGTCGTTGACTGAACCTGTCACTCCTTATAGTCACAGAGCGGTTGTACGCCGGAAAACTGCTGAAGTCTTAAACCAAATCACAATAAACAGTTGCTGACATTGAATCGAGAGGTTCTGGATATAACAAAGTACAAACTAATGTATGGTTTCAAATATGTATTCAGAGTTACACAGCATTGGCCACAACCATCATCATTATGATTAGGACAGCAAATACTAATAGTATACCAAAAATCAGCCTGGGGGATCAAAGGGTTCATAAGTTGGAAAAATGCCAAAGTCGAGAAAGGGGAAAAAATACTCTTAAAATACATATATACGCATATATATGTGCATGGTGGCTACCCTGGTCATGTGACCAAGACCATCTTACATGTAACAAACTTCCGTTCTCTTCACCAAGGAAAGCGCCATATGAAATATGGCTATAGTCAGCCCAGTTGTTTTAGATGAGATATTTGAAATTGTTAACGGGCGACAGAATCTCAGTGACCTTGAATAAAGGTCAAAGAATGACCTTCTTTGGCAATATAATGCTTTCATCTGGTCATTTAGTTAACCATATAAACTAATAATTATATTTTAGACTTAAATATTTGATCGTGCAGGTCAACCCAGGCTCATCAATTACATAGAGTATATAGGGCCCGAGTTCCTGACGATTCACGCATAGTTTCAAGGTCATTGGCCTTTCGGTTCTGAACAGATGATATTTAAAGAGTTTACTATATATGAGCATGGCGGCTATCTTGATCATGTGACCAAGATCAATAAAACAAATTTTTGTTCCCCAGACCCAGAGAGGCTCAACATGAAACAAAGCTTCAGCCATTCAAATGACTTCAAAGGAAAAGATGTATAAAAACGTTTACGGGTGACAGAATTTCAGAGACCTTGCAAAAAGGGGAAATAATAATCTTGAACTTTGGCAACATTATATTCGTCATAGATTAGTTCTCCACAAATAAAATAAGGTCAATGCATTCGAACAAACTTTGAAGGGCAAAGGTCTGTGATGCTACATACAAAGTTTCAAATTTATTTGCATCTCGGTTCAGGAAAAGCTGATTTTAAAAGGGTTTTTCCCATATATGGGCATGGCGGCCATCTTGGTTATGTGACCAAGATCATCTGAATAAACATTCGTTCCCCTGATCCAGGGGGGCTCCCACAGGCACTCGACGAAATATTTGTGAAATTCTCATATATTATGAAATGTTAGTCTGTCTCCCACCTCTCTATCAAATTTCAAGTCGATCGGTTGCGATATAAGAAAGTTGCTAAATATCCCACTTCGTAGTAAACAGAGTCAAGGTGCGACACTACCGCCATTTTGAAAATATGCTCATTGACGGAAGTGATGAAATCGGGGGATTTTCTACGGAATTTCCAGTAGCGCGTGCTTTGATGACGTAATCTTCCCGAATTCAAATCACGCGGAATTTAAACTTGTTCGTTCGTTGACCAATCAACGAGCTCGCATTAGTGGATTTTCCAATAGAGACTGCAATGCGCAAGCCCGGATTTGTTGACTTCCGTCATTTTACTCTGTTTCTCATCGTGATTTAGAATTTTGGTGTAAATTTCGCATTATCGGTCACTGGCAGGAAATGATTTGATTGCAGGTAAATGTAGATATGTACATTGTTTTCCAATATGGAAGTATGGAAGTGAAATGCTTATTATATAGGTGAGAATAAGAGGTAAACATATTTTCAAAATGGCGGTAGTGTCGCACCTTGACTCTGTTTACTGCGAAGTGGGATATTTAGCAACTTTCTTATATCGCAACCGATCGACTTGAAATTTGATAGAGAGGTGGGAGACAGACTAACATTTCATAATATATGAGAATTTCACAAATATTTCGTCGAGTGCCTGTGGGAGGCTCCAAATGAAATATTGCCTCAAATAGGCCCGGTGTCTTCAGTGGTGATATTTGAAAATGTTGACGGGCGACAGAATCTGACCGACCTTGAACAAAGGTCAAAAAATGATTTTGACATTTAGCAACATAGTTTCTTCACTCGCTTATTTAGTTAACCCTATATACCAAATATTATACCTTCGACTTAAATAGTTTCTGAGAAATCCACTGTTTAAGCATTTTCTCATATAAAAAATACCGTTCCAAAGTTGACATTGTCATAATGTCAAGGTACAAATTATGTAGGACTCGATTTCCTGATGCTACTCACCAACCCGCGAGTTTATTGTTTTTTTAATTTTTTTATTCTGGACAAGAAGAATTCTGAAGTGTTTTTTTCTGCCATATATGGGTGTGGCGGCCATCCCGTTCATGTGCCCCAGATGCCCCGGGTGAACTTTTGTTCCGCCGCCGAATGGAGGCTTCACATGAAATTTGGCTTCAATCGGCCCAGTGGTTTCAGATAAGAAGATGGTTAAATTTTTTAACGGATTACATACGGACGACGGACGGACGACGGACGGACGAAGGATGCCAGGCTATAATTTAAGCTCACACATGAACCTAAAGGCTCAGGTGAGCTAAACGTCTACACATCATTTCTTATTTCTGGCATAAGTGAAGAGACTATTCAGTAGGATTTTAAAAACCATGGACAAAGAGCTACCATTGACCTGTTAAACTAATTTAGACATGAACTTTTTTGTGCTAAAACGAATTAAGTGCAACTAATTACTTTTGATTCTCTACGTTCTGACGAGCTAACACGCAGTATTAAGCAATTCGCTTCCTAAATATCTATACATTTTACCATAGTTCTTCGTTGAAAGATATTGTTTTGAACCATCGAATGACCCGAAAAAAAATCAGATGAAAAAACAACAACAAAAAACAACAACAAAAAGAAAAACCCAAAGAAACACCGCAAAACTATAGCTTGACTTAGTCTTACAAAGAGATAAACAGTATTGCTATAACAGTTGTTTCTAAGCCACTAACGAAATACCTTTCTTGTGACCAACAAAAACCGCTATCAAAATAATTGGGAGGAACAAAATAGGGAAAAACTACTGATAAAATATGCTTGTAAAACACTATGCCCCGAACCATATATGCCTTCTAAACAGGGTCTATCTGAATATGTTTAAAATTAATCCATTTCTTGTTACAGAAATGTCTGAAAACAAACATTCTTTAATCAAACGGACTTTGAGTGGTAAACTGTGAAATATCAACATATGCAGTAATTTTGTGTTTCACCTTTGTTACAGCTGTCTCACTTTTGACCAAAAAAAAACAAAAAAAAAACAACTAGACACAGATGTCTCCGCCCTATGGCCTTTCCAGATAAGGCTGTTTCATTCGCCCTGCATCCTTGCTTCACCCACTCCACACAGGGGACTGACCCTTATGATAAAGAAGCGTAAGGTAAACAATTCTATTAAATTTTAAGGGTACACCATCAACTGTATTGTAATTCTGAGTTATGCACAACAAAATATTGAATATGTTTTTGTAGACCCTGTCCCATAGCATCAACTCTAGTCAACCCAGTGGCCTGACCACAAGAGATTGATCCTCGAGCCATGAACCATATACCTTGATAAAACCGACAAATATTTTCATAATATCTGGCACTACATTTTTGTTGGCTTATTTTTATCTTGTGATTGGGGTCCGACAGGGAGGCCTCCTATTGTCTTTAATGTAAATAACATACTAGTACATGAAATGAGCCGCGACACGAGAAAATCAACAATGTGGTTGTGCGCCCAGCACAGACTCAGATCAGCCTGGGCATCCACTCAGACTGATCTGACTCTTCCCTAAGCGCTTAAAAGGTAGCTAAGGGTCTAAGCTACCATCATGCGGACAGCGAAGACTCTGATCAGACTGGGCGGATGCCCAGGCTGATCTGAGTCTGCGCTGGGCGCACAACCACATTGTTGGTTTTGTCGTGTCGCGGCTCAAATAAGTATAGGTCGTTTGCGAAAAAGTGGAGGGCAAAAAATCGATTTTATTTCTTTACTACTGAATAAATTTTCACGAAACTTTGCAGACCTTAATCTATTACCCATACGAACTCATGCAAGGAATCTCAGATTTTTTTGACAGTTAAATGAAAAATTGTCTGATCAACTACATGTTAAAATCTGTCCATAATCTTTGAAGTTTTACGCTTTGTTGGTGCAGTTTTTGGAACAGCCAGTGTTGTATACACTATATTATGTGCATTCCTTATATGGACATTTACTTATATATAGGGGAAACACACGAGAAATGATTGGCCAATTATCTTAAAAGCCTCTTGTTTACTCAGTAGTGAGTGAACACATTTCAGACCACATGGTAATTTGTGAATGAAAAATAGTATTAGTATAGTAACTATAGAACGACAATGGCTGTTGTGCCATTATGGTTACCTCCTGTGTAAGGATGGCATAAAACTGAGAAGAAAAATGGTAATGATTGATAGAGTAACTTTTTATTCAAAGGTCAAAAAATTCTACATTTCCTAGTGTGAGTTCGTATAGGTAACAGATAATGGTATGCAAAGTTTCATGAAAATCTATTCAGTAGTAAAGAAATTAAATCAATTTTTTGCCCTCCACTTTTTCGCAAACGCACTATAAAGAGCTAGTCTGTAATTTTACAGAACCAACTGCTACTAATCCTCATCCTTTGTTTAGGATCATATTTTTGCTTTTTCCGAGAAATTTGGGACTCAAGGGAGAAGTCCTAATTCCATTCCTGTAAATAATGACATTTAATAGGTCTTTGACTTAAAAATGGAGCACCATATGTGGTAGCTAGTGCACGAATGAATTTCGCATTACGTGTAGAAGCTAGACTACTAAGTCAGTTGTTCACTTTGGCAATACAGGGCCGACGTGTATGCCACAATCTGGGCACTTTGTGGTCCTAGTGCACCAGACGGACAGATACCAACTCTAACTTATAATGCCTCATGGTGACAAAAGGTGGTTCCTTGTACTGATTTTCACACCACCTTTACCCAGTACAAAGTCGGTCAATCGACACCTCATACCCTTTGCAAACTAATGTTAAATTAGTGATATTTATTTTGGTTTTGAAGCAATCATATAAAATATCCGAAGAATTGAACATGTGTAATATCAAAATAGAATGATTAAATGTATCTAAAAGTAGCAACTGTGACCATGACCTTGACCATACCACCCTGAAACACGAACGCGTTTGAGACGTTGTCATACCTACTATTTGTATGAAGTTATGTCAAATCAGTTAACAGATAATTTAAACCCTTCATTATCAAATATATCAGAATTATGATCAAGCAAACATTGAATATGTTTGTTTAGGCCCCACCCTGTAGCCCCACTCCTATCTGACTCAGTGGCTTGACTACTCCATACAAGGGACAAACCCTTATGATTATGATTCATTTATCAAATAAATAATCAATAAGCATTTTCAACTTTCCAGCATCAACACTTACCTGAGTTATGATCAACAAAACCTTCAAACATGTTTCCTTTGACCGCACCCCATGTCCCAACCCCTAGCCTGATACAGTTGCTAAACCTTGGTCTCCATATAAACTATTTCATCTTTGATCATTATGCCCAGTTTCTAACTGTCAAGGGCAAGTAATGGTACCGGACTTATGATTTTATTCCCATTTGCATGTGTTCTATACGGCTTGCTATACATTGTGACCCCTGGCCTAGAATTTGTAGCATAAAATGTATCGAAGTTATAAGCTCCAAGAGAAATGCAGACTTGTTCAATATGCCCTGTTATACATTATGACTCCTGGCCACACCTTATAGATTATGACCCCTAGCCTCACCCAGGGGCAAGCCAATCAACACCAGTCTGATCTGGTCCCGAGGTTATGAAACTTATGTCGTGCTCAACTCAGCTGAGCATAAAACTTTCTCCGCTGACAAATATGAAAATGCCAACTAATGTTAATAAGCAGAGAAAGTGTCATACTCAGCTAATTTAAAATTGAGCTAGAAAACCACTGTACGTATCAGTAATTTGCTATTTATTAGTAGGTAAAATTTCATGCTCAGTTGAGTTGAGCGTGAAAAAAGTTTTATAACCTCGGGTCCTGACTTCCCGATAAGCGAACAAACAAATTTATGCGCCATTCCATTAATTCCATTATGGGCAAACATCTATTTACTTTTAATTGTTTTTATCAATTTCAATAATCTTACAAATTTGACCCATAACGTTAAATTAACATTGGAGAAACGTTGATTCAACGTTATGACGTTGTTTAACATAGGTTTAATGTTGATTGAGCGTTGAGAAATTACTAAAAGAGTAACTATTATCTGTATATATGTTGTTAATATTTGACTGTTTTGATTGTATTATTTGTTAACAAAGTTGTTTAATTTTCTCTTATTTCGGTACTTTATGGAACTCCTGAACAATGAAGTCAGGCTCCTGGGTGGGGCAAGGGGGCAATAAATTTGGAAAAATCAGATATTTACTGCAATGATTAGAAGGTATTCGATAACAAGCTCATAAACATCGACTTAATTAAAAACTTAATGAGTGAAAAAACACCTAGAGATTAGTATCAAGAAAAAAAATAGAAGATGAAATTATAACAGTCTATCACAATCAAACAAACCAGGTATTTGATTGAGATGTAATATCACTTGAAATGAAAAAAAAAAAAACAAGAAAAAAAAACACTATGTAACCTACTTTGAAAGGACATGTCACTGAAGGAAATGATCCAAACAGAAAAAAGAAGTCATGGGGTAAGAGGTGAATGCTTTCAACAGTAACATGTGCACTATCTGATCTCCATGATGGTTCAGTTTATATTACTAAGTAGTCTTAAGTCTGTAGTTATGTACAATAAAGATTGTTCTTCAGTTGTTGTCGTAATTTGAAAATGCTAGTATCCAATACAAATGGCTTAACCATGGAACCTACACCAGATTCCCAGACAAACCAACTACTACAAAAACACAAAAAACAAGGTTTAAATGTTGAAAACTGTCTAAAAAATCAAAGAGCTGTAACTCTGTCAAAATTTTATGAAATAATTCAAACAATAATTTTGAAATCTATGCCTCATTCTCATTTGTTTTACCGAAAGCTCAGACGACTCTCTTAGAAAATAAGTGAACATGATACACCTGCCAAAATTTTTAAAGCTCTGTAACTACATCAAAATTTTACAAAGTACTCTCGAACATTTATGAGGTTATTTATTTTTCATACCCGATCAGTATACTAAATATCGTGGCCGTAGCTTTAATCTTTTCTGAGATATCTTGCTAACAAGATTTACCTCATTTGCTCAAAGGGCATAACTCCAAAAACGGGATAAGTCAGAAAACAAGAGCGTTGCAAGCGGCGCATAATACGCCCGTTTCAGCGTCATGAAGGAGTTGCAGAATGAACAAGATTGTTTATAGAAGGATGGACAGGCAGGCAAACAGGGGAAACAACTCTGTAATTAATGGCTGCAATGTTTTTAAAACATCCAACACTATTTGTATACCAAAAATCAGCTTCCAAGGTGAAGCAGCTCAGAAGTTGAGAAATGCCAAAGTCAAACAAGGGAGATAATTCATAAACTAAGTAAACGAGAGTACCATTCTTGGTCATAATACATTCCCGTGGCAATATGCACATCACCATAAAGTTTTGTTAAAATATTTCCAACGGTTAAGGAGTTACAAAGTAAAACAGAAACTGGTGCAAGGGCAGATAATTCAGGATGTAAGCCTAAGTTACGGTTCATGCTTATGATACATTACCCTATTATTATAAATATTCTTACAAAGTTTCATTAAAATATCTCAAAATGTTAAGGAGTTATGGAGTGAATGGGAGAAGGGGGTGGGACTAGCCTAAAAACTAATAAAAGGGAGGTTACCCCAAAATTAAGTAAGGGGGGACAACCATTCTTACATGTGACACACCGTCTTGTGATAATGCACATTGCTATAAAGTTTTGTCAAGACATTCCAAATGGTTACTAAGTTATTGAATGCAAAAGTTTAGTATACACAAAAAATAGCCTATATAGCCTAAAATGGCTACGAAATCCCTCCTCACCCACCCTGTTCTCCAGACCTAGCACCCAGTGTCATCTATCTCTTTCCCAGGCCCAGAAAACACCTTCCGGGCCGGAGATTTGGGGGTGACTATGAGCTTACTGCTGCTGTGGAGGGCTGGTTAGGGGACGGAGATGTTGAGTTTTACCGATCGGGTATCAATGACTGGCAAACCGGTGGAATTGGAAGGGGGTAATATTGAAATACAAAACAGTATAAATCCAAATATCTTGCTCTTTGCCATTGAGGCTCATAACTCGTAAGGAAAACATTAACCACGAGCTAGGTGTAAGCAAAGACTATGCTAAACAAGACGTGTCAGTGGGACAGGATAGCTCGCCTGACAGCGCCTTGCCTATCAACTAAAAACTTTTACGCAAAACTTTAACAATTTTGAGCCGCCGCCGCCGCCGCTGCCGCCGGTGGTAGTGCAATAGCTCTTCTTGTACATTCGTACAGGCGAGCTAAAAAGTATTAATTATTAATATGGGGATCGGGGTTGGGCTGCGCTCCCAGAAGCCAGCGAATTGGAATTATCTGCAGACTATTTTTCTTTTTAAATTTTGGGTGGAGCCAGGTTATTTTTCACTTATTTTTGAGGCCAGGTTATTTTTTTTAACCCCCTTATGAGCTAATTTATAATTAATTTTTTTCTTGCAACCCGCCCCCTCCCCCCCCCCCCCCCAGAATATCAAATGGTCGGTCCCTTAAGATGTGTAGGTATACAACTCCCTATTTTCCCGCCACTTTCAAATGAAACAATATTTGTGCCGCGACACAACAAAACCAACAAAGTGGCATGTGCGCCCACCCGTGACTCAGATCAGCCTGGGCATCCGCCCAGACTGATCAGAGTCTTCGCTGAGCGCTCAAAGGGCGACACCGAGTCAAGGCTAGTTCCATTCGGACGTAAAAACTCGGATGCCCTGGCTGACCTGACTCTTCGCAGGGCGCACATGCCACTTTGTTGGTTTTGTCGTGTCGCGGCTCATTTGTGGCTACTTTTTTGTTTCCCAGGACATCTCAGTCCTTCTAAAATGAGATCTACTCTGTTTTTATAAGAGTAAACCCTCATTTAAAAAGGCGGGTGGAAGCGAGCGAACGTCTCTCCAATCCACAAAAAGATGATAAATCTGTCCCTTCCAATTACCGGCCGGTATCATTATTAAGTTATTTGGGCAAAACCATGGAAAGATGCGTCCATAAACACCTATACAATTTTATTTCTGAAAATAACCTGAACCCACTTCAGTCCGGTTTTATCCCAGGTGATTCGATTACTTATCAGCTTATTCATACTTATCATACTTTTTGCGAAGCTGTAGATAGCGGCAAGGAGATAAGGGTTGTCTTTTGTGATATCAGCAAAGCTTTTGACAGAGTCAGGCACAAGGCTCTTCTACATAAACTTGCGGGTATAGGATGTTCTGATACACTCTTTGACTGGTTCTTGAGTTATTTATCCCATCGTCAGCAGAGAGTCGTATTGAATGGCCATTCTTCAGACTGGACTTCGGTTAAAGCAGGTGTTCCATAGTGATCAATCCTAGGACCCCTACTGTTTCTTATATATATTAATGACATTGTTCAAAACATTAACTCTTCAATTAGACTGTTTGCTGACGATACAAGTCTTTATATGGTTGTAGATACATATCAGCACGCTGCAGTTGCTTTAAACGCTGATTTAGGTACTATCTCGAGCTGGGCAGATACCTGGCTTGTTGATTTCAATGCATCAAAAACAGATAGTTTAATTATATCTAGGAAAATTAATACACCTATTCATCCTCCTCTCATAATGAGCAATACTGTTTTAACTGAAACCTCTTTACATAAGCATTTAGGTCTAATGTTCTCCAGTAACTGTACTTGGAAAGAACATATAGCATATATTTGCGCTAACGCTTGGACAAGACTCAACCTTGTCAGATCCTTTAAATTTAAACTTAAAAGACAAGCACTTGAAAAAATGTACATTTCTTTTGTTCAGCCTTTATTAGAATATAGTGACTCTGTTTGGGACAACTGCACACAAGATGATAAAAACCAACTTGATTCTATTCATACGGAAGCTGCAAGAATAATCACGGGCGCAATAAAACTCTGTAGCATTGAAAAACTGTATTCAGATTTGGGATGGGAATCACTGCAAGAAAGAAGAACTAAACATAAACTTGTTATATTCTTTAAAATTTTAAATAATCTTACTCTAAACTACCTGTCTGATTTAGTCCCTCCTCTTGTGCAAGAGAACATTGCTTACAGTCTTAGAAACGCTAACAATTTACGTTCTATTCATGCAAATTCTAATCTCTATTTTAATTCGTTTTTACCATCAACAGTCAGAGCCCGGAATAATCCTCCAGATGAAACTAAGGCAACTACTTCAGTTATCTCTTTAAAAAAACATGCTAAACAGAAACGTTAGGAAAGCACATAAATACTATAACCCTGGCTCTCGTATGGGGCAAATACTCCACACCCGGATAAGACTTGAGTGCAGTTCTTTAAATTCTCATCTTTTCAACAGAAATGTTGTAGATAATGCTCTTTGTTCTTGTGGAGGATTCGAAAGTCCATACCACTTTTTCTATAACAGTCCTAATTATAGAGAAATAAGAAGTGATCTAAGAGATATTCTTGCTACCCATACAACTTATGAACTGTTGTTTGGAAGAGAATTAGCATCAGACGTAGAAAACGAATCGCTATTCTTAAAAGTTCAAGATTTTATTATCAAATCGAAAGTTAACGTTTTTCCAATTAATCTCCTCTTATAGGCCTAACACTTTTAATTTAAGTCCTTGGTTTGGTTGCAGGGTGGCGATTGCATGACATAGTTCATTTCGTAGTATTGTACAGTAAACATTCTTTTTTATTATCATTATTCAGTATTTGTTTATTTCATTTAAAACTTGTTTGTTTTCTCCTAGCTCCTTTGATATATCTTCCGAACCGGAATGCAGCGTCGAGTCGACGTTGTATCGACGTGCATTCAATTTCACATAGTTAAATCAGCGTTGTTTCAGTATTGATTCGACGTTGTGTGTCCAGTGGGGGATGTGATGGTCGACCAACGTGTAACGAACATTAATTTCCCAGTGCAGCAGATACGAAATATTTCAGGTACATGCAAGCTTAGAAATTTGCTACACGGGTTGTTTTGGTGTAGAACCTTAAACGGATTTTTTTTTATTTATAATGATGGTCGACCGTTATAGCTAGCTCTTTTATATACCGTTTCATCGTCTTATTGGCATTCAATAATAGTAACCATGTTAATCATTTATATATGATGTAAATTTATGATGACTTTCAGGAGATGACGACTATAAGCTTTTAGCTTACTGTCAGATCCGGAGACTTTAAATTGTAAATTATTCATTGTGAATTGATTAATAAAATATTGTTTAAACCAAAAAGCGGGTGGGTGCGAGAGGCAAACAGGAAAATGATAGGGTAGAGTCGGGTAACTTCGGACATGGGGGTAAATTCGGACATACCATTGCAAACAGTGAAAATGCAGAGGAGACGGCTCATGATGAGCCGTCTCATCAGGATTTTCACTCTTTAGCCATTTACTTTTGTTTTAGTTCCAAACAACTGACATATAAAGGAAACAATTTTACTGTCCGAATTTACCCACTGTCCGAAGTGACCAGACTCTCCCCTAGAGTTGTGTTACCAGAAGGGAGCGCAGTCTTTGTCTTTCTATTTTGACTTACTTTTCTTTGTCGTATAGTTTCATCACAATGCAGCCGGCCACTGGGTATGAGAGATGGAACAATTCTAGACTCTCAAATTACTGCAACTTCCGCTTTCCGAGGGCATCTGCCATACCAAGCACGGCCACAGGATCGGGGATGGTGTCCTCTGCTTAGCGACCTTACACCGTATCTTCAGGTAAAGCCAATGATTGTTTTTTCATAACTGCTTACGAGGTGTGTTCCAAAATTAATGTCAGTGTAGTTTTATTTCTTGCCAGTCGTGCAATGTGGGCTCAAAGTACCCTCGTGTCGATAGAGTGAATACTAAAGGGTAACTCGCTCACTACTCCACTGGCCTTTGTATAGTATAATTTCTTTATAGCATATTCATCACACTATATACACAAATGACTAGAAAAAGAGCTAGCAACGTGTTTGAAATGAGGGCCTATATGAAAGGCAGGTCGCAACTCGGTATAAAACCTGTGGACATTCACCGTGAGGTATGCGATATCTATGGGGAGGACCAAATGTCTCCTAGGACGATTAGCAGGTGGGTAGCTAAATTTAGGAGTGGGCATCTTAAAGATGCTGCTCACCTATGTCGCCCTGCAACAACAACAACTAAAAGTAACATCAAAAAAAATCCGCAATATCCTAAAAAAGATGCCGTATTCACAGTGAAGCAATTAGCCCGGTTGACAAACTTGTCATTAGCACTAGTTCATGGTATTTTGAGAAGCATTTAAAACTTAGGAAAATAAAGGCAAGATGGACACCCCATTTGTTGACAGATGAACAAAAGAGGACCCGTGAGTAAATGCAGAAAAAAACTTCTGAGAATGTACCCAAAATATAGCAAAAAGGCCTTCAACAATTTAGTTACTGGTGATGAGACCTGTGTTTACTATTTTGAATCAAAGCAGAAGTGTTCCAACCGAATTTGGACCAACAACAAATGCGAGATGTCCAAGTGTTGCCAAACGATCACGAACGGTAAAGAAGGTTGTGTATGTAAGTTTCTTCGATTATAAAGGTCCAGTCATGCAAATTCCGGTGCCAAAAGGCAGAACAGTCATAGCAAAGTTCTATAAAATGTTTTAATAAGAAAACTGAAGAAGTACTACAAAAACAAGCCCCCCCCCCAGGTCTTTAGCACCTCAGACTCTTGCATGATAATGTTCCCGCTCACCAGGCACATCTTGTGACCGAGCTTTTGGAGTCAGAGAAGGTCACCGTCCTACCACATCCTCCATTTTTGCCAAACTTGGCTCGTTGCGACTATTTTCTCTTTCCAAAACTCAAATATCATCTATCTGGAAAGAGATACATGTACAATTCGAGAAAATTTGCTCTTTGATCTGCAGTTTTTTAGAATCTGGGTGTTCCCATTGAAGAGTATAAAAACTGCTTCCAAAAGTGGATTGACCGGCTGAAGAGGTTTATTTAGGTAGATGGGCAATATTTTGAAGGGCAGAGCAAGTCAAAATGATTAGAACATTTGCATATAAAGGAGAAACAGTGCAAGTGACATTGTAACGTGGGCCGACCTGCAAACAAACCCCGTCAGTGGAAAAGCATGCTCACCCACCAAGGGCGGTTTATTTGCTTATATACCCCAACATTTACTCGACCACAAACTACCGAGTTTGTAATTTGCATATCTGTTTATATCTGTGACCTTCTACCGTCACATTACTTTCCCCTCCGAGAAGTCTCGTCCCGAGACTTGGCCTGGGAATTACATGGGTAAGGCAACTCCGGTCTGGCAGTTGTCATTATCCCACCGCTGCCACCAAATGTAACGTGGGCCGACCTGCAAACAAACCCCGTCAGTGGAAAAGCATGCTCACCCACCAAGGGCGGTTTATTTGCTTACATACCCCAACATTTACTCGATCACAAACTTCCGAGTTTGTAATTTGCATATCTATTTATATCCGTGACCTTATACCGTCACAACATTAATGTTGGAACACCCCAGAATGTCAGCTTCTGGCCAGATTAATAAGTCAATTTTCTGCTAGTCTATTATCACAGGTAATGGTAATTACCAAATGGTACGAAGACTCAAACCGAGCAGTCAAGCCTTCATTTTGCAGTCAAGGGTTTTTCGCGTATTTTAGAAGAAAATGTTCTAACATGTGTTTGCTAACGCCAGATAAAATCTATTTGCAGTACGAGCATGCATGCCGCACATGTTTTTGTGTAGCAGATTTGTAACGCCTCATAGCGTTTGTGTTTCCCGACGCTTAGTGTAAACCGGTACCAATAGGCTTTGCATTGAAACACTTACTGTTTCTGTTAACGTTTGTTTCTAGAGTTGTACTAAGCGTCGACTATGTCGATCTAATAGCACTGTCAACATCTAGGTAACCTATGCGCAAGCAATTTCTTTAGCCACAATGGAATTGTTTTGATATGATTAAAAAAACCAGGGCCTACAAGTATGATCTTGGCAAGCATTATTACTTCACGTTACTATAGTCATCGCCAGCGCGAGGGACGGTCCGGTTGACAATAAGTAGCTACTTCAACAGGGAAAAAGTAATATTAGTAGACCATGACATTTCACTCTTACCGACTGGTTGAACACGGTCAACTGTAGTGTTCAGTGCCCATGGCGGCACAATATCGAAAATATGACATAATCAGTGGACCAGGGATACGGAAAACCATGACCTACGTTGCTACTTGGTCAACCTTAGTTTCATACTCAACAATATCGCAGAGTGGTTGCATGGCCCCAGTAGGAGGTGTTTCATTATGACAACCGTCATTTTTTCTTCTTTTTCGACTTTTATATCTTGTCACCTTGAAGAAGTTAAAGGTTTAATAAACGATTTGAATTTCAGTATTTTCTGAAGATTTTTCACAATCAAATTGATTCTGAAGCATACCATTCCGTGAGCACATCCAGTATGCTGTGAAATAATTGCTATGAGGCGCATCAGGACATTAGAACATCTAATGGCATTTTCGTCGTTTTCAAGAAAATTAACATAAAAAATAGTCAGTTATCAGGACTTAATACATAGAGGATCTCACATGAGTGCTCATGTATTATTGAATTTATTAAACGAGTTGGGGAAAAAGATAAGATGCGAGGCTCTGCCGAGCATCTTATCGTTTTCACCAGCGAGTTTAATAAAATCAATAATACAGGAGCACGAATGCAAGATTATATTTTTCATATGACATTACAATCGCATTTTATTAGCAAAGTTTGCACTATAACGTCACGATTTCGCCATTAGAAAACGCGACGTTTTATGGTTTCCAACGCATAACGTTACGACGTAATTTGCATATTTAATCCACTAGTGGATTATCGTTTTTAATGCATGGCTTTATTACACTCTCAGATGCGACGTCATATGATAAAATCAAATTTCACAACCCGCTCTCAAAACCAAAAGGGAAAGAAACAAACACGCAAACACTGACAAAATTTCACGAAAAACATGCACGGTAAACCGAACGAGCAGCTCTTTCCCAAGCAGGTGGTCATTCAGTTACCGTAATTAAAAACAGCAGCAACATCTATTTTTACCAATTTTTTTTTTGTTTTATTTTACAAAACAAAACAAAAGAGAAGGCATAATGGGCAGCTATTCAAGTGACCAGGGACCATAGACAAGCGGACATAACATGTAACACTGAGGAACCACAACAGTACCGCCTTGGGATGGTCAGCAATAGATTACTGTGGGGCTAAACCCTAGTTGTACAGCTTGGGTTAACCCAACCTAACAATTACAGCCTACTATTTAGACGAACATAAGCATCAGTTCGGACAATAAGAGCAAGTTATACAAAACCAACAACAACAACACCAACAAAAAATGAAACATATATTTTACCTATTTCCTATTCTTCATTAACAGCAAATAGGGAATTATACAATCAATCCCACATTTGCATTAAAAACCCCCGTTTGCATTCGGGAGAAAACTGACTTTATAATGAAAGCAGTAACAAATTAAAAGAGAGAGTCATGTGAAGGGCTTTGAATTATTCGATTATAAATTGGTTTTATTGAGAGTTCTACGCGATAATGTCATGTGCCTTGCAGCCCCATAACACCGGATTTTAGGCTAAATTGTTTTAAAAATCTTCTGCCATGGATTCAGTAAGTCACAAAACACGACTTCTCTAAAGTTTTCATTGTGTACTGCCTACTAGAACATGAATATGAACAGCAATTGTGCTGACTGTATATTGTCTGCTGCCTATGCTCGTTGTCTACTTCATGTAAGGACACACCCTATTTTAAACATGCACGACTACAACTGTCAGAGGATCTGACTATAGCCCGCTGCACTGCTTCACTTAATAGTAACAAAAAGCCACTGTGAAAAGAGCAATAATATTGAATCCACTTAGCCAATAGAAAGTTCCTGAGAAAATGAGTAAAAGGAAGACTTTGAGCCAGGATTATCATTCTCAGTCATGTTCAGTACACCAGTTCATTACTTTTATTGTCCCCCGCCTTTTCGAAGAAAAGCGGAGGGACATAGTTTTCGGCATTCCGTCCTTCCGTCCTTCCGTCCATCCGTCCTTCCGTCCTTGTTTCCGTCCTTGTTTCCGTCCTTCCGTCCCCCTAATGTAGTAGGTACCTTGTGTGCGCAACTCCTCCTACAGTTTTATGCCGATTCTTTTGAAACTTTACAGATGTTTTTGTTATGGTCTGAAGATACGCATGTGGTTTGGATATAATCCTGAGATTATTTTTTGTCACTTTTTCCACAAGTTGAACTTAGTAATTTTTTAGGCATTTTTACTATCAAAGTGACTAGATAGTGGGTACCTTGTGTGCGCAACTCCTCCAACAGTTTTATGCTGATGCCTTTGAAACTTCACAGGTGTTTTGGTCATGGTCTGAAGATATGCATGTGGTTTGGATATATTCTTGAGATTATTTTTTGTCACTTTTTCCACAAGTTGAACTTAGTAATTTTTTAGGCGTTTTTACTATCATAGTGACTAGATAGTAGGTACCTTGTGTGCGCAACTCCTCATACAGTTTTATGCCGATGCCTTTGAAACTTCACAGGTGTTTTTGTCATGGTCTGAAGATGCGCATGTGGTTTGGATATAATCCTGAGATTTTTTTTTGTCACTTTTTCCACAAGTTGAACTTAGTAATTTTTTAGGCGTTTTTACTATCATAGTGACTAGATAGTAGTTACCTTGTGTGCGCAACTTCTCATACAGTTTTATGCCGATGCCTTTGAAACTTCACAGGTGTTTTGGTCATGGTCTGAAGATACGCATGTGGTTTGGATATAATCCTGAGATTTTTTTTTGTCACTTTTTCCACAAGTTGAACTTAGTAATTTTTTAGGCGTTTTTACTATCATAGTGACTAGATAGTAGGTACCTTGTGTGCGCAACTCCTCATACAGTTTTATGCCGATGCCTTTGAAACTTCACAGGTGTTTTGGTCATGGTCTGAAGATACGCATGTGGTTTGGATATAATCCTGAGATTTTTTTTTGTCACTTTTTCCACAAGTTGAACTTAGTAATTTTTTAGGCGTTTTTACTATCATAGTGACTAGACAGTGGGTACCTTGTGTGCGCAACTCCTCATACAGTTTTATGCCGATTCCTTTGAAACTTCACAGGTGTTTTGATCATTGTCTGAAGATATGCATGTTGTTTGGATATAATCATGAAATTATTTTTTATTACTTTTTTCGCAAATTGAACTTAGCCATTTTCCATACATTTTTACTATCAAAGTGAATAGATAGTTGGTACCTTGTGTGTGCAACTCCTCCTACAGTTTTATGCCAATTCCTTTGAAACTTCACAGGCGTTTTGATCATGGTCTGAAGATATGCATGTGGTTTGGATATAATTCCACATTATTTTTTTATTACTTTTTTCACATTTTTAACTTAGCCGCTTTTCCAGCTCAAACACTTAAGTGTATATACAGTGGAGACCTAGTTTCCAAGGCGGGGGACATAAATTCGTCGAATTTGCTTGTTTCTACAAAGTTTGAACAAAGTAGCTTGAATAGTCGCAGAGAAAACTGTAACATTCTAAATATGAAAAGAAAGAAAAGGGGATGAAAAAAGAAAGAAAAGTGGATTAATAAAGAATGAATAAAAGCAATAAATTCTGCATGTTGATCTCACAATCCTACATATCGCTTTTTATCTGCATACCAAATATGAAGTGTCTTGCTTAAACAGTTCCTGAGAAAACTCTGACACAAATGTACTAGGAAAAAAAGGATAAATAAAGGCAAAAATATATGATATGAGCCGAATTCTTAGTTCCACAATACAAACAGCTATTGTTATGTATATAGGAAGTTTAAAATTCAAAGCTTGAATAGTTTCTGAGAATATCAAAAGAAAGAAACAATAGTACAACGAAGGCAGAATAGGTTAGATGCAACTCTTTTTGTTTTATACGTATACCAAGTTAAGAGATTCTAACTTGCATAGTTCCTGAGAAAACTCTGACTAAATATTTGCTTTGAAAGACAGAGAAATGGATAAATTCAAGGAAGAACTAGAGCAATAAGCCTGATTTAAAATTCCACAATACAACAGCTCTTTGTCCAAATGAGACTCTAGCTTAAACAATTCCTGAGAAAACTCTAACATAAATTCCCAATGTTTACACGCAAATAGGGAACGAAAGAAAAATAGATAAAAAGTAGAACTAGAGCAAAGAGTCCAAGTCTCAAGCCCTCAATACAATCACTCAGTTTCCATATGTGTACAAAGTTTGAAGGCTCTGGATTTCACAGTTCCTGGAAAAAATGTGACACAAATTTACATTTAAAAGATGGAAAACGAATAAATAAAGAAAAACATAAAATCAAATGAATCTGGTTCTCAATCTCGCAGTACAACAAACCATTGTCCATACGATACCAAGTTTCAAGATTATAGCTTCAATAGTTCTTGAGAAAACTATGACGCAAATTTTCAATGTGGACAAAATAGGGAGAGAAATAAAAATAGATAAAAAGTAGAAGAGTACAAGCAATGAGCGTGAGTCTCAATCCCACAATTCTATAACTCATTCTCCAGTTGCCAGCTAAGTTTCACGATTCTAGCTTGCACAGTTTCTGAGAAAACTGACGCAAATATACTTGAAAAGACAGATAATGTATAATAAGAGGGCCAAGAGGCCCTGAATCGCTCACCTGACTAAAAAGGTTAAAGGTCAAACAAGGGTCATCATTTAACAAACCTGATAGTTTGCAACCACTTCCAAATGGTTTTGAAGAAGATTTTTGAATATTTTTCTATGTAGTGCTACGGTTCAAACCCTGGACCCCCCTGGGGCCGGGCCCTTTTGGACCATGTGACCATTATTTGAATAATTTTGGTAAAGGACCACTAGCTAATGCTACATACTAAATTTCAAGCATCTGAGCCAAGTGGTTCTGAAGAAGAAGATTTTTGAATATTTTTCTATGTATTTCTATGGTTCAAACCCAGGACCCCTGGGGCGGGGCCATTTTAGATCCTGGGGTCATCATTTCAACAAACTTGGTTAAAGACTACTAGGAAAAGCAACATACCAAATTTCAAGCATCTGGGCAAAGTGGTTCTCAAGAAGAAGATTTTTTAAATATTTTTCTATATATTTCTATAGTTCAAACCTAGGACTCCCTGTCACGGGACCATTTTGGACCCTGGGGCCACCATTTGAACAAACTTGGTAGAGGACCACTAGGCAATGTATCATACCAAATTTCAAGCATCTGAGGCAAGCAGTTCTGGTGAAGACGATTTTTAAGTATTTTTTAGTTTCGAACCTAAGACCCCCTGCCCCAGGGCCATTTTGGACCCTGGGGCCACTGTTTGAACAAACTTGGTAGAGGACACAAGACCCCCTGCCCCAGAGCCATTTTGGACCCTGGGGCCACCATTTGAACAAACTTAGTAGAGGACCACTAGGCAATGCTATATACCAAATTTCAAGCATCTGAGCCAAGCAGTTCTGGAGAAGAAGATTTTTAAGTATTTTTTAGTTTCGAACCCAAGACCCCCTGCCTCAGGGCCATTTTGGATCCTGGGGCCACCATTTGAACAAACTTGGTAGAAGACCACTAGACAATGCTTCATACCAAATTTCAAGCATCTAAGCCACGCATTTCTTGAGAAGAAGATTTTTAAGTATTTTTTAGTTTCGAACCCAAGATCCCCTGCTCCAGGGCTATTTTGGACCCTGGGGCCACCATTTGAACAAACTTGGTAGAGGACTACTAGACAATGCTTCATACCAAATATCAAAGCCCTAGGCCTAGTGGTTTCAGAGAAGATGTCATTTAAAGCAAATTGTTGACGACGGACGACGCACGACGCACGACGCACAACGGACGACGGACAATTGGTGATCACAATAGCTCACCCTGAGCCTATGGCTCAGGTGAGCTAAAAAGGGAAGTATGAAAGCAATGCGATTGATTTTCTATCCCACAATACCACAATTCATTATTCATATGTCTACTGTTTCAAGATTCCATCTTGCACATTTCCTGTGAAAACTGACACAGTTGTTCACTGTTGAAATGTTAAATCACACTGGTCTGGCATTCAACACAGGTAACGAAGACAAAGTACATGAATCTTGCTTGTTCCGCTCATCAGGATGAGTTTGTTTCAGAAGTATAGTCTCACGGACCATCCGATCCCCGGCTCTTGAAATAGGAATCAAAAGTTTTACTGAATTCATATGCATATTCAAGAAATGCTTGAAAACATTTTTTGGACTACAACGTCTATGCAACGAATCGGTAAAGAAACTTATTCAAGCACTGCACATATACTAGACGGAATTTCTTCAAAAAAACTGGTCTGACTAAGAGGTATAACAAACAGCCGGTACCGTAAGAATATTAGTTTGAAATTAATCTAAGAGATATGCGAAAAAATCAAGTTTTATAGTACATTGCCTTCGTTGCCTGTGATGAATGCCAGACCAGCGTGTTAATAGGAAAGAAAAACAATGGGTAAATATAGAAAAATAAAAGCAATGAGCCTGGGTTTCAATACCACTATACAATCACTCGTTCTTCATGTGTATACCAAATATGAAGATTCTAGCTTGCACAATTTCTCAAAAAACTGGGACACAAATTTACCTTAAAATGACAGAATAATGGATAAATCAAGGGAAGAATAAGAGAAATGAGCCTGATTCTCAAACCCCACAATACAATCACACAAAATCCGTATGTATTCTAAGTTTCAGGATGGTAGCTTTAATAGTGACTGAGGAAACCGGACACAAAATAACGTTATGGAATTACGGAATTGCGGAATTGGGGACAGACCATACCCAGTATAGCCCACTTTTTCAAAGTTGGACTGTAACAAAAGCATAAAAGTGACATTTTGAATAGAGAAAAGTTGATAGAAAACAAACAAATGGCTTAAAATACCCCGGGACCTTGAAAATACTCAAAACTGTCTGAAAGTTGCATTTGTATCAGAATAAATTGTCAAAAAAACTGCTACACTGATATCTAAACTGATTAAACAATTTCCATCGATATTTTCTTGTTACTGTTTCCAGGTTGATTTCATGAGCACAGCGACAGTAGAAGGAGTTCAACTGAATACAGAAGGGTCATTTCATACCGCATTCGAAGGCGACAATGGCAGCTTTGTATTTGAGATAGAGATTGGAACAAATTTATCGGAACTTTACAGACTACCGGAGGTACAGCTGCAAACACAGTTGCTTGTTCCTCTTCCTCCAAATTAAATTCATATAAAATTGAGCCGCGACACGAGAAAACCAACTATGTGGTTGTGCGCCCAGCGCATATTCAGATCAACCTGGGCCTCCGCCCAGTCAATCAGACACTTTGCTAAGCGCTTAAAGGGTAGCTAAGGGTCTAAGCTACCCTCATGCGGACAGCGAAGACTCTGATCAGACTGGGCGGATGCCCAGGCTGATCTGAGTCTGCGCTGGGCGCACTACCACATTGTTGGTTTTGTCGTGTCGCGGCTCATTTATATAAAATTGTAGACTACTTATATGGGTACATGCGGCAACGAAGAGAAGACACCGCTTTTTTCAAATGATACTTATTCCCAAATATGTTAAGATTTTAACACACATTTTGAGTTGGCAAAGTTTGCATGAACAAGATTTAGATCGTCATGCGGATTTTAATTTACGGTATCTAAATCGTTTAAATAATGACTATAATGCCACATCAAAATAAATGTTTTAAGATTTAATGAAAAATATAAATCTTAAGAGGAGGGGTGAAACTCAAAACATCAAAGTGGAGCAGCACATCCAGATTTTGGCGGATGCCGTCAGTTAGCTTAATGTCCCACTCGTGACACTAAGGAGGGAGGCAAAGCTGTTAACTGTTTACCATGCATACATCAATATCCGTATTGTAACCTTTAGTTTTGTAGCAAATTACTGAAAATGTTTGTTTTTTATTTCAGCTGTTTCACTTGAATCCGTTCTTACCAGAAGATCATATGGAAACATTTATGTTTTCGTCTTCATTGCATCTGCGATATTTAAAGATATACCCTGTCAACCACAGCGCTGAAGATTTGTTCATATGTCTAAGACTTGAAGTAATCGGATGTGGAATTCCAGGTAAAGGGCTTGTATCTACACGGTACATTTAAAATAAATAAATAGATATTTTAGAAGAAAAAAAAACAACAACAAAAACTCCTCCTTTGTTTGAAAGTGACAAGTTTATAAATACATTGTATTAAAACCAAACAAATTTCGCCTCCGAAATATTATAACATGCAGTTATTTTATCAACATTTTTACGCACAGATGGTTCATTCTAAAATAAACGTACCTTTAACATATTTAGTGCGACAGACGTGCGTATCTGAACTCTTCATTGTCGCCAAACTCCTACAATTTGATAGAAAAAGGCGATGAGCAGGTCTCGACGAGCAACGGACATCTTTTTCCGAGCCACCTGCTGCAGAGGGTCTAGGGTTCAGAAAGAAAGACACATGGAAAATATTATAAACTGTTCTTCTCATGAACACTATGCTTTGACGCTGGAAATTTGGAAGGTGGCATTGCCTATTGGCCCTTTACCAAGTTTGTACAAATGGACCTGCCCAAGGAAGTCTCCGGGTTCATGTATATTAAAAACTCTGCTCCTTCAGAACCAGTTGGAAAGGAGGCTTGAAGTTAGGTATTTAGCAATGCCATGTGGTCTTTCACCAAGTTTGTACAAATGGCGGCCCCAGAGTCCAAAATGTCTCTATCCCAGGAGGCCCTGGGTTCACCATAAAATATACTGGAAAATATTAAAAGAGGCGATATAACCTGACGTTTGATATATGGTACATAGCACTGCCTAGTGGTTCTTAACCAAGTTTATTCATATGGCAGCCCCAGGGTCCAAGTGGCGCGTCCCCAGCGGATCTTGGCTCACAATAGAAATACATAGGGAGTATATTAAAACATCTTCTTCTCCAGATTTAATAGGCTCAGATGCTTGGAATGTGGTATGTAGCATTTCCTAATGGTCCTTTGCCAAGTATGTTCAAATGACCCTATCAAAGGATGTCCCGGTTTATCATAGAAGTATATGGGTGAAATGTAATAAATGATCTTCTCCAGGTCCAGTTAAGCCAGAGATTTTATATTTAGCAGGCAACATTTCTAATTGTTTTTTTTTTTTTTTTTTTTTTTGCCACATTTGTTTAAATGATGATCTCAGGTTACAGAATGCCCCGCGTCACTGGGTTCTGATTTCATTTTTGAAATACATATGGAAAATGGTCTAAAATCTCTCCTCCCCACCCTCCCCCAAAAGCAGTTTAACCAGAGGCTTGATATTTGTTATGAAGAGTGAAATAGTGTCCTTAACACCATGTAGATTAATATGGTGACCCCAGAGTGGAACAAAGCCCTGCCTCGGAGGGCGATGGGTTTATCGTAAAATGCATGCAAATAGCTTCTTTGCGAGAATCTCTTGGTCCGGAGGCTTGAATTTTGGTCGGTTGATCGCCAAATGGTCCTGTACCTATCTTATTTATGGTTGCTCCTGGATTGAAATGACATTGCTCCGAGCAGTCTACGGTTTAATGTAGGGGAAACATATAGTATATATCTTATTACAGATCCACTTAGCTTAGAGGCCCAACAGAAAACTTGTTCAAATATTAGCCTAAAGAGCGAATATGATCCTGTGCATGGAATACCAATCCAGGGGTCGCAAGATCGACCCCTCCCTTCTCCGGTCTTTCGGATGAGACTTTTAACCAAGGTCCTGTCTCCGTATGACCTAGTTGTTGGTAAGACATTAAACCCGAGTTCACTCACTCACTCACGAAACCAGAACAGCGTAGACAGGGCGAGGATTTCTATTTATCATGCTTCATTTAAAAGATTTATATGCACTTAAAGGCGTCAAAAATAAAATGAAATGCAGTTTTGGCCGACTTTGCTGACGTCGCGATATGCGTGAAGGGATGATTCAGTGACGTCATTTGACCAATCGAACGTTGTTGTCACGTCCAACGTAACTGAGTGACCAATTGCCTTCAGACAATCGCTGCCTGATATTATTCGCGTGAACACAGATCTAAACTAACGAGATATTACATTATGTTATCATACCGCTGTTATCAGGTACAAGTTTGCAGCGGATGCATGATAAAACTATGATGCTTCTGGGAGAATAGTTTAACCTATGTTGCGGGAAATCCTGATGGTTCATTACGAGGGCTCGGCGCGAAAGGGTTGTAACTACATTTTATGAAATTGATCAGGAAACACAAAAAACTTCATAAAATTTTTCTGCATCAAAGTTTTCCAATGCAAAATAAGACATATAAGGTAAAATAACATTGGAATTCACTGTAATTTAAAATTTTGTATACATCTCATTTAAAAAAAAAGATATTTGTAATTTATTGAGATACAACCCTATTGCACCTGAAATGCTACACTAACTAGATACAATTCTCGATGCGAAACAGTTGTAACTTGAGTTACAACTGTTTCACCCCTGAAATGGCATAGGAAATGTATATTTTCATTAGGGTGAAACTGTTGTAACTCAAGTTGCAACAGTTTCACCCTAATGAAAATATACATTTACATATACATTCACCCTTTAAATGTATAGAAAATGTAATGATTTTATTAGTGCGAAACAGTTGTATGTCATTTTGGAATAACATTATATAAGCATTTCCCTGAAAATTGATATTTCAATAAGTCCCTAAAGCCAGCACACTTGATATTTCCAGTGAGAATGTTTTTTATAGTACTGATGAATAATTTTCCATGCGAACTTACTCCATGCGAACTTTTTGTCTGTTGCTTGGTCCACCGGGGCTCAACTGGTGACCTTCTTTTGCTTCAGATTTCCAGTGGGGTTGTTTGGCAGGACAGGGATCTCCACCTGTCAGACGGCCCGTTGTATCTGTTGAGTCCTCGTCTTTGCTTCTTCATGGTGTTGAAATTTGATTTATGTGTTTACCGTGATGATTCATTGACGAGTTAGAGGGTTATCATGCGAACCGAACAACCAACTAAATGTTTTGTACCACTTCAGAAACTGAGGGTGAGGTTGGGCCTGTAAAATCGATTTAAGCCCCCCCAGTAATTCATTACTGACCGTTCCAAGGCGGTAGTTCTGTTGTGGTTCTCTGTTGCCTGTTTTTGGTGTCAGAGTTTCTGTGGTGTTTTACCTTATGTATGTTCTTATTATTTTTGGTTCGGTTTGGGTTGCTGAATGGCCACCTTTTGGGAACAAGCTGCTCACTCGGTTGGCCATATGTTCTCTGTATCTTGATTATTTGTAATCTTAGTTGTTTCCAACTATGGTTTGAGGGCTGGATTTGGATTTTGATTGTTTCAGTTCCTGGTCTTTGCATACGTTTTACTTTACTTAAAAACTTACTGAATATAAAGATGGCACATTAAAACAACTATATTTCAAGGGATCAGCTAATGAATATACTCAAAGTAGTTCTTTATTCTGGAGCCAACTTCCCGGCCAGAGTCAGTCCTTCGAATTCATAAGAGTAACATGTATAATAAAGTTACTACACTTTCAGATCAGATATGTTTATTATGAATTTATAAAATTATAGCCAACCCTTAATAAGTTTTGTAAACCATGGAATACACTCTGCCATGGATCAGTCAGGACCTGAAAAATATGCAGCGGTGTTGCCCCTCATACCACAAATAAAGCCAATAGAAGTGAGTCACACTAGTGGCAGTGTGAAAAAGCTAATATCCTAAAACGAACGGTTTTGATACTTCCATTTCCAACAAAGAAAATCTCACTTTCATCCCAGAGTTGATTACCTTAGAATTGTATTGTTGCAAACAGGAATTTAATGAAAGGAGTGTTAAAGCTTATTAACTTGAAAAAGGCAACAGGTCCAGACACTATCCTAGGTAGACTACTTTTAGTCTCTTGATAGAAAAGTGGTGGATATCCTGTATAGGATTCACTAGGTCAAGGAAAGAGTCCAAAAGCATGGAAGTAGGCCTTTAGCATGGCAAATCAAATGTACCAATGGTTCAGAACTTCAGTTAAATACGACCAAGGTCTCAGATACCGCAGCTACATTTTTATTTACATTTATCTGTATCCAATGGTTTTGTTACGACTAAAATTTACGATAACCAAGATGATTTTGATTTTGATATTGTTAATTTTCCATTTTTAGATGGTGATGTTCCTTGTTCTACGTCTTATGGTGTTTATATTCTCAACTTATTTGTTTCGACTTAGCGTCTACTTGTAATGTTGCATTGAAATGTAAAGAGTAACTACACTTCAGGAATTGACTGAATCAGATCCCAAACCCTATCCCCAACATCAAAGGGAAAGATTGACAAAGACATCCCAACAAACAATACATTACAAGTGATAAGCCGAGTCAGCAGCTCTTTCCCAAATAGGTGGCAACTCAGCTATCTTTATTGAACTAAATAATTTAGACCAACAGAAGGGTTACAACAGACTAAGCAAATTATGCGAAAAACATTTAACAATTAGTTTTACCTATTTTCTATTTTTATTATAGAAGGGTTAAAATGAGAACACAATAAATTAAACAGCACCGAACATAAAACAAATGCAACCGCAACGAAAGTACCGCCTTGGGACGGTCAGTAATAACTAACGGGGGGTTTAAACCGGTTTTACTGGGCCCAAACCTTCACCCTCACCCGCCGCCGCGGTGCACACAATTAGTTTGTAGTTCGGTTCGTATGGAGGTCCCCTAACTCATCAGAGAGTCATCACGGTCAACAATTAAAATCAAGAAAAGACCGTGATGAAGCAAGGATGAGGACTCGACAGCCAAAACGTGTTGAGACACCTGGAGATCCCTGGGGCGTCAGCAACACCACCGGAGCACTGAAGCAAAAGAAGACCACCAGTTGAACACTTCTGCTGCAAGGCACTTCGAATTTTATGGTGACTTGGTGCATAAATTCAGAAAAATAATTGGTAAAAACAATTTTCTTTATCGTTCTCAAAAGATAATATATTCCATATAAAACGATTGGTTACCGGGTATAACAAAGATGTTTTGCGACAAACTGCATGTTTGGTGTTACATTCAATCAAGGTTAACAACTTTGTTTACCTCTTTGATTGCACAACGGTGAGTCAGGCCTCAGACTTTATGACGGCTACTACTTAAATCTAACTTAACTGTAACATACATGCAGATGGTTGGGACCTGACACCCGCTCCAGGTTGTCTTAGGTAGGGGTTTTCTTCTGCTCCAGATTTCAAGTGTTACTGTTTCTGTGAGTCCTCATCTTTGTTTTACCTTTAAGTTTTAATTTTGATTACTAGGTTTCTCAGATAATGTACTTATGTGCTAGGACTCTTCCATGCAAACCAAAGAACTAAGTGTCTGATGAACCAATTAAAGCAGAACCAAGGGCAAGGGGTTGGTCAATTGCAAACTAGATAAGTACCGCCCCCCTCCCTCTCCTCCCCCGCCCCCACCCCCTCCCCCTCCCAGTAATTTCATTGCTGGCTGTGTCAAGGCGGCACTTCTGTTTTGGTTCTTCTTGGTTGTTTTATGTGCTGTTTGTTGCTCTGTCTGTTATTGATTTATTGTTTGTGATGCTAAGGTAAACCCGATGAACACCTACACGGCAAATGGCTGTTTACCTGGCTGCCGCTGGTGATGTCTTTGGTGGGTCTGATTTTATGTTGTCTTTTGCCACATAGTGTCTAGGGAGGGATCTGGGATTGAATTGTTTCAGTTCCTGAGACTTTTTCTACCTTCTTTTCATATTACCTGTCTTCAAGAAGTGGGGTAGGCTCAAGCCAGACAATTTCAGATGGCTCTGCTTCATGTCAGTGTGTTGCAAACTCCTCGTGCACATTATGCATGGCAACATCTTCAGTCACCTTGATGAAGAAGAATCAGGCTTCCTTTCTTTGCATGTCTTCTTGAGCAGCAATATAATGTGCAAGGCTGCATGTGCACATCAACTTTCTCGGGCTTAAGAAAATTTTATTTTCACATTTTCACGAAACTGTTTTCATATTTTCTAGAAGGGGCAAAGGATGCCGAAAACTGAATATAATGAAGTATGGGGAGATGTTTTACAGCCAACATAAAGCATAAATACATTAAAAGTTGTTCCATGGAAACAAGAACCACACGCAGAAGAAAGGAAACCAATTTGGCTTTATTGAATTTTTTCCATGTGCTTGTGCCTCCTGGCTTTATTGAATTTTTTCCATGTGCTTGTGCCTCCTAGGGCCTGTTAAGGTGGACTGTTTTTAAACTTTCAGAATGGACTCCCTGATTCCAAAGGACCAGGAAATACAACATCTTAGAAAGTTTCAGTCCCACGCAGCTTGTTATGCATGTTTCATTTCTGAGGCAAAGTCACTGATAAAATATGGTACAGTGGACCCTCTTTACAACGACGGCATTTATTCCCAAAAATTTTGACGTTAAACTGAATTTGCTGTTATAAAGAATGCATATTTAGAACAATTTAGCCATTCCGTGCAAATCAAAATGACGTTATAAGGAATTTTGTTTTTGTTATGAGTGTTGTTGTAAAGAGGGTTGACTGTATTGCAAAAAAATATATGAAATAAACAAGAAGTCCACGAAATGCTGTCTCCACTTTCTGCACCTTGTCTGACAAAGCATCTCTATACTACAAACAGATCTAAACCACAAATCTTAACAGAAGTTTTTGCCAACCCAGCTGATGTTGGAAAAACAAAACCTATGTCTTACTTTTTCCTAGTTGCAGGTCAGGCAAACTTCAGACATCCCGTATCAGAGCTACCTTGCACAACAGTCAGAGTTGCCCTTGATCGTCAAACCCTCGACATGTTTATCTAAAATTTACATTGTCCAGCTCTAGATTATGATTTTTTCCATGTAAAAGAACTTTAAGATAATTTGGATTTGTAGCAAGATACAATTTGCAACTAATATAGTTTCTGAAGAACAGTCCACGAAAAACAGATGCATACACCGAAGGATATGTCATACAACCATCTCAGACTGGCTACACGCAAAGGTGTATTATGCTGGTAAGAGTACTTATAAATGATATTGTGCAGCTAACTATGGTGTTAGGTGGGCAGTAACTGTCCTTTTTGTGAATATTAAAGAGCAAATGGCTGTAAGGCTGGCAAATAATTACGAGGGACGATCAAAAAGTTCCCGGAAAAGTGTTGTACGCTCTTTGTTATTTTACTTTCTTCAATAAAATTTTATCCCAGGCAACCTTAATGTAATTGTGATTCATATCGTACAAAACAATTGTCTTATGTCTAACCAGTTTATTGCAAGCACC
The DNA here is from genome assembly GCA_963989385.1 of Ctena decussata. Lineage (NCBI taxonomy): Eukaryota > Metazoa > Mollusca > Bivalvia > Lucinida > Lucinidae > Ctena > Ctena decussata. Next base: position 71,135,298 of record OZ022499.1, read on the forward strand.
ACCAACGTTACGACCGGTAACGTGACCCGGCCCAGCTAACGTTACGTTTCATTTTATCTTTTCTAATAGCAAAATTCGAACGTTGCTTACTCACAAATTATCAATGTAAACATGCATTACATTACATAAACTTAAAAATATATATCGTATCTTGATGTCCATTACAAATTTTGTAAGTTGTTTTGATTCTTTCTGCGAAATGGTTGCCAAGTCCAACGTGACCTTTAATCAGTTAATATGTGGGGGTGGGGTAATTCAAGGGCAGATAACTTACTTTACCTTATAATACGGAAGTGTTATGATAAGGTTTCATTAACTAGAGATAATGGCAATTTGTTATATATATGATTTATGCCTTTCATTTGAACCATTCATGCAATACGACAACACAACCTGAAATCGGCAGCATAATGAAACTTCCAGCAAATGCCCATCTCACCCAGCAGCAACGATGTATCGGCCATCTTTGTCAAAATTAAGATCATATAAATTTATTACTATTTGCAGTATTAAGAAAATTGTGGTACATGAAGCTACTTATACAAAAGGACTTATCTTAAGACTATGGCTAAATTTTGACAAAGGTTGCTAATGTAGCCTTGCTGCTGCTTGATTTAAGGCTTTTGATAGACAGCTAATGCTGCTGTAGATATCAAACTGCGCTGTCGCATTGCTGGAATAGTTCGACTGAAAGGGTACATCACATATCTAACGAATTGCCATTATCTAAGGCTCATGAATCATGATCATAACCATTCCATTTTATAACGTAATGCAAATTATCTGCCCTTGAATTACCCCACCCTCACACATTTGATTTTTAAAGGGCACTTTAGAATTTGGACATCATTTCGTCAAAAAGATCAAAACAACTTATAAAAATTGTTATGAACATAAAGATATGATATATATTTCTACGTTTAGGTGAATGAATTACTGTTACTACATACATTTCATAGCTAAACAACGTTCAGAAATTGTTATTAAAAACGATAAAAATGCAACGTAACGTTAGCTGGGCCGGGTCACGTTACCGGTCGTTACGTTGGTGGCGCGTGCATGAAATTGGTTAGACATAAGTCAATTGTTTTGTATGATATGAATCATAAATACATAGAAGTCGGATAGTGTGAAATTTCATTGAAGAAAGTAAAACAGTAAAGAGAAAACAGAACTTTTCCGGGAACTTTTTGATCATCCCTCGTATTTTGTTTCAAAGATTCAATATGGAAGTATACTGATATCAACCAACATTGAAAATATTTGCTGCCCAATATTACTGGAAGTTTCTGAAACTATTAAGTATTATCCAAAATCTTGAAATGCAAGCTGCACTGATTATGGGAAGTTTATTGAACTGTTATCCGAACTCTTGAAAATGCCTATCATAAAAACATATTTGGTAAATACATTGTAATTTCAGCATAAGATATATATTCTGATGAAATAAATCATAATTAGCAAACTAACCGGACCAAGAATTTAAGTGTTGTGTTATAAGGCAGTCCTGGCAACAGTATCAGGAGGGGGGGGGGAATCAATACAATAAAATACATTTAGCCACATTATACACTTTTCCACACAGCCAGTCTGTAGAGGTTGATATAGTAGCCTTTCGACAAAAATGATTCTTGGTAGATCATTCATATTTGATGACTTAACATAAAACATTAGCAATGTTGAGATGACATATGCATACATTCTTCCTTTATCTGTTTTGATAAACTGTTCAAGAACAGCTAAAATAATCTCAACTGACAAACTGACACCATTTTGATTCACTGTTTTAGAAGGTAATGTCAGAGCTGCAAGTACTCCAGAAGACTTTTATGTACTTATTATATATAATAACATAGCCGATGGCTCAGATTAAGTAGTTGCCTATCCCTGAAAATGCAGCTTTTGAAAAAAAAAGTTGAAAGATTAATTTCATGTTTTATATACAATGTTACATTATGATGGATGTCAAGTAATATTTTGTAAAATTGCATAAGTTACAACCCCTAACTTTTGATCGACTGTCAGCGTGAAAGGGTTTTTACTAAACTCACAACCCTTTCGCGCTATACATGCAATTGACTTTCAGTTACAACTATAGGAACAATATTGATTTTCAGGGGTAAGATTAATGATCCCAAACTAATCCTTTTTGCAGTATGTGTTTTAATGAAAAATAGTGCAAAACATCTAAAAAGTGATTATTGCCAAAAAGTGTAGTTACAACCCTTTCGCGCCGAGCCCTCGATTTTGCATTTCTCGGAGGCATACATAACAACATAACACAGAATTAAATAATATATGGTTAAATCAGTATGTCTTGTGTGTCTTGTTTCAGATCCACTTAGTATCTACAGAGAGTGCGCAAGCCCAAGACATTGGTTTCCTGCAAGAAACTTGTATGCACCATATCCACCATTGGGATCACTTTCTGAGACGACTGCAGACACCCTATCTGAATGCTTGGGTAGCTGTGAGAACATCCCGAAGTGCTACTCAGTCTTATACTATAGTGACACTACTGAATGTGAGATGTACAGTCCGTCTTCCGCTTACAGTTACAAATCTTTATCTGTCGTTGGTAACAAAACTGAAGGCTATATAGGCATATGTGGAGAAGGTATTAAGTGCTAGACTGTTTATCTAGATGAATAAGGCTAAGTTTACAGAATTTGGCTTTATTTATGGAAACAAGCATAATGGAATGGTACTTGCAAAATTAAATATTTCTTGCAATATAATATAAATGTGTCTCTGCCATAGTAAACGAAAATGAAAAAAATGGAAGCAAAACTGTTTAGATGGTACATCTATTTTTTTTTAAATACGAGGATCAGTGATGTGCGTGGTATCGTGTTGCCAAGTTACGAGTTCTGTTGCTCTGTCCCCAATAAACAGTAGGTATTGGATGTGTGGATCGTCTTACAATGTCCAACTTAAAACTCTGCAGACTTGTTTGAGTATCTGAAATTTTGTGTCCTTATTTGCTGTGTGAGTATAGTTATTTTTGGCATGTTTCAGTTTAAACAGTAAGTACTTTTAGATACTTTCAATTATCGATATAGTAATGACAGTAACAGTATTTTTATATGCGTTGAAGGACCTTTTCTAGAATATTTCACTTATATCAAGCCGATCGATAAGCAGAGGTAGGCTTATACCAGAGCCATCGGGAATAAAACATCTGACCTTCCGTAAGCAGAACATGACTTTCTCACTTGTTCGCCGAGCAAGGCTCGAACCCATAGTGGTAAGGGGCCTAATGTTTAAGAGCGGCGTTCTTATTCATTAGGACACGGAGGTCCGTTACAGAAAAATCGACACATCTCACAGAACTGGGTTATCAAGGGTTATCAAGATATGTCGTGACTATGAAATCAGTCAGGTACTTTATCTAAAGTCCTGTTATTTGAGGAGCAGTGTAGTAGTACGGCTAAAATGTAATGTGTAAATATGTATAAAGGTATATATAGTGTTTAACTGGCAAGTATAACTGGTCAGGACCTTTAGGCTAGTGGTTGTGTGCTCGCTTTACTATCTTGGGCTCGTGAGAGCGATTCCCGTCTGGGACACTCGACGAAATTTTCTATACAGATTTTTCTCCTCCTACTACAGTGGTGCCGTGACCAAGATAATTGTCGTTGGAGCCCAAGGGCAAAGCTATGGCTGCGGAATCAAAAAGAACCTGGATGTAATCATTTAATTTCCTTATCATTTGATACAAATGTTCTTTGGTAGGATGGAGGACTTCGCTATGATAAATTACTGAAAATCTACACATTTCGATTTCAGGCTTGATAATCCAGCATGGCTGATAATCATCATGTAGGGTCGAGTTTGGTAACTTCAGGCAGCGGGTAAATACGGACAGTGATATTGTTTACTTTATATGCTAGTTGTCTGGAATTAAATCAAAATTGAGCCTTCTCATCTGGATTTTCACGGTTTGCAATGGTTTGCCCGAATTTTTCCTCTGTTCGAAGTTACCCGACTCGACCCTACAGAAAAAGCCCTAGAATGGCCGACTGCATAGTTCGCGCATCTGTTCAGCTTCAATATCCGAGGTGCACGTACCAAAACATTATCCAAAAGCTTTCACCATACCATTCATCTAAATAGAGACAAAACGGGGTAGTGAAAATTATAACATACCCCCATTCCACTGGATTACGCTTTGACTGCGCTCATAGCGATCATGGCGCTTCTTCAAAATTGTCGAAATCGCCACAGAAGCGTCTTGGCATTTGCCAAAACTTGGGCTTTGTGCGCTTCCAGTACTCTACCAGTACACTTTTATTAAGATCTTGCTACTCTAATCACGATGCTGTCGCGATTTAGCTGCGCTTCTTCCACGCTTAACGGACTTCAGGGGCGCTTCTAATACGCTGCCACTACGGCAAAGGATTTCAAGCTACGCTTGATCTACGCTTACTACGTATTTGCGATCGTGCTAAGACCTAAGTTCCGGAGCTGCGCTCATGCTGCGCTTCTGCTACGATTCATGACGTTACGACTATATCCAAAATGTTGAAGCGCAGCAGAAGCGCCGTCAAGTGGATTGGGGGTTTTACGGATAACTAGTGGCCAACACATTATGAAAAATGCAGAAAAGGGCAATCAGTATGTATCTGTCTGCCATAATTCCTATTTAAAGTTTTATAAAGAACCTATTATATAAACCAGCTTCGGAATGCAAACGTCCGCTAAATTCATCTTTTATGACTTGAAGAAAACAGGCTGAAAAAATACACCTAAATCCTTGCTTGTTCTAACACATTTATTCTCATATGGCAATCTTCTATTTATTATTGCAGATGATTACTTAGGCTTCCACAATGAGTCTTTGGCTTCCACAATGCACCTGTCTCTGGAGGACAAAGTACCAAACAATCCTGGTATAATATTCAGTTCTGGTTATCCGTTCTATTATCCAACCGGATCATTCACATGGATCATATCATTTGCCACCGGAACATACGGCAACCTCTTGTTCTCTAACATTTCCTTAAACGTATATACCGTAAGTACCACCAAACTGACCTACTTGTGCTCATCACGTTGATTATCCGAACAAGAGTCTAGAGGTTGACTATGCGAAAAAGCGGTTAAATTATTTGGTGGGAAAAATACCTAGCACCAGAAAATTTCAAGTAAAAATTGAAACTCTCCAGGCTTCATTGCATCTTTTGGCCTGTCGGATAAGGGGCCGTATCTATAAAACGACTTAAGTGGTTGCTATGCGGTTGCTAAGGCTACATTTCTTTGAAGGAGATTCCCTACAACTATAAAATTTGATATGGTGGAACAGTCTGAAAAAGACTGTTCCTCCAGAGCAAATTTTATAGTTGTAGGAAATCTCCTTCATAGAAATTCAGCCTTTGCAATGTTGTCGTCAAACTTGGAATTTGAAAAATCTCGAGATTGCTCACGGTCAATCTTGGAATTCTAAGTTTACTCGAGCAATCTTGAGATTTTTCATCGATTACGGCATGGACTTTAAGATATTATAATCGTGTTTATATTGTTTGAAATAGCTAAAGACTGCATCTATTAGTTATTAATATTAAGTTTATGGGAATTTATTAAAATTATATCCATATTTCCGTTAATTAAGACAATTTCAGGCAATAGCGGAGATGGCTCATTTCATCTGTATATCTATTAGATCTATATAGACGGTTTTTGTTGTTGTTTTTTGACAAGGATGTTTTAATATGATGCTATTTTAGTTAATTGGCAGATTAATTGTTAATTGACAGGTTTATTTCACCAATGTTTTCATTTAAGATTTACCACACCACTGTTTTCATTTAAGCTATCTAGAATTAATACTAAAAAAAAATTATAATAAAACAACAAAAAAATAATTGGGTCCCACAGTGCAGAGGCCGTAAGGCAGTGGGGTCATAGGTCCATTATATCTTAAAAGGTGAAGCTCATCCCTGTCCTTTCACTGCCTTATCCATCCCTGATGCTGTTCACTGCTGGGTTAGCAGAGTTTTCTAGTCACCATCTGGCCCATCCCGGATTCAAACCTATGACCTCCTTCATAATTAAACTGCTTTAATTAGTTGACCACGCTTGTCTATGGTGTACCAAAAGAGTCCAAACTACTGATACCAGTCCACACATAGTGGACTATGGTGTACCAAAAGTGTCAAAACTACAGATATCGGTCCACCTATGATAAAGTATAGGTGCACCGCTAAATTTTAGCGGTGCACCTGTAAATTTTAGCAGTGGACCGATAAATTTTGTCGGTGCACCGCTAATTTACAGGTCCACCGATATTTTATCGGTCCACCGATACTTAGAACTTATAGGTGCACCTCTAATTTTAGGTGCATCGATAAAATTACAGGTGCATCGATAAAATTACAGGTGCACCTGTAAAGATATCGGTGGACTGATAAATCTCAGCGGTGGACTGATATTATCGCTGCTCGTACATTTTATAAGAGCAGTAATACAGCTGGACCAATTAGCGTTAAAATCAGCTAGAGAGGACATCTGATTGGCTGTTTTAGATGTAAGATCAGCGCCAAAATGGGTCATGAAAAATATATACGTGGACCACTAATTTTATCAGTGGACCTATAAATTTATCGGTGGACCGATAAAATTTATCGGTCCACCGATACTTTTATAGGTGCACCTGTAATTCTATCGCTGCACCTGTATATTTTATCGGTCTACCAATATATGCTAAAATATCGGTGGACCGATAAAATATTGGTGGACCTGTAAATTAACGGTGGACTGATAAAATTTATAGGTCCACCGCTAAAATTTACAGGTGCACCGCTAAAATTTAGCAGTGCACCTGTATGTTGGTACACCATAGTGGATGGATCAATTTTATCAGTCCATCGATAAATTTTTCAGGTCCAATGATAAAATTATTTGTCAATGATAAATTTTTCATGACCGATTTTGGCGGTGATCTTTTAAATATCAAACAGCCAATTAGATGTCTATTCCATCTGATAATAAAACCTGGTTGGTCTAATTATGAGAGTTAAAATCACTACTCTTATAAAATATGTGTGCTGCGATAATATCAGTCCACCCAGAGAAATATCTACAAAATTTAATAGGATATTCCAAGTTTGCTTGCGATCAAGTTTGGAAAATTTGAGATATTTGCCATTCTGTACTTCCCAAAGCCCATAGACTCATATCAATGTTGTGATACCATTTATTTCAGCCTATTTGTTCAAAAATTTTCATTGTGTATGAAATATCTACAAAATTTAATAGAACATTCCAAGTTTGCTCATAATGAATTTTAGAATTTGTGAGATATTTGGCATTTGCTACTTTTGAAAGCTGTTAACAAGTATCAACAATATCAATGCTATTGATTCTAGTCTATTTGTTAATAGTTTTACATAACATGTCATATCAGTCAACAAAATTTAACAGAAATTCCATGTTTGCTCATGATCAGTTTTGGAATATGTGAGGTATTGGCATTGTTTACTTCCCAAAGCCCATGACTCAAACTGTTGATGTCATACCATTACTTTCAGCCTATCTGTTTAAAATTGTTCATTGTATGTCAAATAAAGTTAAAATCTATACAGACGGAAGTAAAGACCCCACAGCTAAAACAGCAGGGGCAGCCTTTGTTGTCCCCGAGATGGACCATGTCCACAAAATCAGACTTAATCCCGTCCTTGCGGTTTTTACCACTGAGCTGATAGCCATTGAACATGCCAATATCTGGATCCTGGAGAACAGGATCCCAAATTCAGTTATCCTTACTGACTCCCTTAGCTCCATACAGGCCCTGTTATCGGGCAAATCAAAATCAAGACCCGACAAGGTATACAAAATCCTATCCCTACTCAACCTAGCCACCATTGTAAATTTCAACATTTCCATAGAATGGATCCCTGCCCATGTAGGAATTGACGGCAACGAAATGGCCGATGGGGCGGCAAAGGCAGCTATGACTACTGGTAGTTATGACCATACCAAACCCTCAAAAATGGAAGTTTTGTAACCCCCTAATAAATGAGGCAATATTTGAAAAATGGCAATCCCACTGGACCAGTAGCAGCAAGGGCCGCACCTACCATTTCATCCAACCAACAGTAAAACTGCAATGTGACGTATATAGTCCCATTAGATGTTTTGATATCACCTACTCCCGATTAAGGTTAGGACACTGCGGCCTGGGCTGCCACCACTACGGCAACCAGACCGGCCTATGTCCCCACTGCAATGAAGCCGATGATCTTGATCACATCTTCTTTGACTGTGTAGCTCACAGCAATCAAAGGCGAGACCTTGAATCCACCATATTTAAATTAGGATATCACACAATAGACCTGAGACTCCTCCTGTTCCCCCCCCCCCCCCCCCCAAGAAACATGCAAGTGTAATACAGAAGGCAGTCTTCGAATACCTGGACAAAACTAATATCATTGCCAGGATATAAGTAGAACCAAACACATAAAGGAAAATTCACCCCCAAAATTTCTTTATATTGGGCCCTTGCTGCTGAGGTGTATCCAAGCCCCTTAAGCCCATAAACAAGCCTGGTCACCTGGAAAATAACTGAACCATTAAAAGGCTCAAAACACTAGAACCCTAGTCGTACAAATTACCTCTGTATGACAAAATTACCAAAATTAAGGTGTATCCAATCACCTTAATCCCATAACCAAGCCTGCTCACCAGAAAAATAAGAGAATCACTACAACAGTCAACATATTTGCTCCCTAGAAACAACAGAAAGCAACATCTCCCCCAACCCAACAACTCACAATAAGAAATAAGCTACAGTCCTGTTTTTCATCAATAATCCTCCTCACCTTAGCCCCAAAATAAAGTGTTCCACAACCCCCATTAAATTTACAAACAGGCTTGGTATCCCAGAAAAGGACTGAACCATTATAAGGTTCGACACATTTTCACCCTAGAAATATCCAAAAGAAGCCCCCCTCCCCCCACAATAACTACCAGTGAGGATATAGCTACTGCTACTGTACATCTGTTGCCCCAGTAAAATTTACACCTCACTTTAGCCGAAAAATAATATGCTCCACAACCCCCCTTAAATTTACAAACAGGCTTGGTTTCCTGGAAATGGACTGAACCATTATAAGGTTCGACACATTTTCACCCTAGAAATATCCAAAAGAAACCCCCCTCCCACCACAATAACTACCAGTGAGGAAATAGCTACTGTGCATCTGTTGCCCCAGTACAATTTCCCCCTCACTTTAGCCGAAAAATAATGTGTTCCACAACCCCCCTTAAATTTACAAACAGGCTAGGTATCCTGGAAATGGACTGAACCATTATAAGGTTCGACACATTTTCACCCTAGAAAAATCCAAAAGAAACCCCCCTCCCCCAACAAAAACTACCACCGAGGTAATAGCTACTGTGCATCTGCTGCCGCAGTAAAATCTTCAGCTTACTAAAAGTGGAACTCTACCAAAAACTCCCAGGACCAGAAAAATCCCTAAAATTCTAAATATGCAATATTCCTTGGAAACTACTGAACCAAAATAAGGTTTAGACCAAATTTCAATGATTTAAGACCTAAATGGGATCCTGACTTTACTTACATTCCCAGAAACAAAATTTGGCTACTGTCACCCCGGTGACCAACAGGCACAGACAGCCCCTAGAAACCTAGATAAACTCAGTTACAGGTTATGGCCGCAAGGACGAAGACGGTTATAACCTAGATCAACACCAACCCCATGCTCCCCCAAACCCACGGTATTAGCACAGAAGGGAATTTGCTCCCTACCCAAGAATTTGCTCCCGACTTCTACCTTTTTTTTTTTTTTTTCTCTCTTTCTCATACCTGCCCTGGACCCAGCCAAAGGCAGGGGGCTTGGTCCATCAGACCTAGCAAAGCGATGTCTGATGGAGGCTTACAGCCTGGGGAAGATAGAAAGCATGCTGACATCGGCCCAGAGAGAGCCCCTCATGCCATGCTCTTCTAAAAGCCCCAGGCTGTATTGCTAAAGCCAGCAGTGGGACGCGAGGGCTGTGCGCATGGGAAGTGATTTATACGGAACTGCGCACAGGCCCACTTGGGTGCGATCCCACTGCAACACGATTTAACTCTGGGATTCACCTTTTTCTACTCCTCCTAGAACTAGTATCCTGCAAATTGCATGCGGTAAAAATGGAATTTGCTCCCACCAAAGAATTTGCCCCCCATTCAAGAATGTGCTCCCCAATCAAGAATTTGCTCCCCTCTCACAGACTTGTCCTGGACCCAGCCAGGAAATAGCACAGCTAAGTCCGATGGAGGCCTACGGTTCGGGGAATTCGGAGAATATGTGAGATATTAGGCTTTCAATAGTTTCCACTGCTCTTAACTTGTATTGAAAATGTCATGCCATTAATTCTGGCCTATTTGTTAATAATTTTACACTATAAGTCAAATGTTGACAAAATTAAAAAGAATATTCCAAGTTTGCCCGTGATCAGTTTTGGAATATGTGAGAAATTTGAGATTCTGTACATTTGAAAGCTCTTTTACTTGTATTGACAATTTCATGCAGTTAACTGCAGCATATATGTTAATAATTTTACATCATATGTCAAATGTCAACAACATTCAACAGAATATTCCAAGTTTGTTCGCAATCAATTTTGGAATATGTGAGACATTTGCCATTCTGTACTTCCCAAAAGCCCATGACAGTACTTCCTTAAGCTCAGGACTCAAATCAATGGTGTCATACCATTTATTCCAGCATGTTTGTTCAATATTTTTTGATGTTAGGCCATATCAACAAAATTTGATAGAATATTCCAAGTTTGCTCACAATCAATTTTGAAATATGTGTGATAGTAGGCATTCCATATTTTATATAGGTCTTCACCTGTATCGACAATGTTATGCCATTGATTCTGCCATATTTGTTAATAATTTTACACTTTATGTCAAATGTTGACTAAATTTTACAGAATATTTCAAGTTTGCCTGTGATCCATTTTGGGATATGTGAGATATATGAGATTTTGTACATTTGAAAGCTCTTTACTTGTATTGACAATGTCATGCTGTTAATTGGTTTAAACATATTTATTTCTGCAATAAATTCCAATTACAATACATAATGTAGACAACACAACTAAACAAAGAAATGGATCAGAATGAAAGCTTAAAGCTTATAGAGCAGCATACAAGTTAATTGCAGCATACAAGTTAATGATTTTACATCATATGTCAAATAACAACAAAATTCAACAGAATATTCCAAGTTTGCTTGCAATCAATTTTGGAATATGTGAGATATTTGAGATTCTGTACATTCAAAAGCTCTTTTACTTGCATTGACAATAACATGCAGTTAATTGCAGCATATTTGTTAATGATTTTACATCTTATGTCAAATGTCAACTAAATTTAACAGTATATTCCAAGTTTGCTCGCGATCAATTTTTGAATATGTGAGATAATCACCATTCTGTACTTCCTTAAGCTCAGGACTCAAATCAATGGTGTCATACCATTTATTCCAGCATGTTTGTTGAATACTTTTTTGATGTTTGGCCATATCAACAAAATTTGACAGAATATTCCAAGTTTGCTCGTGATCAATTTTGGAATATGTGAGATATTTGGTATTCTATAGTTTTCACTGCTCTTCACTTGTATCGACAATGTCATGCCATTAATTCTGGCCTATTTGTTGATAATTTTACATTATTTGTCCAATGTTGCAATAATTTAACAGAATATTCCAAGTTTGCTAGTGATCAGTTTTTGAATATGTGAGATATTTGAGATTCTGTTACATTTAAAAGCTCTTTTACTTGTATTGACAATGTCTGCTGTTAATTGCAGCATATTTTTTAATAATTTTACATCATATTTCAAATGTCAACATAATTTAACAGAATATTCCTAGTTTGCTCGTGATCAATTTTGGAATATGTGAGATATTTGCCTTTATGTACTTCCCAAAGCCCATGCCTCAAATCAGTGGTGTCATACCATTTATTTCAGCAATATTCAATATTTTTTTATGTTTGACAATATTAACCAAATTGGATACAAGTAGAATATTCCAAGTTTGCTCACGATCAATTTTGAAGTATGGGTGATTGTAGGCACTGCATATTTTATAAAGGTCTTAACTTGTATCGACTATGTCATGCCATTGATTCTGGCATATGCGTTAATAATTTTACACTGTAAGTCAAATGTTGACTAATTAACAGAATATTCCAAGTTTGCCTGTGATCCATTTTGGGATATGTGAGATATTTGAGATTCTGTACATTTGAAAGCTCTTTTACTTGTATTGACAATGTCATGCTCTTAATTGCAGCATATAAGTAAATGATTTTACATCATATGTCAAATGTAACCAAAATTCAACAGAATATTCCAAGTTCGCTCGCGATCAATTTTGGAATATATGAGATATTTGAGATTCTGTACATTCTGAAAGCCCATGACTCAAATCAGTGGTGTTATACCATTTATTTCAGCATGTTTGTTCAATATTTGTTTGATGTTTGACTATATCAACAAAATTTGATAGAATATTCCAAGTTTGCTTACGATCAATTTTGGAATATGTGAGATATTTGGCATTAAATAGTTTCCACTGCTCTTAACTTGAATCAACAATGTCATGCTGTTAATTGCAGCATATTTGTTAATTACTTTACCTCATATGTCAAATGTCAACAAATTTAAGAGAATATTCCAAGTTTGCTCGCGATCAATTTTGGAATATGCGTGATATTTGGCATTCCATAGTTTCCAATGCTCATAACTTGTATGACAATGTCATGCAATTGATTCTGGTCTATTTGTTAATAATTTTACACTTTATGTCAAATGCTGACAAAATTTAACAGAATATTCCAAGTTTGCTCGCGTTCAATTTTGGAATATGTGAGATATTTAAGATTCTGTACATTCAACAGCTCTTTTACTAGTATTTACAATGGCATGCAGTTAATTGCAGCATATTTGTTAATGAGTTTACCTCATATGTCAAATGTCAGCAAAATTTAACAGTATATTCCAAGTTTGCTCGCGATCAATTTTGGAATATGTGATATATTTGCTATTCTGTACTTCCAAAAGCCCATGATTCAAATTAATGGTGCCATACCATTTATTTCAGCATGTTTGTTCAATATTTGTTTGATATTTGGCCATATCAACAAAATTTGATAGAATATTCCAAGTTTGCTTACGATCAATTTTGGAATATGTGAGATATTTGGCATTAAATAGTTTCCACTGCTCTTAACTTGTATCAACAATGTTATGCCAATAGTTCTGGCCTATTTGTTAATAATTTTACATTATTTGTCCAAAGTTGACAAAATTTAACAGAATATTCCAAGTTTGCTCGCGATCAATTTTGGAATATGTGAGATATTTGAGATTCAGTGCATTCAAAAGCTCTTTAATTTGTATCAACTATGTCATGCTGTTAATTGCAGCATATTTGTTAACTACTTTACCTCATATGTCAAATGTCAACAAATTTAAGAGAATATTCCAAGTTTGCTCGCGATCAATTTTGGAATATGTGAGATATTTGGCATTCCATAGTTTCCACAGCTCATAACTTGTATGACAATGTCATGCAATAGATTCTGGCCTATTTGTTAATAATTTTACACTTTATGTCAAATGTTGACAAAATTTAACAGAATATTCCAAGTTTGCTCGCGATCAATTTTGGAATATGTGAGATATTTAAGATTCTGTACATTCAACAGCTCTTTTACTTGTATTTACAATGGCATGCAGTTAATTGCAGCATATTTGTTAATGAGTTTACCTCATATGTCAAATTTCAGCAAAATTTAACAGTATATTCCAAGTTTGCTTGCGATCAATTTTAGAATATGTGAGATATTTGCCATTCTGTACTTCCAAAAGCCCATGATTCAAATTAATGGTGCCATACCATTTATTTCAGCATGTTTGTTCAGTATTTGTTTGATGTTTGGCCATATCAACAAAATTTGATAGAATATTCCAAGTTTGCTTACGATCAATTTTGGAATATGTGAGATATTTGGCATTAAATAGTTTCCACTGCTCTTAACTTGTATCAACAATGTCATGCCAATAGTTCTGGCCTATTTGTTAATAATTTTACATTATTTGTCCAAAGTTGACAAAATTTAACAGAATATTCCAAGTTTGCTCGCGATCAATTTTGGAATATGTGAGATATTTGAGATTCAGTGCATTCAAAAGCTCTTTAATTTGTATCAACTATGTCATGCTGTTAATTGCAGCATATCTGTTAACTACTTTACCTCATATGTCAAATGTCAACAAATTTAAGAGAATATTCCAAGTTTTCTCGCGATCAATTTTGGAATATGTGAGATATTTGGCATTCCATAGTTTCCACAGCTCATAACTTGTATGACAATGTCATGCAATAGATTCTGGCCTATTTGTTAATAATTTTACACTTTATGTCAAATGTTGACAAAATTTAACAGAATATTCCAAGTTTGCTCGCGATCAATTTTGGAATATGTGAGATATTTAAGATTCTGTACATTCAACAGCTCTTTTACTTGTATTTACAATGGCATGCAGTTAATTGCAGCATATTTGTAAATGAGTTTACCTCATATGTCAAATTTCAGCAAAATTTAACAGTATATTCCAAGTTTGCTCGCGATCAATTTTGGATTAAACTTAATTGCAGCCTTTTACTATTAGTCCATTGTGTTTGCAATTTTTGTTTATTGCCTCATTTATTAGGGGATAAATTTCCATCTTTGAGGGTTTGGTATGGTCGTGTGTACCATGGTCATAGCTGCCTGCCTTTGCTACCATCAGTTCCTATATGGGCGGGAATCCATTTCACTGAAATATTGATATTTGCTGTAGCAGCTAGATTGAGTAAGGTTCAGGATTCTGTTTACTTAATTGGGACAAGTTTTTGATTTGCCTGACTGCAAGGCCTGTATTGAGCTAAGGGAGTCAGTAAGGATAACTGAGTTTGGGATCCTATTTTCAAGGATTCAAATTATAGCATGTTTAATAGCAATCATTTCAATTCATGCAAATACAATACAGAAGGCAGTCCTCGAATACCTGGACAAAATCAATTTCATTGCCAGGATATACATGTAGATAGATTCTAATACAATAAGGAAAAAATCCCCCAAATTTTCTCTAATTCAAGCCCTTGTTGCTAACCACCTACCCAACCCATGTCCCAAAATCCCTGGATCCACATTAGACACCTACTAAGTACAATGCTCATGACAAAACTCCCAATCCAGTAAAAGCCCAAGAACCCTTCTGTATGACCACAATCCAACTTTCCCTACTGTCGTATAAATAACATTTGTCTATTGACAATAAGGCTACAAGACATGTCAGCGGGACAGGATAGCTCGCCTGACAGCGCCTTGCCCATCAACTAAAAAACTTAAACGTAAAACTTCAATATTTTGCTAATGCTGCTGCCGCCGCTGACGCTGACTCCGGGGGTAGTGCAATAGCATTCGTACAGATGAGCTAAAAATTAATGTGTATCCAACCTCCTTAATCTCACACCCTGGCTTAGTTAACTGGAAACTAACTGAACCATTATAAGGTTCAACACATTTGCTCCCTAGAAACAGCCAAAAGAAACCACCCTCCCCTCCCAATAATTCGCAATAAGAAATAAGCTACGGACTTCTTGTCCATTAATAATATTCTCCATTTCCCAAGAAATTAATGTGTATCCAACCTCCTTAATCTCAGACCCAGGCTAAGTTACCTAGAAACTAACTAACCATTATAAGGTTAAACACATTTGCTCCCTAGAAACAGCCAAAAGAAACTGCCCTTGCCTCCCAACAATCCGCAATAAGAAATTAGCTACAGTCCACCTGACCACAAATAATATTCTCCATTTCCCAAAATATTGGAACACTAACAAAATTCCCATGAACATAAAGACCCTTAAAACTTTAATTATGCAATATATTATGGAACCAACTAAACCAAGATAAGGTTTAGAACAAATGCTACAGTTCTAGACCCCAAAAGGAATTTTTACCCCGCCTACCTCCCTCCCAACAGAATTAAGCTACGGTCCTCTGAGACCATAAGGCGCAATTCTATGTAACCCAGGCAACCTCAATTACACATGAGGGCCACAAAAACATGGGACAATCGCATTCCAGATCACCCTCAATCTCTTATCTCCCACTGCTCACTCCATTAGTTAATAAGGGAAGTTGCTCCTCACCCAAGCATTTGCTCCCCCTTTTTTTTCCTCTAGACCTGGGCTCGAAGTGTGCCACAAATTGCCATGCATCTCCAGAAGCCCTGAATTGTATTGCTAAGGCCAACCTACAGTTGGTCGTGAGGAATGTGCACATGGGATGTGATTTATGCTGAACTGTGTACAGGTCCATTTGGGTGTGGGATTTTTTTTTTCCTTTTTTTTTCAAGAATTTGCTCCCCCCATTTCCCCCTGAGACCTGCACTGGACCCAGCACAGGTCCACTTGGGCGCAATCACACAGTCACATGAACCTGGACAGTTTCTTTGCTCGCAACCAAAGAATTAGCACCCAAGAATTTGCTCCCCCCATTTTCTCCCCCCACTTTGTATAGTACAGACTTGGTCGAAAGCACAGGTAGCCAAGTTGGTATTACCCCCCCCACCCCCCCCACCCCATGGTTAGTGACAAAGCTAGGCTGAATGGTGTTGAGGGGTCAACTGGAAAGTGAACAGAATATCAGGAAGTGAGGTATCAAAGGGGAGTTATTAAGATATCAATAATTAGGCTAAATGTTTCCTGGGGATGGTGAACTTGTCTGGGTTGGGTGAAATAAGAAAGAGAAAAATGATGGAATAAGGAAGAGGTTTGTCTATTAGAGATGCATCCCTGAAAAGAGATAGCAAAGAAGAACCATGGTATGCTAGTGGAAGTTTACCCTTTTTTCCTGTGGAAAGGGTAATAGAAAAAAGGACCATAGTGAAAATCTGAGAAATGGCTGCTATGTAGGAAGAGATATGATTTTTGTGTCTAGAACACTGTTTTATCCCCTGTACTTTATCATGGTTTAGGTAGTGTCCAAGTATTGTAGTTCTCATGTATAATTAAGATTGCCTGACACAGGTAAAATTTTACCTAAAAAACTGTTAGAAGAATTATAGGGTGACAGTAGCTAAATTCTGACTGGAAGAAAATAGTTGGAGAAAGAGATTCTTTTAGGGCCTGGAATTGTAGTATCTGTTCTAAACCTTGTTATGGTTTAGTACTTTCAAAACATATTGGTCGAAATGTGATATTAAGGTGTCTGGATACACATTCAATTTATCCCTATTGTCAGTAAAGAGAAAATATTATGGGACAGTAGCCTAGGAAAATTCTAATTGTAATCAGGCAGATCGAGCTGGTAGCTTTTATAAGGTTCATGATCTTAGTACAAGTGTTGTTATTGTTATTAACAGAAAGTGCTGTTATTAACAGACAATTGGTTGATGTCCAAATATTTTGGTAAAAGAGAGATAGTTATTCGAGAATAGCATGACCATAGCAGAATTCTTATTGCGGGCTAGCGGTTGGAGAAAATATTTTTTTTTGGTTATGGTAATGTAGTAAGAGTATTGAACCTTATTACGGTTTAGTTAGTTTTAGAGAAATTATTCTAGGTCTGTATTTAAGGTGGCCAGATACACATTGATTTTTCCCCCCTACTGTCAATAGAGAGAGGTATTATGACAAGACATAGGAAAAGTCTGGTTATAGTCTGACAGATGGAACTGGTGGTTTTTATTGGGCTCAGAATCTTAGCATGAATGTTATACTTAACAGAGATTTGATTCGTGTCCAAATATTTTGGGAGAAGAGGCATAGTTATGAGTATTTGAGAATGTTTGTTAGTGTTACTTTGTATGGAGAAGATATGGTGACAGAAAGCTTAGAAGGCCAAGATATAGATTTTGGAATATATGCTGTCCTACTGCTGGTGGTAAATATGGTAAATAGGGCTTGAAGTTGTTTTTGGGGAGTTGGGATGAATTGTTGAAGAGGAGACCCGGTAGCTAAGTAGGCTAAGTGCTGGCCTGCTGATCAAGCAGGTATGGTCATGTATGCTGTGGTTGTAGCTGCCTGCCTTTGCTGCATTATCTGCCATAATCTGCCATTTCATTACCATCAGTTCCTGCGTGGGCTGGGGTCCATTTCAAAGAAATATTGAAATTTACTGTAGCAGCTAGGCTGAGTAAAGTTTAGGATTCTGTTTACTTTATCCAGACTAGTTTTTGATTTGCCTGACTGCAAGGCCTGTATTGAGCTGAGGGAGTCAATAAGGATGACTGAGTTTTGGAATCTATTTTCAAGGATCTAAATTATAGCATGTTCAATAGAAATCAATTCAGTGGTGAAGACAGATAGGACAGGATTGGACAGGACCTGTAAAATTCATGTGTGGACTGCTAATTTATAGGTCCACCTACATTTTATTGGTCCACCGATACTTAGAATTTATCGGTTGACCAATAAAATTACATTGCATGGACAAAAATGCAGATGCAATTTGAATCTATAAAAATACTGTGCATCTATAAGATTTATTGATGGATGGATATTATCCCTGGTTGTATATATTTTATAAGAGCTGCGATAATAGCCCTCTGTATAGTTAGACCAGTCAGACATTAATATCAGCTGGAGTAGACAACTAATTGGCTGGTATATACAAGAGCTGTCACCTGACAACATAGCTTTCCTGAATTGGTACTTGCCTATCTCACAGGCATTTGTCACTATGGTTTGCACTAAAGAAACAAAAGCTTAAAGACAAAATTCTATATCAATGACCTTGACTTCAGGTTCACCTAGTGCTATGGGGTGGGGTAGTATTTTGTAAAAGCCAGTATCTAACATCAGTTCAAGTAAAGTGACTGTGACCTAATTTTTGACCCTATGCCCCACCCCAAGGCCTCACCCAGGGGTATGATGATACAGAATAGAAGAATATGCTGTGAGATGATTATATTCCAAATATAAAAGGGTTATGGCCAGTGGCTAATTGTTTAGATTTAAGATCACTGCCAAAAGGGGTCATGAAAAATTTATACCTGGATCAATAATTTTATAGTTGGACATGTAAAATTTACCAGTGGACCCATAGAATTTATCAGTGGACCAATAAAATTTATCGGTCCACCCATACTTTTATGGGTGCACCTATAATTTATTGATCTGCACCTGTAAATTTTATCAGTCCACCTTCAAATGCCAAATATCGATGGATCGATAAAATATTGGTGGAGCTGTAATTTAGCAGCATTGTATGAAGTTTATCGGTCCATTGAATAAAATTAATTTTAGTGGTGCACCTATGTTTTTATACGTGGACTGGTCAGTTGATTAGAGCCACTTGATTATGGAGAAACAGGTTGTGGGTTTGAGTCAGGGGTGGGCCAGACTGGAAAACTCTGTTAACCAAGCAGAAAACAGGAATATTTTTTTGGAATCAGGAAATGTTGTTGTTTTGTTGCTTTATGTCCACAGTAAACAGTTATGGTCATGTCGGGATGGTCATTTAACCTTACCACACTATTCCTGGGCAGGCTTAGACCTCCTAAGCAGTTAACATGTACTTTTACCTTTACAGTTTTGCCCATTAAACTGACAACAGCCTTTCTTGAATCATGGGGAGGAGAAATGAAATTATGTGGCCAGACTAGGTATCGAACCTGGGACCTCAGGCTCTTGAGTCGGACGTGCTACCAACTGTGCTATGCCGTACGGCTAAACAGAGAAGGACTAGGCAGTGAAAGGAGGGGAATGGGCTTCACCTTGCATATGCTGTGCCCAAGATACATTGGACCTTTAATCCCCACTGTCCTACAGCCACTGCACTATGGGACTCCACTTAATTGTTTTGTATTGTAGCGTTAGTTGGGTTGTCCACCAAATCAAGCAACCGTTCACCCATCCAGGTACTAGCCGCGATCTCCCTTGCTTAACTTCTTGAAAGAGCCTTCCACTCTACCCATGTCGCCATAAAAGCGGGCTTCTACAGCAAGGCTGTAGAAGTGTTTATATACCTAAACCTGTTACATTTCTCCCCCTCTTCTCTTGACTTCATCCCCAAGTCGCCAACTGCTTACTTAGCAGACCCGAGGACGGAGCCTATGCAACGCAACCAGGGACGCCTTTTCCTGCACACCTGGGTCCGGAGATGATGGTCCTGTCATCTCCCATCCCACCGCTGCCACAAAATGTAGCATTAGCCAGGTCGTCCACCAAGTCAAGCAACCAGTCACCCATCCAGGTACTAACCGCGATCTCCGTTGCTTAACTTCGTGAAAGAGCCTTCCACTCTACCCGCGTCGCCATAAAAGCCGGCTTCTACAGCAAGGCTGTAGAAGTGTTTATATACCTAAACCTGTTACATTATTACTCTCTCTCAACTTGAATGAAAATAGTGGTGTAATAAATCTGCCAATTAACTAATTAAAAAGATAAAAGTTTCCCATCTAACTTATTTAGCAGCATATTAAAACATCGGTGTCATAACTGTGTCAAAGAACAATAACAAAAACTGTTTATTTTGCCATTTAGTGCCATAACTAACCACAGATCAAGTATACCAGCTCTGCTATTGCATGAAAATGATTTAATTAACGGAAATATATGGGCATAATATTAATATATTCCCATATGCTTAATATATGCAGTCTATAGCTATTTGAAACAATACAAACACGATTGTAATATGTTATCTACGCCAGCGGAAAATCTCGAGATTAATCGATCAATTTTGGGATACCTCGATATTCCAAGTTTGCTCGTTATCCCAAAAAAGTTCACATCAGCAACATCATAACAACGACTTAAGTGCTTTTATAAATACGGCCCCAGTAGACTTACTTCAACACATATCATAATTTTAATATTTGAAGTGATGGATAGATGGATGACTTAACGTCCTTTTAACAGTGTTTCAGTCCTATCGGGACGGTCGGAGGTTGATACATAGTACATGTATGAGCCTTGCCAGTCCTTCCCTGAGCCAATGGCCGTCCGAGAATCGGACCTGCAGTGATTCGTAGAGAATCATTACTAGAAAAACGCAAACGGAAAGACAGGTATGGACCGCATCACGACCAGTAAGGAATATATCTGTATACGTTCAAATGCATACTAAGTTGATCTATCCACACATCAAGTGCCAAGAAACAAAGTCTCCACGGACAATAAATACTCAATGTTTTTCGGCCACCTTTATAAAGGGAGCACATCTCACGGCTTCCCGATTGCCTGCCTGGACAATGTAGCCGTTTAAAACAGGGATTCAAGTGAAATATAGAAAAAAAGATATTGTAGAGGTATTCAATGTATTTGTACCATTAATTAAAACTGTGTTGTGGAAACTGTTAATTCTAGTCTGTTTATTTGATACTCCGGATCTAGAATACTACATGTACCTTTTCTTTTCCACCGTCTTCCTCCGAAACAATATGTACGATAGTACTTCTGTATGTATTCTCTTCTCTTGAAGGAACTTTTTAAGATTTTAATTTTACCTCACTGTAGCTGGTGTTGTGCCGTGTGGAGGCCGTAAAAGTCTCTCCGTACATCATCCACAGTGCAGATTATATTTTATTTACATCCTTTGAGATCAGAGGATAGATTCTGAGAAATCTAAACTTTGAGATCGATTTAGACTATTATTCTAGATCATCGTCTTTTATATTATTTGGATCCTATTGAGACTAATCAGTCTTTGAATCGACTGCTCAATTAAAATTAAGAAATTGCAGCATGCTTTTTACTGGTTTCGTCACCAGATATTGTCAGGGTCACTGACGAGGCTTTATTAGCCGAAACTACGTAGTCTGGCCCATGTTCCTACTTCTGTATGTAATCTCTGCTCTTGAAGGAACTTTTTAAGATTTTAATTTTACTGGTAAACCAACTGCTTAGTAAACTATAAAATTTATCGCTTTACTTCAGGCTGTCAAGGGTTCAACCTGTGAGGATAGAATTCAGATAGACACTTCTTTCTATATGAGTCGGGTAGTTCTGAGTGGTTCTATGAATAACCAACAATATTCCTTCAAGTCTGAAGATGATATTATTACTATGTCGTTCACCACTTGCGCAGAAATAAATAGGATAGAAGAGCAAGGGAAGGGATTCAGAGTGTTAGCATATGCTTCCGGTAAGTTTTTATAAAAAATTACTTTCGTTTCTTTATAGCCCTAAAGCTTATCATGCATTTTCTCGTATTGTTCAACCTTCGAAATAATGCGCTTTGCATAAACACAATCCCGTTAGGTGTTTCACAGAATAGCCAGTGTTTAGTTTTTAATAGCCAATTTTTAATTTATAAATATACAGCTTTCTCGGACTGCGAAAGTTGAAATATTTGTCATTTTACATATTTATGTAGAGGTCTGCATTATAAAAGGTTTCTAACAGTGATTTTGAACATTTATAATGCCCCAAACCCAAAACTAATTTTAACCAATTTTATTAACTCTGGTAAGTAATACTTTGCTGCCTCCGCTTAAAAAATGGAAGCGTGGCTGATTAATATGCTTAAAGTGATATTTTAGCTGCCTGTTCTGCTTTCTGTTTTGTTTTGTTTTTAATTCAAAATTCAAAATAGGGAAAAATAGATGTTGCTGCTGTTTATGGTTAGGGTAACTGAATGACCACCTGTTTGGGTAAGACCTGCTCATTCGGTTTGCCGTCCGTGTCTTTTGTGAACCTTAGCCAAAAATTGTATGTGCTTTTTTCCATTTTGGTTTTTAGAGCGGGATGTGGGACATGATTGTATCAATTTCTTATCATTGCCTATCATTTTACTTTACGTTGAAGTAATGTTATGGACTACGTTTAAACAGTTAAGGCTTTAGCCTGTATTTCGTTATAACGGATGTATATACCCCGCCCACATTTTCATTTTTTTCCGCTGAAGACTGTCTCCCTCACCCCAACCCGGACCTCAACAAGCCACTCACATATGATTTTGATTACACATGCATCTAGGCAAAATGGGTTGCTGAGGCATGGAGGAGGGTAAGTTGCAAAAAACTTTCCCTCTTTTCATTACCATTGTCTTAAATCTGGCCTTTTTTCACCAAAGTTTAATGTGTCTGTGGTAAAAATCAGAAAATAAAATTAAGACCAGTTTTCGGAAATTGAGTGCAAGTACAACAAATTTTAGCCAATTTCCTTGGTTTATCAAAACTTTGAAAATGACAAAATTTCAAGGCATTTTGTATCACAGCTGTCAGAGGTCTTCGCTGGTTGATACGTTATACAGGTCTCACATCGTAATAGACCACAGCCAGCTGATAATGATTTAAACGTAAGGTTTATCACCAAGACATCATTTAAGAATCGAAATTTGCGTTAATCGTGTGATGAAGCCAGTGAAATAGTGTAAATGCTACATTGTTGTTCATATGTAGATGTAAAACCGCCTTATAAAATTCACAGCTCTTTGAAGGAGATGAACTATATAAGCTTTTAATAGCTTTCGTTCAAATCCTTAAACTGCTTGTTTGTAATTTGTGATTATATATGTACATTTGACTGAAATAAAATATGTTTAAACTAAGCCAGTGGGCGGATCTTATATTCCATGACGCGCGAAGCGCTTCTTGAAGAGTTTAGCGACGAAAAATCAAATTTTCATTCCTGTATTCACACTATATTTTTATATATTACTATTCCGTTTTGGTGGTATTTCTTTAGAATAGGCAGAATAAGGGTCGAAGAAAGGTTACTCACGAAATGTTCGGCCATTACGTTAAACAGCCGTCGCCAGGACGTTGTGGCAAACGAACGTCACTTGGACCAATCAAGACTTTTGTTTCCCTAAAAACGTCACATGATCAATTGTCGTTCATCGGTGTATGAAGCTAGCTGTTCTCTATGAGGAGTCAGTGACAAGTGTAAATATTTCATTATATTGCTGAAATTTGAGGTCCTAGATGTCAACGGCCCTCCAAAACAAGTTGAGTTA
Organism: Ctena decussata; assembly: GCA_963989385.1. Taxonomy (NCBI): domain Eukaryota; kingdom Metazoa; phylum Mollusca; class Bivalvia; order Lucinida; family Lucinidae; genus Ctena; species Ctena decussata. Next base: position 71,159,280 of record OZ022499.1, read on the forward strand.
GTTCTGTCAAAGCTTTCTTTCACACTGTGCTATGTTTGGGATCGGGTATGAAACCCACCACCCGCACCCGCACCCGTGCTCAAAACCCACCACCGGAAATTTTAGTGGCGTCCTTTGAGAAATAAACAAAAGTTTTATTCTGGATTTTTGTGGTTATATATATGGGGGTTTGTATGAACTATTTATGGTATAAAAGTTTTTCGGCCAGATTTAGTTTTTAGACAAAAAAGCGAATCGTTGCAATTTCGGGGGTATGAAACCCACCACTCGCCACCGGGAATTTTTTATCGGTTATTTCCATCTATAGCTTTATTAACTGAGGTTAGTTTTCTTGATTATTACTATTTCGACTTATTAACCAAAATCTCACAAAATTTGTTTGACAATAATAAGAAATTTATGATATATTAAGAAATAAACGGCTTTTTGTGAAACTAATTTTCGTTCTAAAAAAAGATATCCATTACGGCATTTAGGGGCACCAAGAAACCGTAACGTGCTGAAATATAGGGGAAAACAGTAATTGTTGAGGGAGTCTAATGTGTTATAGTGGCGAAAGATTGACGTCCTTTATTGATCTTATCACACCTCTGTTTTGGGGTCCATATCTGTGTATCCAAAATATTCCGGATTTGTCAATGTTAAAATGACTTACGAGTTCGGACTTATGAGTTGAGTACTTTGACCACTTTCACTGACTGATATTTACTTATTTTTCCTTGTTCATTACTTAGAAAACTTTCATGAAGTCAAGCTATAAACATTTTCAACAGCAAAGGTTACTCTCATCATGGTACAAAACCCTGATAATGAGCATACGTCTCACTGTCTGTCTGTCTGTATCTCTCTCTCTCTCTCTCTCTCTCTCTGAGACATTTTAAGCCTGTAAAACTAATGAAACTTTGTTACAGTTCATGAATTGACAGATGCTACACAATTTACACATGGAACAGAACGCGTAATACACGTTATCATAAATTTTATACATTTAGTGATTTACCTTGACCTGACTGTGTTATGGTCAAAGATGTCTGAGGCATAAAGAAAGCATGGAAAATGATGATCGAGTAATGGAGGATGTGCGCGCGCGCGCGCGCGCGCGCGCGTGTGTGTGTGTGTGTGTGTGTGTGTGTGTGTGTGTGTGTGTGATCACATTATGAGAGAAGAGAGAGCTAACCACTTTGTTGGCCGTCTAATTATGTGTCAGCGTTTAGTAGTTTCATGCCTTTAATACTATGCTTCTTATGATGCCAGGGCAGGACTCCAACTACTGCAGATCTATTCATTTTTTCTTTCTTCCTAAGTTCGGAGTTCTCCAAATACCAACAACCATAATATATTATGTATACCTTTCTCTCAGACACAATGACAAGTAATTCGTTCATTTTGGCAAATATTTTAAAAGATAATGATGGTGGAAATTAAGTAAATTAATTAAATTAATAGAACTTCAATGTGAACAAAATCTTAATGGCGAGTGGTGGGTTTCATAAACTTGACAGGAATAATGTTGATTTCTCATAATATATATAAGAAAAAAACCTTTAACCAGTTTTTACAAACATAATGCTTATATCTACAATAATATTTAAAGCCCCGGTCCCACAGAGCTTGCGACCGCGCCGCGACCTATCCGCGACTAAAAAAACTGACAGTCGCAGAGAGGTTGCAGAAGTCGCGGAGAGGTTTTATAATGGTCGCAACAAGGTCGCAACAAGGTCGCCGAGCAGTCGCCGATCAAAATTAATCGCAGCCAGTCTTTTGAACATGCTCAAAAGACTAGCCGCGACTGATTTTGATCGCCGACTGGTTGCAATGGTTTTCTGGAAGTCGCCGATCAGTCGCCGAACAGTCGCCGACCGGTCGCCGATCGGTCGCCGATCAGTTTCATCAACACCTTGGTTCTGAAATGCTGCAACCTTGCGGCGACCTATCGGCGATCTGTCGGCGACTGTTCGGCGACTGATCGGCGACCGATCGGCGACTTATCGGCGACTGACCACTGGTGAGACGGCGACTGATCGGCGACCGATCGGCGACTGGTAGTCGACTGGTCGCCGACAGGTTGCAGCGTGCCCCGATAGATCGCCGAACGATCGGCGACAGGTCGCCGACTGGTCGCCGACAGGTTGCAGCGTGCGCCAATAGATCAAGGTTTGCAGTGCATTATTTTATTACCTAGGCTCAAAGTGCTCGCATCATGGTACATAGAGGACCCCCCCCGCCCCCCCCCCCCCCCCCCACCAAAAAAAAAAAAGAAACATCGTCGCCAAAACAGACAGCAGAAATGACTCCCGACGTTCGGGCGCCTGCTTCAGATGAGGAATCTCAACAGTCAAAGGAGGAATCTCAATAAACTGCGGCCTTTTTGAAACCAATGTCTTATCCAGTACTGTGGTCGTCTCTTCCGTCTTAATCGCCTGTACACCATCATAGACAAAAGAGGTGCATGCCGGTTGTTTCGTTGCAAGCAATGAACTGATATTTTGACAACTTTCACTGAAATGATTTCATTCTTGTCACCACATTTCCATTATTTTTTTTTTATCGCAGAACGGTCGCCAATCAGTCTCCGACCAGTCGCCGTTCATTTGAAACCAGTCGCCGAAGAGTCGCCGATTGGTCGCCGACTGGTCGCCGATCATTCTGAACTAGTTGCAATCCTGTCGCCGATCCTACGGCGACCAGTTGCAGTGAGGTCGCCGATCGATCGCCGACTACATGCGAAAGCTGTCGCCGACTGTGCGGCGACTGATCGGCGACTGATCGGCGACCACATTTGAGGAGGAAAAGAAGTTGCAATGGTCGCAGAGGTCGCAGGTCAGTCGCAGACAAAATCAGTCGCAAAGCGGTCGCATCGCAGTCGCAGGCTCTGTGGGACCGAGACTTAATGAGAATAAAATTTTATTTATACCCAGATAGGCCGCACTAAAATTTCTGGTGGTGGGATTTAAGCACGGGTGCTGGAGGTATGTTGCTTATCATGACGAGCGTAACAATTTCTGTTGGCTTGACCTAATGGAAGTTCTTAGAGTTGAAAAATTAAAAGGTAATCTTCAGCCAATAAAATATCCTTAATAAAGTAACGTTGTTCAGGGTTCACCATAACAACCCATCTGACTGTTGAAGTACTGTTTGTCCTCTTTATTTCAGTACGTTGCGGTTTCTTGGTGTACCTAAATGCCGTAATGGATATCTATTTTTAGAATGAAAATTAGTTTCACAAAAAGTCGTTAATTTCTTTATATACTATATATTTCTCACTGTTGTCAAACAAAATTGGCGAGGTTTTGGTAAAAAGTCGAAATAGCAACAATCAAGGAAACTAATCTCAGTCGATAAAGCTATAAATGGAAATAACTGATACATTTTTTTCCCGGTGGCGAGTGGTGTGTTTCATACCCCTGAAATTGCAACATTTCGCTTTTTTGTCTTAAAACTAAATCTGTCGGAAAATTTTTTTATACCACAAATAGTACATACAAACCCCCATATAGATAATCACAAAAATCTAGAATTAAACTTTTGTTTATTTCTCAAAGAACGCCACTAAAATTTCCGGTGGTGGGTTTTGAGCACGGGTGCGGGTGCGGGTGGTGGGTTTCATACCCGATCTATGTTTGGTAATATATGACATCTTGAATACAGAAATCTTTAATTACACCAATTACACATTTATATCAGGCAGTGCAATATTGACAGCAGGCCTAAAACGGCAAATACTCTGAAAGAAGTCCTAATTTTTCCTTAGTGGGTGGATTTAGCTAACATTTTGTTACCAAGTATCGATTATAAAAATGATCATTGACTGAGAAAACATTAATCTGTGAGACTGCTTGAAGCGTTTTAGAATTCACACTAGCTTTTTTGACCAAGAGCTTTTTCCTTGCTATGTTTTATGGTAACTCGGTTAAAATGACCTCTTTATTTGAGATGCTATAGGAGCTAAATCCTCTCCTTGCGAAGACAAAGCTTCAAAGGTTCATTGAATATGCAGTATAATACATAAAGTGAACCTACTTGTTTGTAAACATTAAACAAGAATTGACAGTAGACACTAAAGAGCGACTTATGGGTGCTTGACTATAACAAACGCAAGCATCTGGCAGAATACTCGTACTTCGTCATCTAGGTTATTGAGTTTCGTCTCAGACAGGTAGATCTCCAGAGATCTTTCGGTTGATCTCCGAAACTTAACGACAGTATGCGATAATCGCAGGTGTCAAGGTATTTCCTGAGGCTAATATTTTTATCTCGATCATGATAAAATACCTATCTTTATGACTTTAATTGAATATTGATCACATTTCATGAGTCTCTTAGAATAGTCAGACTCATGCATAAAATAATTATGGTAATGTAATTAAACCTTTTGGATTCCCTTTGCATGATGCTGTCAGAACACATGATGATGATATTTTATAATAATAATAATAGTAATAATAATAATAATAATAATAAGAAGAAGAAGAAAAAGAAGAATTATTATTATTATTATTATTATTATTCAAAGATGTTTGGTTCTTAAAAGGAATTGTCACGCTCCAGAAATCCAAAATGATTTTTGCAGCCAATAAGGGGGGAAAAGAGGTTCTTTTGGTTATTTACTAACAGTTCATGTCATTTAGTCTCTTGATGCAATGATTATCAAAATTTTACGTTACCAAATTCTCTCTCTCTCTCTCTCTCTCAAACATAAAAGACACAATATATGTTTGATTCAAACATAGAATTTAAGTTCAACACTATCAAGAACAATAAATAAATAAATTGTATGTCACACAATTTTATAACTGAGGGTTTTGTTAGAACAGTCAAGCAAAAATATAATTGATTGCACAAAATTTTGATTCAAAAAAAAAAAAATTAAATAAATAATAATAATAATAAAGTCTTGTGAAAATAAGTTTAAAATTTCATGATGATAAAAACCTATAATTTAATGAGTGAGTAAACATTATTCATTTATTTTATCGTTAAAGAGAACAGATTTTTTTCCACGACATGACAAAACGAACAAAGCCGAATGTACGCCCAGCAAAGACTCAGATCAGCCTCGGCACCCACCCAATCTAACCAGTCTTCGCTGTCCGCAAAGGGATAGTTAAGACCTATGCTATCTTGTAAGCGCATGTCCAGGGCGGGTGTCCAGGCTGATCTTAGTCTTCGCTGTCAGCATGGAGAGGGCTTAGACTCTCAGCTCCCTTTACTCGGAAAGGGAAGACTCTGCTCGGACTGCTGAATCTACGCGAAGTGCACATGCCACCGTGTTAGTTTTTGGCGAGTCGCGGCATATATATTTCATACATTCTTACGTTTCGCTAATCCAGTCGAACCGCGATACGACGTAACCCACAAAGTGTCATATGTACTACGTGAAGACTCAGATCAGCCTGGGCATATGGCAAGTCTGATCAAAGTCTTCGCTGTGTACTTTCAAGGTAGCTAAGCTATCTCCATGCCACCAGCAAAGACTTTGACCAGACTCGGCGAACGCCTAGGCTGATCTTAGTCATTGCTATGCGCATATGCCACTTTCTTGATTTTTTTTCGTGTCGCGACTCAATTTAATATTGCCTCACAATTATACGCGTGCCGTGTCAGTAATAGTGTATATTCACACATTGATTTAATTGACATTGAGTAATATTTGAACTGAAATAAAATGAAATTGATGAAACTGGATCAATTTTAAAATAATACTAAACATGAGAGATCAAACTTGATAAAATAATAACATTTTCATTGGTTTTCGGATTTGTATAATGCATTAAATAGAAGAATGAAACAAATGAATAAAAAAAATGCATGTAGACCGTCTTTGTAAATTAAGTAATTTACTTTCTTTAAGATAAAAAAATCAGCAAATAAACATAACTTAAATGCTGTAGAAAAATACAGTGTTCTGTTTCCTACTAACAAAATTATAGGCATTAAATCGCTTGAGATCGCCAAAGTTCGACGAGCCCCTGTAGCTCAGTAGGCTAAACGCTGAACCGCTGATCTAGTGGTCCCAAGTTCGATTTCCGAAGGCGGAAAGCTTCTCAGACGTAAAGGGGTTCCATTACACAACCTGTCACTCAGCCTCTCGTCATTGTAACTCTCATCGTGGACCACAGGTTTTCTTCTTTAGTTTCCGGAATTCACCCTCATTTAGTAATTAGTAATCTAAGTTTTGTTTGGGTTTTAGAGTCAACTGCATATTGAATATGCAGATAGTGTGGCTTTTTGTTTGTCTCACATAAATAATTACATAAATGAGCAACAAAGAGCAAAAGCTTAGTTTCTAAACATGCCGACATTACTAATTGGCATTATACAATCATAAGATAATTTATATTGTGTCTTTCATTTCGGTACCAGTGATACCAATTATTTCGCCAATTTAAGTTAGCCGACCTATGCTCTTCATATGATTGCTAATAAGACCAAAGAATATCGGCATCAATTATAATTGTATTTCACTAGCACGATTTCGTTTCTGTTCTAACATCAGAAACCAAAATGGTTCTCTAGCGCAGCTCTGGACCAGAAAAATAAAATAAAATCAAATAAATTTACTTTTATCTTTCAGTTAAAGCAAACTTTAGACACAGTACTGGATAAATCTACATTTTGAATAATTCAATCGCTTGAAAATTCATTTCTGCAACATTCGATCATACCTTATCGTGGTAATCTCCGCCTGGAGCTATTACCTGAAAGCCGGAGTCGTGTCCTGGCGTCGCATTTTACGGAAACGCACGGAAACCACCGGCAAAAAAATAATCAACTAAAATTTTAACAAATATTGAAAAAAGACCATTTTATCATTCACCTAGACTTTGAAAATTTATACCAGATGAAAATATACTCTTTCTTCTCATCTGATCTATTTGTGATGCATAACATTTTGTATCAATTTGATTCAAAATAAGTCGTTGAATTCATGTGCCCTACTGGTTTTACGGAGATTTTGTTATTTGTTTTAATTAATTATGTACCTCTAGAAAATCACCCCAAAAAAGACCATTTTGTACTTGTGCTAGAATCAAAATTAAAACACAGTATTAAAGATGATGAATTTTACTTTCTGATACCGTTTGTGATGTAAAAATATGTTAAGAAAAAAAGAAGTTATTAAGTGATAATGAATATTTCCCTTATTACTCGTATATGTCAAATTGGCTCACACCTGTAGAAGTGCCAGTACGCAGTTTCTTCACTATGTTTAATATGGACAATACCGGCCAAATGAAATGAGATCAGCTGCAGTGTCAGAATTATTTAAATCTCTAAACAACGAAATGTAAAATATAGGTCACAGTGATCTAGAAGTGACATGAGGTTTATCTCTATCTAAATATACCATTACATCAAGTATAATGCGAGTCAATGAATTAGTGTTAGAAAGATTGGCTTAAATAACTGGATAATGAAATATAAGTCGCATTGCCTTACAGTTAGAATGAGGTCACTCATAGTGTCAGCCCAAAGCATTGACCAAAGTATAATGCAAATCTATAAAAAGTGTTACAGATATTATCTAAAATCAATAGACTATGAAATGTAGGTCACACTGACTTAAAATTAGTCTGATGTCACCCACAACGTCAGCCCAAGCCATTAACCCATATATAATGCAGTTTCATGAAACAGTGTTAAATATTAACCAAAATCAATGGACCATGGATTATAGGTCACTGTGACCTACTGGTAGTGTGTGTGTGTGGGGGGGGGGTGTCAAACATCGGGACATACAGAGTCATCGTCCGAAGCAATCATGTAACTCATACATCAAATAGTCTTCAAGATACTAAGCAAAATCACCGGTCCGCGAAATATAGGTCAGTGTGACCTATACTGAAGTCAAACATTATCCCAAGCAATCATGTTCGTATATCAAAACAAAAAGTCTTCACAATATAAGGCAAAGTCACTTGGCCATGAAATATAGCTCACTTCGACCTACTGTTAGTTTGAGGTCAAACGTTGAGTCACATTGAGTAATATTATCAATCAATCATGTTCGTACATCAAATGGTCTTCAAGATGTAAAGCAAAATCACTGGTTCATGAAATATAGGTCACTGTGGAAAAATTTTAGTTTGAGGTCAAACATATGGTCCACAGATTTATTATCTCAAGCTGTCATGAACACGATTCAAACAGCCTCAAATATATAAGGCAAAATCACTGGATATAAGGCAAAATCACTAGAAATTGAGCTTAACTCTACAGGTGAATATTTTTCTGTTTATAATCAACCGTGAAATATAGGACATGGTCCAACATGCATCGCTGCTCTCAGTAAATCTATGGAGCAAGTTCGAAGACTATTCATGAAGTCAATGATCCGAACGGACCAGAAAATAAAATCTGCACTATGATGATGTACTGGGAAAGTTTTACGGCCGCCATACGGCACAACACCAGCTGCAGTGAAACTATATATATGTTCTAAATAGTTATATCCGTTGAAAGCGCAATGATCACAAAATACAAATAATGTAATCTCCACTATGATGATGTGCGGGGAGACCTATAACGGCCGTTGGGGCATAAACTAGTTTTACTAGATCAAAACCTCGCCCTTGGTTTCTGCGGTGGTTCGAAACATTTAGTTACTTGTTGGTCCGCATGAAGGTTTCAAAACCGACCAATGAATCATCACAGGAAACACAAATCACGGATAAGACCTATGATGAGTCAGGGATAAGGACTCGACAGAAACAACGTATTGCGACACCTGGAGATCCCTGGGGTGTCTAACAACACATTGAAAGACCGGAGCAAAAGAAAACGATTAGTTGAATCCCGAATAGCAAAGCAACAGCCAAGATGAGACCAGAAACATTCCTACGTGTTTCTGATCGAACGTGATAAACTTTATATGTATGGATACTGACATGATTTTCTATTTACCATGCATCAAATAGAATATTTGAACGTCTCTAAAAGCGTTGGTTTAAACGATATTTATTCAAGAAAAAATAATACAATGCATACGTGTGTAGTATCAATAGATTAATGAATAGGCAAAGAAATGGATACATGCTTACTATATTTAAACACTGATTACTAAACAAGGATATGAACGGAAGCTTTTGGCTTATAGAGCTCATGCTTTTAATAATAAATAAACACAGCGGCACACATTCATGGCATGAAATTTTGAATTCATATCGATCAAATCGGGCATTTTGGTTAAGAAATATGTATCAAGAAGTCAAAAACAATTGTGTGAACAGAAGAGGGCATAAAGCAGTTTTGATCTTATAGACCCCAGCTGGCAAGCTGAGATAGATTTATAATTACATTCGGATTGTTGAGTATAAAACTTGTCACGCGGTATACAGCTCGGCATTCCGCCAGCCATCAGGGATATACTAATTCGTTTTTATACGGTAACCTTACTTTGGCAAAACCTACCAAACTAAGAGCGTTAAATAAAGGAAAACGAAACGCCTTTTGTCCGAATTTACTAACGTCGCGATGGCATGATGAGGTAAGTCGTTGACGTCATTTAACCAATCGAGCGCTTTACATGTACCCCGGCCTACATCAGTATGCAGCCAATTATTTTAGAGATCGCATCTAGTGGCACTGCCTGATATCATTCGCGCAAGCGCAGTCGTAAAGTGACATAATATCACATGATGTTATCATACCCCTGTTATCAGGTGGAGTTTGCAGCAGAGGCATTTCAAGTGAATAATTTGAGACATCGATTATGTATACAAGTTACGGATAGAAGTCCATTGTGATAGACTGTATTGTCAGACCTTAGCTGCTGCTGTAAGCTGGTCATAAATGCTTTAAAACTGCAGTTGAGAGTTATAAGAAGCTTTCAAATGCAATTAAATGCCGGTGTTTCTAGAGTGAAAGGGTTTTGTGAGCTTGTGCTTAGAGCTAGTGGTACCTTAATACGTACGTTAATGTGTCGGTCTTGTTTCTAGTGGCTTCCTCATTTAGACTTTATCCATGTTCTAATTTGAAACATGAAAGTGGAAAAATCCTTGGCCGCAATAAACTTATGAAATAATATATTTCTTGTGACTTTTTTTTATAGATACTCCAACGTGTTACCCTTATTGTAAAAAGAACAACGTCGATATTGTATCACAGTCTTTTCTTGGCGGGTCTTTCGACGACACTATTTATTACGAATGGTATCTTCAACGTTATAAAAACGATAGAATAATTCTTGAAATATCTGACTTTCATGTAAGTTGTGAAACTGGAACAGTCTTTGAAGTATCGCTTTCGCAAACATTTACAAGCCACTGTAATAAGAACAAACCTCTATATCCATTTGCTGCTTTCTATATCATGGGAGTCACATTTGAGTTACAATTAAATGGTGATCAAAGTGCTATTGTGGAAGGTTTTAAAGGACACTGGATGACAATAAATCGAAATTTCCGGCCTACAGACTTGGCAACAACGTACGAGGAAGGTAGGTAACGGGAGGCAACACTAAAGAATTGCTAACTATTTGAACAAATAAGCCAGAGCAACCACTTCAGATCCAGATCAAAATACTCCAAAAGAGCCGTCTAATTTTGGCAAATATCGTTTTTAATTCTGTCTGCATATTTTTGACGCCATACTGAAAGAAGAAAGAAAAAAAAAAAAAAAAAAAAAAAGAAGACGAAAAACAACAACAACAAAAAACAAACAAAAACAAAACAGTTCCATTTCTGGAACAATAACGACACTTACTTTAGCCGTCCCATTTAATTATTTATTAGCTCACCTGAGCCTTTAGGTATGCTTATAGAATAGCCAGGCATCCGTCGCCCGTCCGTCGTCAACATTTTCAAACATCTTTTTCTCTGAAACCACTGGGCTGATTGAATCCATATTTCATATGGAGCCTACCTAGGTCGGGGGAATGAAAGTTTTTTCGGGGTATCTGTGTGTCATGACCAAGATGGCCGCCACGCCCATATATGATAAAAAACTTTCAAAAATCTTCTTCTCCAAAACCGCAAGGCCTTTGACCTTGAAACCTGGTATGTAGCATTGTACATCTAAGCCCATCATATTTTTTACAAATGATGACCGTATGTTGACCTTGACTTAATTTATGAGAAGATCAACTTTGGTACGTTATGCTTTTGTATGGGAAGATGCTTAAACAGTGGATTTCTCAGAAACCTTCAAGTCTAAGGTAAAATATTTGGTATATATGGATAACTAAATGACCAAATTAAGAAATTATGTCGCTTATGGTCGAGGTCATTCTTTGACATTTGTTCAAGGACACTGAGATTCTGTCTCTTGTCAACATTTTCTTCTCTGAAGCCACAGGGCAGATTGAAGCCATATTTTATATGGAGCTTCTATAGGCCAACGGAACCAAAGTTTGTTCGGATGGTTATTGTCTCATGACCAAGATGGCAGCTACATCCAGATGTGGTAAAAACCCTTCAAAAATTTTCTTCTCCACAACCAAAGGCCTAATGGCCTTGTGGCTTGGTATGTGGCATTGAGGACTCGGTTCCGTCATAACTTATACAATTCATGACCATGCATTGACCTTGACTTAATTTATGGCAAGGTCAAGTTTGATATGTTATTCTTTTGTATGAGAAAATGCTTAAACAGTGTAATTCTCAGAAACTATTTAAGCCTTAGGTATAATATTTGGTATATAAAGTTGAATAAATAAGCGAATGGAGATATTATGTTCCTTAAGGTCAAGGTCATTCTTTGACCTTTGTTTAAAGTCACTGATATTCTGTCAGCCGTAAACATTTTCAAACATCTTCCCTGACGCCATTGGGCTGATTGAAGCCATATTTTATATGGAACTTCACTTGGTCAAAGGAATCAAAGGGTTCAGAGGGTCTAAGTCACATGAATAAAATGGCCCCCGCGCTCATATATGGTAAAAAGCCTTCAAATTTCTTCTTCTCCAAAACCGAAAGGCCTTTAACCATGAAACTTGGTATGTAGCATTGGGGACTCGGGCCTATCATAATTTATATAAATCATGACTGTGCATTGACTTTGATCTAATTTTATGGCAAGGTCAATTTAAATGCGTTATGCTTTTATTTGGGAAAATGCTTAAACAAAGGATTTCTCAGAAACTGTTTAAGACTTAGGTATAATATTTGGTATATATGGTTAACTAAATGAGCAAAGGAAGGTACTACGCTGCATAAGGTCAAGTTCATTCTCTGACCTTTGTTCAAGGTCATTGAGTTTCTGTCGCCTGTCAACATTTTCAAACATCTTCTCTGAAGCCACTGGGCCGTTTAAAGCCAAATGTCATATAGAGCTTAACTGGGCTAGAGGAACCAAATTTTGTTCAAATGGTCATGGTCACATGACTAAGCTGACCGCTATGCCCGTATATAATAAAAAAATGCTCTAAAATTCTTCTTTCCCAAAACCAAAGGCCCAGCGACCTTTTGGCACGGTATGTAGCATTGCGCACTCGGGTCCGTCATAATTTGTACGAATCATGACCGTGCATTGACCTTGACCTAATTTATGGCATGGTCAATTTTGGTATGTTATGCTTTTATATGGGAAAATGCTTGGCTAGTTGATTTCATGGAAGTGTTTTAAGCCTAGATATGATAATGGGAAAATATATTTAACTAAATGAATACTTGAAAACATAAGGTCATTAGAGGTCAAGGTCACTGAGATATTTAAATTTTAATATGCACTTCTTAAAAGCCACTGGTTTCAAATTTGTAACAAATAAGTGAAATGGCAAATTGTATCCGTTGACAGAAGGTGTCAGGTGAGCTACAGGACCATTGGTCCTCTGGTTTATTTATTTTTTAGATTTTTATCCATTTAAACCTTGTTGTGAGATATTATCTTAGGATGCAAGGACTGTTCATTTGACCAGAACAGATTAATCTGCATTCTTTCTTATTCATACATTGCGAAGATGATTCTTAAAATTGAGGCAATTATGATAGTTACTGTCCAAGACTAATATAGTTTTTTCTTCAATTAAGTTGTGCGTCTAAAAATTGCGGATTGAATTTCAATGATTGTAGATCCTGATCAGGCTGCTCCTTCGGATGATATCATGAAAGAACAGTCTAATGTGGGCGTTCTTTCTTTGCTCAGACCTATCTGTCTATTAAAAAATTTACGCTATGCTACATGGTACACCCCCACCTCTCCCCTTGTCTATATTGTGTTTTTTCTTCTGTACAGGAAACAAGTTGACACCTAATGTTTAGCCCTTAAAAGTTCTCCTTTCATTAACCAGTCCTCAAGTTTTATGACCATATATACATAAAGTGGTCAGTGGTTAAACCAAACATGAAAAAGAGCTTTGTTCGGCAAGGTGAGTTCACTCTTTCCAGTCCCGGATCCACGAGGTTGGCTTTAGGGCTTTAGTCCCGCCATTTGGAGCTCTGTGTTATGTATAATATGTCGGTCTCCAGATGAAAAGGTTTTGAGATAATTTATCCGTGTGGTTATATTACAACATATATGGTGACATCTCATTGGAATCGCCTAGGCGGGTGCGGGTTGGTAGGACATTTTTTCTGTCGTCTTAATTTCTCTCTTCTCTCTCACTCTCTCTGGGAAACGGCCCAATATAGACTGTCTCAAAGGGCTGTTAAAGCCAAACCAATCAATCAATAAATCAACCAATCTGGCGGTCTGGTCCCCTAGATGGCTGCCAATTGTACTTTCTGTTTTATTTTGATTGTAGTTAAGGATGAATGATATGTAAGGCTGGATGTTGCTGCTGTTTTGGTTTGGGTGGCAAAGTGGCCGCATGTAATGGGAGGGATCGGGGATGGCTACTCTGTCGGTTTACCGCGCGTGTCTGTCGTGGGCTTTTGATTGGTTTAGACTCCTATTCTAGACCATTGCTTTTCATACATTTGGACCGCTTTTAGAAACTTATCAGTCTTTCAATCAACTGTCTTATCGGAATTAAGAAATTATAGTACGTTTTCCCTGGCTTTTGTTACCAGATCATTTCAGGGTCACTGATGAGGCTTGAATAGCTGAGACTTCTAAGTTTGACCCATGTTCCTTCTTTCGAATGTGTTCTCTGCTCTTGAAGGAACTCTTTTAGATTCTTGTTTTGTCGTTTTGTTTGTGTGTGTGTGCTTCTTTCCCTTTTAGTTTCAGGAACGGGATGTGGGATATGATTTTATTAATTCCTGATAATTGCCTATTTTTTCACTTTTCATTCTAAAGATGGTATTGAGGCGTTCCTAGTTGTCGCACTTGCATTAACGGGGCGATATAGGCGAGCAATTATCTATCCGTTCGTCTGTCTGCCTGTCCGTTCTTCCGTTCGTCAACAATTGACAGTGGATGTCTTGTGAGCGCAACTCCTCCTACACGTTTTGGCCAATCGTTTTGAAACTTAATAAATGTTTTGGCCATGGTCTGTAGATGTGCAGTTTGTTGGCACATAATTCCCAGATTAATTTTGCCACATCTCTCACATGTTAAACTTAGTTTTTTTTTACACAGTACCTTCCATAGTGGGTGTCTTGTGGGCGCAAGTTCTCCTACATTCAATGGACAATGCCTTTAAAATTTCATAGTTATTTTTGTCATGGTCTGAAGATGTGCGTACTGTTTGCTCATACTTTCCAGATTATTTTATGCCACCCTTTTTACATGTTTACCTTTGTCATTTTTGTTACACCTGCTTTTGTTACACCTGAGCAAGAATGGGCAATGTAATTTTCAATAACAGTTGGTACTCGTGTGACTTAATCCCCGCAGGTGCGTCACCGCGTTTTGCGGATTTCTTGTTTTACTTCCTAGAAATCAAGTAATCACTGTATTTATGTCATTTTGAATATTGACCTTTATATCAAACCTCAGATTTTTGAAAGCTATGCTTTGAATACACGTATAAGCCAAGGTTTAAGAATGACCATTCGAAAATCTGTTTTTTTTTTCTCGCAAATTTATAGGCAATTTCTAAGTCCCAATTGCATATAAGATCAAGCAGGAGTATATCAACATGATATATACGTATGCATGTCCTCACTACTGTATATATGATTCGTAGGCTATAAGCATTGCGTTTGTGCTTTATGCTGAATAAAATTAAGTTATATAAACTGTATATATATTACCATGATATGTAAGCTGTCTTTTGTTTTGAACACGAAGTAATTTTAAACATAAAAATCAGGGAAAATATTGTATCAATCTGGAACTGTCATTTTAACAGAGATATAATCTTCAATATGATAAGAACTACTTTTTTGTTTATTTCTAGACATTTATAAGAATATTTCATGGTGAAAATAGAAGGTAAGAATAAGGAATAAGGAAAGACATTCGATATTAAACAATATAATTGTGTTTCCATTGTAGAACGCCCTTACTGGATAGAAGGTAATAATGCCGCATCATAATGAAGATAATTATATGAGCTGCGACACGAGAAAACAAACAAAGTGGTTGTGCGGCCAGCGCAGACTCAGAACAGCCTGGGCATCCGCCCAGTCTGATCAGAGTCCTCACTGTCCGCATGTAGGTAGCTTAGACTCTTACCTGCCTTTTAAGCGCTTAGCAAAGAGTCTGTTCAGACTGAGCGGATGCTCTGATATATCTGAGTCTGCACATGGCGCACAACCACTTTGTTGGTTTTCTCGTGTCGCGGCTCATATATATTTGATATGGGTTTTACGATCCTTTCAACAATATTTCATTTACCTCGAGCTGATCGTTAAGCAGTGGCACCGAAAACCCGAGCTCCCGGGGAGAAACCCCTGATCTTCCGTGGGCAAAACTTGGCTTTCTCACATGTTCCCGACAGAGTCTTGAACTCATAACAGTAAGAGACTTCATGTTTAACAGTCAGCGCTCTGCTCCATTAGACCATGGTGGGCCGTTCATCATGTGTTATCAGTAAGTATGGATGAAAGGTAAGTTTAACTTTCGCTATCCAAAGTATTTACTTTTATTCTACGAGTATTAGGGTTATTTTAGTTTTTGAATAACAGCAATCCCCCCATAATATAAAAGGACTAGACCTACTATTTGTATACGCAAGGATATGTTAATAATATCATCATACTTATTCCGTCATGGGAAAACAAGGTCAAAAATGTTTTTAATGCCAGTTTGTTTGTTTTTAACTTAATTGTGAACAGGAGAGAAACCACTCAGTAATATGTAAAGCGCAAGTTACTCTATCCATAAAGCCACGAAGGCCCGTTGATCATGTGGAATCAATAAATATGGGTAGAGGTAATTTAACTTGCTACATCCACAGTATTGCTCTATATTCTTCGAGATATAGGGGTATTTGTGAATAATAGCAATCGCTGCTAAGGAGTAGATGAACCTATTATTTGAATATGCTAGGACACATTAATGTCATTTTCATCCTTATTCGTTCATGGGAAAGCGAAGTCAAAAATGTTCTTTATGTCTGCTTTTAACTTAACTGTGAATAGGCCGGAAACAACTAAGCAATATACAAAAGGCAAAAATACTCAGTTATGCCAGTATCCATCCAACTATATTGGTTTACATATAAAATCTGTTCAGATGAAAATGTTTTCTGGATTCAGACCGTGTTGGAACGAGATTTAATCTTTCCTTTATAAGAAATCATTTGATCAGTCTCATTTGATGTCGGGATCTGGACTATCACAATGTACATTAAAAGGATTCTATGTAAGAGCCCTTTTACTCGCATAATGAAGTCCAGGATGAGCTATTGCACTACCCCCGGAGTCGGCGTCGGCGTCCGCATTTACGATAAAGTTTTTAAGAGCCTATATTTTTCTAAACCATGTGATGGATCTGGTTCATATTTGTTATGATGATAGATATAGGTCAAAAGTCTCTTTCAGCAAGACCCTGTGCTTGAAGTCAAGGACACAGAATTTTAAGTTTTACATCAAATGTTAAAAAAAAGTTTAAATTCATAAAAAGGATTATGTAAGGGAAGCAAACCTTACTTCTGAATAATATAAGTTCAGTATTTTGTTATCTCCCTTAAGTAAGCCCCATTATTGGACTCATACCGTAATAGCCCAAATTTTTTTACGCGCGGAAATTGGAAATTATTGTTCCAAAATTCTTAGAAAGTCGATTTTACATACATAATGCATGCATAATGCACCCAAATGATGCTTTGTGAATGGCAAACGTTGTAGACCAGTTTGACCTGGGTCTACAATGTTTGGCTAGACCTGTCTGTCCGAATATCTTAGGTCATTACGGTATTTTATATACCAGATCATATTTGGCATTTTTCTTCGTATTGGTCCAAAGTTTTATTAAGCAGTATCCTGCCCACGCGCATGATCAAAAGGTCAAGGTCACTGACTTGGACATTTCATGTTTAAGTTTTCTATAGATCATGGTAAAGTTTTTATAAAGATCATATGTTAAAAAGTATATTATTGGTTTGCTGTCGCGCCTACCTTAGGCATGGTTAATATCGGTATCTGGTTTTCCGTTCGTCTGTCAGTGCCTTTGTTTGTTTGTTCGTCTGTCCGTCAATCTGTTTTTATTTGCGACCATCTAATATCCCCGGTCTGTTTCTCATTAACTAAAGCCGTTGCATTTATCAAACCATACATGAACTTCACCTTTGAAATATTCTCACTTACCAGAGTATCATTTCATAACCTTGACCTTCATTTCACGGTCAACTGATTTTGTCAATTTGTATGATATAGGGCAAGCTTGTTAACCCAATATTTCAAGAAACACTTGAGCTAGGCTCATGAAATTTTGCAGGTACTTTAGGATAAATGTGTAAATGACCAGATTGACATTTGATGAAATACCAGTAGGTATAGGGGAAGCTTGTAAATAAAATGTGTCAAGAACCTTTTAGTTTAAACAGTATTTTATTCAACATATAAACATACACAATCAGTTCATACATGACTGATATAAAGGATTCGATAACAAGCTAACTAGCTTATAGACATCGTCTCCTAAACCTTTTGACCTAGGCTCACGAAATTTTGCTTGTCGTTTGAGATCAATGTGTAAATGAACTGATTAACTTTTGGTGTAATTCCGTAAAAGTTTGACAGATTATGGCCCTTTTCGGACTTGCACATTGTAGGTATAGGGAAAGCTTGTCAACAGAAATTTCTTAAGAACCGCTTGAGCTAGGCCCATGAAATTGCTCTTGCAGTGTGGGACCAGTAACTGATTTTCTTTTGGTAAAATTTCATACCTATTTGACAGAATTGTAACCCTAGGTATAGAAAAAGCTTGCTAACAAAATATCCCAAGAACCATTTGAGCAAGGCTCATGAAATTTATTATGGCCCTTTTTGGACGTACGCGTTGTAGTTACAGGCATGTCATAGGAAGCCTTCAATGCTGATGATTGTTCATAACTACTAATTGTCCCATTTATGGACAAGGGTATGGTTGGAGGTATAGGTTTTCACAAACACATTTTCTATATTCCAACTTGCCGTGCAGCATCAATAACCTCGCTTAACTGGCTTAACCGTTGACCACCCCCCCCCCCCCCCCTCGCCCTATACAGCTAGAATTTAACTGTAATTTTATTGAATTATTTATAACTAACAGACATGGAAAGAAAGTACCTTTTGTACCTGTAACTATAAAGCAGATTAATCAGAGTTTTACAGAGGCACCCAGAGAAGAACAGAAAGCTACATGAACTTATAATAATAATTATTGTTTGCAGCGTGTTCAGAGGAGTTAAAGAAATGTTTCAACATATTTAATCTTACTGAAGGCGGAGACGTAAGCTGGAATGTCTTCAAGAGCCAATGGTGTGAAATACAAAATATGTCCATGGGAACCATTCATTCCAAATGGGAACAGAAGTTTATTAGTGTCTTCTTGGAGCATATGCTGTGGATGCATAATTTTAGTTTATTGACCTCCGCATATATTGGTAAAATCTTAACATATACAGTCTGTGTCAACGTAATTGTACCTTTAAGGTGGTGATTTATGGTAAATGTAAAAATCTGCATAAAACCATAAAAAAGTAAAGTATCTCCCTGAAAGTTAGCAGACTTCTTATTTTTGTTGTTCTTTACAGTTTAGAATACAAAATAGACGTGCATGCTTCTTAAAAAAGTGTTTTTATAAGGAAAGATCAAAGGGTAGTTTACTGCGCAATAATCAAAAAAATTAACATCATTATTGAAAATTTACGTAGTACTGAAGGTGCGTTATTGCATAATGAAGAGCGACCTAGCAATTATTTATTCCAACTCTTTCTCAAATTGTAATGTAGACCAGATGAAAATGGTAGCTTTTTCTCAAATGTTCAACCATGTACAAGGTAATGTACACTGGATGCATTTATTAAATATAGGGTAGGCAAGCATACCTATGTAACACCTACAGTATAAATAATACATTACTTACATGATCAGTGGTGTGTAGATGAAATTGTTCAACCTTGTCAAAATAGTCTCACCTGTTTCACCTGTGTGTTTTGACAAAAAAATTTGGACACAGACCACATCTTTTTTCATCTGCTCAGCCTGATAATGTGTAAAAGAGTTTGAAAAAATAATTGCTAGCTCGCTCTCCATTATGCAACAAGGAACTCTCAGCACTAAGTGTATTTTCAATAACAATATTATTTTTTTCAGATTATTGCGCACAAAATTACCCTTTGATCTTTCCTTATAAAAACACTTTTTAACATTAACAGATGCTGCATTTTGGGAGTCTGAATTGTCAGAGACAACACAAAAAGGAGGCATATGCTAAGTTTTGGAAAGATCAGTGTTATTTTGAGTGTTTTATGCAGATTTTTGTCTTTGCCCCAAATCAGTGATTATCACCACCTTAAAGTGGGTTACCACTGCGACATATGTTGTAAGATGCATGCGTCATGCAATCATTTTGACTATGTTTAGAAGATTATTAATGTGCATGCAACATATTTGAGCCGCGACACGAGATAACCAGAAATGTGGTTGTGCGCCCAGCGCAGACTCAGATCAGCCTGAGCATCCACCCAGTTGGCTCTGACTCGTCGCTAGTCGCTAAGAGGGTAGCAAAGGGTCTAAGCTACCTACATGCGGACAACGCAGACTGTGATCAGACTGGGCGAATGCCCAGACTGATCTGAGGCTGCGCTGGGCGCACAACCACATTGTTGGTTTTCTCGTGTCGATTTTGCTTCAGAGGTGTATGCACAGCGACACATGTTCCATGACACGTTTTATCCAACATGTGTCGCCGTGTAAATCGACCTTTACGCAACCAGCTTAGTAAACCACACTTACATGATAGGACAGTCTTTCAGAAACTGAGGGTGAGGTTGGGCCTGTAAAATCGATTTAAGCCCCCCAGTAATTCATTACTGACCGTTCCAAGGCGGTAGTTCTGTTGTGGTTCTCTGTTGCCTGTTTTTGGTGTCAGAGTTTCTGTGATGTTTTACCTTATGTATGTTCTTATTATTTTTGGTTCGGTTTGGGTTGCTGAGTGGCCACCTTTTGGGAAAAAGCTGCTCACTCGGTTGGCCATATGTTCTCTGTATCTTGATTATTTGTAATCTTAGTTGTTTCCAACTATGGTTTGAGGGCTGGATTTGGATTTTGATTGTTTCAGTTCCTGGTCTTTGCATACTTTTTACTTTTTTTCTCCACAAACATATTGTTCATATTTAGCGTATAGGTGAAGTTGTACAGCCTTTACTCTTTGAATATCGTATCGTTACAAACAAACAATTGAATCCTAAACTCAATTTGTTTCTTTCGTCGTAGTTCACTTAACTTAAAGCAATCACCACAGTCAGTGAAAAACTGATTGCAAATAGTGTGTCTGTCGCCATTCTGTCTCTCTCAAATCTGATATGAAACAAACTGAAGAAAATCATATGTGGAGATTCTATGAAGTTGTCGTTATTTAAATTGGTGTTAATCTGTAGCCGCTCAGACAGAATTTACGCCGCGACACGACAAAACCAACAATGTGGTTGTGCGCCCAGCGCAGACTCAGATCAGCCTGGGCATCCGCCCAGTCTGATCAGAGTCTTCGCTGTCCGCATGGAGGTAGCTTAGACCCTTTGCTACCTTTTGAGAACTTAACGAAGAGTCTGGTCTTACTGGGAGGATGCCCAGGACGATTTGAGTCTTCCCTGGGCGCACAACCACATTGTTGGTTTTATCGTGTCGCGGCTCATTTTTATCTGTTACATAATGTGCCGACTTCTATAGGACTGACGCCTTATCAGTTACCTGCAGCTAGTAAAACCACAGCATTAAATATGAGCCGCGACACGACAAAACCAACAATGTGGTTGTGCGACCAGCGCAGACTTAGATCAGCCTGGGCATCCGCCCAGTTTGATCAGACTCTTCGTTGAGCGCTCAATGGGTAGCTAAGAATCTAAGCTACCTCCATGCGGACAGCGAAGACTCTGATCAGACTGGGCGGATGCCCAGGCTGATCTGAGTCTGCGCTGGGCACACAACCACTTTGTTGGTTTTCTCGCGTCGCGGCTCATTTATGGAAAATACTCACCCACTTTTAATAAATTCTGCAGTGAGTCTCTAAAGTATGACTATCATCTTTTCAGCAACAGTTTACAGAACGTTTTAACCAATACGGTAGTAATGAGATGAAGAGCTTTATTCTTTTGTTTTATTGACTGAATCGGTTTGACTTACTGAATTGAACAAACTGTTTTTCTTTCTGCTACAGGTTTATCGCGAAAAGAGAACAAATTTGTATGGAACGACGACAGTCCTGTCACATATACTGCTTGGTATGTACAAAATAATTCATTTTACGAAATATTCACAATATACACCATTCGAAATGATTAATGCTTGCAGCCTGGTAGGCACACATGATATACCTCCAATCATTATATGACTTACTTAAGTGAAACGTTTTCCGTTTTAACATGTTACCATACACGTTTGCTGTATGCTCTGAATAGCATTGTTTTTCACAATTTACTAGTATCTTAAAGGATGTTTAAAGAACCACATCAGAGTATTGGTCTGGGTGTCGGTCTTAAAGGATATTGTTATCACCATTTGACATTGATCTTATTTTATTGGGATCCTGATAGGGCCCTCACTTAAGAGGTATTGCCCTTTGTAAGCTTAGTCAAATCAGCCAATGAGACGCGCCGTTTCTTAATGACGTCGGTTTGGCGACAATATATCGCAAAATATACTGTCGCAAATTTTTGACGTTATCCAATCAGGCGTGGCGTTGAAATTGTAAATGCACTAGAATACACAGCAAATACCTGTTTTCTGAATTAAAGGGCCGTATTATATCCTCCAAGTAGTGTTCTGACTATTTTAGGAGCGCAGATCAGCCATTGAAAGTTGTAAAATCAGACTGCGTAAAAATTGGCATCACTTCAGAATCCCACGAAACGTCGTGGGAATCAATACCATGCGATGCATTGGAGGCCAATTTTGGAGTGTGTGAATACTTGTATTTGACCGGTAATTCAACCAGTGATCATATGCAAAGTGGTAAGTATACTGCCAAAATGGTAAGTATTTCCACAGAGTGGGGAAAAATCGTAGTGAGTAGCCAACTGTTATGCGTACAAAACTCTAACGCTATCTACTGAATAGAAATATGTAAACAAAGCAGTATGCAGTTTTGAAAAATGTTTATTTCAGCCTGTAAATACCGTGAAATATAACGCAGAGTTGTGTAGTTTTAACTCTTTGTCAGCAGAAAGAGTTTTGAACCCTAAGAATGAAACAACCGCATAAAACTTTGCGGTGGAGGAATTTCGTCTTTAGGCGTAACTTACGGAAATGACAATGCCTTACGCCAATCACTGTATGAAACCTACTGGCATTTGTTTTAAACTGGGCATATTAAGAGTCGTGTAGAACAGCGTCTGAAGCCAGTCTGAAGCCAGTCTGAAGCAAATTTGAACGGCGAGATTGCAAATTACACTACCGTAATAGCTGATTAACGGACTACAACCGAGTGTTGAAAGCAGATCTTTCCCCAAAATGGCCGCCAATTTCTTAAACCATCTACTGAGCAAACGTTCAACACAGAATATTTATAAAAGTAAGGAACCACCTATTTGAAATACTTAATTATTAATCCACAGTCCGCATTACTTGCCGTATTCGTTATGAAATACTGTTGTATAGGGATCTTAAACACACTGGACTGAAGGCATGCCAGATGTCCAGTACAGCCCTTTAGAGATCCTCTCTGGTTTTAATGTCCTGTACCATTCCCCTTAGCTTCACTTTGATCATTTTCCGCACATTTTCGATTATGAGTCTGTCTGGGCTCTGCGATGGCCATATCATTGTTTGGATATTGTTTTCTCGTTTCCACGTCATTGTAAGTCAAGATCTATGGGGTGGGGGTGGGGGTAGCATTGTCATTCTGCAATATCCAGGGCTGGTTGTGAAAACACTTGGCTACAACTGGCTATAAATTGGTATCCAGACTTTCACTGTATTTCTCTGAGTTTTTATTGCCCTCAACAGGTACCAGGGTTCCCACTCCATCATAAGTTATGCACCCCAGAACATGACACTTGCTTTGCAATGTAGGGTTGGGTCTGAGTGCTGCCCAAGACATCGAGGTAGCCATTTTTCCTCATCGGTCCCCCAAGTGTGAATTCTGTCATTTCTTCCCAAAATAATTTGTGTTTCGTCTGTGAATATTACTTTTTCAGGTTGCCTTGTACGGTCCAGTTTTTTTTTTATCTACAACAGACCCTTCTTGCAATTCTGTTAAAATGTTTTACCTTACAACCCTTCTCTTATAACCAAAGAATCTCGAACGCTTATCACAGTAGACCTGGATATTTTACAGGTGTTTCAGCATTTGAAGTTGGGTTAAGGCTGGCAGAGATTTCCTGCGATTGACCTTAACTATCTTCAACAGTTTCCTGTCTGCTCTGGTGCTTGTCACGTTACACCTACCACTTCAAGGCTTATTTTTATGTTGCCGCGATCATCAGCTCTCTTAAGAAACTTTGAAACGGTAGAACGGTTTACGCTTAACAATTTTAATATCTTGTGGAAACTCATTTTTTTTTCAGAAGAAAAGTGCAGAATAGCTTCCTTTTGCTCTAGGGTCATTTCTCTCCTCTTTCTATCAGCCATTGATGCAGACGAAATAAAGAAAAGACTTTCTTTCCTTTACAGGTGTCTTGGTACATTTCAATCGGAACACCGCTCGGCCAATGTCGTGAATCAACCTCGGATGTATGACGTGGGACTACTTACGTCACACGACTGTTGTTAGGAACAACGACATTAACAAAGATGGCCGCACTGTCGCACCGAGTAATTAATAAAATGAAAAGAAACAAACGTATTTTCTGTCTCGGCATTAATAATTCGCTATATTGTTTTAACAACAGCAAAGCATTAAATGAATGTCCGTGCAACAGCTGAAAAAGGTCGCAGGTCGAGAATTAATTAAAATTCGTAGACATAGAGAGCTACGGCTTTGGCGTATACTTTCGGCCAAACAAAATGTTGGATTTTGTTGCAGATTGCTCCGCCGTACATACGCCCGAGGTCTGATTCACGGAATTGGCCGAGCGTGCTCCGATTGGGTACATTTATGAGTCTGGAGCTCATGTAAGATTGTCCCTCTGAAATTTTATCCGGGTACCTTTGCAATTAAGAAAATTAGGAAGAGAGAATTGTTTTCAAGCCTTTCATGAAATTTGCCACAATGGCAGCCATCTTGGGGAAAGACTTTCGACACTCGGCTGTATTTTTATCGAGTCATATATATTTGTTGGTAAGTTGTGTCCTGTTCTTGCTTTAGAGGGATACATCTTTCATACAAAATGATTTTATTATTAAGCTGCATCTTGAAATATATAGTTAAAGTAATGTTTTCACACAACGTGAGTAAATAATCGAGACGTTTGCAGACAAAGTTAGGTTTGAGTTCAGTTTCCTTCAATCTGTTTTCCATTTGCTGCGGTATACATTCCAGGCGTATTGACCAGCGCCTGTACATGCGGCCAGACTCCTTAACAAGTTACATTGTTTCAATCAAATGTGTCCTGCATTCAGATTTATGTATCTCCGGAGTACAATTAAAACCGTAAAGAGTTCCTTTTATAGTAGAGAATACTTTTAAAGAAAGAACATGGGCCGTACTTCGAAGTTCTGGCTATTCAAGCTTCATCATTGACCCTGACAATATCTTGCGGTGAGCGCCAGAGATAAGCATACTGCAATTTCTTAAATTTAATGGCAGTCGTTGACTGACTGATAACTATTCGAAAAAAGTCCAAATGGTTTAAAAAAAAAAAAAAAGCAATGATCTAGAATAAGAGTCTAATCCAATCAAAAATTCTGATTTTTCAGAATATATCCTCCGATCTCAAAGGGCAAAAATAAAATATAATCTTCACTATGAATGATGTACGGAGAGACGTTTTACGGCCGCCACACGGCACAACACCAGCTGCAGGAAGGTCAAATTACAATCTTAAAGGGTTCCTTTCAGCTATTCAATACTTCCAAACAACTGTATATTAACCATTTATATTAATCTTGATAGAAAAGTTTTTGCAAAAGTTTCAAACTGTCATTGAAAAGATAAAGTCTTTAAGGCAGACTGTGGCAAATGATTGTGTCGGCTCCTTATAAGGCGGTAAAATATATAAATCATGGCAAATCTTTTACATTTTGGAGAGTGTCGCATTTTCTGTGTCCAGAAAGTAGAAAAATAAGCCTGCAAGATATTTTATGAAAGCACATACTTGTGTGATATCGTTCTACTGTATGTATATAAAAACCTAAATTTATTTGCAGACCAATTTGTTGCTTCTCACGTGTTTACCAAGAACCCAATACTTGATCATTAAATTCTAATTGAACTGACAATTGAAAGAAACGGATAGAATCATAAGAGCAAACCAACATTATTTTTGAGCCCTGACACGATAAAGGAGTCCCGGTAGCCCAGTAGGTTAAGCGCTCTAGCAGATTGGAGACCCGCTGGAGGCAGGAATCTTTTCCATCGTAAACGGGGCTCCATTGCTCACAGCCTTTCATTATCACCCATCCACCGTCCCGATACGACTGAAATACTGATGAAAAGGTCGTAAGTCGCAAGTCATTCATTCATCCATCCATCCCGAGACGACAAACCAACAAAGTGGCACGTGCACTAATCGACGAATCATATCAGGCTGGGTATTTACCCAGTCTGATCATAGTCTTCACTGTCCGCGTGGAGCTAGCTTAGACAATTAGCTATATTTTAAGCGACTGCAAAGACTTTGGTCAGACTGGGCTGATCTTCAGGCTGATCTGAGTCTTTGCTGGGCGCACATGCCACTTTGGTGTTTTCTCGTGTCGCGGCTCAATTCTATTTTGTACTCAATATGATGGCATTTGGTTATGGCTAGCTTTGCAACCACCTACCTGGGATAAAGCTAGTCCTTTTGTTATCCGCTCGTATTATCTTACCACTTGTTATATTACTTCATAAAAATTAAGTCGCGACACGAGAAAACCAACAAAGTGGTTGTGCGCCCAGCGCAGCCTTATACCAACCTGGGCATCCATCCAGTCCAATCTGACTCTTCGCTAAGAGCTTAAAGGGTAGCTAAGGGTCTAAGTTACCTCCATGCGGACAGCGAAGACTCTGATCAGACTGGGCGGATGCCCAGGCTGATCTGTCTGCGCTGGCCGCACAACCACTTTGTTGGTTTTCTCGCGTCGCGGCTCATATTATTATTTTAGTATGATATCATGGGATAAATGTGGAATTTAAATGCATTATTTCATAAACGTTGCCTTTTTACACTTTTTTGGTTATATGTAACAGGCGATATTGTAAATTTCTGTGGTTCCAAAGGATAAAAAGAAAAACTAAAAGAATGAGTTCGAAATCACATTTGATAGTGTAAGTATCACTTTAAGGAGCTCTAGGTTGTGACTTTAAAGAACGTCAAATCATCTAATTGAATACTTTACACCCTATCTGATGAACTGGGTGAACATGTCACAAGATTTTCCTTTTGCAGTAAACGCTAGGGTATTGTACTGTGCCAATCTGTAACAGTAATGTTAAACGTTAAAACCTTTCTTGATATACAGAGCGGAATCGTCATTTTAGACATACATGTAGCATACAGAAAATAGCAGAGCTGCAAAAACGCTCTTTAACTCTTTATCATAGTTCTGCAGAAATAAACCAGTAAAGTCTATCTCATAACCTTGCAAGGTCTTTGGGGCACTACAGATCAGATGACTTTATAACAACCCTAAGTCCTGTCTTCAGGTGCCTAGATATACAAGCAAAATCCATCCAATCTGTCTTCCAACATTATCATCTATATCTCAGCTTCTCTTTTCGCTTACTGAGCCCTGCAGAGCCGTCTTGGTTAAGCCAGAAGACATTTATATATGGCAAAACCACTTCAGTTTCCGCTCCTTGACTATAGTCAGTTCTTCGTATCATATTCTCTAATGGCTCCTCAGATCTTTCTGCGAACATCCTCATTACTTACGTGGTGTTTGTACGATAATTAAGTAACCTCCGGTTGCATCTGAAAGACCTGCGTTCTTTTCTGAAACTCTTGTCAAGATAGAGGCTCACGACTCACAGGCATGCAGAAATATGGATATGACAAAGGAGTGCAAAAGTTACCAATTTGATCCAAGTAATGAGTTATTATCTCTCCTAATTGGTTATAGTATTGTCAGCGGTGCAGAGTCTTGTGCAATTCTTGTTTTGAGCGATCATCTGCAAAATAACTCCAAGATATTTGAATATTATTAAAGTTAATAGGTTCCGTCCTTTTACCTTATTCTGCCTTTGGGTGTCATTTGCGCTGATTCTCATCACTTTGGTCTTCTCAACACTTATCTTCATATATATTTCGAAACTTTCAATAAAGAATTCTTGTCCCTGCTGTTCCTCAGGAAGAGCGTCAAGTCATTGCAGATAAGTAATAGTTCTGCCGCCTATGCTAACTTTTCTGTCCTGATTTCCAGAACGGAGCATTAGACCAATCGAGGAAAATGCTGAATAAGGTGTGTGATAGAGGATATCCTTGTCTAACTGTTGTTCTGAACGATTCGCCTGTCCTGCCAATCATCTGAACTGCTCTTAAAGTCTCGTCATAAGAGATGCACAAAAGCGCGAAGTAGATTTGCATTAATATTGTATCTCCGCATGTTTGTTCATAAGAATGCATGACCTCCTCTGTCAATGCTTTGTTAAAATCTTTGAAGATACGGTACAGATTCTGATTTGTTGAAGCCATTTTAATACAAAACTTTTGGATAATCAATCTTAACAAAACGTTTATTCTTGGAATAATCTTAAGAACTGTAGCAATAAAATTTACCTTTGACTGATACGTCACGCTCTGCCTACTTTCTAAAATCTCACACAGTAAATTACGCAAACCCTAGCGTTAAAAAAAACTAAGAAGTGTCTCAGGAACTGACACAAATCAATCCTAGATCCCACCCAAGATGCCTTGTAGCAAAATGACAACAAAAATTAGTCACCACCAAAGACATGTAGGTGGTAACCGGGCTAGCCTCAACATCACTAACAATATAGCAATAACAGTCATAGCAACAAACAACGCATAAAACAACCAAGAAGAATCAAAACAGAAGCATAATGTTTAAACTTTCTAGCAATAATATGACGTTGTCCAAATAGATAATAGAGATTTTCATGTTGATATCACCAACGCATTCTTTCATAATCGTTGATAGACTGTGTCTTGTAAATCAGTTATATTCAATGACGATTTACAAAACACGCAAAATTCAAATGCTCCACGATGACGATTGCATTTTCTTTCTGTTTATCTTAGGGTTCTACCTGATGCTATCTACTTTTCATATCCAGTAATATGCTGAGATCTTTTCTCCATGCAGTGCGTCAGCTACTCGCCCAGCTCTTGATAGAGCGTATGTACCCTTCACTGATCGTTTGTTTCGTATTCTTTAACTCTTTCTATATTTTCAAGTTTTCTTTAAAACAACAGGACAATATTTGATTCCCAAGGTATTCTCGATTTTTTTTGTAACTTTGTAACATTTGCAAGTAGAGCAGTCAAAGTACCAAAATCATAAGTCAGAACTCATATAATCTTTATAAACATACATCGACAGATCCGAAATATTTTGAAGTTGCGAAACGTTCTTCTAACACATATGTGTATTGGGTTATGGTACGACGGTTTATTTTTTTATTATTATTTAACGATTCAATTCCCATATGCTCAATCAAAATCCAATTTTGAGATTTACTACCACACATAAACAAAAAAAACAAAAAAAAAAACAAAAACAAAAAAAAAACATATAGTACTAATTCGTATAAGGACAATATGGTCCCGTTTCTATATCTTCTGCACAAAACAGATAGGTAGATAGGAATTAAATGTAGCAAAAATACTTAAAATAAAATTAACAATACTGGTGTTAAAATGAGTAGTGAAAAATACTTCTGAAACAGAGATACTCTTCAAGATGAAACGTAAGAAAGTTTAAGAACGTTTCATGATTTGTATGAGACTTGTATTGGACGCTGTTTTATCAAGCAGACGGTAATGGCGCATAGCTATACTTTGAATCCAAATTAAATTGTCAACAATTCATAATATCATGGAACAGTTCTTTGTTGTCCAAAAATAAGTCAGCACACCTTAAAATAATCCTTAGTACCCGAGACCTCATCTGTATATTAAAGCCAAAAACAATGAGCTTTAATCAATTTAAAGGTTCCCTATATGTTTGTTCCTATGTTAAATTATCAAAATAATTCACTTACTTCAGCGTTGACGTTTCTTATTTACTGTTAAGATGTCTTAAAGATCGCAGTGTGGTCCACATCATTGTACTCTTAAAAGAACGCAAAGTTTTTTCTGTAAAAGATGTTCTATGCATGGCGTCTATGGGTGTTTCATGTCACTTACTTCCTAATTGTGCTATTGGAAGGCTATGATCGATGACTGTATATTCGTTTTCATTCGTATTCAGGATTATTGTTTTCAGTTATGAATCGTTTTCAGATCTGTAGAACTACTTGTTCTAAAATGTCACAATTGTAAAAAAAACTTCCTATGGTACAAAAATTTACGTGGAGATGGTTTTGTAAAAAAGTCAAACGTGGTGGAGTTTCGAGTCCAGCGTTTCACAGTGAAAGTGCATAATAAGTCAGCATATAACTAACGCGCATTTCTGCTTTAGGTTTGACTCCAGACACGTTTGAAACAATGCCAGTGATTGAACCTTATAAGTATTACCATTGTGGTGACGGCGAAATAATCTCGATTCTTGGAAAATGTGATGGCAGGAGAGACTGTGTTTCAGGAACAGATGAAGAGAACTGTGATGCTTCTCGTAAGTACAATATTACCTGTACTTTTCAGCATTAAATTCTTCATGATTTACAGATGCGTTCAAATGCGGAACAAAATTTGAATCTATAGGAGACTTTGTTTCTGGAAGATATGAAAGTATTTGGCTGCTGAAAACTGCTCGTCAGTAGAATTTCCATCGCAAATTATGCTATCAAGGAATAATATTCATCGGCAAACATGCATTAAAATTAATGAAATAAAACGATATGAAAAGACAAAAATAAGAAACAAAACAAACCTGAAGAGCCTACTCTTCACTCCTCTGAAGACCATTCTGTTTGTATAAGTGAACTGTAATGTTATCGTGAGCAGTAATGCACAGACCTACCAAAGAGACAATTTTGCACCCTACTGCAACTCCGACATTAAATAGAAAAATCTCACACTTAGCAAACAACAACAAAATATCTTCAGGGTGTGCTAAAGGCAGAAGTTACCGTCCTTCTCTTGTTTGCATCCTTCAACGAACTAGTACTGACAGATATGCTTGACCTCCACAAACCATCCAAAATAGACACATACAGTCCGGATGGAAAGCATGCTTAAAGTGATAGTAGCACCAGAGGCAGCAGCAGCTGTTCAGGACTCAGGACTTGTCGCCCTGGCTCCCAATAAAATTATCGCCGTGCACACATTCATCACAATTTTCTTGATTATATCAAACAGGCACCTTATCAAGGGAGCGATTATGGACTTTCGTGGTCATCTTTCTTTCTTTTTTCTTTCTAAAGAACTAAATTTACAAAGGTTCAAACTCCAAGCACTTTTTTGATGTAGGCAATATTACCCCCCCCCCACCCCAATACCCCCTCCCCGAACTTCTCTAGGTTCTATACTACAATCACACTTGACAAATCAAAATCAAAAGAAATTATATTCAATTGTTTCTTTTACAAAAACGGAAATCGTTGGTAAAAAAAAACTCCAAAAAACATTGATCACACTCCCTTTTTTGAGCCCATTTTTGTGCATTTAAATATTCGGATTCGTCAATATTTCTATGGTTAATGTGTTTGGACATACGGTTTTGGTTATTTGACCACTATTAATATATTTTTTGAGAGGCGCCGTGGTCAAGTGTGTAGAGCGACTCGGGTATGATGCAGAAGGTCACAGGTTTGAATCCGGGTAGGGCACCCGACGACTTGAAATCTCTCTCCTTCAACCCAGCAGTAAATGCTACCTTTTTAAATCAGGGTTGGTAAGGCAGCAAAAGGAGAGGCAATGGCGCCGCCATTCATATGCTGTTTCCAAGGTATAGCGAGCATCTTACCAACACTGATCTTACGGCCACTAGGCTATGGGAAACTTAAACTTTTTACACTTTTTAATAAATGCGGAATTCGAATTGACCTTTCTGAGACTTGAAATATATACCTATTGTAACAAAAGCTGTTTGTCATGACTGAAGTTTCTTCGGGGTCGTTTGTCCCCGTTGCATTGCCGAAAACTCGTATTGCTGCTCAAAAATGGAAAGTCAACTTTGAGAAAATCGAAGCCATTCCTCCTTTCATAAGGCCTACTTTCAAGCTTTCCATTGTCAGTATAGAGATAGCAATCTGAGTATGAGGCAGATAATAGGACTCTGTAGTATCCTAAATTTCAAGTTCACACGGATCGATGAGGTCAATACACTGAAATCTATGAATTATTCGAAGATCATCAGCTATGTACCTGTAGGTAAAAGTGAAATGTTGTGTAAATGCGTTTCGTTTTACCTACTTTTAAGAGTCCCTGCGTGAACTCCGCCTCATACTCGTAAAGGAATAACTCGGAAATTAAGGGGCAGTTAGCGTCCATTGGAATGCCAACTGTCTTTCGAAAAACTTGTCCGTTGAACTTCAAGAATATATAGTTGATAAGAAATTTTACCATTTTAATAACATCGACTTAAGAATATTTTGTATCAAGATCAGAGTGATCCATAACAAAGTATGTATCCAGATACCCTAGGGCAATGCATTTCTACCGACGATTTCCGTGTTTGTGAAAGAAACAATTGTTTACAATTTCCTTTAGTTTTGATTTGAAAAGAATTTTCATAGTTTAGTGATTTAGTATTGATTTTGGCTCTCTGGTAAATACTGATTTAAAGGCCCTTATTCCATTTTGTGTATATCTGGTAAAATTTCTCACTTATTCTATGACTGACTTGTCATGGCAATATTAATCTTAGCTGAATTCGGTTTCTATTCTTTTGAGCTCTTTTAGTTTTATGCGGGTTCTTGCTGCATCGGACATCGCTTTCCTGGTGCCCTTGTCTGTCACCTTTCTCGAGACACAGGGGTTGAGGTAGCTTCATGGGGGACGCCTGCTTTTGCAAGTTAATACGTTGGCGTCTCTTACTTGATGTCTGCGGCTATTGTGTTCCGCGGAATGCGACAGTAAGTGTGGCTCGGAGAAGGATGGTCGTTGCCTGCCGAGACCTGCACAACATCTTAGTTCTTTCAATTTTGGTCCCAGCAGCACTGAAGAAATTGAATGCGCAGAAACGTGCGTCTGTCGCACTAAATTTGGTATGGAAACGTTTATTTTAGAGCGTAGAGAAGTCGATGATTTTGATACGTCTACTTCAAAACGTGTTTGGGGTTTAAACTTTTAAAATTCGGTTCTTTAGACTGTTGTAGGATCCACATCTGATAAACGGCACTTCACACTATTTCTGAAGGCTTAGCCCATCCATAAGCGCCATAAGTCTTCTAGTAAGAGTCTACAAGAGAGACTTGGTGAACTTAGTCGAATCCGCAGTATATCGTCGCTTATCTTACTGCGGAATCCAGTACTGTAATAGTTTTGAAAAGCGAAGATCTGCCTTTGCTATGGAAATTCAAAAGAAGAGAAAAGCCATCTCTTGACTTCTAAGAATTTCCTTCTTAGACAACGTTTCAAATTCCGGCTTGGGTCAACTAGAGACTGGAAAAGTCTCTCTGTCAGTCCAGTAGTAAATGGGTATCGTCCATAATTTTTTTACAAGTTAACCTTCATGTGTATTAATTTTGCAGGTTACTTGTTGCAGGTGAATTGTCGCAGGCTGATTGTTGCAGGTTGACTTTTGCTGGTTGATTGTCGCATGTTTCTTGCAGGTTTACTTTTCTTAGATTGACTAGCAGGTTTTTGGTTCGGTTTGAGTTGCTGAGTGGCCACCTTTTGGGAACAAGCTGCTCACTCGGTTGGCCATATGTTCTCTGTATCTTGATTATTTGTAATCTTAGTTGTTTCCAACTATGGTTTGAGGGCTGGATTTGGATTTTGATTGTTTCAGTTCCTGGTCTTTGCATACTTTTTACTTTTACTCTTTGCGGCTTGGATTTAAGGAGTTAAATTTGCAGGTTAACTCTGAATATTAACTTTACAAGTTAATTTTGTGGATTAACTTTTGTTTGTCAACTTTATATGATGGGTGGACTTATGTTAGTAAGCATTTGCAGATTGGTTTTTATTATTGGTTGGCTTCATCGTCCTAGCCAGTGACACAATCTAAATTAATCCAGCATATTAGAGGCTAAAATTAATTTGAATTTTATTTTTCTTTGTTGAACCAGTGCAAACCGGTTTGACCAGCCTGTATTTGGCAGTATCTAATATACTCCGGTCAGCTTTGACCACGATGTTTGGGGAGGAACGCTTCGTATTCAGAAACTCTATACAAAGTGATTGTGCGTTCAATAAAGGCTGTGCATATAGTTTGGTACGAATATGATGAAGATCTAATGGCTGCTGTATGCGATGACGAAGATTAAATGTGACATCATCACGTAAACTAGTATGATTATATCAATGATGTTCATCACTTCTTGACCGACGTTGACAACTGTCAAAAAGTCTCATCACATTCACTGAACTACCCTGCGTTTGTCACATTCCCGACATAATCTATTTTATCATTACAGCCATGAGGTGCTACAGTGCCTAATGAGCGTATCCAGAATTTCTATTTTTGTCAGCGCAGCGGTAAACTCAAACTAAGATCATTTGTTGGATGCCAGGTTTCGCTTGATAAATTTTGTTGATAAAGCTTGATATTTTTTTTTACATTAATGCTCAATGCTCCAATTAATTGCACTGTTATATTTCACTTGCATTAAATGATTATGGTCAAATAAGTTTGTGGATAAAAACACTCATTTTATTGTTCGAATTAGTTTTGCCAGTGGAGCGCTGCAGGGCCATCATGGTTCTCCTGCTAAACTGTGCTAACGATGTAATAATTATGTATCACTTACTAAGATGTTTTAATTACTGGTTTTCATTGCTTTATTTCAGGTTCGTGCACCATGGATAAATATCGGTATGTCAAGGTATCAAGTAATAATCTGTTTGTGAAATATATGTGCAGGATTGTAAGTTCTTATAACATACTCTTCCTGTCAGGATCAGATCTCTGCTCGAGGATCTTTACACTCCTCGCACGAGGATGGAATGCGGGACTTGCTGCACTGTGAGCCCACTATTTACAAGCTAGAGCTGCAAGGAGTTGTAAGACCTCGCTAGGAAATAGTATAGCACTGTCACTTAAAGAATCCGACTGACTCGCTGCACGGCACTGCATCATTCTTAAGCTGTGGCAGTGTACGATGTGCTATGCTAGCACTGCAAACTTCGTATACAGCAGGTTGGCTGAGGATCAAAATACTAGCTCTATGTAACTCTGTAGGACCGGGTGATGGGTACGGAGTATGAGCTAGTATTTAGGTTCACACTGGGCTGGTTCTTTATATTGCCAAACCTAGTATGGAAGTGTCAATGACGTATTTTAATAAAGAAGTAATTGAACGTTCCTATTTGTTCTACATGCAAATTCAAATTATACCAGCTCATCTTTTCATAGCTCACTACAAATAAATCTTTATTTATTTTTGAATAAATATGGTTTGTTTGGGGTGAATTTAAGCTGATGACCACTTTGACATTTGAAATCATTTGTCTGCATATTTTATCATCTTTGATATGTGAGTCAGGCTTTCAGAGCCCCAGTGTAATATTTGATGCTGTTCCGTTGAGCTGTGTTTTTAGACTTAACCACCATCACCCCTACCACAATACCAAACACCATCATATGATATCCGAATAAGAATTTGCCCAGTTTTTCATTACTCTTGTATTTTATTATTTTTAATTATTGTTTTTTTAACTGCCTGACTTTTTCCCATGCAGTGGGATTCTTGGTGGTGAAAATGATTAATTTCTTGCTGAAATTAACCCATTTTACACCTCCAAGTAACGTGCAATAACGGTTACATTTTTTGCATTTCTTATGCCCAACCTGCTAGGTGCCTACAGCTTACATATTCTGCCTGTTCAGATCAACTGAAATGAGGGAACTTAGGTCAGGTGGAAGTGTCAAAAAAGATAATCAAGCGCTTCATAATATTTATGCCCCCAGCTTCGAAGACGTTCCGGCGGCACATTGTTTTGGGCCTGGTCATCCGTAAGTCTGTCCGCCCGTCTTTCTGTCAGCTTCCCTTCTATAAGTCAAGAACCGTAATAGTGAGGAACTTGGAATGAGTATGAAAAATAAGCAAACACGTGTTTTGTTCAGGGCAGGAAGACATTGCCCAAGGTGTAGGAGACCTGATATAAATTTGAAATAAAAATCGTGAATTGTGTTACCTAGTTAAGCCCCTTTTGTCAACATAGTTCATTATAGCCTTTGGTACAAAGCCTTACTTACGGCCAAGAACCATGAGAAATAGGAACAAGGTGTAGATGACCTGATAAAATGTTTAAAAAAGTATTCGTGAATTTTTCACCGAGTTATACCCTATTTCGACAGACCTAGTGCATTTGAAGCCTGTGGAACCTTTTGAACAAAATATCTCGAGAATCATGTCTTTTTTTGTTTTTTACATGAAGACAGTGCCCAAGGTATAAATGACCGGATTAACTTTTGAAAAAAAAATCGTTATTTTTTTGACCGACTTAAGCCCCTTTTTCGACTTAGTGCATTGAAGCCTATGGTACAAAGGTGCCCTTACATACGGCCAAGAACCGTAAGAAATAGGAACAAGGTGTAGATGATCTGATAAAATGTTTAAACAGTAATTGTGAATTTTTTACCGTGTTAACCCTATTTCGACAGACATAGTGCATTTGAAGCCTATAGAACTTCGTGAACAAAATCATATCTCGAGAGCCCTTGATGCTAGAATCATGTTTTTTTTTTTGTTTTTTGTTTTTACAGGAAGGCATTGCCCAAGGTGTAGATGACCGGATTAACTTTTGAAAAAATCGTGATATTTTTACCGAGTTAAGCCCCTTTTCCGACTTAGTGCATAAGCCTATGGTACAAAGGTACCCTTACTTACGGTCAAGAACCGTAAGAAGCAGGAATTTGAAATTTTATACGCATGATCAGTATGGAAAATAATCGAACACGTGCTTTTTTCCGCCGGTCACGTATTTTCAGAGTTATGCCCCCTTTTTCGACTGAGCCTATGGAACCTTGTGAAAAGATATCTCGAGAACCCCTGATGTTAGGATCATGATTTTTGCAGGATGACATTGCCTAAGGTGTAGATGACCTGATTAACTTAAGAAACACACTTTTTGACCGAGTTATGAGCCCTTTAGTCGTTCGACTTAGTGCAGTGTAACCCAATGGAAGCTTGTGAACAAATTATCTCAAGAACCCTTATTCCAGGATAATGGTTTTTGCAATTAAACATTGCTTTAGGTGTAGATTACATTTTGAAAAATATTCGTGAATTCCTGTTCGAGTTATGCACCTTTCTCGACTCAGTAAATTGTAAGCCTATGGAATCTTGTGAACAAAATATCTTTAAAACCCCTAATGCTAGAAGCATAATTTTTGCAAGAAGACATTGCTTAAGTTGTAGACGACCTGAATAACTTTTGAAAAACAAAATCGTGAAATTTTGACCACGTTTTTGACTGAGTGCATTGAAGCCTATGGTATAACGGTGCCATTTCATAGGTCAAGAACCGTGAAAGATAGGAACTGAAATATTATTTGTGGCATGAAAATGAAAAAAATTGAGACCCGTATTTTTTTCTCTTCTGATCTTCTCGTTCAGGAGTAATGCCCATTTTCTGACTTGTCATTTTATGTAGGAACAACCTTGTGAACAAAATAGCTGAAGAAAATATTTGGCATGCTGTTACAAATCAATGTGTAGATGACCTGACCTGATAAACTTTTGACTATATTTGGTAAATTTTTATTAAGTTATTCTCCGTTTTCTGACATAGGCATTTTGTATAGGGACATGCTTGTTAACAGAATATCTGTAGAATCACATAAGCTAGGCTCTTTAAATTTGGCATGCTTATTTGGACTAAGGTGTAAATGACCTGTTTACTTTTTGAGCATATTTGATAAATGTTTGGTTGAGTTCTTCCCCTTTTTAGGACATAGGCATTTTGTATAGGGACATGCTTGTGAACAGAATATCTGTAGAACCGCATAAGCTAGGCGCTTTAAATTTGGTGTGCTTGTTTGGACTAAGGTGTTAATGACCTGATTAACTTTTGAGCGTGTTTGATAAATTTTTGGTAGAGTTCTTCCCCTTTTTCGGACGTAGGAATTTTGTATAGAAACAAACTATAGGAATAAATGTGTGAACAAAATATCTGAAGAACCGCTTAAGCTAGATTAATCATATTTGGCATACAATTACAGACTAAGATGTAAAGGTAAAGGTAAAGGTTTCCCATAGCCTAATAGCCGTAGGGGCAGTGGGGGTTAGAGACCCACTGTTTCTTGGGCACAGCTGATGAAAGGCGGAGCCCATCCCTCTCCTTTCGCTGCCTTATCCTTCCCTGATTCCAAAAAGGTACCCATTCACTGCTAGGTTGACAGAGAGAGTTTTCCAGTCATCGTATGGCGACAGTGAGCCGCGAACTCACGACCTTACGGTGACTTTCTGCACAATAGCCGAGCCACTCTAACCACTCGACTACGGCGCCCCTCTAAGATGTAGAGGAACGAAATAATACCCCTTTCTGACTCCAAGATTATGGAATGAACCTTCTTTACAGGCAAGCATACGGTTGGGGTATAGTGTTTCATAGACACATTTTCTGGTTTAGTATGAAACAGTTTAGATATTTGGGGTAAAGCAGCTTTTAATTACACTCCAATAACCCTTGACTGTACAACAACAAGCCAATCAAAGCCACTGACATCTGATCTTAAGCCGTCGGGTATGAAGAAAAAATGATTTAGTTTAGGCAGTTAGTTTTGCCTCTTGTACTCTCCGTTCCGAGGAGGACACATTAGACGTAGATCCTATGTAGCGTATTTCTAGCTTTGTCTTCACCTGTATATATCCCTTTACTTTCTGGTTAGATCAGTATATATAGTCTGATCAGAGTCTTTACTGTTCGCATGGAGATAGCTTCGACCCTTGGCTACCAACTAAGCGCTTAGCAAAGAGTCTGATCGGACGGGATGGACGTACAGGCTGGTCTGAGTCTGCGCTGGGCGCATAACCACTTCGTTGGTTTTCACGTGTCGCGGCTCTCTTGTTGTTTTCGTTTCTCCCTTTGATTCCTTTCGGTGACTTTCTGGAGTTTTGATTGTCATTGCGGCCTTTCCGAGTTATCAATATTTGAGCCGCGACATGAGAAAACCAACAATGTGTCATATGCACCAGCGAAGACTCAGATCAGTCTGGGCATCCGCCAAGTCTGATCAGAGTCTTTGCTGTCAGCATGGAGGTAGTTCATACCCTTAGCTACCTGTAAAGCACATAGCCTGGCCATCTGCCCTGTCTGATCTGAGGCTGCGCTGGGCGCACAACCACTTTGTTGGTTTTCTCTTGTCGCGGCTCATTTATGTTTTATAGTCTCACCTATCCTTTAACTAGTCACTTTGCTGCTGGAAACAAAAGTAAAAACTATTTAAAATGTAAGTGGGTTTATTTATTAGCTAATGCTTTTTTCAGAAAGATGTAGTATTTGTAATATTCATATACGAGGGGCGTTCGAAAAGTTTTGCAAATGGCCTCATGACTTTGTTTAGGAGCATGCTGGGTACAACTGCTATGCATGTACTGAAAGCACTGCATTTTGTCTTTACAATGATACCAAACAATATACAAAGACACTTTTTCTTATTGAGTTACAACGCATTTTAATAGGTCCCAGTCATACCACTGGGCTAATTTTATATGTAAAATCTTTTCAGTGTTAGGCACTTAAGTTAAATATCCTTGTAAATACCAAATTAATATTTGTCATTTGCTTGTCCATCGTTGCCTATAATATCCATGCAAAAGTTAGAAGGGCGGCAACTGTTATCGATTTATTCCTTGCAAAGCAATGCGCAGTTCTTATGACGTTATTGAATTTTACGTTAACGTCATTTTTGAAAGCTTGCAGAGGCTTCATTTTTGGCATTAATTTAAATTTGTTGACAGGTTTTCGTTGACCCATGTATATGCTCTTGCCGACAATATTTTGAATGCTAATACACTTGTTTTCATTACAAAATCATCAAATTTAAGTAGAAATGGAGAAATTGCTACAGCATAAAGTACGGATAATCCATATTCCCGGCCCTGTACGGCAGCCAGATTAAAACTAATTTCCGCGATATTTACAGAACAACATTGTCTGGGCATTGTCTTTAACTATCAAAGATAAAACGCTATCAAGGACTGCTGATATATAAATTACGGCCTACTAAAGTAAAATTCTGCAGTGTCTTTAGGGTATACCTCTTTCAAAGAAGTTAAAAATGCGTCCTTTTTTAAAAAAATGCACCTTGTTTGCAGACTTCTCTTCGCATAATATAGCTTTATGTTTTTTTGCAATCAGAAGTTCTGTCTATTTGGTGGTTACCGAGAAATTACGTCATTTGCAAAACTTTCCGAACGCCCCTCGTACATGATAATTTATATTCATTATATATTAAATTTTATATTCATATATATGAAAATTATACTAAGTAACTGAAGTTATGCATATATATTATATACTTTACGGTCATGAGCTCTCAGAGTTGTCATTTATTTTTATCCAGCTTTACTGAGTGTTTGGTTTATCTTTTAGTTGCAATGATGGAGCCTGCATTGACCTAAGTCTTCGGTGTGATTTTTACCCTGACTGCGTCGACGGAGCAGACGAAGATTGCGGTAAAGTATATTTATATTTCGCTACGACGATTTTTTATGATGTGAAATAAAAAAGATAGGCAATGGCTAGGAACTTATACAGATTCCATATCTCACTATCAAACCCAAAAGTGAAAAGAAGTAGATATAGAAGTAGTTGCAAACGTGTTATCAGAAGGTGCTACGTGAAGACAATAAGAGTATAACGTACTTTACTTCGACTTGTATGGGTACACATAAATATGATATCGTTATTTTTGCAAAGAGAACTCCCTGCTTGCCTCCCTGAACGACAAAACAATTCTAAAATGGGATTTTGTCTTGTAAGAAAGAATTAAAAATCATATGTAGATGGGATGCAAGTTGAAAATTATGGTCGAGTCGGGTAATTTCGGACAGCGGGTAAATTTGGATATGCCATCGAAAACAGTGAACATCCAGATGAGACGTCTCATCAGGATTTTCTCTGTTTGCCCAGTTAATTTTGTTTTAATTCCAAGCAAATGAGATATAAAGGAAACAATGTCACTGTCCGAATTCACCCGCTGTCCGAATTTACCCGACTTTACCCTACCGAGTTGGTTTCCCTGAAAGCGTAACTGTATACCTTAATTCTCATGTAGCCTTGTTGATCAAATAACTCGACACACCATTAGAGTCCCGCACTACCTCCAACTGGTGGCGACCACAACTAAGACGATTCCAAGTACATGTACGTCTTTACCTGTGCTTTGTCTTTCAAAACATTCTCTGTCTGCCTCTGATCCTGGGACCATTTATTCTAGGCACAAGCTCACAAATCCCCTTCAGTCAATGTAACTTCTTATAATAAATAGAATTGTCTCTAAAACCTTTTTCTAACTTTCAAACTGTAATTTTATTGGGTTTATGCAAAACGCGCACCTGCACCATATCTCTGACAATATAATCTTATCCATGACTTGAATGCATAATCAATTTTAAGGTCTCCCTGCCTCAAATTATTCGAAAGTGTAGTTTGTTCCACAATGTATAATGGTTCCAAGCTGTATTCTTGCATATGCTTAATGAACGCGATGTAGAACCAAACCTTTAACCCTTAATGCGCCAATTAGCAGACGACAAAATTTACGTCTGCAGATATTTAAAAATGTTTTGTTAAAGCTATATCATATTCAGAATTCAAAGAATAAATAGCAAACAGTGTAGATTCAGATGAGGTGGCTCATTATAAGCCACCTCATCTGGATTTACACTGTTTGCAAATTTAACTATTTTAATTTTTGGCGCTTTAAGGGTTAATGTAAGTTATAGTTTGCAGTTGTTCCTGTTCCTAGTTGAACGCGACTACGAAGATTTTAGAGTATCTTTTGAGAATCATGGTAGTTGCCTGCTATTTGTTAAATTTTACATGATAGTAAAATGGCAAAAGCAGAAACGAATGATGGCACTTTGACTGCTGTCAATGAATATATAAAACGAGACGGCCAGGAGGCCCTGAATCGCTCACCTGAGTAAAAAAGGTCAAAGGTTAAACTAGGGTCATCTTTTTAACAAACTTAATAGTTAGAAACTGGTTGAAGGTCAAAGAATACCCTTAAAGTATATTGCTTAAAATGTTCATGTGCTCATATATTTGACAGCATTTATCAACTTTTGCACCAAATTCTTTTACAAGATCCGTCAACTCTTATGTTAAAGCATTTTTCCATATAAAAGCACCAGAAAGCAAGTTTGAAATTGCCGTGAAAAAGGTCAGGGTCAACTCAAGGTCTTCATTTGAACAACCTTGACAGTATTCGAGTTTCTGATGCTACATACCAAGTTTCTAGGCCATGGGTCAGTTGGTTTTTGGATTGAATAATTTATTTCTTTATTGTTATATGGGCGTAGTTGCATGGTCACCATGTGACCTGGATCGTTTGCACAAAGCTTTGTTCCCAATATTCCTGAATGCCCTATATGGAATTTGGTTACAATTAGCCAAATGGCTTCTGATGAGATAATTTTAATTGTTGAAATATAAGAGACCTAGGTCAAAGAATGACATTGACCTCTTGTACTCGCAAATCTCCATGTACACATAAAAATGACTGTATATACCATTTTTTAGGGCAAAACTCTTCAAAAATTTCCAAGAATTCTTATGTTCTACAATTTGACCATATAAAAGCATAAGAAAGCAATTTTGACCTTGTTGGAAGAAAGGTCAAGGTCAAGCAAAGGTCATCATTTGATCAATTATGGTTCCGTAGTACTCGCGTACCCATTGTAGTCCAGTCAAATTGTGGGAGAACCTAAAACAAATTGCAACAAAAGGTTTCTTTACAGTAATAAGTTCCTAAGACCTTCACTTTTAACATACTAAAAGTAGGACAAAATCGGAGAATGCGAAACTTGATTTTTTCATATGTCATTTTTTTCGAAGGATTTAAACCACTGCACAGCTACTTTTGGTCGGAAAGCCACTTCTAAACATCATTTCTAGACAAGTTAAATCCATAGAAGTCGTTGATAAAGCAGTTATATACTGTTCTTTAGCTTTTGTCTACCATTAAATTTTCTGATTATGCATAACCGGTCGATCATATAGGATATTACTATTGATTTACCCCACCCACCAGTGCAAATTATGCCTATACCATAACCTCTATTCAGATGGACAATATGGATGGTAATGGAGATAGTAAACAGAATTACTGTTTTTAAATGAAGACTGTGACAGAACAATAGAAGAAAACAGCTTGATGTAACTCCTATTTATCAAATGATGCAACATCTGAGAATGTTGTTTTGTTGCTTCACGTCCACGGTAACGGCCATGTCATGTCGGGACGCTCAGTAAACCTTACGACACTATTTTGAGGCCTGCTTAGACCTCTTATACGGTTAAGCAGTACTAAGTGCACATACTTTCGCCAGTAACTGACAACTGTCCTTCTTGAATCAGCGGAAGGAGAAAGGGAAGTAAGTAGCCGGACCGGGTATCGAACACAGGACCTCTGCCTCTTGAGTCAGACGCGCTACCGACTATACTATGTGGCCCGGATAAATACTTCATGTGATGAAAGGATAATCCACTAGAGGGTTAAATACGCAGATAACTTGGACATGCTTTGGGATATTAAGTGATAGCCTCCATGACATTTTTGCATTCACAAA
Organism: Ctena decussata; assembly: GCA_963989385.1. NCBI lineage: Eukaryota > Metazoa > Mollusca > Bivalvia > Lucinida > Lucinidae > Ctena > Ctena decussata. Next base: position 71,202,801 of record OZ022499.1, read on the forward strand.
TGGTAAAATGTTTACTTTTCTGGTTCAAAATTTACAAATTATACCTCCTTCCCGCTTAACAGCCACCTCCCCTTCCCCCACACTCCTCTGGAAAGGAGTTATTGTTTTAGCTCGCCCGAACGACCTTCAGGAAGAACTATTGTTGTCACCCCGGTGTCGGCCTCCGCATTTGCACCCGCGTCCATGACCACCCGTTTTGGGTGTTATAGGTTATATTAAAACACCAATATCTCTTTGACCCATTGATAGCCTAAGTTGATACCTCCACTTATGCTAGATAAATGGTCTTACGTTTTAAACCATTACCCCCTCAGTGACCTTGGGGTCAAGGTCATGGAATTGGAAATTTCTTGTTAAAATATGGGATGTTCTTTAAGGTTTTATCTCATCTGTCAAGATGAGCTTATAGCATAGACTTGGTCCATAGTCCGTCGTCATCTTCCACACTTTAAAACACACCTCCTAAACCATCTGCCCAATCTTGATCAATTTTTATGTGTAGCATTGTTGGGGTGGGGGATTGACTGCATAAGGTTAAAGGGCAGATTAGATTGGAATTCTGGTTGCCATGGCAACATAAAGCTCCCATAGACTTATAATGGGAAAACTTATTCTTTTTCTCTGAAACCATGACGCCCAGGGCTTATATATTTAGTAATTAGCAATGTTTTGTGGTCCCTACATCACTCCTGCCAATCCATCCCCTGGGGTCCAAACTGGCTCCACCCTAGGGGCCCACTGTTTTATATAGGGCTATATAGCTAAAGAGCCTTCAAATATTTTCCACTATGAAACCATGCGGTCCAGAGCTTACATACTTAGTATGTAGCAATTGTTAGTGGTCACGTACATTAATCCTGCCAACCATGCCTCTGGGATCCAAATTTGCCACCCCCAGCGGTCATTAGCTCCCACAGGGTTATGACGAGAAAAACTTTAAAAAAATCTTTTTTGAAAAAAAAATTAGGCCCAGAGCTGATATATTTAGCATGTAGCAATGTTTAGTGGTCCCCTACATAAATCCTGCGAAACATGCCCCTGGGGTCCAAACTGGTCCCATCCCAGGGGGTGGGGTATTTGTTTATATAGGGATATTATATTTGTTTATAGCTAAAGAACCTTCAAAACTTGCCGGGCCGGGTAGCGCAATCGGTAGGGCACCTGACTCGTAAGTCAGAGGTCCTGGGTTCGAATCCCGGTCTGGCCACATACTTTCGTTTCTCCTTCCGCTGATTCAAGAAGGGCAGTTGTCAGTTACTGGCGAAAGTATGTGCACTTAGTACTGGTTAACCGCTTAGGAGGTCTAAGCCTGCCCAGGAATAGTGTGGTTAGGTTAACTGACCGTCCCGACATGACCTTAGTTGTTTACCGTAGACGTTAAGCGCACGCACGGACAGCGTACGGACCTTCAAAACTTTTCCTCTCTGAAACCATGAGGCACAGAGCTTACATATTTAGTATGTAGCAATGGTTTGGGGTCACCTACATAAATCCTGCCAACACAATTGGCCACGCCCCTGGGGCATTAGCTCCCATAGTCTTATGAAGTGAAAAACTTAAAAAATCTTCTCTGAAACCATGAGCCCAGAGCTTAAACATTTAGTATGTAGCAATATTTAGTGGTCCCCTGCATAAATCCTGTCAACCATGCCCATGTGGTCCAAACTGGCCCCACCCCAGGGGTCATTTGTTAATATAGGGCTATATAGCTGAGAACCTTCAAAAATCTTTTCGCTGAAACCATAAGGCCCAGAGCTTACATATTATTTAGTATGTAGCAATGGTCGCGTACATAAATCCTGCCAACCATGCCCCTGGGATCCAAATTCCTCCCCCCCCTCTCTCTCTCCCCCCCCCGGGATCAATAATTGGCTCCCATAGACTTATAATGGGAAAAACTTCAAAAATCTTCTTCTCTGAGACCATGAGGCCCAGAGCTTATATATTTATTTAGTATGTAGCAATATTTAGTGTCCCATAACTCCTGCCAAACAAGCGCCTGGGGTCCAAACTTGCCCCACCCCAGGGGATCATTTGTTTATAAAGAGCTATATCGCTAAAGAACCTTCAGAAATCTTCTTCTCTGATACCATGAGGCCCAGAGCTTACATATTTAGTATTAGCAATGTTTAGTTGTCACGTACATAAATCCTGCCAACCATGCCTTGGGTCCGAATTGGCCACGCTGCAGGGGTCTTTAGCTCCCATAGATTATCTAAAAATTCATCTTCCCTGAAACCATGAGGCCCATCCCTTACATATTTAGTATGTAGCAGTGTTTAGTGGTCCCCTTCATAAATCCTGCCGAGGAGATTTACAAAGACTATTCATAAGTATGTTGCACTGTTTGCGTCATTATGCATGTAGTATTCTGCACTTTGTGCCTTTGTTTCGGGCTTCTCATGCCTTCAGAGATCAGTATTCTAAATTGAAGCATGTTTATGCTAAGCTAATGCATCAGTATGACATATTTCTTGTTGCAGTTCCATTACTGACCTTCAAAAATTCACTTCAGATTTTAAGGCAGAATAAAGTGGGTGGGGTAAGTTATACCATTTTAAGACCTAGATGGCTTTACATTCAACAGCAAAATGTGTCAAATTCAATCTTAAGCTTCTTGATTCAATTCTGGCAGAGGCAGAATAGATTCTTGGAAATAAAACTCACAGCAATAATGTTATGTCATATAAAACATCACAAATAATTGGTATATTTAAGACGCAAATAGGCGCATGTAAAAATGCAGAAAAAATATATTTTGCATTATCCGATTTTATCCTACTTTTGATATGTCATATGTGAATGTTAGTCCTCAACAAAAATGCTAAAAAAGCTTTTGTTGCAATTTGTTTTGGGTTTAGGGAAAAAATCGCCAGTTTGCCTGGACTATTGCTACATATCAGATTTCAAGGCCATCGACCAATTGTTGTGGAGAAGAAAGTTTTTAAATGTTTTACCATATATGGGCGTGGCGCTAGTTACCAGGACCATTTGGACAAATTTTCGTTTTTCAACCCCTAAAGGCTCTATATGAAATTTGATCACAACCAGCCCAGTAGCAATTGAGAAGGTGTTTGAAGTTGTCGAAATATTTGAGACCTTGTTCAAAGGTCAGAGAATGACCTTGACCTTTTGTACTGACAAATCTTTATGTACTCATCAGGATGACTGTATATACCAATTTTAGGCCAAAATCTTCAACAATTTAAATGAAATTTCATGTTTAAGCAGTTTCATATATAAAAGCGCCCGAAAGCAAACTTGACCTTGCATTTGAAATGTTCAAGGTCAACCCAAGGTCATAATTTGAAGAATCTTGATATTACTTGTTTACTCAATGCTACATACCAAGTTTCAAGGCCATCGGTCGATTAGTTCTAGTGAAGAAGAGTTTTAAAGAATTTTACCATTAATGGACGTGGCGGCCATGGTGATCAAGTGACCCAGACTGTTTAAATAATATTTCAATCCCTGGAAGCTGTATATGAAATTCGTTTGCAATCGGTCCAGTGGTTTCAGAGGAGAAGTTGTTTGAAATTGTGGACGGATGACGGACAGACAGAAGGGATGGGCTTAAGACGATGACAACGGCGGACAACGGAGCCTGCCTATCCTATAAGCTTCCCAGAAGCCTTTGGCTCAAGAGAGCTAAAGACGATTAAAAGTTCTATTGGTTTCATGTCCTGTCCTCGAGTCCTGAATTAGATCCTGTAGAACACCCTTCAAAGGTGTTTGGATCAAACTATAAATAGGTAAATACAAACATACAGTTATAACAACAAGATCTTTACCACGTACCAGTCGTACTGAAGCAAAACCTTGAAAGGTATTAAAAGTTTGCTCCAAGGGCTTCCGTAAGGAATTAACCAATGCAAAAGAAAACCATCGCCATAAATAAACTTCTGTGAAAGGAAACTAATTTATCAGTAGGTTAAAAGTAAAATTTTGAATCGATTTCAAGACAATGAGATAGGTCAGACTTTTACCAAACTGTCAATTTGTTTTTATCTGATCGAAGTCAAACCTGAACATGCATAAGGTAGTTCGGTGACATGATTTTTTGATTTCCTCTGAAGACGATGATGAAATATAAACTTTACAGCTATTAATGTACCGTTTTGCTTTTGTATTCTACCAGATTTTGCTGCATGTTCTACACTTGATTTTGAGTGCGGGTCAAAAGTGTGTATTGATGGAAGTCTCCGGTGTGACGGAAAGCCAGACTGTTTATCAGGAGAAGATGAGCTTCAGTGTGGTAAATTTGATTTAGAACGGAAACGGTTATTATCATTAGGCGGATATTTTTCCTTAGAGAAGGATAGCAATTTCAAATTAAATATTTTCGATCTGTTGTAACAATGACAACCGAACGTTCATCAGACCAACAATAAATACAATTGTTACTAGCAGCAGATGTGCATTGTGCATTCATTTATGAGTCGAAACACAAGAAAACAAACAAAGTGTTTGTGCGCCCAGCACTGACTCAGGTCAGCCTTTGCATCCGCCCAGACTTATCAGACCCTTCGCTAAGCGCTTAAATGGTAGCTAAGGGTCTAAGCTACCTCCATGCGGACAGCTAAGACTCAGATTAGACTGAGCGGATGCCCAGGCCGATTAGAGTCTGTGCTGGGCGAACGACCACATTGTTGGTATTCTCGTGTCGCAACTCAATTAATTTTAACAGCATCGACTACGGAATGCCTGATAAATGACAAAAACACCCATTTCAAGTTTCTGCATTTTCTTTTCTCCATCAGTTTGCAGCTAAATCGCAACAAGCTGATAGTATTCTGGTCCAATATTTTAAGTTAAACGAAGATAGAGAATATTTTAAACAACAGTTTCAATATCTAGTTAAAAATCATGTAAACATTATTTAAAGATAGACTATATCATGCTAAAAAGGCATATACGAGATAATACATGTACCTGTGATGCCATTTCGCCTGTAGTTTAAGTAGCATACTTATTCAATATCTATTACTCGCCAAAAGTTAAGCATAATGTAAAATTAAATATATTATACAAAATATATCAAAATCTATTCAAACATGCTTACCTTACAATGGTTATTCATTGGTGCTGATGATAGAATACATTAACTTCCACACAAATTAAAGGTAGGTTCCTGGCCTAGCGATAACAATTGTGTTCACAAAATAATTTTGTCTTTTTCTGGGTAGTATTGAATTCTCTTATTTTTCTGAAACTGTTACTACTGAGAAAATCGTCAGATGTTGTAGAAAATAGTCGTTTTCCCTTTGGTTTATTTTCTTTTGTTGGAATTCCAGTTCTAAAAATAAATATGTATATATATCCACATGTCCGCAGTTTCTGGTGTCATTTGCGAACGGTTAATTTTCTCTTGCCGTGAGCTCTTCCAGAGGTCCTGGCATGGCGGATGGATTAAAACTATCCCAAAATGCAATGCAGCATGAAGTCAGCTATGTTATCTATTTTTGGCGCGAACTAAAAATAGCGCTAACTGGTGTGCGAAGCAGAGTTAGGATATCCCTTGCAAAACGACCTTTCTACAGTTTTTTTATTTACTCTTTTTACTGAAACTTATTTATTTCCTCTTCATAAGTGCTTTCCAACAGCTTGGATAAAAAATTATCAAAATTGTGATGCATTCCAAAGAACAGGAACCTACCTTTAAGAATTCAGTTGTCATATCTCTAAGAATCTCGTCATTTAAAAGTATCGTACAGATAGTTTGTGCAAAAAGTCAACTGAAAACTCGTAGTTATCCGCGGCGATTTCGGGCGAGGTTTTATCTCGCCACATCTCGCTGCAAGTCGCCGAAAATGTCGGGACAGTGTGACAAGGACATGTTAGTTTCTTTGTAAATCTGTATATGATCGGCGACGCGAGAAAACCAACAAAGTGGTTGTGCGCCCAGCGCAGACTCAGATTACCCTGGACATCCGCCCAGTCTGATCAGAGTCTTCGCTGTCCGCATGGAGATAGCTTAGACTCTTTAAGCGCTTAGCAAAGAGTCCGATCGGACTGGGCGGATGCACTTTGTTGGTTTTCTCGTGTCGCGGCTCATATTTTACGATGTTTTTCAAGCTACATGCAACTCTTCCACTTCGTTCATGTGTGAGGACAATGGTGACTTTAAATGTATTTCCCTGATGTATAAATGCGATGGCATACCCGACTGTCGATCAGGAGAAGATGAGCAAAACTGTGAAAAGCCAGACACGTGTCAGGGATGGTGGAATGCTGGGTACAGAACTAATGGAATATACGGAATAGGTAAAAGTTGAAACTCGATACTCAAATAAAGATTTGGAGAGAATAGGGAAACAGTCTTAAATGACCAATTGAAAGGTTTTGGAAATTGCTTAAGACATTTCCCTAAAGAATATTTTATAAATTTACTTATTCAGTATTGCTTCCGGCTTCTCTTTATTGGATGATTTATAATACAAATACCGTAAACGCGGTAATTTTCGCGGGTTCAAATTTTCGCAGTAAAAGGGTCAAAAACATAAGCATTATTTTTCGCGATTTTTAATTTTCGCGGTAAGCAACATGCGTGAAAAGCAAAGTATTTTTTTCACTTGAGCTAGTTTGTTCGTTAACATGCGGCAGGGATGCCGCAGGTTAATGAATGAACTGGCTCAAGTGGAAAGTACCAGCAATTACCGAAGCAAACAGAAACAAAATATAGGAACACTGTGCCTATACAGAAGATACTTCGTAAGAAACAGGAAATTATATCGCGATTGTAATATTCGCGGTTTCTAAGTGACCGCGAAATACCGCGAAAAATGGAACACCGCGAAAATTACCTTGTATACGGTACTGTGGGTTTGTCTTCCTTACCTGAAGCAACATGGTTGCATATCCTTAAAAACACTTTCAGAGCTGATTTGACTTTACTGATGTTTACCAGAGATCACCACAGTACCAGTGGGTTTGAAAGGATGCTGTGATTTAACAGTTGCTGAATAATGTATGTCCTTGTCAAGTGTCAAGGACAATAAAGTTATAAACAAAATTTAATCCAATGATTAAAATCTTGTATTGAAATCTTGTTTGAATGTGTATTATCTAAAAGTCATCATTTAACAGTTGGTTTGTATGTTGGGATGGAGCCGAGGTTGGAGTCAATTTCAGAGAATCGGAATATCTTTCTCTGACCCACCATCGACTTATCTTTTCTTCTGAGTTTTTTCTTCTGAGTCCCCATCATCCCCCTCCAATATGGAAAATCAAAGGTTCCCATAAAAACGCGGACATACACACCATTACCACCAACAACAAAATTGCATCTACAACCAAGCATTCATACATTGAATTAAAGTAAAAATACCTAGAAAAATGCTTTATACGGAAGAATATGAAGATGAAAATTGTGATCAACTACAATCAGTGTCTGCATCTCAAAGAATTAACAGACAGTTACCTCAGAGGGAATGTTGCGTGCGTGTTTAAGTGCATGCACGCAAGCAAGCACACGCATGCGTGTATGTGTGTGTATTTGTTGTTTGGTACTTACTGAATAGAAATAATCCGAGCTACACAGTGCGAAGGAGAAGAGATCATGATCATAATAAAGTAGAAATGGGGTGTGGGCCAAAACATACTTATTTTGAAAGTCAATTTTAAGAAAAACTTACAATTTCATGAATCCAACATCAGTAATAAGACACATACTGAAGCCCCACAGAGGATCCCTCACCGCCAAATTCCTTCTATCCTCACGTTCCCCGGCTGATAAATGCAACGTATTCCCCTTGCTATGATTCAGTATACATACTCTCATTTCAATAGATCTTTCCTCATTTTGCCAGGATCATTTAGTGGCTCGCGGGTATAATATAATTTGTAAAGTTCATTTTTTCTGATGCTAGCGTCGGGGGCGAGGGCAATGTTACACCATTACATTACTGCATATGTACATACTCAATCAAACCCAGTCTGCTATTTACATTTGTTTCCACAGTATCTGCCTTTAGAATGAATTTATTGTCTAGTCCTCCGTACGTACGCATCGGATAAAAAAAATGAGCGTTATACGATGAGATAAGGTAAAGAAGTTGTATACCCTTTGATATTCTTTTGGTTGGATAATAAGCAGCGGTTGTATATAACTGGTTTGGTTTCTTTCTTTTTGTGTAGGTGATGACACCATAGAGTGTGATTTTAGTGAGATATCTTCAAAAAGGATTATATCAAAATACCACAACATAGATTTGGGAGTTATTGGCCATTTCACATTTGATTTGTTCTTTAAGTACAAATTAATATCGACTGTAATTGGCATGACAGGCGACTGCTTTCACAGTGTTGATCAGTTATGTCAGCCGTGGATACAAGAGTTGTATGATGTAGACAAAAACGGATCAGGAGCACAGAATACCCGCTGCCATTGTCTTCGTTTTATATATCGTCCAAAATCTGAAAGTGACAGGTACACACTAAACAATGAAATTTACCATAATCGTCGAATATCACTTTTGATTTTCATGCTATCTCTCAACCGGAGCTAATCTCCTGTTATATATTAAAGAACTATTTCATACTTGAAAAAGAAAAAAGAAAATAACTTACGGCTGAACATAGACTTATGAATTTTAAATCGAATGGAGCTGTGCATCGTACCATTCAAGTTGTATTCACAGTTTCGTAACAGGCGATTGGTGTTTACGCTGTATATAAACTTATTAGAACCAAATATACTTAAGGACAAAAGTTCTGCACGGATGTTAAATTAACATCCGTGCAGAACTTTTGTCCTTAAGAATATAACTATGTAGTTCCCAACTGGCCGTAGTAATCCTCCTATATTTTGCTAAGGGAAATATTGTCTAGGTTTTGTTCATTTATTATCTTTGCGGCACTTTATACACGATAATATCAGTATATGTTATTCTGACAGTGAAATAACATTATTAACGGACCTTTAAAGTCAGCATAAGCCATGCTGATTTAAATAGAACGTCCGCCCAGTATAACTAGAGCAAGTGAGCAGGGGCTCGCGTATACCCCCGGCCAGCGCCACGGCCTATAGAAAATAAATTTTACGTAATACATTGATGCAACAGTTACTGTTAACAAACAGACAGACAGACAATGAATCACAATCAGCAATAGACCCAGTCACATACCAAATGGTTATATCTCAAGATTTGGTAATTGGCATAAGAATACGCACATAGAAGTAAAACTTTTACAGAAATATTACATAACGTTCAAAGTAAGTGACCTTGACCTATGGTCAGCAGCAACACCCAGATAATGTCATGAAAACCGTTTTCACCTTAAAGTAAACTTAATTACATACCTCAAGGTTCCATTCAAGAATACTTAAAATGTAAGCAATCAGACACATGTTAATACAAAACGTTAACGCTACTGTAATTCAAGTCTTTGACCTTGACCTTAGCTCTGCAGCAGCATCAAGATGATGCAAATTCAAATGTATCATTTGTACTAACACTAAACATATATAAACGACTTCCAATTGAAGCTTTCAGAAAAATAGAGAAAAAAAAACTTAACAGAAAACTTAGATGCAACTGTTGTACATATTTCTAAGTCTGTGACCTTGACTTAAGCCCAGCAGCAGCATCAAGGTGACATAAACGGATCAGTATCCATCCGGTAGTAACACTAAACACATATGAACCAGTGCCAGTAAAGACTTCCAGGAAACAGAGCAAAATCAAGAACTTAACACAAATTGTACAAATTTCTAAGTCTGTGACCTTGACCTTAGGCTAGCAGCAGCATTCAGGTGATGCAAACTAGCCAGCATCCATCCTCTAGTAACACTAAACATATATGAACAAGTTACAGTAAAGACTTTCAGGAAAACGAAGCAAATGATCAAACTTAACACAAAACTTTAACGCAAATGTTAACAAACGGAAGAACGAACGAACGGAAGGACGGACGGACAGACGGACGAACGGACGTACAGACGAAAAGACGAAAACTATATACCCCTCAACATACTTCGTATGCCGGGGGTATAATAAGAGTCTTTGCTGTCGGCATGGAGATTGATAAGGACCTTAAAAGCAAAGACTCTGATCAGACTGAACACATGTCACTTTAATGGTTTTGTCATGTCGCAGCAAAATTACTGGTTGAGGGAGCTTCAACCAGTTTTACGGAGCTCCAAACCTCGCTTTAGCTTCCATCATGATATATGTGTCATCACGTTGACTTCGCGTGTAGGTCTTCCAACATATTACTATACCATTGCAGTATATATATATGCATCAAGTGGTAACTATACATATAATAAAGCGAAGAAACGGACTCAACAGAAATTTATATTGGACTGAGATAGAGGATTAGTGTCTGATCGAGGGCTGATTCCACAGAGAGGGCCAAGTCATCCAGCAACGATGTCCGATCTCACTCTGCCGTAAACACCCTTTTTTGGTTCAGTCAGTTGCCGGCCAACCAGAGTAATTTTAGTTCTGTATGACGGTCTCGGTAATACACGCATGATAAAGGTGTCGAGGTTAGTGATGTGTCTAAGTCACGATGTGTGCAACAGTTTAAGGTATTGATATGACCTGCCCCCGTCCGAATTTAGGATACCATTGTTTATTGGTTCACCTGTACGTTTGTTTACACTGACAGTGAAGTTGCATTTATTCTTCATGTTCTAAAATCTATGTATGCGAGAGCTATGCTGTATTGTATAATTTAACCTACCTGTTTTCACATCGGGATGAGTGTATTTTAGAGCATGTGCCCTTCGGAGATTAATTTTTCGTTTCAAAAGCAATTACTTGGCACGTGCTATGACTTTATTGGGAAAGTGACGACACAAGTGTACTGTGGGATTTGTTTGTGGGCGTTCCGTAAACATCAACATCGTCAGCTGTCAAATTCAGAGTTTGTAGTTTCGCATATGTTTTTACCCCTCAAACACCTACTTATTTTTGTACAATTATAACGTTCATTTAGTAAATTCATTTCTACGCATCCTGGTAGTACTTTCATGTGAAAATGTCATTGCTTAATTTGTGTTTTAATACAGTGACCCCCCACCCCCCCCTCTGAAAACTTGTTGGCATGGCGATCCTACATCTCGTAGGACGTCAATTCCATTTTCATACACCCGCCCTAACGTAGGATCACGCAAGCATATGTAACGTCGCTTGTATGACGTTGTCCTACCACTGTAAACATGTATGCGTTGGGCCGTAGGGTATATAAGCGAACTGCTCGATCCTACGGGGACTTCATTCTTTCGGCCATATTTCCTAAGCAACTAAAATTTGTCAATCCCGTTTAAATGTTTCCAAAATCTTGTTAAGTCAAAAGTGATCAACTTAAAACATTGTAGGAAGTATCTTTAGGTAAAATAGATTTTTTTTATTATACTTTTGCAGTTATTACTTAAATTAATTCAGTAAAACTTATCCTTCATGAAACACTATTTCGGCTTTTAACTTAAGGAAATAGGCTTCTAACAGTATTTACATCAATCTTAGACAGCACTAGCTCAATAAAAAGTTATATTTATTACCCATATTGCATTTGTGACCACTGCCGTGTCAGTTTACTTTAGTTCTTTGCTTGCAATGTATCTATATGTGCTGGGGTAATTGTATAGAGTTTTAATAGCCCTGTCGCTGCCTTTCAATATGTTATTATTATTCTTGTGATTTTGCCATTGTTCATTTTTCATTATTGTAAACTACTGAGTTTGCACTACATATACCATTCACAGGCATAAATGTAAAAATCATTGCATTTTCAAAGCTTATTTTTCAATAGATTCATAATGTTCAAAACTACTTTTGGTCTTCTTTTCTTTCCATAGGAAATAATTATCTTTAGTTGAAGTCCAACTTTTTTTATTACTACCTATTACACCCCAGTTACCCACCCAAGACAGCCCAGCTTGCCCGGCCATCGTCTGTAAAAGGGAGCTAACCCGTAACAGTATTTTGAAAAATATACCACATAATCGGTCTGAGTGTTTAGAGCCATAATATGAAATGTCAAAAACTTTCAATCAGAGACACTGAAGATAACGCAGGATTTCAAATATATATTTGAGAAAAGCGTTAATTAAAGAACGTGGTGATCTCCATAGCCACAGTGTATGATTTACAGGATTAGGTGTGTTTTGACTAGATACTTTATTTTCATTAAGCTGTATTTTAGTAGTAATATAGTGTAGGACTATTTGTTTGAATTCTGATCAGAAAAACAGAACAATTCGCTTGCAATAAAAGACAAGGATCAGCGATTTCTTCTAATTTAATGTGGACTTAACCAACTTCTTGCACGCACATGCCTGCAGAATTCGGACTTTGCCCTCACCTACCGAAAAATTATAAAATGCATTTGTCTAAATGGAAAAAAGCTGATGGTAGCACAAATTATGTATCAGATTGTAGGGTTTGATGTGTAATATCTAATTATAACACAAACTCATTTTTACCAAAATGGACTTATCCTCATTCTAGACCCTAAATTCATTAATCGATTGCTAAAATGATCGTTCAGCGTATTTTGCACGTACGATTCGAAGGGTCGGCGGTAAAAGCAACAAGTATTTTTATCTTAATGCATGTACAATTTATGCCGTTGTATTACTTCTGTATCTTCTTAGTGCTACAAATCCTTGTTCCTTCATTCTTTCTTCTTTTTACCAGTTGCGTACATTCCTCTCATGAAACGAACATAATTTAAAACAATTTATACTTATCTATATATACTTATGAATTCAGACTCCAAGCAGTCCAGCATATATAAACTAGGCTATTTCTTTTATCAACCAGAAGTTAAGCAAGTTCCTTTGTAAACCAAGATGTAGAAATTAAAGTACTTCAACTGCTGAATTGAAATAAAATTTACGGTATGTTGTCGCTGGCTTGCGTCACCAGATATTGTCAGGGTCACATGAGGCTTGGGTAGCCAAAACGACTAAGTATTGCCAACGTAACTTCTTTTGAATGTATGCTCTGCTTTTGAGGGAACTCTTTAAGATTTTAATTTTCCTTTGTAAATCATAAAGATGCGTAGTTGACTACATTCTCGCTCTGTGCCGATTTATATATGTAATTGTTGTTTTAAGTTATATTAAAGGGCTAAATAATTGACAAGTTAGCAGTCACTGCTGACTGCCAGCAGTCACTATTTGTATCTCGCAGTAAATGCTAGCAGTGTCAGTGATAACAATGAGACGTAGTGAACAAACAACTGCCTGCTTTATCCATTTTGCAGAGGTAATGCAGGCTTTGTTATGGGTAGGCGGCTTTCAGACAAGTTAATCCTAGAATAAAACAATAGAAGCTGTGCTGTTATGAATTTTTCATTTTAGATTCTCTAGACAAATGAAAGCCACCAGTTACACCCCTGCGATCCCGACTCAAGACAAGAAGTTATCAGAAGCCAACCAACATATAAGTCGGGTCATCATTAAGTCCGAGTTCTGACACACTCGCACGCCAGGAGAAAAGGATAACGAAATGTCACCGTTATTTGGTTAACAACCAAGCATGCAGTCTGTCGAGTAAAACTGTATTTTATCATGTTCTTTGAAAAGGCATTTAAAACCTATTTAATTGAACTTACAAACTGGTCTTGATAGGTCTTATTGTCACGTCTTTTAAAAGAAATGCTAGAAACTGATGGCTAAATCGAGTTTGCTCCTACATACAACGTATGTATATTACCACATATTCCAGTTTAAAGGATATTGTATATTTTAAACAGGTACTTTCAAGATTGTGATGGTAGAAATGTTACAGATCCGGATTCAGCTGTGTCGTTCAACTTCTTTCTTGGTTTCATATCGTTCGTCAGTTTTCGAGACGAGTATACGCCACCGGGAGCAGCACGAAATGCTGGTATAAGAATCCGAGTGAACCCTGTTGTTTGTTATACTGGTAAGTAATACACAGTAAATAAAGGTTCTAATGATGTGGACGTAAGCGCAGTGGGTTGGCAAAGTTCTCTGCATCTTAGACGCAGCGTATGAAAGACGGAGCCAAACCCTCTCTTTTCACTGTCTTTTTTATTTCTTGATTGGAAACAGACCTGTACCCATTAACAAGGTATTTTCAGTCACTGGCCCGTTTGTCTTTGAATCTCTGGAATCTTTGATCTTTTGCCCCTCCTTCACCAAAGCCTAACCCTCTAACCACTCTATGCGGCGAATAGGAATTATCGGCCATTTCAGATAGACTCTACGTTGAACCAACTTTTAGTATCAACCCTGATAAACATTGAGTCTGTGTTGATTATGAAATCTAAGTAAATGTAGAAATTAAATATTTAAGCTCAGTATCTCTGTCAAGTATTGAGAGCTAGATTTTACTACGTTTGTAAAATGTTGTAAAACTGAATATACGCAGTAAATCGTAGTGAAAACGTATTTTATATGGATTTATACGTGGGTTTGAGTTGGAATTGTCAACTCAAACGTGACATTTGATATTTGTAGTGTATACATAGTAAAACGAAGTAAAAGGGAGTAGGTCGTCGTCAGAACGTAATAGATGCGGTCAAAAAGTTATAAATCTTACTGCATTTAGGTACGTGTACGCTTTCCTAGGATTTATTTGAGGATTTACGCCCTTGTTTATAATTACACAAGTTTTTCCACGAAATATTGGTTTAAAAAGTATTTTATTCAGTTAAGCTACACAAATATATACAAATACAAATCATTTCAATGTAGGATCTGACGGTAAGCGCAATGCTTGTATAATAGTCATCTCCTAGTTCAAGCTATATTTTACGTAGTGAATAAATGGCTAAATGTAGTGAATAAATGGCCATGAAATATTAACTCGGTAATTCCGAAATGGCCCTGTTGTGCATTTGGCAATAGATATTAAGAGCATTTTTTGTAAAAAATGATTTTAATTCAAGAAATAAAATGAAATTATACAATTGCTGACCGCCATCGAAATCGCCTCATTGGATATATTTGATTTGCTCTGACGTCACTAGCGCGTGAACGAATCAGAAAAATACCTAGGTAAGGTCATATGACGGTAAGGCATGGTGTCGATTTTCCTGTTGGTTCACGATTGCGTTCATCTACATTTTCAAGCTCGATACTATATTTTAGTTAAAAACTTCATTTACAGAAATATTTTTCTGAATATTTAACGTGGATTTAGTTATTATTATATATCATCTAACGAAATAAGTAAATGTTTATTTTGAAGATAGTGAACAGATGAGGGAGTATACCTTTAATTAACAGATCCTTGCTTACAGTGATTTGTTTCCCGGTATATCACTGGTTCGAGGTCAACATGTATTAAATGCAGAATTAGATCGTGACAGCGAACATATCGCGCTAAACACATCATGACATATCACGAAATCAAACTACCTCGCATTTTCCAATACCCATACTACTACCTAGCGAAATAATCTGCTCGCAAAATTAGAAAACACAAAAACTGAAGGCTTTAATTTACTGTTCAGTGAGGAAGATACATTTATTTCTTTCGCAGCCTTCAAAATGACATTTATTGAATCTGCAAATGGATGGTCCATGGCGGAAATTTGCAAATGTCCAAGCAAAACCCATGGGTTCTTGAACTTAGTCTTGTGATATTTGATAATATTTTGTGGGGCAACTAGGCAACCAGAAGAGGAATGAGCAGTATCTCTCAAGCTTTTAAACGGGGATATATTGTACAACCAGAATGCAATACACAAGACCACCTGTGCATTTCATTCTACCTGTCGAAACAACTCCATGCAAGAATCATTCTGACACAAACTTCGTCAAAATTCATTTAGTTGTTACAGAGGTATTGTTATTTCTTGTTGTTTGTGCTATTTTAGTAACGGTAGATGGCGGCCATCTTGGAATGCCAAAATGTAAAAAGTTGCGATCATTTTACCCAAAGATCATCCTGACACATAATAGATCAAATTCTAATCAGAAATTTTACTCTTTTTTACATTTGCTTTTTTAGTAACAGAAGGAATATTAATTGGCCTACTTTTAGTAAATTATGAAACAACTGAATGCAGGAATCATTCTGACACTGCTTACGTCAAAATCCATTCAGGTGTTACTGAGACGTCATTTTTGTGAGTTGTACTTTTTGTTTAGTTACGGCAGATGGCGGCCATCTTAGACAGCCAATATGCTAAAAATGGATATCGCTTTATACAAAGACCATTCTGACACAAAAAAGATTATTTTGAGTACCAGGAGCTATTTTGACTGATGGTCTATTCTAAGTAAACGGTTTTGAAACAACAAAATGCAAGAATAATTCTGACGCATACTTCATCAATATCCATTCAGCAGTTATTGAAATATTGTCATTTTCATGTATTGTGCTATTTTTAGTTACAGCATATGACGGCATTTTGGGAATGCCAAAATGCAGGTGATTGGAATAGCTTCACACAAACACCATTCTGACACAAAAAATCCAATTGCATCAAGATTTACTCATTTTCACATTTTGCTTATTTAAGAAACAGAAGCCATTTTGACTTGTCTATTTTAGCAAGTTTTGAAACAACTCGATGCCAGAATCATTTTCACACAAATTTCGTCAACATCCATGCAGCAGTTATTGTGGTATTGCCATTTTCTTGTTTTGTGCTATTTTTAGTTTCGGGAGATGGCGGCCATTTTGAAACAAAAAGATCCAGTTCCCTTGGGTTTTACTCATTTTTACGTTTTGCTATTTTGAGTACCAGAAGCCACCTTGACTGGTCTATTCTAGGACATTCTGACACAAAGTTGGTCCAATTCTATTCATAAATTTCAGAGATATTGTCATTATCATATTCTTGCTAATTTTAGTAACGGCTCCCCCTGGCGGCCATCTTGAATAGTTCGTTTGCATAATTTCAAATTCTTCTATTCAAGAACCATTCTGACAAAATCTGACCAAAATCTAGTCATGTTTTCTTCAGATATTGGCAAGTGATCAAAATCGGACTTATAAACACTAAGTAGGTCACTATGACCAAATGCCGCTGTGGATTTTATTTACACTTTTATATACTTTGGGCCTATTGATGCTCCATACAATCTTTCAACCAAATCCCTATGACTTTAGAGAAAATATTGATTTTGTCGGTTTTTGCTAATTTTAGTATCGGCGGCTATCTTGGATTCGCGAACCTGACCCAATTTTTCAATTATAAAACCCTGCAGTCTGGACATGCTTCATGTGAAACTTGACAACAATGACTGCAGTTGTTTTAGAGAAATGACTGTTTGAAGTTATCTGAATAAGTTATTTTTAGACATATGTTACTTGTAGACAGAAAGCAGGTCACTGTGACTTAACTTTGCTACAGATTTTTTTTGCTTTTTTTACAATTTTGAATATTAATGTTCCACTGACGTTCGTTGCAAAAATTCAGCCAAATATACCCAGTGTTCTGGATAACATGTTGCTGATTTTATTATTTTAGCTGTTTGTAGTAACAGCGGCCATCTAGGATATTCGACCTTATCCAATTTTACAATTCTGAGACCCTGGAGTAGGTCATGTTCCATATGAAATTTTAGCACTATGGGTGCAGTGGTTTTAAGGAGATGTTTGAATAACTTGTTTTCAATTGTTGACGGATGACGAACGACGGACGGCGCCCGACGGACGCATTGGTTTGACAATAGCTCACTACAGCCCTTCGGGCAGTTGTTATTTCTATAATTATACCCCGCCACATGTTAGTGGCGGGGTATTATGTTTTCTACGTTGGCCGTCCGAGTGCCTGTTCGTCCATTTGTCCGTCCGTAGTACGTTCGTCCGTCTGCACTTGCTTTCCACTCGATAACTTAAGTATTTATCTACGGATTTCATTCAGATTATGCACATGCGTTTGCACCAAGAATTCTCGCTTGGGATTGTTAATGGGCAAATTTCGATAGTTTCTGACAGAATTGTGGCACTTTTCAATGTTTCAGAAATTTTTTGGCCTCTAGTTCCTTTACTGTTTGGATAAATGTAATGAAACTTCTCAGAAGTGTTGAAATAAAAAACTTTACATTACCATAGAAATTTTGTCCTCAGGAGTTATCTGCCCCTGTCCCGGGGCAGTATACAAGTATATAATCATGAAAAAATCTTGTCGCTATATACAAATTCTTCTTGGAAAAATTATTTTATTCGCTCAAGATACATTCTTTTAACAAGATGATAATACTTTGCTCCCCAGAAACCAAATTTTTCCGCCAAGAATTTATTGTCGTATTCCTTCAAAACAAATTTACTACTGATTGCAAGAAAACAGTTTTTTATTATCTAAAGCTAATCTTGTTATTTCAAGACACTTGCTTAAGGGAGAAATGTCGTTTCCAATGTTCCGTACTAATGAGCATATATTTTTCTCGTTTTTTTTTTTTTTTTTTTTTTTTTTAATCTTTCTTGGCATGCCCTCATATTCCTATGCACGCTGATAAAATATTTATATCTATGTTTTGTCTTGAATACCAAGCACTGCAGTTTGACCTTGATGAAGCATAATGTCTTGGAGCAAATGAATAAAACAGATATGTAAAAAATAACAAGTAATTTATATTTCCTTGTTTCAGATTTTATCCCACCACCCCCAGATATTTTGTGTGGCAATGGTATCACTGCGTCAAATGAAACTAGATGTCTTTATAGGATTTCAGAGTTCGGAACTATGATTGGATGTCGATCTCTTGTTCATCTCCAAAACTGTGGTATTCTTATAAATATCGAAGTTACTTGAGCATCGCTAAAAATATGAAATGATGTATGCAAATTAGAATTGATCGTATCATATTTCCACTGACAAACCTTCTCTCTCTCTTGCACACAAGAATGTCTGACTATAAATGAGCCGCAACACGACAAAATCAACAATCTGGATGTGCACCCAGCACAGACTCAGATAAGCCTGGGTATCCGCGTGAAAGAGCTGGAAAAAATAATTGCTAGGACGCTCTCCGTAATGCAACAAGGAAGTCTCAGCACTAATTATATTTTCAATAACGATATCATTTTTTTAGATTTCTGCGCAGAAAAATACCCTTTGATCTGTCCTTATAAAACACTTTTTAACATCAAAAATCCTGCATTTTGGGGTTCTGAATTATGAGAAACAACATAAAGAAGGCATACGCTAAGTTTTGGGAAGATCTGTTGTATTTTCAGTATTTTATGCAGATTTTTGTCTTTGCCACAAATCAGTGATTATCACCACCTTAAGCTGTATTAGTTTTTTTTACTTCTGAGCTATAGACCTTTACCTAAGTCGCGATAAGCTTTTCTACTTAATAGATGCTGTATTTTCCAATCGAACTTCTATAAACATATAAACAAAACAGATGTGTATTAGTCTTCAGTCAGGCCTTAATGTGACCCAGACTAAGCTGTATACTACAAAACTGTAGCCCGTTCGAATATATGTTACTTTCAATGAGAAAAAAAACTTAGAGGCTGTATACTAGTAGGTAGAGTTTTCTTTGCATCTTGTTGAAACTTTGAAATATTATTACACGTAAAAAGGCCTCATATTGTACAAATTTTAGCACTATCGGACTGCTAAGTACAGACTGTGCCTTTGCTTACATTGCGAAAACATGTCTGCATGACAGCAACTAAATTTTGAAACTGATGTCCTTTTAACTTATTCAGAGTATTGACAAACATTGGTTTAAACAAACGGCATATTTTATTTAAAGAATTTATACATACAAATAGATAACACTGTGAAGTATTACATGCTCTGACAGACAGCGTAACTTGTATATGTAAGTCATCTTCTTGATATACATTAGACATGGAATACTTTAGTTTGAGCAAAATTGGGATTTTCTCTACAGAGTTATGATCTATGCAAATTATACTTACTTACAATTCCCAAAGCTTGTCTGTATTCTGGTAGTTATTCTTAAATATATTGTATTATTATTATTTTGAATGAGAATTAATTTGGGTAAAGCTTTGCCAAACACTAGAAGCTACACACAAAGTATTGACATGTATTAGACCTTGGACAACTCTGAAAGAAGCAAGACAGGGCGTTCACTTCTTGTTGATGCCCTTGAAATTTCAAAAGTCTTAGAATGAGAAAAAGATTGTCTGCATGAATCATCTTGTGAAAACCTTGTGATATAATTATAATAATGGGTCATTGACAATACTGCTTCACTGTTATCCAGAGTTGTGACGTCTTGCTCATATTGCAAAATGCTTAGCAGCACTAAACAAAATATATGTTCAAACTTTTGTTTGGAACCTTAAAATCTACAACATATATCTGCATAAGACCTCAGACAAGTTTGAATTTGAGCAAGATCAGACTATTCACTATTTAGTTTTTGCCCCTGGCAACGTTCTTTGACTTACAATAGAAAGAAGCTTGTCTGTATGCTGAAAGCTATACATTTTTATGGGCATTTAGTTGAAATGATTAATAATGCATTGAACAAGAAGGTAGTTTAGAACTATCAGACTGTAAACTACCGACCCGTATTAGAAAACGCTAATGTTCTCAACAAAAGTTATTTCTTCAACGGGCCGTCGTGACAACTTTACGCAAACAATAATTGGCAATCTGAATTTGAAACGGATTTGAATTTTTAGATTATTTGGAATGTTCGTGACAGTTACAGATTAATTGTCATTGAAATAAGTAAAACAAAACAGGAAACTGACTCACAATCTCCATAAAGCTTATTTTGGCTTGTTGTTCTATATGCCCAGGCTGACCCGGGTCTTCACTAGGCGTTGATGCCACTTTATTTGTTTTACCCCGTGTCGCGGCTCAATTATCACAGAACCTCAAGTGACCACCTTCAAGACCACCTTCAAGTTCGTGCTCATGGTTTGCATTCTGTTACTTTTGAATGCCTTAATATCTTTAACTTTTTAATGAGAAGGCTTTTTTATATGTTGCATAAAGCAACCAGAATATACTTATCTTGCACTGAAAAACAAGGACCTCGTTTCTTTTTGTTTGCATATGTTACAAGGCATCTAAAATACTTCATTTACTCTAGTATACAGTTTATAGATTATGCTTGAGCGTCATCTGGCTATGCTTATTCTAGAATTCATACATAAATATGAGGCTATCTATATATATACTATCAATCAGTCGTATATCTATCAAGATAAAAATATAATTAAACTTCCAACACTTTATTTCAGAATCGTTTTCTTGTCCTGGTGGCTTTTTCAAATGTTCGGAGAGTTTTTGTCTAGAGAACCGGTTCGTTTGTGATGGCGAAAAACAGTGTAGAGCTGGAGAGGATGAACAAAATTGTGGTTTGTGTATAAACAGTTATATTTGAGTTTTCTTTCTGCTTATTTTAAATTTATCTATTAATTAAAAAGATATGAAAAGCAATTAATTTGCGTTAATGAACAGACTCTGTTCAAATAAAACCACCAACTTTGATCGACAGTGTCGCCACTAGCTTGAGTGGCTCGAAAACCATTTACGATTTTAAAATGTACTTAAAGTCAAATGAGCAATACATTTAATATTTTTTTCAGCACAAGTCTATACTGCATTTTGTCGTGTTATAAGGCTGGCCAAGACAAGTAAGCTTATATTTTGTGATTGCTAATCAAAATGTCCAGTTACACGTTAAAAACGCCAATGACTGAAAACGTGTCCTCTAAGTCGTTGTCTCACGGGGAAGGGGCTGGAGTTGGCGATGTTGCAACAATACATTACTGCATATGAACAGACTCAATAAAATAATAAAAATATAATGCATGATCAGAAACTAATAGAATTTGATTAGAATCAAACAAGTACAAATCAAATCCTAGTCTGCTATTTTTTTGTTTCTTTGAATGGGCGTCTGTTTTAATAAAGTTTGCATAAAATTATTAGACATTGCTGTACTGGATTCGTGCGTAATTTGGGTGTCGACCCTTTGTCTGCTTTCAATTTTATCTAAACTGCCTGGACTACGTGGCGGTGTAGCCATTTACCTTGATTTGAGCCGCGACACGGGAAAACCAACAAAGTGGCTGTGCGCCCAGCGCAGACTCAGACCAACCTGGGCATTTGCCCAGTCGGATCAGAGTCTCCGCTGTCTGCATGAAGATAGCTTAGACCCTTAGCTACCATTTAAAGGTAGGTTCCTGTACTTTGGAATGCATCATAATTTTGATCATCTTTCACCCAAGTTGTTGGAAAGCACTTATAAAAAGGGAATGAATAAGTTCACTTAAAAGAGTAAATCAAAATATTATTAGAAAAGTTGTTTTGCAAGGGATTTCCTAACTCTGCTTCGCACACCAGTTAATGCTATTTTTAGTTCGCGCCCAAAATAGATAACTTTAGCTGACGTCATGCTGCATTGCATTTGGGGATAGTTTTAACCCATCTGCCATGCCAGGACCTCTAGGAGAGCTCATGGCAAGAGAAAATTTACCTTTGGAGAATGGCATCAGAAATCGCGCACTTATAGACATATAACACATCTATTTTTAGAACTGGAATTCCAACGAAGGAAAATAAACCAAAAGGGAAAACGACTTTTTTCTTCAACATCTGACGATTTTCTCAGTAGCAACAGATTCAGAAAAATAAGAGAATTCAATACTACCCAGAAAAAGGCGAAATTATTTTGTGAACATAATTGTTATCGCTAGTCCAGGAACCTACCTTTAAGTGCTTAGCAAAGAGTGTGCTCGCACTGGGCGGATGCCTAGGGTGATTTGAGTCTTGGCTGGGCGTACAACCACTTTGTTGATTTTCTCATGTCGCGGCTCAATTATATTTCTGCGCTGTAATCAGAAACAGCATATTGGCCTTGAGCTTTTGTGTCCGATTTTTATATTCGAGTTTTGACTACATGCTGTATAATATCTTCCAGGTACACAGTTACAGACATGCGTTTCGCAGTACCGGTGTTTGCACACCGACGTGTGCTTATCTCTGAAATATCTTTGCGATGGCATCAGGCATTGTCCACTGGGAGATGATGAAAGGTTCTGTAACTTCAGGTAGCCAACAAAAAATATGATAACACCTCTTTAAAAATGGTGTAATGATCTTACACTTGAAACAAGGTTTTCTAGCACACGCACATATACTGGCAGCTGCTTCCTATGTTACATGTAAATGTGACAGATATGAAGTAATAACTTTTTTGTATTTTAATTGGGAATCAATATTGATTATGTTCTTGATTTAATATAATATTAAATGTCTTCATTTCCTAGAATGTAAATGACAAAGAAAATGTTTATATAGGAGTCCGATTGCATGGGATGTTTCATGCAATATTCTTCCAGTCGGCAATACGGCCGATTGAAAGACCTTACAAATAACCAATTGCAATACCGCCATAAATATCGCCAGTGATGCTAAAAATTATGGTTAAATGTTTAAAACATCATGTTGTCAATGTTAAACCCACGGACACAAGAACAGGTTTAGGACTAAATAGGTACAGTATCGTTATTTTGACTATGTATTATATCTGTGCTACCTACCATTGCTGTAAGCCGAAAAACGGTAAATTGAATAACAAAACTTTGTTTTCAAACTGCTGGATAAAGCTTATAATCTAGAAGGAAGCTTCGAGTAACTAGAAGTATAAAAGGGGTGTGCAATTTCTTTCTATACTTGTTCTGTGTTGCTACCTTGAATTAGCGATTTCTGAGAAAAACGGTAAAATTCACTGCTGAATCACTGATTTGTTTCCCTCGTGGTTACTAGATCTGACAGAAAATTGATTACTATGACACCAAAGGCATTTGAAATGCTTCTATTTTTATGCTCAGTCATAGCGAGCATTCTTGATGAAATAGTATGTATACCGTTCTAATTATGCACTTAGAACATAAAAAAAATAAGTGCCTTTTGTTTTGGGCCTGTCGCTCGACCAAGTTTTCGACCTCCTACAGAAACAGTGTTCAGCTAACGGATTATCGACTGACGGTGACAACAGCGTCGGGTGTCCGGTAGCACACAGTGGTTATATGTTTACAAACCCTGTGGCAATCCCAGTAGCATTTAAGATAATGTTAAGCGCGGATGCCATTTATATAAATTTGATTTCATACTGCTATAATGCATAACTTTTTTTTCTAAAATAACTGATTTGTCCAATGCCCTCTCCCCACCGTAACGACTCTCCTCTGTAACGATATCTTTGAATTAAAGCGCCATCTCATATTCAAAGTAATTATTACAGTTTAGTGCGACAAATCTTTAACCTAATCAACAGGAACAGCTGGTCACATTTCAGAAAATTATCTGACTCCAGGTAAAATATTTTCCAGTATTTCATCTAAGCGCGTGATCAACATTTAAATGCCGATTTTCTGTATCATATTTTTTTTATATATTAGCTCAAAACAAATACCGAGCATGCAAAAGTAATGCTTTTTTATGCTCAAACAAGCCAGGTAAATGCAAGTGCAACAAAATTAAGATGTGCTCTGTGAAGACTCAGAACAGCTTGTGCTTCCAGACAGTCTGAACAGAATAGTTGCTTTTCAAAAAATAGATAGCTTATTGGTCGAAAGGTATTTGCGTGTCAAGCAAACACTGCACAGTATGATCTATCTTGGTCTGCTAAGCGCACATGTATTGTTTTATATGTGACTGCTTTCCAGCTGTTATACACATGTATCTATGATGTTTTTAAAACTGACTCGAATTTGTGTGGTCAGGGAAGATACTGGAATTACAACGTAACTTAAGCTCTTGAAAACAAGAAAAAAGAAACAACAGCAACAAATGAAATGCACGCATAACCAACACTGAATTTCTCTCTCCTTCGTAACAAAAATTATTATCGGACAAAAATGGAGACAAAATGCTAGAAAAGACAGATTTTGATTAAATTATTACCTGTAGGTATCCAAAATATGTTTATTGCCAAGAAGCATTGATGTTATACCCTAATTTTAAAAATGGCAATGATTGGTTTGCGTATCAAAGCAATCAATGCCAAATTAAAATGAGAGTTTAAATCATGTCTTTGAAATTAGCACTTATTCCGCATACTACATGCATATAAGACCTGCTAAGGCTGTACACATATGCATAGTATGGTGATATCTCTCCTCCGTAATTACGATTTAAATGCCATATTTTCTGCAAAAACATTTTTTACTATTCGATTGGTGTGCATAAACATTTGCGTACGTGAACTAGGGACCGCCTGCTAACGAAATCTCATAGCTTCAAAATGCAAAAGGCAATGATCGCTTTGCGTATCAAAGCAATCTTTACCAAATTAAAATGAGAGTTTATATCAAGTCTTTGATATGAGCACTTATACCGCATACTACATGCATAATATACCTGCAATGCCTGCAGACATATGCATAGTATGGTGATATATCTTCTCCATGATTACGATTTAAATGCCATATTTTCAGCAAAAACATTTTTTACTATTCGTTTGGTGCGCATAAACATTTGCGCACGTGAACTAGGGACCGCCTCGCCTGCTAACGAAATCTCATAGCTTGAAAATGATGCTAAGAAGTTCAGATTTTTATCCAAAATTTTTGTATTTTTTTAAGAATCACTGCGCATGCTTATAAAGTCCATTCATTGTCAAGTATACGTCTTTATCTAATACATTTCAGGTGTACACAGGGCTGCACTTGTAAAGGAATGGCTGCTGACTGTAGACTGGCTAGTGTTGATTCGGACAATACCACACTGTCAAATGATACACGGTCGATTGATATCAGTACAAACCCTGCCTTTTTCACGTTCTTTACTCGTCATTTAAACAGTTTGATTTACCTTAGCTTCTTAAATATGTCAGCATGTATGGTGTCTGAGATTTCATCTGATACATTTCAGTCCTTGGAAAATTTGCTGGTCCTAGACATGAGCTTTAATTTCATACGTGTGTTCAGCTCCAAACTGTTTGCGAATCAACACAGACTCAAAGAGTTGTTGCTTACAGGTAACACAGAGGTACATGTTATTGAGACAAATGCCTTCATCGGTCTGCACTCATTAAGTCATCTTGAAATAACACATGCTCGTATTGGTCAAGTGCTTAATGATGCCTTTCAATCCCTTACTTTGAAAAGCCTTGACATCACAGACAGTACAATAGATCATATTGAGAATGAGGCATTCAAAGGGTGTACAGCTGTTAATGTTATTTTGACTGGCACTGTGATTAAATCGTTTGACAAAGGCATGTTTCAGGATTTCAACATAACAGACACTCTTGTCACTGATTCTTATATGTTTTGCTGTATAAGACCTTTTGACTTGCCGGAGGAAAATTGCTATCCTCACAAAAATGAATTTTCTTCCTGCTCAGATCTTATGCGTCATGATGCATTAAGGATACTCCTTTGGGTAATTGGTACATGCTCCCTACTCGGAAATGCTGCGTCTCTTGTTTATCGGTTTGTTTTCGACAGAGAGAGATTAAAGCTTGGTTATGGAATTTTTGTGTCTAACCTGGCTGTTGCTGATTTTCTCATGGGCATTTATCTGATAACCATTGCAGCCGCTGATGCAGCGTTCCGAGGGACCTATATCTTTAATGATGAGTCGTGGAGAACAAGCGCATGGTGTAATATGGCAGGAGTATTGTCTGCTATGTCAAGTGAAGCATCTGTTCTGTTTATCTGTCTTATAACTGTTGACAGAATTTTGGTAGTAAAGTATCCGTTTGGTCAAATTCGTTTCACTATGGTACCAAGCATTGCGTGTTCTTGTATTGTATGGGTTGTTGTTACACTGATTGCTATTTTGCCGATTCTCATTTCTTCGTATTTTCAAGATGTCTTTTATTCGAAAACTGGAGTTTGTCTTGCATTGCCATTAACTCGTGATCGTCCGCCAGGCTGGGGTTACTCAGTCGGAATATTTATTGGCTTTAATTTTGTCACATTTCTGTTTATCGCGGCTGGCCAGTGGCTGATTTACAGAGCTATACACAACTCCAGGATGAAGATGAGGTCTGTTAGCACAGCTCGGTCAAAGGATCTGCGTGTTGCGAGAAACCTGTTGTTGGTAGCCACTACAGATTTTCTTTGCTGGTTTCCTGTCGGCATTGTAGGTAAAAGCAGTTTTAAATATCTTACTTTATAAAAGTTATGTTTCCAGTAGCCTTGAGACCGTAGGGGCAGTACTTGGTTAACAACAGACTTAAGAAATAACGGGCCAGTCACTTGAAACAAATAGTAAATGCACATATAGGGATGTTTATTAAGGTCAAGAATACGTAAATGGCACATACATAGATTTTGTTTAAATTTTGCACAGGAGTGCATTTTCATGTGTTACATCGAAGTGTGCAATTAAAAAGATAGGTCACCGAGTTCGTTTAGTCGCTAGATCAGATTGAAAAACGTGAAATTTTGAGGCTGTTACCATTGACGACAATGGGAATGCGATGAAAATACTCAGATTTTAAAACAGAAACGTACACAGCGTGTTTACCACTACATAGATTTTTTTCAAAAACTGACATTTTATGTCACAAGATCTGTCGATTAAAGTGAGGTGAAAAAAGTTCTTGACTATCGAGTTCGTTTTTCGAGTAGCGCTTGGTAAGCAAGCATAGGAGTATGTATAAATTTACACAATTCGTTGACGTCATTCATAAGCGACGTTGCAGTCGTTTACGGGCGACGTTATAAGACATGCTAATTTAAAGAGTAACTAAGACTGTTTTGATAATACGGAAAGATGACGAGTGATAGGTTTCTCATGAAGAGCGCTTCAGTGAAAGAATTTATTTTTCAGACTCTCGTGAACAAAAATTAATAAAAATTGAAAACAAACTTCTAACAGTAATATGGTTACATGTACTCCAGCCGACATGAAACGAGTCGCACAACGAAAAAAAGAAAAGCCGTATGAGTAAACCCAAAATCCTCTGAAAAAAACAAAAACAAAAAAAACTGCGTTACCCTAACATGGTAATACCAAATCACAAAATGCCC
Source organism: Ctena decussata (assembly GCA_963989385.1). NCBI lineage: Eukaryota > Metazoa > Mollusca > Bivalvia > Lucinida > Lucinidae > Ctena > Ctena decussata. The sequence continues at coordinate 71,230,673 of OZ022499.1, forward strand.
AATGTCATGATTGAATTGGTCTTATGGGCATGTACGGTCAGCGGAAGCTCAGATCAGGCTGCGCATCCGCACAAACTGATCAGAGCCTCTGTTGTCCTCTTGTACAATGATTCTGTGAGGAACAGCGAAGAGATTTATCAGACTGCACGTATACACAGGCTGATCTGTGTGCATGTATATTTACTGACTACTCGTGTTCTTTCGGTGTGGCTCATGGTAGTCAGATAAAATTGACTTTTACGCCCTTTTGGACAGTATTTCAGTCATATCGAGATGATGGTAGGATGATATTGAAAAGTTACAAGGCCAAATTCCACCTTCGGCGGGATAGATAAAGGTAAAGGCATCTTGTAGCTTAGTGGCCGTAGGGGCGGTGTGGGTTGGCAAAGCCGTACCACAAGTGGAGGAAATATTGTATCTTTCGTATTTGTGATCAAAAGGAATTTTTTCGATGTCTAGAAAAGAAATGTGTATTAAAATCGTACAAAAGGGACATTGATAAATATTACAATCCGATCCCACAAAGCTCTAACAATCAGCTAGCACACATTTACTTGATTCATTAATTACTTCGGATGCGCAATCCCACCGGTGCCTCGGAAGAGTGATTAGAGACTTTCGACTCAGACGCAGACGGTTGCGGGTTCGAATCCAGGTTCGGCCAGCGACTGGAAAAGTCTTTCGTCAAGACAGCAGTAAGTAACTTTTTGGAATCAGGGAAGGATAAGGCAGCGAAAGGAGAGAGATAGACTCCGCCTTTCATATGTGTCTGAAAAGTCCTGTGAGCCCTGAAAATAGGGAGGGAACATGATACACACACGAAACTCTGTCTATCTGTCTGTCTGTCTGTGTCTGTTTCAGTCTCTCTCTCTCTCTCTCTCTCTCTCTCATTAATTTTGTATGAATACATTTACGTTGATGAAGTTACTTCATAGATACAGAAAAAAGAACATAGCAATATCAACAGAGAGCTTGAATTTAGAATGACAACTCCGTTTTCCCATTGTTTGACACTATTATTGATTGAGAAAGCATTGACTAGGAAGTATTTCGTGACGTTACGTCCTTTGCGACGCACGTTATTAATTGCGCCAGTCATTTACGTATTCATTACCTTAAGAGTCATGCCAACATTGGCTGTTCCGAAAGCTGCATCAATCAAGCATAAGACTTCAATGATTTCAGACATTTTTCAACGTGTATTTAGTCTGACAAATGTTTAATGATCAAACCATTCCCAATTTTCCTTGCAATGGGTTTGTATGGGTAATCAAAGTTTCATAAAAATTTGTTCGGCGGCAATGGTGTTATTGCAATATCATTTGTCTCCAAAGCTTGTCCACTACAATGTTATGAACCCCAGTGAGCTCGGGAAAGGACATAAAGATATTGGATTCAAGACCTTTTGACGGAATAATGTGCTTGGAGATATACGCCTTAGAATTTTGTAATTTATGCTATTTAAATTTTACACGATATCGTCGGTTACAGGTAGTTTATATGGGACTGAAGGCGAAAGTTTCTTGTGCTTCTGGTGTGGTTCCTTAACGTTTCCTGTGAGCCGGGCCGGGTAGCGCAATCGGTAGGGTACCTGACTCATCAGTCAGAGTCCTGGGTTCGAAACCCGGTCTGGCCACATACTTGCATTTCTCCATCCGATGATTCAAGAAGGGCAGTTGTCAGTTACTGGAGAATGTATAGGCACTTAGTACTGGTTAACCGCTAGGGAGGTCTAAGCCTGCCCAGGGATAGTGTGGTTAGGTTAACTGATGTCCCGACATGACCATAGTTGTTTACCGCGGACGTTAAGCATCAAATCAATCAAAACGTTTCCTGTTCTTATGTCCGCTTGTCTGTGTTCTTCTAGCAATACGGTCACCTGTATAGCTGCCCGCATTGATTTCTGATTTGTAATTCAAACTATAGAGAATAGGTAAAGCTAGATTACTGAAATAGTTGAAAATAGATTATTGCTATTTTCAGCTGGGTTAGCTGATTGACCAACTGTTTTTGAAAGAGCTGTTAATTCGGTTGACCGTGCGTGGCTTTCGTGAACTTTTGTCAGTTATGTATATAGTTACTCAGTCTCTCCTTTTTTGTTTAGAGAGCGGGATCTCGGATCTGGTTGTATTAATTCCTGGTCATTGCCTATCTTTTTACTTTTAATTAAGTGTTGATTAAATGAAACAGTCGTTAGAAGATACAAGTGATGGGTTTATTACACTCATATTTCATCATTTACCAACGCATGTATACTTTTAATAGATTACAAATATAATAACCTGTCTTTTAACGAATTTGAGACTTTCAACTGAATCAAACCGACTATCTTTATGAGCAACAAACTATAAAAACTGATGTAACGGGAAGTCATCTGAATTATTGAAGCTTTTAACTCAACATCTAGATATCTAGAGATATACGCCTTAGACAAGCTGCTTCATATAGTTGGCTTTTGCCGGAGTTTGCCTTGTCTGTGGCTTGGTTATTAGGGGTTCAACTGATAGTTTTCTTTTGCTCCGGTAAAACGCCGGCCCAAACCAACTATATTAAGCAGCTTGTCTTGCTTTGTCTGTTGCTTGGTTATTCGGGGTTCAGCTGATAGTTTTCTTAGGCTCCGTTATTTCAGTGATGTTGTCTGACTTCCCAGGGGCCTCCTGGTGTCGCAATACGTTCTTTCCGTTGAGTCTTCATCTCTGATTCATCATAGGCCTTATCCATGATTTGTTTGTTTCCGGTGATGATTCATTGATGAGTTAGGAAACCTTCATGCGGACCAAACATCTAACTTAATATTTCAAACCACTGCAAAAGTAGAGGGCGAGGTTTGGGCCCAGCAAAACATGTTTAAGCTCCCCAGTAATCTTTTGCTGACCGTTCCAAGGGGGTACTTCTGTTGCGGTTCCTTGAAAATATATTGTGTTCTGTCCGCTTGTTTATGGTCTATGGCGGTTTGTTCTGTTTTATAATTTAAATACAAAAATAAGTATCATAGATGTTGATGCTGTTATTGGGGTAGCTAAATGACCATCTGTTTGGGAAAGAGCTTCTCCGGTTTACTGTGCGTGTCCTTCATAAACTTGTGTCAGTTTCTGTGTGTATGTGCTTCTTTCCCTATTGGTTTTGAGAGTGGAATGTAGGATTTGATTGTATAAATTCCTGATCATTGCCTTTCTTTTTACTTTTCTGAACTCGATATAGATGGCGATGACACCTATCCTCTGCTATTCCGTCTATACCTGAATCATCTAAAAAAGGGTAAAGGTTTCCCATAGCCTAATAGCCGTAGGGGCAGTGGGGGTTAGAGACCCACAGTATCTTGGGCACAGCTGATGAAAGGCGGAGCCCATCTCTCTGCTTTCGCTGCCTTATCCTTCCCTAATTCAAAAAAGATACCCATTTACTGCTGGGTTGACAGAGAGAGTTTTCCAGTCGTCGGATGGCGACAGTGAGCCGCGAACTCACGACCTTCCGGCGACTTTCTGCACAATAACCGAGCCACTCTAACCACTCGGCTACCGCGCCTCTCATAGGTCTGAATCATCTACCATAGAGCATATGTCTGATTGGAGTCTTGCTGCTCGTTTTCTCTTTCAGTGAATGGTTGAGTATCTTAATATGGATAGATTTAAGTTGCTACTCGTTTTAACCATATGATTCCCTGAAATAAGATTTTCTACCTCCTTAAATATTCTAGTTAGCATTTTTAATTGTCCCGTATACTTTTACAACAACTCCGTTACAATAAAAAAAAGGGTACAGCGACATGACTAACTGCTTAAATGCTAACAATTTGACCTACTTTGCCTATAACAAATGATGTGAGTTGTTTCTTCATATCTGTCAGGAACGCCTGTGGTACACCAACCCGAATAAATTTATTTACTAGTGGCTCAGCAATAATAGAGGCGAAAGCAATTGCTTTGTGATATTTAGTACCATCGTCTACCAGGGTTTAGATACACTTATTCCTTTCATTTCATCTAGTTTTAATTGGCCCACTAAATTCACAGCGATACGCTGGAAAGGCATTTTTAAAAAAGGCATTTTGCCTAACGGGGCTTTATTAACTTTTCTGTTGCCATAAGAGAGTAGCTCTTAACATCACTGGCAAAGTCGAAATATCTGATAACACCCTTTGTATAGCACGCCTTGTTGGTAAAAGGCCAGACAATATTGACTCATGTGTCAATTTCATAACAGTCTAGCGGTATTGCTGCGGTACATCAAGCTGTATAGATACTTTCTATAGATTGAGCCATTCTTAACAGAAATACTTATTTTCACCTTAAACCTCCCTACTATCGCAAGCCTAACGGATTCGAGTTAAAGCATTGTCAGTACTTTGTATTTGTTTAATTTGTTCTGGAGTAACCTACTTTTGAAATATACCTAGGAGTCTTAAGCGATTCATTTGCTTGCTCAGACCATTTAGCCTGAGATCTTGTTTGCACAGCTTATGTTGGTATCCCTTGCCCAAAAAATGTTACCTAGTATAATATCAACCGAAGGATCTTCCAAACAAATAGCCAACAACTCTGCGTTATAATAAGAGAAAACAAAAATTACCTCAGCCTCGGGCAAGTCGTTTGTGGATTAATCCTCAATCACGGGTGAAAGTACTCTACTGGTCAAGGAATTATCTTATATAGTACCATCCCTGTCTATAAAGACTTTTACTATTGCGGAAAAGTTGATTGGTGTATGTTTTTCAGCCACATGGATTCAAAAGCGATATTTATCGTTCCAGCTGGCTGCACGATTTCCTACAAATATGCATCAGCTCCGGCGTCAGTGCATAGAATTTTATACATTTAGCGGAAAATGGGTCTAATTATTTTACCCCATTTCGGATAATTGATACTTAATCTCTGAAACACTCGTTTTTGTGTCCTTCTAGTTTTCAGTCTCCTAATTTGTAAGCCGTTATCTCCCGAACATCGATGGCTCGAGCATAAGCCGGTACAATATGGCATTGATTGATTCTACAATAACTGAACCACATAAACATAGAACTAACATAAGCGTGTAGCCTCGTTCTTTTTTCATCGCTTTTTCATTATGTATCGTATTATCAGTATATATGTATCATATTGTATATATGTTTGTTTGAGTAAATAATCCTGTGTATTGTGAAAGAAAGTCCTGATTTTAAATGTGAGGTTTTCGACGCAAACTTCATTTTGGTTTAGTCACTTCTTAAACGTTTAGATGATTTAATCAATTATTGTTGCTTTACAACAAGGTTTCATGGCGATGACAAACTACGTGATACCTGGTGAGGTCTACGCTTGGACTGCTGTCCTCGTGTTGCCAATCAACTCAGCTTTGAACCCATTCCTGTACACCTTGTCTGCCATTGTTGGAAAAGGGGTGAGTAAAGTTTATTACATGACACAGTGTTTTACGAAACCTTATAATATGTTCAATTGAATTCGCTTAAAGAAAGATAACCTGTCATCGACAAACATAAACTAGAAAATGTGTTTATGAAACACTATGCCCCCAACCTTATGCTTGCCTCTAAAGAAGATGTATCCGTTCATCTACATCTTAGCCTGTAACTGTATGCCAAATATATAAGGAAAATAGCTTAGCATTTCTTCAGATATTTTGTTCACAAAGTTATTCATATACACATGTAGCTTCTTCGTATTCAAAATGCCTATGTCTGAAAATGGGACACATTTTACCAAAAATTTATGAAATAGGCTCAAAAGTTAATCAGGTCATCTACACCTTAGTCCAAACCTGCATGCCAAATATAAGGATCCTAGCTTATGCGATTCTTCAGATATTTTGTTCACAAGCTTGTTCCTATACAAAATGCCTATGTCCGAAAAAGGGGCATAACTCAGTCAAAAATTAATCAATGTTTTTCCAAAACTTAATCAGGTCATCTACACCTTAGGCAATGTCTGACTGCAAAAAAAACATGATCCTAGCATCAGGGGTTCTCAAGATATTTTGTTCACAAGGTTCCATAGGCTTACAATGCCCTAAGTCCAAAAAGGGGCATAACTCGGTCAAAAATTCACGATTTTTTTTCAAAAGTTAATCAGGTCATCTACACCATGGGCAATGTCATCCTGCAAAAAATCATGATCCTAGCATCAGGGATTCTTGAGAGATTTTGTTCACAAGGTGCCATAGGCTTACAATGCACTAAGTCCAAAAAGGGGCATAACTCGGTCAAAAATTCACAATTTTTTTTCAAAAGTTAATCAGGTCATCTACACCTTGGGCAATGTCATCCTGCAAAAAATCCTGATCCTAGCATCAGGGTTTCTTGAGATATTTTGTTCACAAGGTTCCATAGGCTTACAATGCAATAAGTCCAAAAAGGGGCATAACTCGGTCAAAAATTCACGATTTTTTTTCAAAAGTTAATCAGGTCATCTACACTTTGGGCAATGTCATCCTGCTAAAAATCCTGATCCTAGCATCAGGGGTTCTTGAGATATTTTGTTCACAAGGTTCCATAGGCTTACAATGCACTAAGTCCAAAAAGGGGCATAACTCGGTCAAAAATTCACGATTTTTTTCCAAAAGTTAATCAGGTCATCTACACCTTGGGCAATGTCATCCTGCAAAAAATCATGATCCTAGCATCAGGGGTTCTTGAGATATTTTGTTTACAAGGTTCCATAGACTAAGTCGAAAAAGGGGCACAACTATGAAAATACGTGACCGGTGGAAAAAAAGAAAAAATACGGGTGCGCTTATTTTTCATATATGTGCCACACATAAAATTTCAAGATCCTAGCAAAAGCAGTTCTTGAGTTTCCCAGCTGCCAAAAAGCGTTACGGACGGAATGACGGACAGACGGACAGACGGACGGACGTACGGACAGGCCCAAACCAATATGCCCCCTCAACTTCTCCGAAGTTGGGGGCATAAAAAGACAAAAAATATTTTGAAAGAGCATCGGCGCGACTACCAGATGTTTACAACAACAAGACTGCCAGTTTCACTCAGGTCCAGAGTTCTAGAAGTCGCAGTCTCAACTGCTCAAACACAGTTCATGTTTACATAGCTAGTCCGTTTTGTAAGGCGATCTCTGATTTGATTAAAGAACCAGCCAGAATGAGCATTCGTCAATTTAATCAAATTGGAGACGCCTTAAGATATAGACTGAATACAGAAGTCCGAAAGGACAGCTTTCATGGCAGAGGTTTGCAAAGAAATTAGTTTGATGAATATAGATTTCGCACAAAAGGTAACAGAAAGGTCCAGGGTAGGTCACAATCACAAACCGCAGCCAATCCTCGACACCAGTAGGAAGAGAAAAAGCCCCAACATACACGCGCAAAACAAACAAATGCACGAGCTGCTGAAAGACCAGCTCTCTCCCTAAGCCAGCAAAGACCAGCTCAGATGTGAATAATTTCAGTCTATGTAATTATATATGACTGCGCTTTTTCGTTTTTTCCTGAGCACAGGTGAGACTCTGAGTTTGTATGAGCAGTCGAGTTTGCGACATCTCTCGTGCAATATATTCTAAGTAAATTCACAAATCATCATCGAAGTTGATACGACGTTGTTCAACTGATGTGTGCCAGAAGTCTGGCAACAGAATCCAGAAAAAAAAATATTAAAACAGATGGGTACGCTTTCAGCAAAACAACTGTTCCGTAATTATTATTATTACTGAGGGCCAGCTTTAAAAGGAAAGACTTCGATTTCCAGGAGCAAATTCTTTACTTTTATAGGAGCCCCCTTTTTATGGACTTGGGAGCAAGCAGTCACCAAGGGTTTCTCCTTTTATAAAAATGCAGAAAAATATAATGATGTAACCGTAGAATTTATTCAGACAACTCTTCAGAAAACGCTTCCTGTATCATTACCTTTTCAACAAAAAGGTTAAGATACAAAATTTCAAGTCAAGCAAAAAGTATTTCAATCAAGCAAAAAGTCTATGAGCGGCGTTTTCAAGGCTATAAGGCTATGAATGACCTGTCTAGTAGACGAAAACTGTTTACAAGTTCAGTTTCCTTAACTTTCTCTTTGCAACAAAAAACCAACAACAAAAAACAAAAACCAAAAAACATAACAAAAACCATACATCAATAGAATATCCGTCAGTAAACACCGCTAAAACGCTTTCATACCTTCATACTACAACGTAAGGTTGAATTCTTTAGTTGATCCTTTTTAAACTTATATATAACTCGGCCAAAAAATAGAGTATCCACTTCTATATTCATAACTGTATACAGTGTATTTTTCAATTTAGGTCAATTATTATTTTGTATAATTAGCGAGAAAGCCGACCACAAATGTGTTTAAAAATCAAAGACTCCTTTTAAACTTGTAAGATAAAATGATAGGCAATGATCTTGAATTCACCGGCATGACGATTTTCAGTAAATTTTGCATTTAAAGTTTGTTTGCACTTGCGCAGATGCAACTGTTTTTGACATCCTAAACTGCAATTAAATCACACCAAATTGGAGTTTAAAGGATAAATGGCTTAAAAAGCAATGGTAAGTAGGAAAATTCTCAGGAACTGACAGAATTTAACTCAAGATCCCCCATGTGGGAAAAGACAACACAAAATTAGTCACAACCAAACACATCACCTGCGGCAGCCACGTGAACAACCATTTCCCAAGTAGGTGGTCACCGGGCTAGCCTTAACATCACAAACAATATATTAATAACAGATATAGCAACAAAACAACAAATACATAAAACAACCAAGAAGAGCCAAAACAGAAGTTCCTCCTTGGGACGGCCAGTAAATCAGTTACTTGTGTGAGGGACCTTTACCAGTTTGTGGTCGACCAACCCTCACCATTGGTTTTGCCTTGGTTAATCAGACACTTAGATGTTCAACCCAACCAATACAGTTTTAAAATGCTGATGCTGAAACCTCTCGCTTTGATTTAAGAACTTAATGAGTTTCTATGTGCCATATATTCTTTCCGTTTCCTTAAAATGTTACCAATTCCTCCATATTATGTTCCTTGTCTCAATGTAGCTATCATTGGATTACTGCTCAGTGTTGTCGGAAAAAAATTCTGCCTTTAGATGGTTTTATGAATTAAATTTTGAATGTCTTTTCCATTGTAAACCGATTTCAAGCTAAAACTGTGGAAAATCGGCACTCATTTTGTGATCTAGGTAATTCCGACGGAATCAAATGCTGTCCGAATCCTGTGTCATTACGGTCTAATCTAAAGCATGAATGACATTTTTGACCAATTTGTCACATTTCAGTTAGAATTTTTTTTATGTCAGATTAAGAAAACTACCCCTCCAGTTTTTAAGGTGTTACTGACATCACTGTAGGCATTATATTACATCTCAGGCTCACTTGTAATGTGGCTAAAATGCCAAAATTTTCAGAACTATACTGAACAGTAAGGCTTATCAGTCTTGCTCACCTGGTGGGTAGGAGAGCCTTTAGTGGATACTTTCACTTTTGGCTGAATGTATATATTGAGCATGCCTTAGTAACACTATAAACCTGAAATGATAACATTATAATTACAAGCAGTATTCTTCAGACCAAATTTGGAACATTTGGAAAATTTTGCGAACTTTTCATCATATCCACGACTGATTTTTTTTTCAGAAATTTTCACCGGACAGAGACGAACAAGCAAGGCCGGAAGTTATACCGATAGGTCTGTATTAGAACCTGGTTTCACAAAGTGGCAAAACCTGTCTCTTGACATATGCCGAGTACGCTTCCACTGGTTATTTTGGGATGCATACGCCGTCTGGCCATACATGTAGTCTAGTGATTTAGATATATATGGTCAAACTCTAATTCTAAAGAGTGTACATGAGCGCATGCCTGGGCATATGGATTTGATTAGACATGTATTGTCACTTCACAGTTGTTGATACCCGTAGCTTTCAAAATTAACTAGAAGGCTTGCAGATGATCGCTGTCACCTGAAACTGAATACCTGCCAGCCGTTTAGATTTCTGCTATTCTTTCTTACAAAATAGGTACTGGTTTTCTGACTCTTGAATTTCGAACCTTTTTTCAATGCAGGCATAGTTTCGCACCCAGACTGCGCAGCGATTGGATGGATTTAAATGTTGGAATAACTTCCGTTTCACTTTTCTGAATCATGCTCAACCAAAAGGAGGAAAAGTTTCCTGTACATCTGGAGGCAAAAAGAATTTAAGGTCCAAGATACAAGCTGGTCCCCCAAATAATAGCATTTTTGCCACACAAAACTCACGAAACTGTGAATGGCAACCTTTGAACTTATAGCCCTCTAGCCGCGAAAACTTTCTAAGGGAAGGAACTAATCGACTTTATTTATTTATTTTCAGAGGGTAAAACACATTTAGTAAAAACTAATCTTCCATGTGGCCCTCTACTAATAACATATTTACAATAGTCATGCAACAAGAAGCACTTCCTTGCACACACTTTTTCACACATGTCCATGCACATACCTTTACATGGGGGAACTAGTCTGGATTAAGAGATTCATTGACAAAGACGCAGTTCGCATAGATGTCGTCAGCGGACAAAGACACTGTTCGCATAGATGTCATACGAAATACCGCATAACTGCATACGGTCCGCCAGATAAAACTGCATACGGACCGCCTGGTAAAAATAACGTTCCAGGAGGTACATATGAATGGATGAATTGCAGCTTTTACGGCCTATCCACAGTATTTCAACCATGTTTGGGTGTAAATGAAAGCCGTGTGCGATGAAACCTCGTTTACAGTTGAAAAAAAAAAAACTGTAACCCATTAAGATACTTGGACTCCACATACTGCAAGGTAAGAATTAGGAAAAAAAATATAATTGGAAATCCCTAAATTGTTGATATTTGTTAGACTGAGTTATATTATAGTCTGACTCATGGGGTTTTTTTTGGTAATGGGTCATTTAGACTGGGCCATTGTGCTTTGATTTTTAATCGCCGATTAATAGGTAACCTCAGTATAACAATACTTATGGAGTGCCTTTTCGCCATTTAATGATAACTATTATAAGCGAAAGTTGATCGCACAACAACCACACCCGCAAATGTGCTTGAAAGTCACCACTTGAGAATTTAGTGTCGGTTTTGGATACTAGATTTTGTAATTATAATGGTGCATTTGATAAGCAGCAAGTATTAACAGTTGCTAAAAGTAGGCCTAGCTTTTTGAAAAAGCTATACTTGTAACATAGCTTATTATAGCTTTGCCTCTGTCCGCAGAATTTCCAAATCGAGTCAGATCTCCGACAAAAATAATCTGACATAGTCCGTTTTCGAACTCATCGTACAGGTTTCTTGTATATTTATTACTTTGTTTCGTCTAAATCAGATAAAAAAAAATGGTGGGTCTATGGTAGTCACAGCATTTCGTCACCGAATTCGTCAATGGGAGCAAATTAACCTTGCAACTAATTTTCCAAACCAGTAATTGTTACATTCTGCCGTCGATGGGATATAAATAGTGTAACCATGAATTCAGTCGGTTCAGCCAGATGCGAGACATAACATACCGTTTATAAGACAATTTTCGCGGTGTTCTATTTTTTGCAGTATTTCGCAGTCACTTAGAAACCGCGAATATTCATAATTTCCTGTTTCTTACAAAGTACCTTATGTAGACACAATGTTCATATATTTTGTTTCTTTTTGCTTCGGTAATTGCTGGTACCTGGTACTTTTCACTTGAGCCAATTCTTTCATTAATGTGCGGCGGCCCTGCCACAGGCTAATGAACGAACTAGCTCAAGTGAAAAAGAAGTGGTTTGCTTTTCGTGCATGTTGCTAAATGAGAATATTAAAAATCGCAAAAATTAGTGTCTATGTTTTGCCCCATAACCGCGAAAATTTGAACCCGCGAAAATTATCGCGTGTACGGTATTGATATTGTTAACGATCAAATGGACGGACGACAGACCCTTCCTATCCCTAAAGATGTTTGGCTCAGGGAAGGTAAACTGTCATTTAATAATCTGTACGTATTTGGTAGGACATTGAGTTGTGTTTATTTTGTTTGCAGATGTTTTCGACCGACTGTCTGCAGTTTGGAACAACAAAATGTTCATTCAGCCATCATATGCGAAACAATTATTGCCACTTATTGAGAGTCTGGGAAATAAAGGTTTCAAACCACAGAAATGCTTGTTAACAGCTGTGACGGTTGCTAAATGCCTTGCGATGTTGCATGAAAGAGATATCTGCCATTCAAATCTCATAATACAGGATCTCTACAAGAAACCATCTAAAGCGGTGTGTATCGTACTGAATATTATGGGTAGTTGTTTTGTAAATGAGTTTTTTTTTCATCTGAGCTAAAATTAATTTAATAATAACAATTATTATCATATGACGTCGCATCTGAGGGTGTAATAAAGCCATGAATTAAAAACGATAACCCTTTAGTGGATTAAATATGCAAATTACGTCGTAACGGTATGCGTTGACGTCCGTAAGAACGTCGCGTTTCCTAATGGCAAAATTGTGACGTTTGGGGCAAATATTGCTAATAAAACGCTATTTTAGTGTCATATGATAAATAGAATCTTGCATTCGTGCTCCTATATTATTGAATTTATTAAACTCGTTGGGGAAAATCGATAAGATGCTCGGCATAGCCTCGCATCTTATCTTTTTCCCCAACTTGTTTAATAAATTCAATAATATAGGAGCACGAATGTAAGATCCTCTATAAATAAAACAGGCATTTTTTGTCAGTCACTCTCACCAATGGACAATAAAACGACGTCGATTTCTCTTAAATGAAAACGTAAATAAACTTTTATTTAAATAGAAATGTACAAAGTTTTTTTTTCTTTAAAAAACGTACGGTAAAAGAAAATATGTATATACTACTTATTTCAACAGTGACGTTGACGTCTAATTCTGACGTACCGTTAGATAAACGTGATTCAGCTCAAGGGTCTGTATTTTGTGTTGGCTTGCTTCTATGCACAGAATCAATGTGTCTGGCTGTCAGAAAACGGTCTCTGAGACTATAGGTTATCTAGCAACTACAAGTGAACGTTTTAGAAGCGTATTTGTCGACGTAACATGAATGCATAGAATCACAGTTTCAGTTTTACCCTAATTTTCAAGAAGTATTACATAGTTAAAATAATGCAGAAACTGAAAATTCGTGCAATAATTTACTTTTGCTATCAATGAAGAGTGTCTACGCAACAATTTGCTAGCAAAGTTACGTCAATATATTGATATTTATTATATATCTGATTTCTCAAAACCCAAGTTATGACAGAAGGTCGGGTTTATTTTGTGATTAAATAAATAAATATACATGTTTTCTTTATTTGAAACCAGACGTATGACAGAGACAACATGTCTGTGGGACGTATTTCATATTATTGTGTCACTTTGGTTTGATGGAATTCATCCGTTTTCGCTGTTGCTTGTTTTTCTTTGTATTAGTCATTGCGTTACTTGACTGGACTCTTATTGGCAGTTATTGTAACTAAATCGATGATGTCACATTGCTACGTTAGCAGTATCATCCCGCATAATAAAAGAGTGAGTTATTTGATGCCATAATTGGATAGTTCAGTCAGGTTACCACATTTTCTTTTGCGATTTAAAGGATTTAGTATTGTACAGACGACATTGTAAATCTAAATCTTAAAGAAGTCCTTCTACATGCAGAGAACACATTCGAAAGAAGGAACATACGCCTTTAAATTGCTATTTGTGTACAAAGTAAATGGACATATCTGATAAGTCTTGGTTTTTTAGCTCCCCTGAGCCAGAGGCTCCAATGAGCTTATAGGATGGTAGCCTCCCGCGTCCGTCCGTCGTCCGTTGCCAGACAACATTTTTAAAGGATTTTCTCTGAAAGTACGGAACCAAATTCAATTATTTCGTATGCAGCCTTCATGCAAAAGGGAGAAAGAAAGTCTATATATTTGGTCTAGGTCACATGACCAAGATGACCACCATGTCCAAACATGGTAAAAACATTAAAAAATCATCTTCTCCAGAAGCAGGGGGCCGATTGCCTTGAAACTTCAGCATTTGGTACTCTAGTACTACAAAGTTTATGTAAGTGCTGACCCTGGGTTGACTGTAACCGATTGTATGGCCAGATTAAATTTGTACCCTTAGCTTTTGAATAGGAAAAAAAAAAAAAAAAGTTAATTTTCAATTGATTTTATGCTCTGTGATATGTAAATGCATTCACATTTAATCCCTACGAAATTCCAGGGGTCAAGGTTAATTATTGACTTTGGCCAAAGGTCACTCATCCGTCATCTGTCAACATTTTCAAAGAAAACTCTCCTCTCAATCTACTTTGCCATTTTCAATTAAAGTTCATATACAGCTTTCAGGAAAAAAATAGGGAATGAAAATGTATTAATTTTGTCCAGGTAGCATGACCAAGTTGGACGCTATGCCCAATTATGGTATAAACCTAAAACCATCTTCTCCAGAACCATTTGCTCGATTGCCTTGAAATTGGTATGTAGCAGCTGGGAATCCAGTACTTCAACGTTTACATAAAATATGTTCCTGGGTTGAACTTGACCTCTTTAACTGCAAAGGCAAATTTACTCCCTTAAGCTTTTGAATGAGAAAAGCTGAAAATATATGTTGCTTTTAGACATTTTGATATGGAAATGAAGTCGATTTCAATTCCTTTGAATTCAAGAGGTCAAGATCATTTAGTGACCTTGACCAAACGGCACTTGGGATGAATATTTTAAAGTAGTTTCTCTCGGGAACCACTAGGCCCAGTGGCCTTACTAACCACCATTTGGTACTGTATCCTTTTGTCTACGTTCATAGCGAAAACAAATGCCGACAGAGTACATATCACATTAAAATCTCAGGGCCCATGAGAACGGTCCTCTTGTTTTTTTGTTTTTTTTTGTTTTTTTTTTTTTAAATTTGGCAGGTTCACGAACGGTACATTATCAAACACCCATACAAGCCTTGACAAGTACTGCAACCATCTCATCTCTAACCCCACTGCCAGCATATTAAGGTTTATTCTTTTGGCTTTGGGTAGAAATTAGCCAAATGACTAATACCACAATATACGAGGGTGAATAAAAAAATACGTGGACAAGTCGTTTTATTCATAAAATAATGACGATTTTTACATAAAATTCATATGATCGTAAAACTGGCATTTATTTCAATCCGATGAGTGGTCTATTTCAAAGTTTCTTTTAACATGTGGAATTTATAATCCTTTTATGTACATTCATTTTGCAGCACGGAGCACGTAAAGTTTTGAATAAAGCAAAAACGCATGGAATAATTTTATTTTCATGTAACTGACTAATAAGGCGGCAAAAAGTAAGTAACATTGTGTGGACGTTGAGTGACGTCATGGCTAAAGATATTCAAAAGTTTGACGTCGTGTCTTTGTCCGTACAAAGTAATCTACAAATACGCGGAGTACTAAAAAAAGCAACACGGCGAAAAAATGACGTCCACGGACTACATGGAGCACAGGCGCTTGAAGTTCTATGCTGTAAAGACCCTAAAAAAAAAACATTATACTTGACGCAGTCTATAGGTCATTTCGTAAGAAATGGCCAGGTGTGCAAGCAAAAATGCCTCGATTTTTTGACTGCTAAAACTGCCAGTTAGAAAAACCCCAACAAAAGCAAACTTCTTACCTGTAAACATCGTTTCAAAACGTATCTATAAACATGATAAATTTGTTCAGTTATGGTTAATGCAGTGCTGTAATCCTGAATTCAAAATTTGCCAGAAAATACCGACGCCATTACGGTGTCCAGCTTCCGGTTTACTGTGCTGCGCCAAAGTTGAGCATGTGCTTGTCCGCTTTGAAATTTACACATCAGCGAAATCATTCAATTACTCTTTTAGATATGACCAATGTCGTTGTATATCACCGGTTCCATGTATTAACAATATTAGGTTTGTTCTAATTTCGATCAAAACGTTTCTAACGAGTGAAAACTTGAAACAAACATGATGAAAATGACGTCATGACGTTCGTGTCAACAACGTCAAAACTACGCAGTAACGTTGGCGTAAAATTTTCATATGTTGACTGAGGCCTACATGTACCGACTTTCCGAACGACAAAGATGCAGATTAGCTTGCACATCGGTACAGTCTGATCGTTGATTTTGTTGTTTGATGATAGGACAGAGTAGGAAGCTGTACATTTAAGAAGATCGTTATCCGCAGAATCACTTCATTTTTCCCGTAATAGAACCTGATGACGTTGCTGTGCGACGTTGATACACCGGAAATTGGAGACCGTAATGGAGTCGAACACAAACTTGCACACCTGGCCATTTCTTCAAAATGGCTCATAGCCTAGATGTTTAGCGGCATTGAAATATGTTTCATAGCATAGAACTTCAAGCGCCTGTGCATGGAGCAACGTGCAATTATCAAGTTTTGCGTTTCATAAGGGAAAAAACCCGGAGAAACTATGAAAATGCTTGAAAATACCGACATGAAGCCAAAGGCATGTAGGATACTCGTTTACAAGTGGCTCGGAGGTTTCGCGAAGGTCGGTCATCTTTAGCAGACGACAAACGGAGCGGCAGACGGAAAATTGTGTCAGAAACCATCGTTCAACGGGTTAGTGACGTCGTTTAGAAGGATGCTCGTGTCACTATCAATGAACTTGCGTCCGGGCTTGGAGTTAGCTATGGCACCATTCAACACGTTTTAAGAGAACTGTTTGAGCCGCGTGGGTGCGCGCCTTACTCCCCAGACTTAGACCCTATGGACTTTGCCGTGTTTCCTGAACTGAAGTCAACATTGAGAGGTAGGCGCTTTCATGACCTTAATGAACTGAGATATGCAGCAAGATTAGTGGTGGAGAAGTACAAAAAACAGTTGTATCGAAATATTTTCAGTAAATAGGTTAAGCGCCACCGTAAGTGCGTGTTGGCAGAGGTGCGTACTTTGAGAAAAATGAAGGGCGCTATGCGTACTTTGAGAAAAAATGAAGGGCGCTAGGCAACGTCGACACGATGTCGAATCGGTAATATAACGTGCTCCGTGCCGCAGACACTAGTGTGGCTTAAAGATCTGTAGACTGGCGGGACAGTGACATATCTTATCGAAATTGTGCATGTATATAGTGTAAACGATGCACTTTTGTGTGATGTAAACATTAATTTTACATCTTATATATCTACCATTTAAATCAGGTAGTCCGCATATTTTTTTATTCACCCTCGTACACCATTTTCCCCGAACTCTTTGTGCGTTTTCACACCAGCCCTGATTAGGTATATGTATAATCATGCTTCACTATATTTCTAATGACTTTTGTTGTAATATATTTTGTTAGACATGGAGGCAAAGAGCAATTTGTATAATGGACAGGCAAATATATACATAAAATATTTTATTTTATTTTGTGTGAAATGATTGCTTCTTCACAGAACGAACATAAAAGCAACACTTGACCACAAGTCAAACAAGATTTTTTCCGAACTTGTATGCTTTAATGACTATTTCAGCTGTTTCTTTGGTGTCCACAGTCGTGTTGGAATCACATGTTCTCCTTGCCGTTGAGCGATAATGTTAGTTATGTCAGGCCAGGCTGTTGTGTTTGATGGTCTAATGCACTTAGAAAACGGCACAGACCTGCATTTCAATGAATCAATCACAAGAAATCAGCGATGACCATTTTATGAACTATTTTGCATGATTAATTACGACAGTTCCGTTTTACAAACAGTGAAAAATAGAAGTCGTATCTTCACTAGTGGCAATGTAGATTTCGGTTTCACCGGGAAATCTCAGTATTTCTCTGGAATGCATGAAAATATATTTTTTTGAAAAAACCGTCAGTTTACTTTATTGTTATCCTAGTTAAAAGATTGCATAGTGTTAGACTCTGTCCTGGTGATGTCAACATGGTGATTCATATTTAGAAAAAGCATTTCATTACACTGTATGCATATTTGACAAGCATAATGTTATTGGATTTTAATTTTACAGGGTTCTTTTACTGTTGCCCTGTCACTGGATCCAAAGTTGGTAACCAAGGAAGACGAAAAGCATGAGGAAATTTCAAGATTTGGCAACATAGTAAATGCCCTTCTAAAAGCGTGCAGTGACATGTCAGCTACACCAGGAACAAGTGGTACTAGCAAATTATAGATTTGTTGCAAGGCACGTCTTCTACTCATGTGATTGTTGCTGGAATTAAAAAAAGTCTGCAATTGTACTTGAAATATGGCACCAATATTGATATGAGCTGTGTAATGCAGTGATCTTTGACTTTGCGTGGATCTGTGTGTGCTTTTACAATTAAAATAAGCCAGATGGCCCAGCAAATATGGCCATAATTATCCAGATATTTAAACGGTTTGAAAAGAGTAGGTTATATTAATGCCAAGATAAAACTATAGTGCCTGTATCGAAAGAACTATTTGGGAAAAGAATCTGCTGCCTGAATAAGGGAAATATTGACATAAAGACATTTGCTTATGTTTTAAACTGTGACAACCTTCAGCTATCACTCTGAGACTGACCACGAATTTTGGTTCATTAGTTATTTCGTCCCGTGTGTGTTTATAGGGATATAATTGACTAGGGCCCGAGGTTATAAAACTTTTTTCATGCTCAACTCAGCTGAGCATGAAATTTAAAATGCTCATTAATATAAAAAATACCAAGAAATTCAGCATTTTTCAGGCTCAGATAAGCCAAGAAGGCTATTTTTTCTACTCATAAATATTAAAATGCCAACAATTGTTGGCATTTTAAAATTTATGAGCAGAAAAAATTTCATGCTCAGCTGAGTTGAGCATGAAAAAAGTTTTATAACCTCGGGGCCAGGCCTGGCAGGGAAATATGCACTGATCTGATTGATTGATCAATATAAAGGAAATGTCCTTTAAGACTTACACAGTATTTCCATCTATATCGAGCAGATCTTTAATTTTCCCTATCACTCCTTGGAAAGCTAAGTATTTTCGGTACGTTAGACATATCTATATTTGTTATATACCTATCAAGGATGCAGCCTTTGAACTGTCTGTCTACAGAAAGCCCGAAAATGGCGTTTTCAGAATCCGTATCACTATCACTCAAAGCGAGGTCATGCATGAGTTCCATCTTCAGTGCGTATCATAAGTGAAGGAACCAGGATATTGTAGGTAATGACGTTCGCAAACAAAATGATATACATAACGTTCTGGCATTTCTACGTTACGTCTGAATTAAGAGATCTTAAAAGGGTACATAATAAACATACCATTACTACAGTACATGTATCTAGATCTGAGTCTGTCTATCATATCTTGCGGATGTGGCCACGTCTCCGCTGCTGGTGAACAATTTGTCCCCGAGGATATCATCAACCCAGTCAGTCAGTGTTTCAGTGTTGATTTTGGTTCTCTGGCACTGGGATCACTACTTAAGTTTTGATTTAAAGTAACAATAATCAATTTGATGCATATCTGGTGAAATTATTAAACTATTCTAAAACTAAGACTTACTTGTAATAGCGACATGAATCTTAGCGGAGTTTGGCTTCCCTTCTTTTGAGTTATTTTGGCTCTTTGCGGGTGCTTGTTGCATCGGATATCTCTTTCCTGGTGCACTTGTCTGTCGCCTTTCCCGAGACGCAGGGTTCAGGTGGCTCGATTTGGGACGCCTGCGCTCGCGAGGTACACATGTAATACGTAGGCGTCTCTTACTTGATGTCTGCAGCTAAAGTGTCCCGCGCAACGTGACAGCGAAAATGCTAGAACCTACTTTTTCATGGATATTGTTGAAGCTTTTGGGCTAAAGATTGGCATAAACAGTCACCTTAATGAGCACATGTAGATTTGAGAGGCGCCGAAGTCGAGTGGTTAGAGTGACTCGGTTATGGTGCAGACAGTAGCCGGAAGGTCGTTGGTTCGCGGCTCACCGTCGCCATCCGACGACTGGAAAACTCTGTCAACCCAGCAGTAAATGGGTACCTTTTTCGAATCAGGGAATGATAAGGCAGCGAAAGGAGAGAGATGGGTCCGCCGTTCATCTCCTGTGCCCAATATACAGTGGGTCTCTAACCCCCACGGCTATTAGGCTATGGGAAACGTTTTACTTTACCTTTTGAAGACTTGAGAGTACAAGAGTTCAGGGCCATTCTTTGACCTATGACACATGTCTCTCATATTCCGATATTTTCAAACACCTCCTGAAAAGCCAATGGGTAAAGTGTATCCAAATTTCATATAGAGCCTCCAGGAGCTGAGGTAACTAAAATTTATTCAAACGGTCCAGGTCACATGACCAGCATGCCCATATATGGTAAAATCCTTCAAAAAGCTTCTGCTCCAGAACCAAATGACTGTTGGCCTTTAAACATCGTATGTAGCATTGGGTACTTGAGTACTACCATATTGTTCAATGATGACCTTGGGTTGACCTTGACATTTTTTACGGCACGGTCAAGTATGGAAAAATGTTTTGAGGCCTTTGGCCTAAAAATTTGTATATACAGTCATCGAAACGAGTATGCGAAGATTAGTGAGTACAAAAGGTCAAGGTCATCTTTAGTTTAAACGATATTTTATTAACTATGAATTACATACATATACTACAATACAATTTCAAACGTAACAGGATTTGACAGTTAGCAAATACTTAGTTATAAAGTCATTCTTTGACCCAGGTCTCATATTTTGACAATTTCAAACACCTCCTCAAAAGTTTCTGGATCAGTTGTAAGCAAATTTCATATGGAGCCTTCAGAGGCTGAAGAAACGAACAGTTATTCCAACGGTCCAGATCACAAGACCTACATGGCCACCATACTCAGGTGAACGATTGAGGGCCTCATGGCACTCTTATTTGGACGTAATACTGCATTGTAAAACGAAACTGTCCCAATTTCAGGATAATTGCGGTAATTATCTTGGTGTCCATTTTTTTAAAATTCTACCGTAATCGTCAATAGCAGAGTGTATATAGACGGCCTGCAGCTTGAAACATTGCTCTTTTTATTACCACTATTATTAGTGTTTTTTTTTGTAAATGTATGTTCTTAAGTTTTTAATTGTTTACGAGCTAGAACACCCTGTCCAACCCTGAAGCCGGCGAAACGGTCGAAACGCCGGTTAAACGTGTTTGTAAAGCCGGTAAATGGCCAATTCGCTCCAAATCTGCAATGGCGGCGCCCATACCCGGTAAGTAAATTCTTGTTTCTGTGGTGTTTTATACATGTTTGCAATAAAGGAAATTGTGCCTTCGGTGGAAAATAAACTTATTTTACCAGATCTGTTTGAATGAAAAGCAATTTCTGTCTGATTTCTCCAAACATTAAATCCGAAATTGGTGAACAAGGTTCTGCCATTGCCGTTCAGCAGATGTGTCCCCAAACAGTTCGCACTTTTGAAAATACGGAGAAAATATTAACATACAAGCTGCTTGCAATGACTTTTAGATAACACTTTTGAACACTTTTACTGATTATTATAAAAAGATAAATTAAAAACGCGCGATTTAAAATTTTCTGGCAAAAACATAAAGTAACGCCGGTTAAAACGTGTTCAGAATTACCTGACAGTTGCATTTCATTTCATTTCAGCTTAATCATATACGGATTATATTGCTTATTTCTTGCCTGTTTCCACTTTATCTGTCTCTTACATGTGGGTCTCAGCCGTTTGATTTCTTGGCATGAAATACCAGGTATCTTATTGAGAGGCCATTAAACTTAAAAGGCAGGGTAAATCAGAATCTTACTTACCATAAAAAAAACAAAAACAAAAAAACATACTCTTCGAAAATGCATTATTTTGTTATTTTAATAGAATTTTAGTTTCGGAAACCCCACTCCGACCACAACCACCAGTGATGGGTAGTTACGACAGCCCCTCGCTTTTATGCGTCAGTTCCATGGCCAAACTCCATCCCCATGATCAAATTGTAGGGAAGAAAGGAATAGGGTAGGGGGAACATGAAGCTTCATCCCCCAGGGCAAAATGCAGGGAAGAGAGGAATTGGGTAGACTAGATACGGAGAAAGGAAGACAGTAGGATTATATACGGACAGGTATCGACAACACGATAAGGATTGGTGTTCTCGAAAAACATTTTCAGTATGAATCTTCAAATCAGCTGGTATTTAGAACTTGTCTTTATTTTTCATTGTTTCAGAAACGGAGTGCCTTGTATGTGGCAAAAATTTGCTTTCCGCATTTCTGCTTTTGAAAACGTTGCTAAAATCGTCTCTTTGAACTTAACATTTCAATATCACTTATGCAGTTTGTTACACATAGAGTTATCACTCAACTAGACAATAAAGTTTTATACCAAGTTGTGAAGATTTTCGGATGACCCCTGCCCTTTTTATTGAGATTCATTCAGGCATATGAAACACTACAATTGAAGAACCTGTTTTTTGTGCATTTGAATGGGCTTCCCGCATGTAATATTTTTATATTATCTGTTCAGACGGGTTATATACATAACATAACCAAAATATCCCTAATTTTTATGCCACGCAGTACTCAGCGCTGTCAGCATTCAGGCAGCAGTTGGAAAAGAAAATTGTATTTTTTTTTCCCTAGCCGCATTAGATAGATATCATAAATTGTTTAGTGTAGTAAAATAATACATCAGGAAAAGGGCACATAGCGGGATGGTTTCTTCTTACAGATAATTATAAGAACTAAAAGCAAATTGTCAAATGTTCGTTTACCAAGTCCTTATTCGAGCAGACTAAGAGGTACTACCTCAGAGCGGGTCTCGAAATCGCGATTATGAAATAGTATACTACTATTTAGTACACTTGATCTTATATTCACAAGCAGCAACATGTTAAATGCCAACGGAATGGCACTCAACGGCAGATGTGTGCAACAATGGTTCCGTACCGCTGAGCCACTTCGTTATGAGAAATGAAACAGAACAGAACTGTTAAATGCTACCTTTCTGATAGATACAAAAAGGCTGTCGTGTCGAACCGAATGTTTTAGTCAGAAAGTTATCATCAAGTGTTTCTAATTTATTTTTATATTAAACTGTTCAATAAAGAACTAAAATAGGCAAGAAATAAGCAACATAGTCCGTATCTAATTAAACCCCAGGCTCTGATATAAAAGGGAGTGGGCGGAGCTTAAATTTTCAATGGTGGAAAGTTTGAAATTTTCATGGCAACAGAATGACACTCAACATTTTTAAATCATTTGCACCCTTTCCAGGAATTTTTGACCTTTGAAATTTGGTACACATGTACATTACACATTGTTAGTTCCATATGACATAAATTCAAAGCTAAGTCAATGCCAGATATTGAGATTTAGAATTTTTTTATTTCAAAATTTCAGTTAAGTTTGATCTTTGACCTTAGTCACATGACCATTACATACTAAAAATAGAAAAGCACATGGGTAAACAATAACTTTGGGTAACCAGATCACAATCAGTGCAACTGGCATTGATTCAGCTGAGTCAAATCAAACTATAAATCAGTACTTACATAATTCCAGTTCCATGTAGAGATAACAATTCCTCTCAATAATTACAAGAATAACAAATGGAATAAATAATCCAATTTTCACAAATAAAAAACTTATATTATTCCAACTAATTTATATGTTTATGTTATTTGTGGGCTTCAGTTTATGTTAAATTCAGATAGTTTGAAGTATATAATCAAAAAGATGTGATGAATTCATATCTGTATTGCAATAATTTAACCACAAATATGTATTGCCATTTATTTCCAGTTTATAGTATTTAATAGTTTTGATTGTAATTTACGAAACCATAATATTGTGATTAATTTACATCATGGATAAACGGTTACAGCTACATTTATTCCACACATGTAATCTATAATTATTTCATGTTGGTGTCATGTCTAAAATGCATGTACAATTTGCAGACACTTTTACTTCCATTTATGTCATATGTATGTTTTTCCTAGCGATTTCGATAAAAAGATTGAACCATTTCCTTAACACATCATTTGGGCACGATAACTTCTGGTGCTGTATGTTATCAGTCTGTTCTGTTCAACAGTTTGGTATACATCACCTTTGGCAATGCTATTTGGAAGCTTGCTTTTTGTCAGTTACATGTCAACATTCTCTGTATCTCAGTTTCTGAACCTCCAAGGTTTTGTTCTAGGCAGAAACAATATGTCCTAAATAATACTGTCTGTCAGGGGTAACAAGTATATTGCAAAAAGCAATGATGACGATTACCAAACAGCTTCTCAAATCACTGCTGTCACTTCTATGACTTATACTCAAAACTATCCAAGCCACCTCCAATGATCATCAGCATCATTTCCAGCATTAGTCACCAGTTTTATTATCATTATCATAATCACTCTATAGTCTGATGACCCTAATAAAGCCTCCAGGAATTGTTCTGTTTATTAATAATTGACCTTTTTCCATTGCTCCAGCATTTTCTAAAGAGTTTTTTTTTTGCCATTTAGCTTGGAATCCAAAAATGTGAATAAGTTATATAAATTCAGATAGTTTCAGCTCTAAAAACTAAAACTTTATAATTTTATTTCGGCTGAGTATCATTCTGTTGCATTTTGTCAGGGCATCTGTTCTGTGGCGGGAGTTCCAAAGGCCATATGAAAATGCAGGCACCTTAGGGGTTCAGCAGTTGACCATTTATTGTTTCATGTTGTGTATATTTAATAATTTTTATGCTTCCATACTAAGCATTTCATCTAGCTGTCATAAATAAAACACCACCTGTTTTCTATGCAAAAATACCAAAAATATCATTTCTCTATTAGTTAAGAATTTTCATTCATTATGTGACCCCCGAATGGTTCCTCTGAATCCATCTCAGGTCAGAGAAACCTTGATCCATTTTACAAACTTATAAATTGGAGGGACGATAAAAAATTATCTATTATAGTGCACATTTTTATTCCATGCTAAAAACTAGCAACAATAACAAGAACAAAAAACTTATTTTAACTTATGTTAATTGCTCATAAAGTTAAGAACGTAAGTTTCAGCTATTCATTTTTTCATACCTGTAAATTTTCATATTTTGTCAGAGTCAGTTTTTGAAATAAGTTGCAATGTCTTTCCAAATATTTTTATCGCCCCTCATGCTACTAAATGGTGTGGAACTTATCTTCTGCAATATAAGCAATGATTATATCTCACTTTGAGACTACACAATGTGAAATAAATACACAATTTGAAGTCTGCTACTGGAATGACCTCACTCTGACCGCTGATAAGCACCACCTCAATAATGAGTCATAGCTGTGTGTAGGACCTACCACAAATTCGCCTTTAAGCTGAAATGAAATGAAACTTAATTTCAGATAATTCTATACACGTTTTAACCGGCGTTACTTTATGTTTTTGCCAGAAAATTTTTATCGCGTATTTTTATTGATCTTTCCATAATAATCAATAAAAGTGTTCAAAAGTGTTATCTAAAAGTCATTGCAAGCAGCTTGTATGTTAATATTTTCTCCATATTTTCAAACGTACAAACTGTTTGGGGACACATCTGCTGAACGGCTATGGCCGAACCTTGTTTACCAATTTCGGATTTAATGTTTGGAGAAAGCAGACAGAAATTGCTTTTCATTCAAACAGATCTGGTAAATTAAGTTTATTTTCCACCGAAGGCACAATTTCCTTTATTGCAAACATGTATAAAACACCACAGAAACAAGAATTTACTTACCGGGTATGGGCGCCGCCATTGCAGATTTGGAGCGAATCGGCCATTTACCGGCGTTACAAACACGTTTAACCGGCGTTTCGACCGTTTCGCCGGCTTCAGGGTTGGACAGGGTGTAGAAGGATTTTTTACAAAAATATTTAATATACTGTTTTTTCTTTCATACATATATAATTTAATCTTTTTTCATCTTTATATTATTTACCTTTTTGTTGTTGTTTTATAATAATTTATAGATAAGTGAAACAGAGAAAAATAAGTTCATAGAAATATAAAACTTCACAAATTTGAACAATCTCAAGCACCTTGATTGCATGACAAATGTTATATGTTTTTACACCTTTTCGCAAACAATATTTTGTCGAGGACTTACATCAGTAGTCCTGACGTTGTTGGCCTGTGACTTGTAATTGAAAAGAGCAACAGGGAGCAGCACGTTTGCACTACTATACCTGAAAAATGCCTACGTTTACGCGACTTTTTGTAGCATACATTCGCGCGACATTTTCCCCGAAAATATGCCTACGTTTGCGCGACATTTACCTTGATACGCAGATAAGTTGGATAAGTCAAGATTTTATCTAGATCCGCGGATAGATTGGATAAGTCGAAACTTCGTCTAGATCCGACAATACTTTACTCAAACTGATCACAGTTCACTCAATCAATTCATTGTAGTATTCAATAATCTTCACTTCTCGTTCTACATTTGGAATGGCAGCTTTAAATCTTAACTTTTAAACCTGGACTTTTAATTGATAATTTTAAATTCAGAAAGGAGAAGGACACAAAGAGTATATAGACGGTGAAACAGACACACAGGAGTATGTTTAAAAATGTCTTTCAAAGCCCAGCCTCTGACAAGCATATGATGATTTTAACTGAACGAGAACGTGGCTTTTAACAAATTTTAACTGTCTTTGCTATAAAAAAAATAATAAAAATGACATGTTCAAATCCCACTTCCACCTCTACGCAATGAACAAGGGGCAACAGATAAGACATATTTTCTCAAATATATCCGAAGTTTAATGAACCAAATTAGTCTTTCATTCGAAGAAAAAAGTCGCGCATTCGTAGGGAAAAAGCCACGCTTTCCTATGCTAAAAAGGTGCGCATTCGTATGGGTCGCGAAAATGAAAATTTCGAAAAAGTCGCGTTAAATGTTTCCGTCCGATCAAAAGTTTTATTATTAGCATAAAAATAACACACTGCTAGTTTTATTGTGTTTTGGCTTGTGGTTTCTTATTCTGTGTATTTATGAAAACGTGTTTGCACATGATATTCTTTTTAATTCTTTTATATGCAATTAAAGGACAGTAAAAGAGTGATAAAAGGGAATAAACAATAACCG
The DNA here is from genome assembly GCA_963989385.1 of Ctena decussata. Taxonomy (NCBI): domain Eukaryota; kingdom Metazoa; phylum Mollusca; class Bivalvia; order Lucinida; family Lucinidae; genus Ctena; species Ctena decussata. The sequence continues at coordinate 71,257,622 of OZ022499.1, forward strand.
CAAGAAAAAAAATGAACTAAGAGACAAAAAAAAAATTTTTTTTGATGACTACAGCTTTCAGAATATTTTCTTGACTGTATTAATGAGCTTGATCTTTTTATTACAACATACAATTTTTTTTATTTTTTTTTTATTTCAATTAATAGATATTTTTATTGTTTTATTGTTTAGATATTAACGAACTACTACGCGGCTTAGTTTGTATTTATTGATACTTGAAACCATTAAAAAACGCAACTATTTACTTGTCATATATTAAGATTAATAGTAGTGTCACCAAGCTTTAGTACACTACATGCAATTTGTCTTTCGCTCGGCAAGGTTTGCGCAACAGTTTAGCTTAGTTCGATTTGTCTGAGAAAAAATGTTAGAAAAATGTTAAAATCAACAAATTTTTGTTTCAAGCATTCAGGGAATTAAGATTCAGTCTAATTTTATTGAAACGATCTTCAGTATGATGCCTGAAATTGAAAAAAACAACGCAAAAACTGAAATTATACTGCGGATGCGGTTTTAAAGATTTTGACATTAAATCAAATTTTCGTAATATTTTCAACATTTTGAGAATCTTGTAAAATGTCATCTGAGATCCAAATAATAGGCTTTTGAGAAAAAAGAACCATGAAATCTTGCCAAACACTTTCCATTGGTGTCAGTATTTGTCAAAAAAATCGCACCCTTTCCAAGCACTTCCGGTTTGAAGGCACAAACTTTCATCGGTATTTGTCAAAAAAAATCGCACCCTTTACGAACACTTCCGGTTTGAAAGCACAAACTTTCATATTAAGCAGGTGATAGTCCTGGAATTTTGAAGAAAACAACATGCGTGCAGAGACTTTGAGCCATTATTGAAAACATCGAGTAATAGAAGAAACGAGCTAATGTAAACATTAAATGAAAGCATTCTTTTAACGTCAGTTTCTCAGAAGCCTCAATAAAAGTCGGAGTTACGTCACTTTATATACAAATGCAGTCCTTTTAATTGGATAGTTGTCAGCATTCCGACAATACTGCTGTTTAAACCTAGTGTGTTAACACCCTAAACTAGCGTGATACACACCCTGATTTCCTTGATAAAGTAGTGTTACTGTCATAAATTTCTACGTAAGCCAAAACCAGAAAGTTGCGTTTTTACTGGCTTCAAGTGTATTTATTATTATTGTTTTCATTTGAATAATGACGAATCTGGACCTCAACAATGACAACAAATGTTTTATTGACACATGTACTTATGTCAGTGATGAAATCAAGTTATGTTATTGATTTCCCCTTTGTGCCTCTCTTTTTTCAGTTCTTCTGGTAAAGACAGCTTTTAACAGAAGATTTTTATTGGATTAGATAATGATTACATAACCTACTTATGACATAAAACAGGCCCTAAATTATTCATGACATGAGCCGCGACTCGACAAAACAAACAAAGTGGCATGTGCGCCTAGCGAAGACTCAGATCAATCGGGAAATCCACTCTGATCAAAATCTTTGCTGTGCTCTTTCAGTGTAGCTAAGAGCCAAAGTTAGCTCTATGCAGACAGCGAAGACTCTTATCAGACTGGGCAGATGCCCAGGCTGATCTAAGTCTTGGCGTGCCGCATATGTCACTTTGTTGGTTTTGTCGTGTCGCGGCTTAGTCATTACTTTTAAGCTCCCCTGAGCCGGAGGCTCGGGGGGCTTATAGTATAGGCAGGCTCCGTCGTCGTCGTCCGTCAACAATTTCAAACGACTTCTCCCTTGAAACCACTGGGCTGATCGTAACCAAATTTCATATAAAGCATCCAGGATTTGGTGGAACAAAATATTGTTCAAATGGTTTGGGTCACATGACCAACTTGTCCGTCACGCCCATATATGGTAAAAACCTTAAAAAATCTTCTCCAGAACCAATTGAATGATGGCCTTGAAACTTGGTATGTAGCATTGGGTACACGAGTAATACCAAGATTGGTCAACATATGACCTTGGGTTGACCTTCACCTTTCTTACCGTTAGGTCAAATTTGCTTTCTGTAGCTTTTATATGGGAAAATGCTAGAACATAACATTTCTTGGAAACTGTTGAAGATTTCGACGTGACAATTTGTATATACAGTCATCAAAATGAGTACATGAAAATTTATGCATACGAGAGGTCAAGGTCATTCTTTGACCTTTGCTCCTGGTCTCTCATATTTTGACAACTACACACGTCTCCTCAAAAGCCACTGTGCCAGCTGCAACCAAATTTCATATACAGCCTCTAGGGGGTGGGGGAACGAAAATTTGTTCAAACGGTCCTAGTCACATGAGCAACATGGCCGCCATGCCCATATATGGTAAAAACCTTTGAAAATCTTCTCCAGAACCTATAGGCGGATGGTCATGAAACTTGGTACGTAGCATCAGGTACACGAGTAATACCAAGATGGTTCGAATTATGACCTTGGGTTGTTCTTCATTTTTTACGGTAAGGTACTTTCTGTAGCTTTTATTTGGGAAAATGCTAGAACATAAGATTTTTTTGGAAACTCTTAAGGTTTTTGACCTGAAAATTGGTCTATGCTGTCATCTTAATGAGTACATGAAAATATATATATACAAGAGGTCAAGGTCATTCTTTGACCTTTGACCCTGGACTCTCATATTTTGACAATTTCACACATCTCCTCAAAAGCCACTGGGCCAGTATTAACCAAATTTCATATGGAGCCTCTAGGGGTTGAGGGAACAAAATTATTCAAACTGTCTGGGACACATGACCAACATGGCCGCCATGCTAATATATGGCAAAATCATTTTACAAATCTTCTTCTCAAGAACCAAATGATCGATGGCCTTGAAACTTGATGTATATAGCATCAGGTACTTGAGTACTATCAAAATTGTTCAAATGATGACCTTGGGCTGATATTGACCTTTTTAAGGCAAGGTCAAGTATGGGAAGATGCTACAACATAAGATTTCATGGCAAGTTTAGTAGATTTTGGCCTAAATATTGGTATGTACAGTTGTCTTAATTAGTACATGGAAGGGTACAAGAAGTCAAGGTCATTCTTTGACCTCAGACCCATGACTCTCATATTTTGCTAATTTCAGGCATCTCCTCAAACGCCAAATTTCATACAAAGCATCTAGGGGCTGAGGAAACTAAAATTTATTCAAGCGGTGTAGGTTACATGACCAACATGGCCACCATACTCAGGTGAGCGATTCAGGGCCTCATGGCCCTCTTGTTTTTAAATCATATCTTTGTATTGATATCGTACACATGTTTTTGGTGTGTGTGTTAGTTGTAATCACTGTGATTTAAGTTAATAAATGTTTATCACGGAAATATTTTCAAGTATGCAAATCATTTTTTTAAGTTGTATCGTTGTATTGACACCGTGTGTTAATTTTAGTCACTGTTATTTACTTCAATGATAGAATCTTAAAGGCACATTTAAGATTACATAACGCCCTAATGACCGAGTACTGGAAAATGCAGATTTAGGGTAAGGAATCAACAGGGGTCCTTGAGTGAACGCCTTCTTTCATACAGGAAGGAATTTTCTGACACTCATTATTACATAGATAAGAGATTCATTGGTGCAAGGAATTGGAAAATGGTGTGTTTATTGAAACTGATTATGAGGGACTATACTTCCCTTTTATGCTAAAATGTGTCTTTATTCATATGATACGTACATGTTCTGTTTTTAAATTTTATCGTTGTGTTTATACTATGGTTTTAAATGTTAACTATGATAAATGTAATTTTAATCATATTGTTTTCATGGAAGAATCTCTATTGTCAAAATAATGTTAATTCTCCTAAGCCGGAGACTCCTTATTGGGGGCTTATAGTATAGGCACCTGTCCCTCGTCTGTCTTCCGCACTTTGCATTTTCAAACGAGATGAAATTGAGGAGTGGTAAATACTTGTATGCCAGTTGACCTAGTTTTTTGGTTGCTATGCAACTTCATGTTGTCATCGACTTTCAGTTGAAAGTTGAAAATTTGACGATTAATGCTTCAGCATTGCAGATATAATAGCAACACTTTTACAGAACTGTTGTGCGAACCACTCAGTTGGCTTGGTTGTCTTGTCCACCAAATGTTAAAATAAGCAAGATATTCAAAAGCAATTTTTCATTAAGTCAAAGTTTGCTGAAATATTTTTTGCATTAGCTTTTACAATCATATTTTTCGTGCCACTTGCTTTAGTACTTTGTTTGCTTTGGAAATTTAGTGTTGCCATTAACTTAGAATGCTAAAATTGACTCTTAGTTTCTTTTCACTGAAGATATAATGATAAACCTTTTACTGAAGCACTTCTATTATATATTTTATGCCATCCTTTTAAATAACCTGATCGTAATTGCTCAAATGCTGAAAATAGCAAATTCGAGGGTTGATCATTAAATAATGGATCATTTTTGTAGACTGGCTCAATTTTTATTAACAACTAGAAATTGACACTATGCCCCTAACCATATGCTTGCCATTAAAGGTGTCAAATGTTAGAATGTCTAAGTCTGATAAAGAGTAACCTTATTTTTACTAAAACATTTAATTCTTCGAGGACCACCAGTGTACCAAAAATTAACTGCCTACGTCAAGAGATTCGGAAGTTGAAAAAATGCCAAATTCATACCAGGATAATAAATCCATCAAAAGTTTAAAGAATGCTCCCAAAGTTAATCAGGTAATCTACTCCTCATACCAACCAGTTTACCAAATAGGAAGGCCATGGCTCAAATTCTTTTAGATATCTTGCTAACAAGTATTCAACTCATTTTCCTTAAAGGGATGTAACTCCCAAATGAAGCATAACTCGGAAAAAGTACGTATTAGTTTTTTTCCATTAGGAATCCATTTATGAAATTTCAATGCCCTATGCATAGTAGTTCGTGAGTCCTGTAGCTGCATAAGTATTGAGCATATGGAAAATAACGCTGAAACTAATGACTGTAGAGTTACCTCACCTTTATTAAAATATTTAACACATCAAGAATAACAACAATACCAAAATCAGTTTCCTAGGTCAAGCAGGTCTGAAAGTGGAATAAAGCCAAATTCATACAAGGGCCGTAACTCTATCAAAATTTTACGGAATTCTCCCAAAAGCTAATCAGGCAATCTCTACTTCTCATATTCAATCAGTATACCAAACATTAAAACCATAGCTCTAATTCGGTTTGGATATCTTGCTAACAAGATCTGAATCTCATTTTAACAGGTATAACTTCAAGAAGAGAGATAACTTAGAAAAGAAACAAAAATATAGGTCGGCTATTATGCCAAATGGTTCTTGAGCCCAGTTGCTGTATAAGTATTAGTTATCGGGGGACATAACTCTATACTTAGATAATACAGACTAACCTAAACTTGACCAAGATATCTAACTAATCAAGGACTACTATTACACTAAAAATCAACATCCTAGATAGAGCGGTTTAAGAAATGGATAAATGTCAAATGCGATTAAGGGCCGTAACTCCATCAAAATTTTACGGAATTCTCCAAAAAGTTTATCAGATGATCGACTCTTCATATCTGATGAGTGTTCTGAATAACAAAGCCATAGCTTAAAACATTTTGAGATATCTTGCTATCAAGATTCGCATCTCATTTTTTGAAATGGGGCATAATTAAAAAAGGGGGCATAACTCAGAAAAGAATAAAAATTAGGTCAGCTGTTTTTTCTTGAGAAGTCGATATATATAATACCTACACGGTTCTAAAGCAATTGGAGGCATTTAAAAGCGTGACGGACGAACGGACGGACGGGCGGACGAACGGACAAGCTTAAAGCAATATGCCCCACCAACTTTGACAACGTTGGGGGCATTAATGTGTGTTCTTTATGTAACGCCAAAGAGTGTCTTTTGAGCTTTCAAGCTCATGTTTGTAATTCAAAATTTAAGGTATTACCATTACAACACATTTATGCAGGGTAAGGCATGTAAAATTTTGGTAAGTACATGTTTGTATTATGCTTATTGTGTAGGATATCGAAAGAGAAATGGAATACTAAGGAACAGTTTCACTTTATATTATCTTTTGGCTTTATAAACACACATATAATGACTGTTTATGAAAAAATTCTGAAATTTGGTATGAATTAAAGCGAAACCGTGGTTAAGATAATTTGGTTTGGAGGCGTTCAACATTTTATTTCGCTAGAAGTAATGTTCAGTATTATGCTGAAGTTTTATTGATCAATTGTCAAGTAAAGGATAATTTTTGTTCCCTATGCTATACACATATCCCAAGACCTTGCTTGTTAAAGTGCAATGACGACACAATTTTGATCCATCAGGCTAAAAATCAGCGAAAATCGTCAAATTTTGCTCGATCGGAAGCCTTTCACAGTCTGTGTTAATAACTATATATTTCTTTTAGTATCTGAGACTTGCACCAAGCCACCACACCATCTTAATTTTTATCCATTCTTTGTCGTTTATCAGCAGCATATATACATAGAAACGTGCAAAAATTGTATTGAATACTTATAAGTTTAAGGCATCTTTTATAAACAACTCTTCAAAACTTAATTACATGCCGTTTGTGAAAAAAGTGGAAAGCAATGATTCAATTTCATCACCAGTAAGTAAAGTTTCATGAAATTATGCCTATCTTAATCTGTCACCCATTCGAACTCAGGTAAGGAAACTCAAAGTTTTTTTATTCTCAAAAGAAAGTTGTCAGATCAACTACATGTTACAAAATGTCTCTAATCTTTAAAACGTTACGCTTGATTGGTGCAGTTTTTGGAACAGCCCTTGTTATACAGACTATAAATTTACATTCCTTTTAAGGACACTTACTCCCTATCAAGGAGAAACTTTTTAATTAAGAAAATCTTAATAAGTGATTGGGCAATTATTACTAGAGCCTCTTGTTTACTAGTTGGTGAGTGAACACATTTGTAAGTGAATAATAGTATAAGTATAGTAACTAAAAGCTATAATTGCTGTTGTACCTTTATGGCTACCTATGTAAGAAATGCATAAATCAGGGAGGGAAAACGGTAAATTAACAGTTTTCCAAAATCTAACAATTCTGAATTTCTGTGTTTGAGTTCGTATCCACCTTTTCGCAAGGGACCTGTCATATGCTTGCCTCATAGGTTATATATATCTAGAATATTGTCCTGACACAAACATGTAGTTAACAAGATATATGCGTGTTGCCATTATTTAATGATCAGTCCCCGTATCAGAGAGTCGAATCCTCAGTGGCCAAACGGCTAAACAAAGCTGAAATTTTGCTGAAATACTCTTTGCATAAATCTCTGCCAAGAAAATAATTGATCGTGCCAGTAGCTATAGTAATTTGGTTGCTGTGGCAAATTAAATATACCGTTGAAATTCTATGGGTAACGTTAAAATTGGCTCTTTTATGTCTAAGAGTGCAGATATTGTGATAGATCTTTTACAGAATTGTCCTTAGATAATCTTACATAAAAGTTTTTGTGCCAACTTCATAATTGGCCTGATTGCCCTGTAGCAACCGAAATGCTGGAAACAATCCAATATTCAAAACATTTAAATGCGAGGTAGCTACAGAGCTGGAAAAGATAAAATTTTGCAAAAAATGTATTAAGCATTTTAAGACTTCTGAAACAAAGCCTGTCGTGGCTATGTCTGAGTACTTAGTCGTCATAATGACAAACGTTGTCTTTGATTTTTTAATGTGAAAATGGACTCTTGCTGCGGAAATAATGACATAACCTTTAAATAAATGTTTCTTAGACAGAATTCCATCAGACATATGTTCTTTTTCGTTTTTTGCAGCTTTTCCATTGGCTGTTTTGCTAGAGCAATGGAAATGATGAAAGTAGCAAAGTATTAGAAAATCAACTCCTCAGCAGCCATAAGGCTGTAAACACTGAGGTTTCCAGAAATGTTGTTTGCCCAGGCTTTTGCACACTAAAAAACTGTTTCCTGCGCATGTTGTTGTCAAGAACTTTGGTTGCTATCAGAACTTGAAGCTCGGAGAAATGGTTTGAGTAGCAGCTTCTTAATTGACTTTATTGTCATAGAAACTGAAAGGTTAAAAAAATATATATATTTTTAGAAAAATAAATAAATAAAGTTAAGCTGAACCGTTTGTCGAAATATTGTCTTTGCAAGCTGCGATAGAAGTTCTGCTTTTGGTGCCCTATAGTTTAGAACTTTTTTGCTTGGACACCTGCAAATCCTATTGTCTTTCTATGGTAAAATTGAAAGGTGGCTTTTAAACCTACAACAATCTTGATATTTTCACATCTGGTTATTTACAAACAATAGTTCTTACATTTAATAAAAGTAAAAGGTATGCAAAGACCAGGAACTGAAACAATCAAAATCCAAATCCAGCCCTCAAACCATAGTTGGAAACAACTAAGATTACAAATAATCAAGATACAGAGAACATATGGCCAACCGAGTGAGCAGCTTGTTCCCAAAAGGTGGCCACTCAGCAACCCAAACTGAACCAAAAATAATAAGAACATACATAAGGTAAAACATCACAGAAACTCTGACACCAAAAACAGGCAACAAAGAACCACAACAGAACTACCGCCTTGGAACGGTCAGTAATGAATTACTGGGGGGCTTAAATCGATTTTACAGGCCCAACCTCACCCTCAGTTTCTGAAGTGGTACAAAACATTTAGTTGGTTGTTCGGTTCGCATGATAACCCTCTAACTCGTCAATGAATCATCACGGTAAACACATAAATCAAATTTCAACACCATGAAGAAGCAAAGACGAGGACTCAACAGATACAACGGGCCGTCTGACAGGTGGAGATCCCTGTCCTGCCAAACAACCCCACTGGAAATCTGAAGCAAAAGAAGGTTACCAGTTGAGCCCCGGTGGACCAAGCAACAGACAAAAAGGCTCCGGTCCCAACCAACTAAAATATATAGCTTTAGGTCGGGGCCATCATAGAGTCTGACGACCGATCCCCCGGTGTGCAATTAAAGAGTGCAGCAAAGTTATCAACCGTGATTGGGTTAATCACTAAGCATGCAGACTGTCGCATAACATTTAAATTATAGCCAATACGTTTGTGACGTATTATTATTTTTCGGAATTGATCAGAAAAATCAGTCCTACCCTTAATCTTTTTGAATTTGTATACTAAGTCACCATAAAATTCTGGTTCCGATAGGCCTTGGTGTAAAAGAAATTTTAATCCGACATCAAATTTTGAAACCAATTCATGGTGTCTGCGATAGAATTTAGAAAAAGCCTTTCTAAGCTTATGATACCGATAGCCCTGTTGAAGAAGTTTAGCAGTTAAACATTTATTACGAGCATTAAAGTCATCTACATGACTACACACTCTAGCAAATCTTATAAGTTGAGAAATATACACTCCATAAGAGGGACGACGTGGAACGTCACCATCCAAAAATGGAAAATTAACTATATCAAAGTCAAAGTCATCACGTTTATCATAAATTTTAGAAGATACAAAACCGTTAGAAATAGATAGATGTAAATCCAAAAAGGGGGCCTCGGTATCTGAAGTATTAGCTTTATTCAATTTAAGTTCAGGTGGGTAAATTTGGTTAACCATGCTTTCAAAATAAGGATTATCAATATTCAGAAGATCGTCTAAATATCTAGAGGTTGAGTTAAATGCCTCAATGATATCAGCTTGATTATCAATTGAAAGAGAAGTCATGAAATCTCTTTCATAACAAAATAAAAACAAATCGGCCACAAGAGGAGCACAATTTGTACCCATCGGAATACCAACAATTTGTCTGTATAACTTATTACCAAATCTGATGTAAATATTATCTAAGAGATATGATAAGGCGTCACATACATTCTGACATGACCAAAGACTATATCCTCTATATATTTTACGGTCAGTAGAAGTGAAAAACGCTTTCTTATCGTTACAGGCAATATAAAGGGTATCTTCATTTTTGGAGAACTTTTTGAAGGCCCTCTCAATCAAATCAACAAGTTTTTCCTTTATTAAATTATGGGGTGATGTGGTATAAAGAGTAGAAAAGTCATAAGTGGACAAACTAGTCGCACGGAACCCTCTTGACTTCAGTTTACTAAGTACCTCACCAGAATTTTTTATAGACCAAAACATATTTTTCCCTGACCTCTCATACACTGTCTCATAGTACCAAATGACACGAGATTTCACAGCAGTGAGGCAAGAAGTTAATAATTTAGATAATTCTGTAGTAGTACAAGAGCTAGAGTTGGCAATGAATCTAGCTTTATACGGTTTTTTGTGAAGCTTAGGTAACCAATACATCGTAGGAAGTTTGTCTTGGCGTTCCTTAACGTTTACAGCAAACTTTAAAGGCAAATTATTTGAGTGGCTATTAACGACAGTCTTCTCATCTGTAAAAGTCTCTTCGTAAGCCGTGGTGCCGTTAAGTTCCTGCTTCAAAGTGTTAATATAGTGCATCCGACAAACAACAACAAAATATATACCAGTTGAGTATCTTAAGTATCTTAAGTACCTGTTATGGAGTTGGGTTTTCAGAGGAGCGATACAGGACCTCCTGGTCATTTTTCTTTCTTAGATTCATCGTTGTAGTTATATCGTGTGATACTGTGTGTTCATTGTAATTACTGTAGTTTACTGAATAAAAATAATCTCCCTCACTATTTCATCATTTATCATTTCCAGAATAAACCGTTTTATTGAATTTCATTAGACACCTGTCTATTCCGCAACCTCTCAGAAGAAAATATTCAAAAAAGACTGGTATTGAGAATGAGGAGAATGACTACGCCACGTGACTTCAAAATGATGACTTCATCATGTTAACAGATAACAGGTAGAAAATGGCATAAATACATGTTTGTATCTTAATCAGATTTATGGTATAAATTTTCAACGTATACTCCGTATATAGACTAACTTTACCACAATTACACAATTTTAAAAGCATTCTTTATACAGAATAGAGCATTAAAGAATCCGAATTTAGCAGATAAACATTTTAGTTACTGATTTCTTGCTCTTCAATCAGATGGACATCTTGTGGTTTTGGGTGAGGGTAAAGTACATATGATGAAAATTTTATCAAAATCGGTTGCAAAATACAAATCATGACTATTTAATATTTCAAACCTGCTGCCTTGGAGGCCGCTATTACAGTGAGATTGTGACGTCATAAATACTTAATTAAACTTTCATAACTGAATAACTCTCGTATGAAAAAGATACAGCGCTCTTCTTCGGTATAAATGCAATTATTTTTCCCAAACTATGTTTTATGTCATTTAATTGCCATTTTAGAATTTTTATATCCTCGTAGAAAAGGACGGGTTACACTTTGGCCGTTTTTGTGCCCACGACCGATCTTGATAAAATTTATGTTTATAAAAGCTTGGCATTTTGCAGTTTATAAAATCACATTTTTAAGTTTGCGGTTTGATAAGTAATCACGTGACTTCCGGTTTATTGCATATGGGGTGCTGCACGGGGTATACTAACTACCTGCGGTTTTTCGATATAAGCAGCAATTCCGCTGACATATCAGCCCTCCAAACTGACAGATATAATACTTTTGGTTCTTATCCACAGTCTAAAAGAGATATTTTCGCTTAAAACGTCTAGTAAGAAGACATTTTATTTGAATTTTTACGAAACCTCAGAACAGTAGATTTTACAACTGTTTATTAACATAATAATAAGCATGTAAAGCGTTTGTTTTTGTGAAAATAATGAAACAAATGAACAGGAAGTCGAATTTAACCGATATTGTTAAGGAAATGTATTCTTGACGAACCGCTTTGCACGGTTGTGCTCTGGCAAGTGCGTGAAAAGGTCATCAACCTTCTTCTTTTCTTAAGCAATATTCACTACTTATACATATAATGGAAGCTTCATCATATCAAATATTATTAAACACGTATGAATTATTACGTATTTATGGATGCTACACAGAGTGAACCAAGAAATTAAGGCCACAGGGACCTACATGTAGTACCAAATGAGACGCAGCGCTGAAGTGACTTACTACTCCAAGTCCGAGGAAGATTCAATTAAATATTAGTTCGAAATAAAACATTATTCAGTGGATCCTGAAATCGTAACTCGGGATCACTGTTCGGTATCACTCGGCAAGCCTCGTGATGCCGAACAGAGACCCTCGTGACGGATTTTTCTATCCACACCTCACACCCATGATAGATACTTATAATATATGAAATTGAACAGTGAACTTTTAAATATATGTCACAGTAACCTACAAATAGTATGAGGATTTTTTTTGCATCGTTTGACTGACCAACTATTTGTAATTATGTTGCGAATCCAAAAATCGTGTTGAGAAATAAGTGAAATGGTCCATGCATAAAGTTTAAAGACTCAGTGTGCATGGATGCTTTGCAGTTCCTACATTTAATGGATATGATCTGATCAAATATCAGCACTCTTACCCCAATGCAAAGATATCAAAAGAGGTAAGGAAAAAGCTCATCCAAGTAACTTTTCACACAAAGTTAGTGGACCAAAGTTCAAGGTCACACAATTTTACAATGCATCAGCTTCAGGCATAGGAATACATCATCTGACCACGTCGCAACATTATAACATCTGAGGTTATATCACAGCATGATGATGGAGGACACTCAGTCTAACGCCTTTTATACGCATATTACGCCATACCGATGCGCATGCCCAGCGCTGCGCCCATCCCGACCCCCCCCCCCCCCCACACACACAGACACACATACACACCACACACGGAATCCTTGGTGGGGGCATTAGGAACACATACTACATAGAAGAACACTTTGAGAAAGATTTGTTGTGTCGAATAATGCCTTTATTTTCTATCAGTTATAAAACATACTGCTGCGATTTTGATATAAATCCTTTTGTCTTAGTGTAGGAATAATGAAAATTTACCCCAAAAGTTTATTTTTCGTTTACTCCTACCCTCGTAACCACTGTAATATAACCCGATTATGCTGAATATGTATATGAGGAATAATTATATATAAAAATTGTAGTGGTTACGAGGGTAGGATGAAGTGAAATTTGGATGCATAGTGGACGTTGGTAGTTCGAATTCCCATAGGCTCAATGTTAAATGTTGCAGACAGTATATGTATTCAACCGCAAAATTATCCTAAAAGACATTAAAATATGGGAAAATGAAATCGTACAGAATAAACTAGAAACGTATAGCTAACATTTCTGCATATTTTTGTGATTATCTGCCTACCTTCGAAAATCTTCCTTTTCAGTGGGCACATTGCAATAGTAAAGTGTAACTCGTCCTTTAAAATGGTATCACCCTACCTGACAATCACAAAGGCTAAAAATTCCAATAACGTCCTTATTTCTTGCTGGAGTATCAAAATATACAGGCCTTAAATTTAATGCATGAGTGAGTGAGTGAGTGAGTGGACTCGGGTTTAACGTCTCACCAACAACGAGGTCATATGGAGACGGGACCTCGGTTTAAAGTCTCATCCGAAAGACCGTTTCATGCATGAGCATTTTGCTGTAAATTCTTTGCAAAGGTCCTTTTTAACACCATGTTGTATCTTCAAACATACTGATCAACGAAGTAAAATGATATGATTATAGCAATTTCCAATAATCAAACTAACTTTCTGATTCCCATTTCTTATTTTGGTATTTTTGGACAAGTCAGTGGTGATAGGGCCTATCATAGCTTCCGCAAGAACAATAGGGACTCAGCTCAGAGAGTTTAAAACAAGCGGACCATAAATATCCAGATTTTTTGGCTTTCTTGTCAAAGCTGATATCCTCTAATCAAAACGTGAATCTACACAACACAACCTGTTAAATATGGAAACACTTGTTTGTTTGTTTTTTGCATGCGATTTATTATTGACTTAGCGTTTGGCTAACTTGTGGGCTCATGTCTGTGGCTTAATATGAAATTTCTGAGCTGTTTCAATGTCTAAAATATCATAACATTTGCCAACATTGCAAGGAATGAAATTTTAGTTGGTACGTTGAACCAACATGTTGGCTGAGCGTTCTTTGAGGATTTGTGCCAACCAAACTGGCCACCTTGTGTCAACGTAGGCTCAACGTACTGATATGTGTATCAAGAAGCTCGTAAACTTTCCTTAGCTATTTCTCATTTATGGGCAGCTATGTCTACAGTCCCGTTCCCTTTGGGATTAGATACATATTTTTCCAGTAGTCGTCTGTCTGTCTGGCAGTCAAACATTGTGCCCGCTCCATAAGTAGAAACTTAGCAAAAAGCATCATGAGACGGTGAGCAGAGAGAAAAAACGGTAATTCCATTTCCACTTTTAATGGACGTATGCCCATTCTTTAATGATTCATATGGAAATTATCTCAACGCTACTCGAATAACTTAAAAATTGTTGAAAGTATATATACTCCTCGCCAAAAGTTTAGCATAATATTAAAACAAATAAAACAAGAATCTTGGAGATAATAACAATTGAATTGTAACTTTCTGTGGAAATTTGTGTATTCTATCATCGACACCAATGATCAATCATCGTACAATTACCAACTTTTATTTGAATTTGAGTAACAACTGCAGAAAGTGAGCAAAGACGTATACATGTCCAAAATACACATTTTGGCAAGAAACAAATATCGTTGTAATGCGCTGTGAGTGATTTTTCTTTTACATCAGTTGAACGTTCTGTAACGCTAAATGTTTTTGGCGAATTCGAAATTACTGTTTTATACTCATTTAAACAAGGCATAACTTTCTTTCGAAAATGTGAATTTTATGGGCTTATATTCCTGTGCTCGCTTTGTGCAGTGCTTACTCAAATTAATTTAACTTTTGTGTTTTTACAATGGTTATGCATTGGTGTTGATGAAAGAATACATTTATCCTCATACCGTATGTTAGAACTGAAATATTACGATATCTAATAGCCTGGTTAATTAACTTTGTAGATATGCTAAACTTCTGGCGAGGAGTATACATGAAACTTGGCACACATGAAACGTCATCGGATGTTATATACAAAGGCAATAAACAGTCCATTTTCATTGCCTGAATTCCTGTATCAATAATTCTTTTCTTGCACACCTCAAAAAGGATATCAGCGAGTTTCACCTGTACCAAAATTCTTTTCTTGCACACCTCAAAAAGGAGATCAGCGAGTTTCACCTGTACCTACAAATCTTATCTTTCCATTTTATCTCACCAATGACCGGATAAAAATCTCGTGCATTCATTTTATTGGTTGTAAAAGAGCTCACGTACGTCGTCAAGTGACGTTTTTTTTTTCAGACGATGACGTCATGAAAATTGCCAAATGACATCATCTTATGCTACTGCAGACGTTAACGTATAGAACCGAACGTCGGTCGTTGAAAGCACCGGCTACTTTATAAATTTAAAAGATCCCTCTTAAACGCTTAAACTGAACTTTTTTTAAATAGAAATATTTACAAGAAAAGTATATATCATGAGCATACCTATGAGGTGTGTAAACAAAAATCAGTCACCTTGGATCACTGTTCGGCATCATTCGTAAGCCTCGTGATGCCGAACAGTGACTATCGTGACGGATATTTCAATCCACACTTCCTACCCATGGACGATACTTATAATCTTACCCTTGTTATCTCACCCAGGACCGAATAAAAATCGCGTATAGTCATTCATGGCTTGTGCGGGCATTCTCGAGTGACGTTGGTTTTTAGATAATTAGGTACGTCAAGAAGACGACAAATCACGTCAGTTTATGCCACGTCGGACATTAATGTAAAGAACCGAATATCAGTCCTTCTTTCACAATATAATAGAAACCTCACAAACTCTGAAATAATGCATTATAACAAGTTTTTAATTTAATATCAAACGTTGTTAATCAAAAGGTATGCAAGAAAAAGTATCGATCATGGGTGCAAGGTGGGGATAAAAACAAAAAGCGTCCCTCGGGATCACTGTTCGGAATTACTCGGAAAGCCTCGTGATGCCGAACTGTCGTGACAGATTTCTCTATCTGCACCTCACACCTATAATAGATACATATACATGTAATCGCATCCAGGGTCGGATTAAAATCGGGTGTAGTCAATGCATGGACATTTAGGCGGTCAAGTATCTGCGTCGTCAAGTGACATCGGTATTTCAGATGATGACGTGAAGAAAACGACATATGCCACGTCGGACGTTAACGTAAAGAGCCGAAAGCCGGTCGTTGATAGCGTCGGCTTCTTTCAAGATTTAGTTGAAACCTCTTAAAAGCTAATATTATGGAATTTGACATGTTCTGCCTTGGCAATCAGTTAATGTAAATGAAAATGTATGCAAGAAATAGTACCTATTATGGATGTGAGGTGCGGATAGAAAAAATCCTTACAGGAAATTGATGTTCGGAATCACTCGGTAAACCTCTCACTGCCGAACAGTTACCCTTTTGACAGACTTTTTCTATCCGCACTCACACCCATGGTAGTTACTTAAAACCTTCATTAGAATATTTTTTCCATTAACACCGAGACTTTCATTTTCTGACTAATATTTCCAGTTGAATTTAAAAAAATGGATAAGTAAACAACTGG
The DNA here is from genome assembly GCA_963989385.1 of Ctena decussata. Taxonomy (NCBI): domain Eukaryota; kingdom Metazoa; phylum Mollusca; class Bivalvia; order Lucinida; family Lucinidae; genus Ctena; species Ctena decussata. Next base: position 71,274,110 of record OZ022499.1, read on the forward strand.
AATGACGTTTCACAAAAGCTAACTGATTTCTGACGTCACTGAATTTTAATGACTTTCATGAAAACTATTACTGCACATTGTCAGAGGTCATAAAATATACGGTATAAGATCTAACACGCTTTTTTGTTTTTGTCTTCTATAAAAGAAAAATGGTCAGTCTTTCGTATTTTCCTTGTTTTAATTTGCAAACTGGTATTTCAGCCGTTTTTAGATAAGCTGCTCAAAATATACTTCAGGGCACTGGTTAAAAATTAGAATGTTGCTGTCTTGAAGCTTAATCCGATTTGACGTTCCCTAAAAGTAGGGGGAAAATAATCCAGCATGAGCTTATCCATGTAGGATATTAAGTAAGTCGCAACCAAGGGGCCGGAATTTCCAGCATGAGCTTATCCATGTAGGATATTAAGTAAGTCGCAACCAAGGGGCCGGAATTTCAATCGGTTGAAATTCTCATCCCGTGAGTGAACTTTCTCTATCCTACTTAGACACTCACGATGGTTTCTTATATTCTCCCACTCTCACATATTCAAGATATGTATTTTTGTGGCTAATGAGTAACGAGGATGAGCATCTGTTAAAAGATATAGCTAGATTCGTTACATCATGCCTGTCACTTAGAGACAGGTAATAACTCAGTGGGCAAGCCGCCTTGGAGTGATACTGGGTTGGCGTTGACTCAGTGTTGAGACGTTGAGACATCGTTGATTCAGTGTCACTATGCACATTCAGCTATTTAGTATTTTGTAATTGCTTCACATGACAAATATGAATTGGCCCAATGTCTATATATGTTTGGTTAGTGTGTGCTTATTGCCTATCCATATTGCATGGCACTATCATGCTACTTGGCAAGTATTCATGCAGATTGCAGTGCCCTAGATGGGAGGAGGTGGCAGGGACAATTTTTTTTTTTTTTTTTTTTTCACATATGTTGTGACCCCTCATTTGAACTGTCTTACTGACATGGTGAGGGGTTCCAACATTTGTTTTTTTCTTTTTTTTTTTTTTTTTTTTTTGGTTGCATTTGTTTGCAACAGATACTCCCTCCTATTTGGGGTGCTGAGATTAGGAATTAGTTTGTAGAGTACCGTGTTGATCTAACTGAGTGCCTTTTTATTATTAGTAATTTTTTTTTTCCTCCTTTCTTGGTTTGATCCTTTGGAGGAAAGAATTTGCTCCCTTGAGGGCAGATTCTTTCCTTGGAGAGAGTTTGCTCCTGCGGAGGCAAATTCCCTTCAAAGTTTGCTCCTGCGGGAGCGGGATTCTCTCCTTTGAGAGTAAACCCAAACTCAGAGAGGTACCTCATCCAGGGAAGTAAACAGGAATACATATCAGTCAATATAATTTTTTTTTTCCTAAAAAGATAGCCAGGGCATTTGTTGGGATTGATATGGTAGACGGTTAAGATTGTCTTATGTTCAGTAATATGGTATTCTTATAAACTCTTATATGAATTAACTTTGGGCATTTTCGTTATGGTGGCTTGGGCTACTCAGGGATATGTATGCATACATGGATATGTATGCATACTTGTCTGTGGGTGGCCCAGGGTCTCTATACCAGGGCTGCAGGTGGGAGGAGTGACAGGGATGATTGCGTTTTTTTTTTTTTTTTTTTTTTCATAAACATATGTTGTGGTCCCTCATTGGAACCGTCTCAACAAGACGGTTCCGATGAGGGGTCACGATATGTGTGGAAACTTGTTGTGGTCCCTCGTTTGAACCCTCTTCAAAAGGTGGTTCTGGTGAGGGGTCGCAATCTATGTGTTTAGGTTCCACGGTGTTGAGGTTTGAATTTGTATTCAAGATTCATGGACACTCACGATGGATTCTTATATTCTCCCACATTCACATATTCAGGTCATTAAAGAATTTTCTGTCTTTCATTAACAACATTTGTCTTTCATCAGCAAGAGCCATTGATTCATTTTTGACATATTTTCATCTTAACTGAAAAAAATGGACATGCAAGCAAGTAGGACGACGTTAGACAGCAGGTCAGATATTTTTGACGCCACTAAATTTAAAATGACGTCACTCAATGCTGTAATGCAACGCCGATAGCGACTTGACCCACGCGACGTAAAAGGCTAAGATGCAATTTGTTTTCGTCTTCTGACTGTAAGAAAAAATCCAACAGATCGTGTTTTCCTGCTATTTTCAAGGTGCAAACCGTGTGTACTCCCGTTGACAGACCTGATGATAAACATGCTGAGCTGCTGAAAATTTACTTCAGGCGGTAAACTTATTCCCGTCTTAATTCAATTTGAGGTTGTAAGTTTGCTAAAACAAAGGAGAAAACTATCCATTATGAGCCAGTCCATGTAGTATGGATAAATCTCACCCTCGGGGCGGAATTTCAATCAGGAACGAGGCAAAGTAAAATGATTGGCAATGATCTGGAACTAATACAGTCAGATCTCATATCCCGTCTTGAAACCCAAAAGGGAAAGAATTATGTACATAAGTTGACAACAGTTGCTCTTTCCCTAACAGGTGGTCGCTCAGCTACCCTAATAAAAAACTATCATCTATTTTACCTGTTTCCCTTTTACCTTACTTTACCTATCTATAATAATTTGAATGTCCCGCCAATATTTCTAATTATGATCTTTCTAGCTGAAGTTATTGATCTGCTAATTTCATATGACACACGTAACTAAGTCGACCAATTAGTAAATCAATATGTAGTAACAAATCCGACATTAGGAACCTTTCTCTTATACTTTTCATTGAATTATAGAGAATTCTCGGTGAAATTGAAACCTTTAACCAGTGAAATTATCACTTTCGATTTCACTGTTTCAGAAGAATCCGGGTCAACTCGGCCCGGGTCAACTCGGCCTGCTGAAAATCTATCTGTCTATCTTTGTGAAGTGCACTGTGCAAGTAACTATTGCCAGGACATTTAATTTAATTTATAACCGTTTTTGACCGTAGACCCGCTTTACCAACCATATTGATATATAAAGTATTTGATGAAGTTAATTATAATTATCTTTAAGTTATTAACACCTTCCCAGCACACATTCATAGGTGTGACTAATTACCTGAAGATATTGTTGAAAAGATTTATGTTTTTGTTTTTCTGTGCTTTTTTTCGTGATACATTCCGGTGATCACTGATAAACTTCATTTTTTGAGACAGGTCGTCTGTAAGTACATATTACATTCCTTTTCAATTTCTTTGAAAAACATTTATTTTTAAACTGAACAATTATTTCTACATACACAATCAGTGACCTATCATAGGTCACTGACACAATATACCATTTCTGTAAAATAACATTTAACAGGCCGAGTTGACCCGGCCGAGTTGACCTGAGGCCGAGTTGGCTCGGGGGCCGAGTTGACCCGTGACCTTTCAGAAATAGGATTTTTGTGAAATAGCCTCGAGTTTTTTGTTGATTTATTGGTTAAATCTTATCTGGCTTGACAAAAATTACGTCACGCATGTTTGCACGTCATTACGACGTTAATGACGTCACTTAAGGCGCCAACGTAACATTGTTACTGCACGCGTCGTCAGGCCGCCTAAGTCTCCTGTAGGCATTCTTTCTTGGCAATTTTTTAGATCTGTTTAGCAAAATGATATTTGAAGCTATTTTTCATTTGCAAACTGCGTTTACAACCAATATCATACCCAATTAACACGCTGGAAGCATCAAATTTGACGCAAAACGGCTAGAAAAAAAAGTTGTGTATCTGTCGTGATGGCTGACACGGTTGAATCAACACAATTATTGCGATTTTTAAGCATAAAAAAATAAAAAGTTTGACTTTTTCAGTGTAAGATGAATTTTTATTTCACTCATGAACACCAAAAGTGGTATTTTCAATCGTGGCTTCGCCACTCGTGAAAATACTGCATTTGGTGTTCATTCGGTGAAATAAAAATCGATCTTACCATGAATAAGTCAAATATCCTCCATTTCTTTTAAATGGCTCTGTCCTTGTAAATTTTAGGAAATCATTTGTATGTGCTCAAATTGTTATGTGTTGATACAGTATAATACATTTAAATGGATATTTAGCATCATTTGAAAATCACTTCATTATTTTTGCGGTTAGTTAAAGGCAACCAACCTTTCATCTTTAACTCACACTGTAGGTGCAGGTTCAAATAAACTAACCCAGCGGGCACATAACGTCAAAATGACGTCGTATTGACGTCGATGCGACGAAATGACGTCGCATCGACGTCAGTACGACGTCATTTCAACGTCATGTGCCTGCTGGGAATACACCATAAACTATCGTAAACTTGTCAAGCAGGGATAAGTCAATTTGATTCCCTGTTCTTCAGGACTACCTCGTCAAAAAATTCAAAAAACCAGAAACTATCCCAGCAGGCACATTACGTTGAAATGACGTCGATGCGACGTAATGACGTCGATGCGACGTCAATACGACGTCATTTTGACGTCATGTGCCCGCTGGGATATCGCTCGCTTTAGTTTTACCCAAGCCCTCATCATGACAGACAGAAACTGATTTTTTTTTAAAAGCCACTGCGCCCCCCCCCCCCCCCAACACACCCGCCCTTTGTTCTCTACTTTTGATTATTGTAAAATTCTGATTAACAATTAAATGCATTTTAGAAGGAGTGAAAGCGCAATTGTATTACGATGAAACCAACATGGAGCACCTATGTATCCAGGCTTAGGCGAAAACAATGGGGAAAAAGCATTTCAGTAACACCCTAAATGATTTTATCTCAGATTAATTTTGAAAATATCAGTGCATGGTTGACTTTATTCAACTACAAAAATATATGTGTATTTCTTCTACGAAATATTTGCATGACAGCTTTGATATAGCCCAAACCAATATTAGTATTTGTTTAGAGCATAATATTGCAACAAAGTATATTAAAAACAAAACATATATCAAATATGGAAGAATCGTGAACGGCCTTTGCCTGCATTTTCATCCAGTCGTTGGCCCAGTCCAGAGTACTAGATGACTGGCTGCAAGCCAATGTGGCTTCCATTTACGAGAAGGAAGAAAACTATGACCCTGCCAATTACTGGCCGGTCTCTTTGACTTGTATTTGTTGTAAGTCTCTGGAGCATATCCTCATGTGCAGAATCATGCAAAATCTATCAGACCATAAGATTTTAGTTGAGTCTCAGCATGGTTTCAGAAGTGATAGATCATGCGAGACCAAACTGGTCCAGTTCATACATGATTTTCTGTAAAACCTAGACAGAGCCCGTAATACAGATCACAAACAGAGAGATGTCATCATTATGGACTTTGCTAAGATTTTCGATAAAGTTCCCCATAGATGACTGATTTATAAACTGGTGTATTATGGTATCCGAAATGATATCCTCCGGTGGATCTCTGTCTGGCTATCTGGAAGGAAACAAAAAGTTGTTCTTAATGGTGTTTGTTCAGACCCTGTCCCAGTGTTGCCTGGTGTCCCCCAGGGTTCCCATATTATTCTTGATCTTTATTAATGACCTGCCAGACAACATAAATTCAACAGTCCTCCTTTTTGCCAAAGACTGTATGTTCTTTAGAAAAATATTAGAGCGTCTGAAGACTAACAGATACTCCAAGATCAATTGAATAAATTGACACTTTGGGAAGAGGGATGGCCTATGAAATTTAACGTTGCCAAATGTCTCTCTATGAGAGCGACTAGCCACCCCGCTCCTGAGCAAATATTCCATGGTTAGATATTGCATAACCAAGTCCTGGAGAATGTATCTTCATCCGAATATTTAGGAGTTAAAATCACGGATGACTTCGAGCGGGCCGGGGTCAGCACATCAATGAAATTACCAATAACGCTACTAAGACTTTATGTTTCCTTCGTAGAAGTTTGACTTTTGCATCGAAAGAAACCAAGGATCACCAAGTAGATATATACAGAATACAAAAAGTACAGATCGAGTACTGCTGCCCGTTGGACCTGTAGGCGCCGGCGCAATCAGATAATAATAATAATAGTAATCTTTATTTATAGTCGCTTATTTTTATTAACAACTAACATAAGCTCTGTAGAGCTTTTATTGCGACTTGATAAGACAATATACATATATACAAGCTGAGCTGTGGATATGTGACTTGCTCAAGGTCACAACGCTAGGGCCCTGGCGGGATTCCAACTCGAGACCCTTCGATCATGAGTCGGGCACACTACCACTGCACCACTGCGCTCCACAAATCAGAGCCACGTTTGAGAAATGTTTGAAGAACTACAATGTCCAGACCTACAGGAATGACGGCAGCAGGCTTCCCTGTCTCTATTCTACAAAAATCACAATAATCTTGCTGTTGTAATCAGAAAAGCTACTTATCTGAGGTCGGTGGAGGGAGCAGGAGAACCAGGTCCCATCCATTTCAGGATCACCGTCCAAAGCTTAGGGGCACGGACGGTCTTAAACCGTTTTAGACGATTAGGAAACCTTCATTCGGACCAAACAGCTAACCAAATGTTTCGAACCACTCCAGAAACAGAGGGCGAGGTTTGGTACCAGTAAAACATATGTAAGCCCCCCCCCCCCCCCGGAGTAATCTTTTGCTGACCGTTCCAGGGCGATACTTCTGTTGTGGCTCCTTGATGCTACATTGTGCTATGTCCGCTTGTCTATGTTCTTTTGCGGTTTGGTCACCTGTTTTGCTACCCAAACTGCATTTTGTTTTGTTTTGTTTTGTAAGTTAAAATAAAATAGATGAAAATAGATGTTGATACTGTTTTGATTAGGGTTGCTGAATGACCACCTGTTTGGGAACGAGCTTCTCATTCGGTTTATCGTGCGTGTCTTTCGTTAACTTGTGTCAATTTTTCCCTGTGTGTGTGCTTCTTTCCCTATTGGTTTTGAAAGCGGGATGTGAGATTTGATTGTATTAATTCCTGATCATTGCCTATCTTTTTACGTTTAAGAATTCGTTTTTCACTGGACAATTGCATCTTGTAATGGCCTTAAAATCGTAGCCCTCTCTTCGGAGACATTTGATGGGTTTAAGGCCAAAATATACTATCCTATGGTAGAGCAGGTATGGAATGCCTGCCTCTGAGGACTTCTTATAAATAATATTAATCTGCTTGTGGCTATGTCATAAATTCATTTATTTTTTTATCATTGTCTTTCATTATTTCTATTTTATGTTATCATTATTATTTTTGGTAACTTATGTGTCACGCCACAAACCTGCAAGCATGGTCATATTTTGACCGAGCTCAGTATAGAAAGAAAGAAAGAAAGATGAGTTGGATAAGCTTTCTTGTTTCTTTCTTTCTTTCTTTCAATACTGCACACCTCCTTGCGAGGATTACATGCAGGTGGTATTTATAATACTTTTCACTTACTTCGTGCAACCTCGTGCACCTATTTAGCGGTACCTTGCAATACCTCGCGGTATTTAATATGACCCGGTTAAATAGTACATTAGGGTTCTTTTCTAGGCGTTGCGAACTCTTATCAAGGGAAACTACTCTAACTAAAAATATAATTTGTAAATAAACAAATCATATGAACCAGTACTGCGTCCAAAAAAGAACAAATAAATGAGAATTCTATTCATTTTCGTTTTGATATTATCCTGCGCAGCAATTTTGGCATTTGTTTCCAATTTGCTGAATAGCGGAGATAAAACGAATATCGATTTTTATGGAGGGAAGCGTCGAGAAGATATCAGCGCTGGAAAAGAACTGAAAAATATTTTCTGGTTTGTTCAGGTAAATCTGATGAAATAAAGCAGAGATGATGTAATATTTATTTTAGGATTGTAGAATATATGCCACTTACAACTTTTCCCTTCTTTACCTTTAAATAAGCTGGATGTTTATAGTATCGTCCGGGTATGTGTTTCCGCCCGGTATGTGTTTCAGCGGTACATAGAATAACCGAAAAGCACAGAAATACCGGAAAGCACTTGAATAACCGAAAAGCAATTTTAAAAAATCACTTTTTATAGGAATTATCATTGTAATATTATTTTCATGGGTTAAAGATGCACCGAAAAGAGTTATTTTACAGACTACAGTTGTCTTGGTTTCACGATTGACAATCTGAATCCACAAATAATGCACTAACAAATAACCGAAAAGCACTTGAAACGAGTCATGTTTACCATTGAAATTTTTGTCTAAGATTGATGGTGTGTTCAGTACATATATATGAAATAAACTGTTTTCGACTATTCCCAATCATGCAATTTCATTTACTAATTTGGATTGTTTGGTTTGTACATAAAGCAGATGACAGTTCCCATGCCTTGTTATAACCGAAAAGCACTGGGAGAAATGCTGAACATTATTATCGCCCTTTTCTGTTACAATGCTATTATAGTACGACATCCGAAGTGAAAAAATATCACAAATAGTACCACACATAATTTCAAACCCCGAAAAGACTTACTTAGGTAATTATCCTCATGTAAAACTAATTTTTGAAATTGCTTTTCGGTTATTCAGGTGTTTTTCGGTATTTCTGTGCTTTTCGGTTATTCTATGAACCCGTGTTTCAGAGCCCTAACTATACGCCCTTTGCTCCTATTTCCGTAGCACTAAATGGAAGTCAGAGAAACAATGTTATCACTAGCGCATTTTAATAGTTTAATAAAGTGCAATAACATTTCATGATATTGAGGACTTACATGTCAAAAATGAAGTTACAGCATCAAAGAAATGTTAGTTAAATCTTTCTTTAAAATCACTGCCCACTGTAAGGAACTTTCTCCTGAGGTCCGTAGGTCAAACGAAAGTTTTGGTTCATGAGGTCAAACGGTGGGAAAAGTTTGTAAACTATAGTACAGTTCAAAGGAGTGGATTTGCTTAATTCACGTGTAAAAATTTTCTGGTTCAGTGAAAACTTTAGTTTTCAAATGTCATTTTGAACTCAGGCCCTATAGTTTTATTAACACATATTTCCTGTTATCTATCTAGTGAATTTCATTGTGGAATAAAAGAGTAAAATTGCAGCGAAAACAGAAAATTTTAATATCTGGTGATTTGAACTGGGCTATAGATATTGTACCAGCAATGGGAGGTCAAGTGATCAGCTGTTGACATAGATGCCGGCAAACTACGGAAATAGCAGAAACTATGGAAGTAGGAGAATAGGGTATAATCATAAATTGTACATGGTAGAGCATTCGCCCTGAGGAAATTTATTGACATCTATATTCTGCAGAGGATCTTGTTCCTCACCATAATAAAAAATCGCCAAAACTATCAGCTCGGAGAAAAGAATTTAAAAATCAAGACATGATGCGCTTTGAATAGCCATTTTTCTTAATGCACTTTTGTTATGGTTGTTGTGACCCTGAATTTTTTTAAACTGGCAAGATTTTGTAAGAAAAACTTACCATTAGTTAATGGTATGCTTAATATCTTTAATATCATGCGATAGTTAAGGTTCACTGAAAATAATGTTAGAACTTTTAAAAAATGTTTTTGACAAGAGGGTCCTTATATCCAAAAGAAGTGTTTAGCAGTATCAGTAAGTAAAGATAGGCTGTATTGTTTTTATTTATAATCTGAGTTGTAAAGATCAAATTTTTTTTTCCTTTGCAGTTATGTCACCAGATCCAGTTGTAACACAATATGCATATCAATCTTTAACACTGATATTTGGAACTTTATAGAAATTTCCCGTTTGAGTCATAGGGGATTGACAACTTTGAAAAAAGGGTGCCATTGCGCCAAAGGTTGGCATGCTATCTGAAATTATTACCACCATTTCTAACAGGATTGATTGATGATCGATACCTTTTATTATATTGTGTCAACAGTAGTGTGCTTACTCCTGAAATCCATATTTTCTCCTCAGCTATGAAATAAAATTTTATTTCAAAGTTTTAAAAAGGGCTCTGAAACACATACCGAGCTAGAAGGATAAGTGAAAATAGGTAGTCCCCTCTAATACAAACCCCTTACTTTAATTCTATACAATATTTCGTGAGGACAAGCGAAATGGTAGGCTAAACATTACAGAGGACTTTACATACGTTTCTGGGCCAGCCTTGCTGCATATGCATTAAAGAAGTTGATTTTGATCTTAAGGGCTCTGAAACTGATGTCGCTGGGATAGTTTTCATCCTGCGAATGCCATCTTGAGCTGTTGCACTGGAAAATCCTTTTTCGGAACATTCCATTTAATAAAAGTTTAGGCAGGGCATAGTATATAACTCAATTGTTATACAGGCATGGCCCCAAAAGGGCCAGTGCACATCACTCCTATAGGAAATGTACAAAAAAAAAAAATAAAATTACCCAATGGTAGTGTTGTTTCAATGATAGAGTAGGATCAAAAGTTGGTGGGTAGCTATCTGGGGTGGCGACTATCGATTTTGCGGTTCATAAATCGATTGTCGTTCCATTGTCTGGACGTTTCTGTTTATTGCAGGGCTTCCGTTTAGTGGAAATACTGCGTAAATTACGTCCTTAAATTGCCTCCGTAAATCCAAATTAAACTTCAAAGACGTACTGCGAACCTCTAAAATTTCCTTTGTATGGCGGAAATCGAAACCCCAGACGTCCGAAACTATCATAAAATCAGCCTATTTTCAACATGTAAAAAATTTAAGTAGGGTGTTCCGGCGTATCATGTCTCAATAAACACTTGATCGGTATTACCTTTGACATGCGTCCAATGGGCTTTGTGATTTACCAGTTGACTGACATTTGTCATTGAGAACCTTTATGTATTCAACTACGCCTATTGTCCAGTGGGAAGCGTTATATCACAAGGATAGCCTGAGCTCCATCCTCATTTAAGAATGACGCCCCCCCCCCCCCCCTCCCCCACGCATGCAGCAGCCGTAAGGCCTTGATGAGCAGGACTGACGGACGAATCAGGTTAACAATAGACAATAATGGATGGAGGATCAGTGCCCAGTTCCTGCAGCTATGGATTCGTTCAGCTGAGGTGCGGGGGGGAGGGGGGGGACGTTGATATGAGAATTGAAATACTACTACATGATGTTAACAATTTTATTTCATCGTTTGATCTTGGCAGCTGCATCTGATGGTTAAAATAGGATCATCATGACTGTAATAATAATTATAATTGTGCTTGCGAAAAAATGAGGATGCCAAACTGAAGTGCAACTGTTACATGTATCTAGTATTATTTATCAATCCATTATTACTGAAAGGGAATTAGTTTTAGTTTGCATAATTTTTCCAACTCGAATCAATTTATATCCCGCACTCTATCTCAGTAACTCACAGTACTTAGCCAGGTTAACGGACCATCCCGACATGACCATAGCTGTTTACCATGGACTTAAAAAATAAAACAACACAGTGGCACTTCTGTCCTACTTTAATGATCATTATGGTAATTTCTTTCGGCAAAATTAGAAGACAAAAAGCGTTGGTGTCATTTGGATCTTTTTAGAAATCTTTTAATTTCTTTCTGACCATCCCAGCAACTTGGCAATAAAGAGTTCCGCTTTGCGTTGCAAAAATCATAATTTGTTATTTAGAATGAACAGCAGTTAGAATCTAGGATAAATCAAATGTAAAACAAAATATTCGTCAAGAATATGTAAAGTGTGGAAGCATTAAAACAATATATCAGACCATTCTGTAAGCTTGGAAAGTGCACGTAGTAACACAATTTTGGATGTAGCTAACGGTCCGTCAAGCGTTTCGTAAGACCATAACGAATCTAGTCAGAGTCTTTGCATGGCACATGAAGCAGCTATTAGTCCTTGGCTATACACAGAATGCACAATGAAGACTCTGATTAGACTGTGCATATGTGCAGGCTGACTGGGTACACATATAAATTGAAGGAATAGCTGTGACCGACTCTAGTAGTTCATCTAGTCAATCAAACCAAAGTTTTCTATTTTTGAATTAATTGTTTTAAATTTTACATTTTATTATAATTGTTAAATTTATTTTTAAAGTATTTCAGATTATGCGTTACAAATATCCATGGTATCAATCCCAGAATCTTGTAAAGCACTGGCAGCTTCCCAATTTCGATTATAATAGAAGATTGATCCAAAGGACCAGTCTGATTATTTTCGATGATCAATTATAAAAATCCCATAATCGAACAACACTACCCTATGGCTTTTGCCATGACTTTTTTCATGACGAATGTGTTATCATGAAATCAGAGATAGTGAAGACACGGTGAAACTTCAGCAGGATATAGATCGTTTAGGGTGTTAGGCAAGGATGTGGGGCATGAGATTCCAACTGGTCAAATGCAATATAATGCAGATTACAAGGAAACGGATCAAGAAGATCAATGCTTCCTATACCTTAGAGGGAACGGTCCTCAATAACGTAGAAACTATAAGGTATCTTAGCATGATCATTACCAATGATTTGAAATGGAACACACATAATGTGTGTTCCATTTCAAATCATTGGTAATGTGTCACATGTCAACAATATATGCACAAATGCTAACAGGTCCCTTTGCTTTCTCAGACATAACTTGGCAGCATGTCCACAAGACGTTAAAGAGTCAGCATACAAGGGACTGGTATGTCCAGTCCTGGAGTATGATGGTTCAGTTTGGGATCCACAAAGTATAATTCTTCAAGGTGAACTTAAGAAGGTGCAGAAATGGGCAGCTAGATTTGTAACAGGATTCGGGGAGATTACACGTATGAAACGGGGAGTATGACTGGCATTCTGGAGAAAGTAAAGTGGGAATCTCTGAAAAAGAGAAGAAAGATAGTAGACTCATAATGCTTTACAAAGGTCTGAAGGGTGCAGCCAGTATACCTATAAATGACATTGTCCCCTAAGTAGGCGTACCAGGAAACATCATTCCCTGGCTTTTCAAACCCCAATGGCTGGGACTGACATTAACAGGTCCAGTTTCTTCCCTTAGAATATAAGAGATTGGATTTCCCTGGAAGATTCCCTCATTTCTGCTGCTGAGTGTGCAGAGGATTCAGTTACTAAGTTTACTTCTCTTGTAAGGGCTAGGGACTAGCTTCTCTGATCACAGGTCCTTGTTAATGATTGTCCTTTAGGTGTCTCAATGTTTAAAACTTTTACGGTACATAGTGAAGCAAATTAAAAACAGTTTTTATTTGAATACCGGTAGTTTGATCTGCTGTTGATGTAAATGCCTTCTTTTTCTTTTCAAGGTATCCGATATTCATGTGAGTCGTTACTCTGACCATCAAAGGGCTCCAGACCTTGCAAAGTTTTGTGACAGTGAGCTGAATGTGATCAAACCAGAGTTAGTCATAGCTAGTGGTAAGTTGTTCTTTTTTATCCATTTTTCTCACCCATTGGACAAGAATATCCCTTTCTAGAGGTGTCTGAGATTTTTCTATCTCGGCCTGTTATCTCAGCCGAGGCTCAGAAAGCTGTCTCAAAATGCCAATCATTGCTAATACAGTCAAACCTGCTTATGTGGTCACCTCTATTAAGGGGTCACCTGCCTTGAGCAGCCATCTTTTCCGGGTCCCCAGAACTAAACTACAGTGCAAATGAACCTGTATTAAGGGGTCACCTGTATTAAGCAGCCATTTTTGGGCTTCCCTTGGGTGACCCCTTAAGACAGGTTTGACAAGAAGTTAAAGTATTCAGCGCTAGGCACACAACCACTTTGTTGGTTTTCTCATGTTATGGCTCATATGTATGTACAATAAGGTGAATGGGAATACTTCCATGTTTCTCAGCTATTTTTCAAAGAGGGACATTTTTTGTGACTCCCTGTTTCCTTGGGTAGATAATGAAACCCTTCCAAAAGAGAGGGAGGTGTCTTCTTTTGAAGGTAAAAAATGTGCTCCGTCAGGAGAAAATTTTTCTCTTTAGGGTCAATTTGGGTAACTTCAGACAGCGGGTAAATTCAGACATACCATTGCAAACAATGAAAATCCAGATGAGATGGCTCATAATGATCAGACTTTTCACTAAGCGCTTAAAGGGTAGCTCAGGGTCTAAGCTACCTCCATGCAGACAGCGAAGAGTCTGATCAGACTGGACAGATGCCCAGGCTGATCTGAGTCAGCGCTTGTCGCACAACCACATTGTTGGTTTTGTCATGTCGCGGCTCATATTGTACATAATACTGGTACTGGGGCTGGGACAAGTACCCAGGTACCTGAGTTTGGGTCTGTTAGGCCACTTGTCCTGGTACAAATTCACTACCCTTACCTGAATGCTTGTGAAATTATTTGAAGTCTGAATATTTGATTTCAGTAGAATCCAAGCAAACAGAACAGGTTTAGTGTGGCTGTCTTGTATGAACTGCAGTCATGTAATGCCAAGTCGTTTTGTATAATTATAACAGGAAGATTTCTTCATTTTCATACTCTTCCCATGCGCATGTGTGCAAATGAAAAATAAGTTACTAACTTACTATTATTTGATCTAAAGGTATATAGTAGTTACATCTTTTGTGTTTTGATAGCTAAATGAGTAACTGTTATTGAAAACTGTATGTATGTATATAATTGCCTGCTATCCTGACATTTTTCTCTAATGAATGTAGTATATGTATATATGCTCATGGGCCTTATAGGCTTATTGCATTACAATAAACTTGAAACTCTTTTCTAACTGTTGGTGTGCTAAAAATGCTATGGAAACAGGTATCTGTACTCCTGTACCCAGATACAAAATCTCTAAAGAAAGAGAAAGTAACTATAGCAAAAGCCAGTTTTAGGACAAGTTTTTGGAAGTTTTCTGATGTTATCAAAAACTGTTTACCATATTTGGGGAACAGTTTTTTGCAGTTTTTCAGTGACATCACCAAACTGCTCAGCTCATGTAAATAGTTTGCGTAAAATGCAGGCATTTTCACTGTATTTTTACTGGAAAAAAACTATTTTTGCTTAAAAAAATGCATTTAACTTACAATAATACTGTTTATGCAAATTAGGTAAAAACTGGTTGTACCAGCAAAATACTGCTGAAAAACTGCTTTTCAACTGCTCAGAAAAAAATTGTATAAAAACTTTATTTGAATTGCCTTCCATTTTGCTAAGGGTTGCCTGTGACAAGCAGAATGGGAAACATAGATATCCCAATTATTTATTTTTAGAATATTTACCTGTTTACGGTGCTCTCAATTTTCCTTATTATTTTCCCAATTTTATATTCCCATCCCCATCCCCACCACCACCTCCCCCACCCCATGTCCCCCCCTCCCCTCACCTTCCCAAATTTCCAAAATATTGAAAAGGAACAATTTGTACATGTAAAGTATACAATTGTATGTTTAATCTGTTTGTTTCCTAGGTGATCTGACAGATGCAAAGTTTCGAGATTTACGTGGGTCCAAACAGTTTGTTGATGAGTGGGAAACTTACCATGATGCTGTTAAAAGGTGTAAAGAAAAAGTCAAGACATGGTTGGACATAAGAGGGAACCATGGTAAGAAACAGATTACTGTGTTCATGTAATTGAATTCCCCAGGAGTGTTGCATTTTTGTAAGGCATTGTCATAAGCCTGGATGATTACAATTCAGCTACTCCACAGGGTATAATCAATTCCACTAGTTTTCGCTTCCTGCAGAGACTGTACAGGGATTATTTTCTGGGGAGATTGTGAGAGATTTGCTCATTTTTTTGGCAAAAATCTCATTGAAATTTGCCACATGGGAGAAAAATCTCATACAAAAAAAGTGAAATTTGCGAACGATTTTGCTGAATTTTCTCACTAAAAATCCAAAGTTTCTCCCCTTTTTGTTTGAATGAGCGATTTTCTCTCATGAATTTTTGAGCCAGAATTATCCCTGCTGTACATCATATTTGGCTTCCATAGAGGCCGTCTGCAATCTCTTGCTTCCTGCCAAGACTTCTGTACATGATAAATGGCTTCCTGCAGAGACTGTCCACATGTTTCTGCTTCCTGCCAAGGCTCTCAACAGGAAGCAGAGTCACGTGGACAGTCTCGGCGGGAAGCCATTTTTCGAGGACAGTAGTCCCTGCAGGAAGCAAGAGTTTACGGATAGTCTCGGTGGAAGCCAAATATGATGTACAGTCTGTACAGGAAGCAAAAATTGGCGGACTGGTTTATACCCTGTGTACTCAGTAAAGTGCGTTTTGTAAAATTAATACTAAATTACTTTTATGCTTGAATGAAATCTGTTATTGGTTACCACCAGAAATAGATGTCAGTTTGATGGAAAACTGGAATTGTTCTGCTATAAAACTGGGTTTTCTCCTCTCTAGAATGGCCCTAAAATCTGATTCAGTCTTATACAATTCTTGTACAATTTGCTGCTAGGGATGTAACGATAGTCCATAAATGACTATTGCGATAGTATTGACATTGCAAGAAGTACCATTGCGATACTATTACTATTGCAGGTTGCTATTGCAATACATTGCGATAACTATTGGGGACAGATTTTTTTCATCCAGAAACTTAGCTTTTCTGTATAACTATCTGGTTTGTTCACAAATTTACGGCTGAAAAGCATTGTTTAATGACTGTTGTTTCACAACGTGCACACCTTGACTACAAAATACAAGAAAATATTATTTTTCATTCTTTGGAATGCACATGCATTTCTATCATTCCTTTAGCTAAAAAGACTTCTTTCAAGAAATAGATGCATGTCTAGGAACTATTGAAACTATTGCGTCTTGACAACACTATTGCCGATAGTATTGACATTGCAGCTTTCCCTATCGATAGTGACTATTGCCAATGTTACTATTGCAATATATCAATAGTCCATTGTATTGTTACACCCCTATTTGCTGCCAGAGCCTGGGATGGTACACACATGGTAGGTACCCTGAGGGAGCAAATTTTTTCCTGTAAAAATGTCATCCCATATCCATAGAAAGAAATAAAAGAGATTATACCTGCCAGTCTGTTGCACTTCACTCCATTCCATGTTTTAAACTATGCTATTTCTGAACTATGCCTCAAAGAAATATGCCTGACTGCATGCGCAGCCATGACTATGCCCTCAGGCTGTCTTTCAGATCTTCTGTCAATCACTGAATCATTCTGCATGCCCTAGCATCTAATATGTGCAAATGGATTATTTTTCAGTAGCTGGAGGCTTCAGGATGGATAAATTGAGCCGTGACACAACAAAACCAATGTGGCATGTGCTCCAAGCGAAGATTCAGATCAGCCTGGGCATCCGCCCAGTCTGATCAGAGTCTTCACTGTCCGCAGTGAGCTAGGTTAGACTCTTGGTTTCAAATTCGGTCAATATAGTTGTTCAGTATGATTATGACAAAACTTAATTTACCCCCACCTGGGATCGATCTCACGACTCCCAAGACTATAAAGCGAGCACACAAACTAGCCTTGAAGCTCACAACAAAGACTGATTAAACTGGGCGACTGGTCAGGCTGGTCTAAGTCTTGGCTAGGTGCAAATGCCACTTTGTTGGTTTTGTCGTGTCGTGGCTCAATTGAATTATGCAGGATCCTTATCAGACTGCACAGATTTGCAGAACTAAGAGTTTCTGTTCACATTTGCCTAGAAGCACTTCCTGTATTGCTACCAGTATCTCTTAATGTGAAAGCTGCTTTTCTGTTGTCAGTGTGTACCTGGATCACTCTGATCCATATGCAGAGCTCTAGATAAAAGGGATATTTGATGATAATTGAAGGATAATTTTATTTATTTCTAAATGAAACCATATGTTGTGACCCCTCATCTGAACCGTCTCATCGAGACGGTTCAGATGAGGGGTCACAACATATTTTTTTACCCAGAATTAACAAAAATTATCCCTAATTATCACCAAATACTCCCTCTTATCTAGAGCTCTGATATGGCTGTGAAGGCATTTTTTGCAGCCTTTCATGTTTATTCAGTCCTATACTTACAGTTTACAAATAAGCTTCCTTGCTATGGAACTTTGTATTTCTCATATTCAACACAGTTTATTTTCATGATTATGCTTGGGAAAGTGAAGTACTGTATTCATGAAGCACCTTTCCAATTGTAAAGTCTGTTGTTCACTTTTGCTGAAAGCTATCTGATGCCACAGCTGGAACATCTGATATGATAACAATATTCTGATCCACAGAGCAGTTTGAAGCTTTAGGTTACAATATCAGATTGGATTGTGAGAACCCTGAAGGGCATTAAAAGCAGTCTGTGATTGTTTGGTGCCCCCTGAAATGGACAACAAGCTATATGTATACAGTTCATAGTCAGATCAGCCTGCTTTTCCATGAGCACTGACTAGTCTTCAGTTTCTAGAGTTCCCCCAGTGTCCATCAATTGCATAATAATGTAAACTGGAAAGATTCTTTTCAAACTGCACAGCTGTGCAGCCTGATCTGTGTATTTTCTGTTTGCATGTGTCAGAAGGTCCCTTTACTCTTGACACCACTCACCCTATGTCATATTGATTTGCTTCTGAACAGTTTAGTTTTTGAACATACCATATTTTTTCTTATATCTGCCCCTCTCTAATAAGTGCCCCTCCCTTTTTTATGTGGAAAACTGACCACTCAAGATTGGCTTACGCCTCCAAACTTTGTTTATTTATTGCACGATTTTTTTTCTCAAGAATGCTATTTATAGGACTTGTGAATTTTCAACCTTCAGATGACATTTATTAGAAGAAACATGGTAATGCCTTGATAGGTGGGCCAAATTTTAAGCCTAAAGACAGACAGATATAATTTTCTGTGTGTTTTAGGGGGGGGGGGGGGGGAGGGGATCATGAGATATAAATTTTTTGTGGTTTCTACAGGTCTGTAGATACCACAAAAAATTTATATCAGTCTGTCTTAACTGTTCAAGAACATTGTTAGATAACACTGTAGACCCAGTTCAGACTGCTCTTTAGGAGCAGTCTGATCTGGTTCTATGCTGTTTGCTGAGACAAGTTGTCTGCATATGCCAGGTAGTGTATGCTAAAAGTTGATTTTCTGTTGTAGATGCCTTCGACATTCCAGAACTGTCACACCCCAGTAATTTGTTCAGGTATGTTGCATAGGGTCGAGTCAGGTAACTTCAGACAGTGGGTAAATTCTGACATACTATTGCAAACAATGAAAATCCAGATGAGACGGCTCATAATGAGCTGTCTCATCAAGATTTTCACTGTTTGCACAGTTAATTCCGTTCTGATTCCAATCAACTGACATATAAAGGAAAAAATGTCACTGTCGGAATTTACCAGCTGTCTGAAGTCACCCGACTCAACCCTAATTATACAGTCACCCCTGTCTTAAGGGTTCACTCTTTTGTATTACAGATGGGGTCGCCTGTCCTTAGCTGAAATCATTATGGGGTCCTTTTAACCAAAATACAGTGCAAATGAATCTATATTAATGTGCCATCTGTCTTTTTGAGATCCTTTGAACCAAGTACAGTGCAAATGAACCTGTATTAAGGTGCCACCTGTCTTAAGCAGCAACTGTTTTGTGTCTCCATGGCTGACCCCTTAAGACTGGTTTGTGTCCCTGTGGGTGACTCCTTAAGATTCTGGATTGAAAAATCAAATTGTTATTATTTATTATCAATTGTTATTATATTTTCATTTTTACTTCTCTACACATGAACAAGAGTGAAGACTTCAGAATTTGAAATGCAAGATTGTATCTTTCCCTCTTATTTAGCAGGTACCCTCATGTAAAGTCATTTCCTCATAAAACTATATTACAAAATGAAACCAGGATGTGTCAAGTTACACAGATGATTAAGTTCTCAATTTTACATGATTTTACATGTAGAAACGTTCTAAGTCCTCAGATAGTTTGTTTTACGGGCTTTATTTTGACAAAGTTAGATTTTTACGGATTCTGCCAGGTGCATTTTTCTAAAGACCAACTTTTATGTGTAAAGTTTTAC
Organism: Ctena decussata; assembly: GCA_963989385.1. Taxonomy (NCBI): domain Eukaryota; kingdom Metazoa; phylum Mollusca; class Bivalvia; order Lucinida; family Lucinidae; genus Ctena; species Ctena decussata. Next base: position 71,293,840 of record OZ022499.1, read on the forward strand.
ATGCTGCTTCTGGCTTTCTGTTGCAGTACATACTTTTACGCGTAGTTACATATCTTTACATGGCAGGATGCAGTTTTATGTGCAATTACACTTTATTTTACATGTAATTACACGTAAACTGAAGGTTTACATGTAATTGTGAGGGAAGGGATTTTTCCACACCTAATTTGTCATTGTAGGAAATACTCTTCACAAGGCTCGCAACATTCCAGTTCATACATCTATCATCTCACAAAACCATATGGCAAATACTCTTTCCTTGCTGTGGATGCTACACCAGACCCAGGACCCAAGAGACCTTTCAACTTTTTTGGCTACATTAGAGAGGTAGGAAAGAGCCATTTGTGATACTACATCAGTTAGTCATTTGAAGATATTTTGTAGTTTAATAATCAGTAGTCTGTATAGAATCAATGATGGGGTTGAGGCCGAGACAAGGAAATCTCAGGCTAATTTTCAGATTATTTAGTCTTATATGATGCTTGCCGAGCATAAGACTAAAAGAATCTGAAAACGAGCCTGAGGTTTTCCTTGTCGAGGCCTCAACCCCATCATTTTTAGCTCACCTGGCCCGAAGGGCCATAGTGAGCTATTGTCATACCAATGCGTCCGGCGTGCGTCGTGCGTAGTGCGTCGTGCGTCGTCACGGAATTTGTCCGTCAACACCTAAAAACCAATATTCAAACATCTTCTTCTGTAAAACTACTGGTCCCATGGTTCTCAAATTTCACATGGAGCATGACCTGACTCTGGGGTCTTAGAATTGTAAAATTGGGTCAGGTTGAAAATCCAAGATGGCCGCCGTTACTAAAAATAGCAAAAACAACAAAATAAACTTCTTCTCCAGAACCACTGGGTATATTTGTCTGAATTTTGGCATGGAACATCAGTGAAACCTTGGTATTCAAAATTGTAAAAATGAAAAAAATCTGTAGCGGAGTTTTGTCACAGTGACCTACTTTCTGTTTACGTGTGTAATTTTGCTCAAATGCCAATGTCAAAAAATGACCTATTTAAACAACTTCAAACAACTTCTTCTCTAAAACCACTGAGCCCATGGATCTCAAATTTCACATGGAGCATGACCAGACTGCAGGGTTTCAAAATTGTAAAATTGGGTCAGGTCAAGAATCCAAGATGGCTGCTGTTACTAAAAATAGTAAAAACAACAAAATCAACTTCTTCTCCAGAACCAGTAGGTATATTTGGTTGAAAGTTTGCATGGAACATAAGTGGGACCTTGGTATTTGAAATTGTAAAAATAAAAAAAATCTATAGCGGAATTAGGTCACAGTGACCTACTTAGCGTTTACAAGGCCGATTTTGCTCAAATGTCAATATCTAAAGAAAATGCAACCAATTCTGACCAGATTTGGTCAGAATTGGTTCTTGAATGGAATTATTTCAATTTTGTGCCAGTTGACTATCCAAGATGGCCGCCATGGGAGCCTTTACTAAAAATAGCACAAACATAAAAATGACAATTACTCAAGAACCCTTGAATGGAATTGGATCAATTTTGTGTCAGAATGTTCCTTGCATGAAGCCGTTTCGATTAATTGCAATTTGGCATTCCAAGATGGCTGCCATCTGGTGTTACTAAAAATAGCACAAACATAAAAATGACAATTACTCAAGAACCCTTGAATGGAATTGGACCAATTTTGTGTCAGAATGTTCCTTGCATGAAGCTGTTTCGATTAATTGCAATTTGGCATTCCAAGATGGCTGCCCTCTGGTGTTACTAAAAATAGCACAAACATAAAAATGACAATTACTCAAGAACCCTTGAATGGAATTGGACCAATTTTGTGTCAGAATGTTCCTTGCATGAAGTCGTTTTGATTAATTGCAATTTGGCATTCCAAGATGGCCGCCATCTGCCGTTACTAAAAATAGCACAAAACATGAAAATGACAATATCTCAGTAACCGCTGAATGGATTTTGACGAAATTTGTGTCAAAATGATTCTTGCATAATATCTAACTGTAGAGCATTCATATTGGCCTCTGTTACTAAAAATAGAAAAATGTGAAAATTAGAAAATCTCAATGGAGTTGGATTAATTTTGTGTCAGAATGGTCCTTTCATTAAGCTTTTTTGATTTTTTGCATTTTGGCATTCCAAGATGGCTGCCATTTGCCATTACTAGAAATAGCACAAAACATGAAAATGACAATATCTCAGTAACCGCTGAATGGATTTTGACGAAATTTGTGTCAAAATGATTCTTGCATTGAGATGTTTCAAAAATATCTAACTGTAAGACCAGTCATATTGGCCGCTGTTACTAAAAATAGAGAAATGTGAAAATCAGAAAATCTCAATGGAATTGGACCAAATTTGTGTCAAAATGGTGTATGAAGGCTTTTCGATTTTTTGCATTTTAGCAATCCAAGATGGCCACCATCTGCCGTTACTAAAAATAGCACAAAACATGAAACTGGCAATATCTCAGTAAACCCTAAATGGATTTTGATGAAATTTGTGGCAAAATGATTCTTGCATTTAGGTGTTTCAAAAGTAAATATATAAAGACCAGGCAAGTTGGCCTCTGTTACTAAAAGTAGCAAAATGTGAAAATGAGAATTCTCAGTGGAATTGGACCAATTTTGTATCAGAATGGTTCCGTTGCACAATAGCCAGGTGAGCGATATCAGGCCCATTGGGCCTCTTGTTTTATTCTCACCCATTATATTTTATAGAACAGAATATTCATTGAAAACCTTAACTTCTTGTTTCAGCGATTTCTATAAACTTCAAGCTAATTTTATATTAACAGTTCTGACATGAATGTTAATGTCAACTTGTGCATGCATTTTTCATGACTGGCAGCTTAAATAAAAAATCTACAGAGACACCTCATGCACATCAATGGCTGTCAATTTCATTTTGCATGCAATTTACATTAAGCTTAGTTAAGCTTTCAAATACTGGACTTTCATTTTCACTGACTTTTTCCACAGGTACATCGATTATGGGTGTATTTAAATAGTCAGGTGATGGTTACTACCCCCTGATCACACCACTGTTGTGGGGTCCATGTCTGTGTATCTAAAATATTCTGGAATTGTCTATGTTTAATTGACCTACAAGTTTGGACTTCTGATTTGGGTACTTTGACCACTTTCATTTACATGACAGATAGCAGCAAGAGGATATGTTGAAATTAAGTGTGTAATTGATGAGGCTGTACTACATGTATATAGCAATGACTTTTTGAGACATCTTTCTAGAGATAGAGAAAAAGTAGACAGCTTTACAAAGGGATATTCTTGTCCAGTGAGAATTCACTGTATCTCTTCTACTGCCTTCTACTGCCTCCTACTGTTGCTATGGTTATATTGACTGATGCAATATACATACAATCATGATAGCTTTTTGACACGTTATTAAGTATATTTTTATGTGTGTATTTTTATATGTGTTTATTTTTTTTCTTTTGATAGACAGAAGAAGATTTGCTGAGGGAATATATCAGAGAAAGCAGGACCAGTAATTTGACCATTGCTTTTGGACATTACCCCACCTCTTTGATAGCTACACAGTCTGGTAACAGTATACGTAACATCATCAGGTAAAACTTGTATTTCCCTGCCATTTACATTTGTAGCCTCACTAGTTCATAGAGTTTTACACTGGTCTATTGATAATGCTGTCCCAGGGTTGACTCCAGCTGGAGTCCTATATTTTTCAATCATTATTGGGGTTCAATTGCACACAACCTTTCATTATCACCCTCTCAGTTTTCTGGTGTGACGGAAATACTGTTGAAAAGGACAAAAAGGACCAGGTATGGTTTGGGCCATATTTGGCCCCCTCTCAAAATTTATTCAAATATTGTTTTTTTCATTAGTCACCTTGTCAACAATATAAATCTAGAAAATGGAGATGTTACGGCTTGTACAAGGAAAGGTACAGCCATTTGTTTGTTCATGCAGTTCTGCCCTGATTTTTAGCAAAATTTAGGGGGTAGGGATACATTTTGCCATACGTAACAAAGAAAGGAATTTAAAAGTAAATGATAAGTATCAGATCTAATAATGTATGTAATATTAATACTAAATCTCTTTGACATTTACTGGTCTGCGTCTTATCACGTGCATGAAGGGCGATAACTCTTGATAGATCACTGAAATTCTCGGATTACAGAAATGCTACATTAAACTGTTTTTCAATCGAAAATTTACGTTTTAAGGGAATGCCACAATTGCAGAATTTTGTCTTTCAAGAGAATTTAGATAAACCATTCGTTTCAAGATCAACTCATGTGCAGCAGTCACTTTTTTCTCGGAATAGAACGTATTAGTCTGAAAGAAATCGGATGAAAAATATTTAAAAATATGGGGGTATGGATAAACTTTGCATTATTCTTACGAGTTGATAAGTTGAAAATAATAAGAAATGAATACAAAAACAACAAAGATATAAAGCTAATAAAATTATTTTGCATTCGAAGTAAACATTCATCTCTAAGAAAGAAAAAAGGGAGATAACTTATGATTTACATTGAAACTGCATAGCAACTAATGGTAATGAACACACTTCTTTTTTATAACTGCTGGCTTGGTTTGGCAAACATAGGCCAGATTTTTATGCGCTTCCTTTTATATACGTTGTTATATAAACAAAACAAAACATAAAAGTAAACTATTTACCCTAAACGTTTCCACGGCAACGATTTAAAAAATAGATGGAGCAAAACAAGAAATTAGATATCTTTCAAACATGTACTTGTTTTTATACTAGTTTTTGTCGTGTGGTTCATTATTTTCGCACGATTTTTAAATTATTAATATATCAACCATATATGTAATTCAAGCTCTTAATGAAGCTAATCAGCAGAATGATCAGAATGATAGTCGTGCATTTCATGTATGAGAGTGGGTGGGATAACTAAGACACTGAGTTATTCATACCGTAATACTGGGTAACTGGGTAATTCACAATCTTCGTCCTATTACATAAACAGCCGTAAGTATTGGAAACAAAGGGCAATGAATATTTTGATGAAACTATGCATTGCTTATACTTTGCCATAGCTAAGCTGTTACTATTGTACTATTATCAACTACAGCGGACTTTAGAGCTACTACTGCAATCTTAACTTCCTCACAAAGGATCACTTTTAGATCTTCGTTTTGACGCTGAGTGCAGCCAGAACTGCATTGTCGCCATAACACTCATGATTGTATAGCTCAGAGCAATTTTCTATCAATCTGCTGAGTGTCTATCATTCTTTTGTTACACATGTCCCAGACTTGTTCTGGATAGTTAGTATCTACCCTGTTCTCTGAATTTTAATCCACACCAGCTGATGTGCTCACTTGCAGTTTTGTTATTTTAGCTATTAAGTTTCAGTCTCCTAGCACCGAGTATCCCTGCTTAATCAGTCCTCCTTTGCTCTCTTCAGGGCATCTGAACCCTTTTGTAAGCCTTCCCGTATTCTCTCGCTCCTTTTGCTTCATAATGCCTCCTTTTCAAATTCCTGCTCACATTGCAGAGGTCGAGAACATCCAGTGCCCAGTGCTTGTACCTGCAATATTCGTTTCCAAGTATCTCTTTTCCTGTATCAGTAACTGCTGTATTGAATGGCGCAGAAAAATGCAAGGAAGTCGCACTAGTTTAAATCGTCCCGTACGTGCATGATTTCGGACAATGTTTTATTTTTTTACTTTTTTGCGGTTTGACACTTCAACAGAATATCTGTTGGTCCAGCAGATATATTGAAAAACGGGCGTGACCCCTTCATTTCTCAGTCAAACAATACCCAATTTGATGTTCCTTGGTTTTATTGGGAAATGGGAGCAACTCTAACATACAATTTAAAGAGAATCTTACAAGTGATATGCATAAAAATATTGTTTGATGATTTGAGGTCTGAAGCAAGTTTCTGCAACCCCCCCCCCCTGCCCGCCCCCTCCCTCCCCCCCCCCCCACACACACACAGAGAGAAACACACACCTATCTCCCATCACCACCAACACCAATTAGTGGATTCATGAGTACAAATATCGTACTACTACTACTTACTATTACTATTTCAATTCTCCTAACGTCGTTCCCAAAGTGGCTCAGCGGTAGTACAAGTACCATCATTCGGTCCCGTCTTTTATTCGCTGTCCCGATTGCAACAATATTGCAGTTGCAAGTATCCTTTAGAATCAGGAGTCGTTTCTGACAATTGGTCAAGCGTCGTCATGAATGAAGAAGCGAAAAACTATGTTTTGCATCATATATTCTGGTATTACTTATCAAAAAGAAGGTAAAGCGGTCTGTTTTGTTTTTTTATTTGGTAAAATTTCTTGGCGATCCGTAGATTGTCTACCTTCACTGCCAAAAGAGTTCCTGTCGCACGCGCGTCCTTGTAAGGCAACCGTTGTCAATGACGTTATTTTATTTAGAAAAGTTTAAAATTAGGTGTCAGCGCAGGCAAGTGCACAGCTGAATTTTTCATACATTGTTGATGTTCTTAAAATACATTATTATGCAAAAAATCAGCTGTGCAAATGGCAAGCCAAAATTGGCCGAAATTGCCAAAACCAGCTGAGGAGGGGTACATTTAGAGGCTCAGAAGAAGTTAAATATCATTAAAGTATAGATTATTTTAGTCAGAATTGGTGGTTAAAGGTTTAAACTCATACATTTCATGAACAGAAGTTAAAGAAGTGCAATTTTGAAAATTCATAAATGAGGGGGCCAAATATGGCCCAAATCATACCTGGTCCTTTGCCAGACAGCCATCCATTCATACCATTTGCATTATTCCAGGATGTTTTCCTTACCAGTTGCATTATTCCATGAATCTGGAATTTGACTATGCCCTTTAACAACTCCCTTATTTGGAAATATGAAGTTTCATGAAAATAAAATGATGGCAAAGTGGTTTTGAGCTTATCACTTAAAGTGACAATAATGAAATAAGCTAAATTTGCAAAGTGTGTAGATCCAGATAAGGTGGCTCATCATGAGCCACCTTATCTGAATCTACTCTTTTTGACCTCTAGTCTCTGAATTCTCAATATGAAACAGCTTTGACAAAACAGTTTTTGAAATTTTGCAGATGTAAAATTTATTTGTCTGTTTTTTTTTGTTTTGGCATTTAAGGGTAATTCAATACACAAAAAACATTGTCAGAACTACAAACAAGTACACTTCTTTTGAGGAGGGGGGAAGCAACTGCCCCAATTTTCATTTTTGCCTTCCTTCTCAATGGAAGTATCAAGTCTTGAAGGATTTCCTCCTCTCAGAGCAAACCTTTCTCTGTCAGAGTAGTTCCATTTCTGGAAGGTTTCATTGCCCGGGGAAGCAAACAGGAAAGCCTAAAAAGTTGTCTCCCTGTGAGAAAGATGGCCAAAAAACTTGATGATGTTCCCATACACTTAACTTTGTTAAATTTGTTAAATTTAAAATTCATAAACCTTTTCACTGTTTGCGTAAGTATTCTGGTATGTGGAGATTTGTGTACTCTGTGCATGAATCCTTAATGTTATTGAATAATAAGATAGAAAAAAGATTTTGTAAACGCTTATCCTGTAGCTTCTGTAATAGTGCTAAAAGAACAAATCCTTGCTTCCCACACACCCCTACCCCACCAACCCCCACCCAGTTTTCAAGTGATACCTTAAGTAAGTAAAGAGTATCTATAATAGCTAATACATGGAAAATTTTAAAACGTCAAGGCAAAATCGGGAAAAAAGTCTGGAATTCTGAATTGAAGGATGAGTGGCAGCCCTATTAATCCATACAATACTATGTACTTTGATAGACTGTTGGGTATGTCCTATTAGGGAAAGTTTTGTAAAAAACTAATAACTGAATAACAAGCCGTAGAGGTCCAAAAGTTTCTAGCATGACTGGGTATGCTTTCAGGGGAAGCATCTTTACCATTTTCATTTTGCCTGTCTACTCAATGGGGGTCAACTTATGAAAAAAAGAATTTGCTCCTGTAGGAGCAAATTCTTTCCTTTTTGAGAAGACCCCCTTTTGGCAGGGCTTCGTCCTCCATGGAAACAAACAGGAAGCCAGGAAAGTTATTCCCCTTACACCTTAACACCCTTCTTCTACCTGTGTTATTATTTTTTTGTATTTACATGTGTTTATTTATTTTTTTCAGGAATGTGACTGCATATCTTTGTGGTCACTTACACACACTGGCAGGGTTGGTGCCAAATATGTATGCCAGACACAAGAATGGTCTGTTAGAGCTAGAACTGGGGGACTGGAGAGATAACAGGAGGTAGGTTTGGTCTTAATGGTCAGTTTGTAAAATGAAACACAGCAAGCAAAGTGCATGTTTAACTTACCGTAATGACCCTAAATATTTGGATAGATAGGTCTAAGCTAACATTGTAGACCCAGATCAAACTGCTCCTCAAGGAGCAGTTTGATTTGGGTCTACAATGCTTGCCATTCACTAACTAAAGCATCATTTGGATGCATCAACTTTTGTAAAATCCAATTTTTAAGAATTTTCAAACAATAATTGTCCTACTCCTGGGTGTCCGAAATTTTAGGGTTATTATGGTAACCTGCAAACAGTGACTACCATATTTGTTTGGTTATAAGATGGGATGTTCGCCCTACAGAATTGCAGCACATATACTAAGCACAACTTCTAACCGACTTCTTGCTTTGTCTTTAACACTGTCGTTTGATGATGGTATCCGGACATAATTCCCTTATGTTCAGTACTCCCAATGTGTCATGTAAACGTTGTAAAATGTTTGAGCTCAATACCTTTAATATCTTTTGCCTGGCAGTTGAGCATGCACATGTAACCCCAGTTTCGAACTTCACAAGCAATATGACTGTGGTGGAGAAGGTTTTTTAATTGTGACTAAAATATTGAGTTCCATATTAAAATAATGCCTTATTATGAATTCTCAAGTTTTTTTAAACAGTTTCTAAATATTCGCGCAACTCATAATCATATGCAGACAAGATTCCAAAATGTGGTTCTGTCCGAATCGTGAAAATCGGCTGAAATGTTGCGATTTTTGGAAACAGGGGTGCCATTATCTTTCACTTATTGAATGGTAAACAGATAAGATTTTTATTTCAGAGTCACCTGATATACTTTACCAATATCACAAATTAATAAAAGATGGAAACATATGTTCGATTGTCCTTTTTATTTAGCGGAAAACATGTTTTAAATATGTGGTCGGTTAGAAGTTGGTTCTAGTATATGTATATCAGTTGTGTAATTCTGCCATAAAATGGGTTTTCCTCTTCCAAAAACAAACCCAAAGATCTAGATCCGTCTTAAAAGACGGATCTGGATCTTTGAGAGCCGTCTTAAAAGACGGATCTGGATCTTTGAGAGCCGTCTTAAAAGACGGATCTAGATCTTTGAGAGTTTTTTGGAAGAGGAAAACCTTGTCTTATAACTGAATAAATGCAGCACTTAAACCAGTCTGTGATTCCCTTAAGTCTAGCAAAAGCCTTCATTTTGCTACAGTAACTGTAGATTCCTTAGGGATCATAAGTCATGTGGGAAGAGCAAAGGCTCTGACTAGTCTTCATGGATGTACAGGCTGCTCTAAACCTGTGCTGTTTGCATATGCAATAAGCACCCTTTCTGCCTGTCTGGGCTTGTGATATATCGTGCATGCTTTCAGCAAGGTATTTCTTTTCAGGCCATTCCAAACTTGTAACTCAAAAAAATAAAAAGAAACAGGTCTTGATAATAATTCTGCTGCATATATCTATCATTAAAAAAATGTAAAAATGGTGCCAAATGTATATGCCAGACACCCTAAATAATTAATTTTTACCAATACAAGAAGTGTCAGAAGACATTAAAGCTTGCTTTGTCAAACTTTGTATGTGCTTGTTATTCAAGTAATTTTGTTGAAATCCGTGTTCTGTTATTTGATCCTGTTTATACTCAAATTATTTTTAGATGTGATGGAAGAAAACCTTGAATATTTATGCATGCATCATGTGGTAATGTTTACAATAAATCAATTTTCAGGTATCGTGTGCTTGCAGTTGATCATGACATATTGTCCTTCACTGATGAAAGCAAAGGTCATTGGCCAGTTGTCATGGTAACTAACCCTAAACATGCATCACTTATGTCAGCTAATCATGAGCCATTGTGGAGAATGTCTAAATCAACACATATAAGGTAAAGTGTACTATAAATAGACATTTTAAACAAATATTTCTTGCATACTAGGCAAGGATTTCTGATGTTTTAAGTGGAGCTGGAAAATCTTATCTTACCTTCCCTTATCCAGCACTAGGGCTAGATAAAAAGGACAGGTGTAACATGTAGTCAGTTCATTGGTCATATATAGGAGATCACATACCATATCCGAATAAATGCCCCTGCTCTTTTAACACCCCTTGCATCTTTTCTGAAAATAATATGTTAACTGGCATGAATTCCTGTTTGCTTTTCTGGATTAGGTAGCTCTTTGAAATAGGGTCTACTCTTAAAGGAAAGAATCTGCTCCTAAAGGAGCAAATTCTTTCCTTCAAGTGTTGACCCTGCTGAGAAGGGAGGCAAAAATAGTAGAGTTGCTTCCTCTGCAAATATACCCATTCAACTTAATACTGTTTGTTAGAGGTATTTGGCAGTGCCTGATTAACTTGTCTTTAGGCTCTTAATCATTCCTCATTCTTTCGTAAAATGCAACACCCCAGGGCATTTAAGAAGACTAATACGGTATTTGCATCAGGTGACATTGGTCATGAAGAGGGCAAAATGAGGGCAGTTTATGCCAGGTATTAAGGTAAACATTCAAATAATGGTTGTTGATAGTGTTGGTTCTTTCGTGTTAAACAGAAATCTCTCAAGCACGAAAAGTTTACATTTAAAAAAGTTCTGCATTGTCAATCAAAGTTTTAAGAAAAAGAATCTTTCATGAATGTGAGCACACCAATTTGACTACCTATGCTGTCGGCACAGAGGGTACTAAACAAATTGGCTGTTGACTGAGAATTCAGTCATAAGCATTACAACCAATGATACTTTTGTAAATGGATGTCGACTGAGCTGATGCTGTTGTCCATTGTCACAGGTAGGGAAATTGGTATTACCACTGTGGTGAAGCGCAGAGCAAATAAATCAGTCCCTTGGAATCACTGTTCAGGATCATGATAGTCATGAGGCTTGTCAGATAATACTTCATTGCTTACATTCAAAGAAACAGTGAGCACTACTGAATAAGTTTAGCACTTGTTAGCCTTTAATAGAAAACCAGTGAATTATTTCTGTATAATCAGTCAAATCAACCAAATAACCCTGATATGAACCACAACACGACAAAACCAACAAAGTGGCATTTGCGCCCAGCCAAGATTCTGATCAGCCTGGATATCAACCAAGTCTGATCAGAGTTTTCGCTGTGTGCATAAAGGTAAGCAAAGAGTCTTAGCTACCTCCCATGTCAACAGCTAAGACTCTAAACAGACTGGGCAGATGCCCAGGCTGATCTGCCTTAGCTGGGTGCACAGGCCACGTTGTTGTGTTGTGCCTAATATAATGAATGAAAGAACTGTCTGTGATATATTTTGTAGAATGCTGATATTTTCCCCTGGTACCATAACCAATGTTGAAGTATACGTAGATGAGGTTCACGCTGGAAAAGCCACACATGTAGAGGGGCCGTTGTTTGTACGGAGCTGGGACCCAGAAAGATATAAAAGAGGAGTACATACTATTAGAGTTGTTGCACAGGTAAAGTATAGTCTCAAACACCCAGGCATTGTTTAAGGTGAAATGAATACACTTTCCAGGGAGGCAACTCTGACATTTTCATTCTTGCTTCCCAGCTAAATGGGGTCTACTCTTAAAGAAAAGATTTGCTCCTAGAGGAGCAAATTCTTTCCTTTAAGAGTTGACCCCTTTAGAAGAGGTTATGTCATCCAGAGAAGAAAACAGAAACTCACAAAATTCCCCCCCCCCCTTTGTAAAACTGTTAGAAAAACATGGGGCTGTACCCAGTACACCTAAATTGAAACTAACCAACGCAGAAATGCATGTTTCCAGGGACAATGCTGTTGTAAAACCTCCTTTGATCAAGTGTTAATGCCCTAGAATGGTTCTATTTTTCTCGAACAAATCATCCTTTTTGTCAGATAAACTTACACAGGACCACACTCTTCACCATTCCATTTGCATCTTTTGGAGGCTTTGCTGTTTTGTAAAACCATTGGGCTCAATTTTTAGCTCACCTGAGCCATAGGCTCAGGGTGAGCTATTGTGATCACCCAGTGTCCGTCGTGCGTCATCCGTCGTCTGTCGTGCGTCGTCAACAATTTGCTTTAAATGACATCTTCTCTGAAACCGCTAGGCCTAGGGCTTTGATATTTGGTATGAAGCATTGTCTAGTGGTCCTCTACCAAGTTTGTTCAAATGGTGGCCCCAGATTCCAAAATGGCCCTGGGGCAGGAGGTCTTGGGTTCGAAACTAAAAAATACTTAAAAAATCTTCTTCTCCAGATTTGCTTAGCTCAGATGCTTTAAATTTGGTTTGTAGAATTGCCTAGTGGTTCTCTATCAAGTTTGTTCAAATGGTGGCCCCAGGGTCCAAAATGGTCCTGGGGCAAGGGGTCTTGGGTTCGAAACTAAAAAATACTTAAAAATCTTCTTCTCAAGAACTGCTTGGCACAGATGCTTGAAATTTGGTATGTAGCATTGCCTAGTGGTCCTCTACCAAGTTTGTTCAAATGGGGTGGCCCCAGGGTCCAAAATGGCCCTGGGGCAGGGGGTCTTGGGTTCGAAACTAAAAATTACTTAAAAATCTTCTTCTCCAGAACTGCTTGCCTCAGATGCTTGAAATTTGGTATGTAGCATTGCCTAGTGGTCCTCTACCAAGTTGGTTCAAATGGTGGCCCCAGATTCCAGAATGGCCCTGGGGCAGGGGGTCTTGGGTTCGAAACTAAAAAATACTTAAAAAATCTTCTTCTCCAGATTTGCTTAGCTCAGATGCTTTAAATTTGGTTTGTAGAATTGCCTAGTGGTTCTCTATCAAGTTTGTTCAAATGGTGGCCCCAGGGTCCAAAATGGTCCTGGGGCAAGGGGTCTTGGGTTCGAAACTAAAAAATACAATATCTTCTTCACCAGAACTGCTTGCCTCAGATGCTTGAAATTTGGTATGTAACATTGCCTAGTGGTCCTCTACGAAGTTTGTTCAAATGGGCGCCCCAGGGTCCAAAATGGCCCCCGGGCAGGGATTCCCAGGTTCAAACCATAGAAATACATAGAAAAATATTAAAAAATCTTCTACTTCAGAACCGCAAGGTTCATATGCTTGAAATTTGGTATGTAGCATTGCCTAGTAGTCCTTTACCAAGTTTGTTTAAATGGTGGCCTCAGGGTCCAAAATGGCCCTGCGACTGGGAGTCCTAGGTTTGAACCATAGAAATATATTGAAAAATATTTAAAAAATCTTCTTCAGAACCACTTGGCTCAGATGCTTGAAATTTGGTATGTAGCTTTGCATAGTAGTCTTTTACCAAGTTTGTTCAAATGATGACCCCAGGGTCTAAAATGGCCCCGCCCCAGGGGGTCCTGGGTTTGAACCATAGAACTACATAGAAAAATATTCAAAAATCTTCTTCTTCAGAACCACTTAGCTCAGATGCTTGAAGATTGGTATGATGCATTGCCTTGTTGTCCTTTATCAAGTTTGTTCAAATGATGGCCCCATGGTCCAAAATGGCCCTGCGGCAGGGAGTCCTGATTTTGAGACATTGAAATACATAGGAAACTATTAAAAAATCTTCTTCTTCAGAACCACTTGGCTCAGATGCTTGAAATTTGGTATGATGCATTGCCTGGTGGACTTCTACAAAGTTTGTGTAAATGGTGGCCCTGGGATCCAAAACGGCCCTGGGGCAGGCAGTCTTGGGTTTGAAATTAAAATGTACTTAAAAACCTTCTTCTCCAGAACCCCTTAGTGCAGATGCTTGAAATTTTGTATGATGCATTGCCTAGTGGTCCCTTACCAAGTTTGTTCAAATGATGGTGCCAGGGTCAAAAATAGCCCCGCCCCAGGGGGTCCTGGGTTTGAACCATAGATATACATGTACATAGAAAAATATTTAGAAGTCTTCTGCTTCAGAACCACTTGGCTAAGAGGCTTGAAATTTAGCTTTTAGCATTGCCTAGTGGTCCTTTACCAAGATTATTCAAATGATGGCCCCAGGGTCCAAAATGGCCCTGCCCCAGGGGCTCCAGGGTTTGAACCATAGCGATACATAGAAAAACATTCAAAAATCTTCTTCTTCAGAACCATTTGGAAATGGTTGCAAACTATCAGGTTTGTTCAAATTATGACCCTAGTTTGACCTTTAACCTTTTTGCTCAGGTGAGCGATTCAGGGCCACTTGGCCCTCTTGTTAGTACAGTTATGGTAATCATTTTAGGTGTCCCAGTTTTTGGAATTTTCACTGTATGGAAGATTTACACCCTCAATATTTCTATTTACTTTTAAATTTCTCACAAAACATGATATTCTACGCATGATAACGATTGCTATTAAAAGTACATTTATCTGCCAAATTTATGATTTGTGATGGTCACTGAAAATAGGAGGATTTAAGAAAATACACAAAAAGAGCAGCAATAGCGGACTGCCATTCTCGCCAAAAATGAACACTGGATACGCCCAGCAATCATAGTTAATCGGGTTAAAGTTATATCATGACTGATTTTAAGCCCTTTCTTTAATCAACTTCGGACAGTTTTTGGCTGAGAACTCACGTGCACAGATTAGAGGTTAATGCTGTTGTAATTTTATTTACTCCACCAATCATAAAATTCAAAACTTGCTTGCAGAAACGCCTGTGGGAGTCAATCAATTTATGACGACAAAATTTTTGTGAATATTCAAGAAGAGTATGCATTGATATATCCTCTCTGCCTACGTAACAAAGATGTTTTCGCTGAAGATTTTTTTAACAAATCTAATTATGTTTCGTACAACTAACCAGTTTCATGATTTTGTGATTATTTCGTAATGAAATACGAGGGAGTATACCATAGTTAATTTTGTTACCTATGTCTATAATTGTAGGATTCTTTAGGCAATAGAAGGGTGGTGGAGCAACCCTTCTCTCTAGATGGCACCAGTCCACTGCTACCTTTTAAAGGAAGATTTATACTCATGGTGGATATATGTACTCTGGTAAGCTATTGACATATATCAAGTGTTGTAAATTGGAAACATCTGTACTGTGCAAATTTAAAAACAGTATTATTAAGTCACCAGGGCCCAGTTTTCAAACTGTTAGCTTAACCAAGTAGTTAGTCAAGGATTGGTTACGTCTTCTTGACAATGTATGCCTACATACCGTATAAAATCAAGCATGCCAATATTGTTTGTTAAAAAAAAGAAGAAAAACAAAAAAAAACATTTGAAATAAGTCTTTTTGCCAAAACATGGCAGTGTTTCTGCATAAATACTTCTGAACATATAACTTCTTGTTAATTACAAATAAGACATTGTTACTTTTGAAAAACTGGACTCTGTATTACAGCAAATTGTGGACAATTGGGGCAAATGATAAAAGTCTGACTTTGGTACATCTCAACTGTGCATGCCCAGACCAGCATATGTTACTAACAGTATGGTCAGGGCAATCACAAGTCACATAGATAAAAACTGATAGCTTTGGAAAAATATTGGACTATAAAACCCTATCATTCCTAAAACCGTCTGATCAAATACTACACGGTTTGACATTGATTTCACAAGAAAGTTCTTATAAATGAACCAGACTATAAAATCAGCCTGTTAAGGAGTTAAGAGAAAATATTTACACTTGCCACTGACCTCCCATAGGTAAACCTTTTAGAGCAACTGGCTTCATACACTGATGAACAAAAAATTGATCATGTGACGTTGTCGTCAAGTGACGTCTAAGGTAAACAAACATCTTCATTGGTCCGTAACGTTCGATTGGCACCACGTTTTGGCGACTATCGTTATGGCCGAACATGTCGTCACTAATTGTTCTTTGACACATATTTTGCATATTCTCCACTAATAGGCCATGAGCCAGAAATGGTTTACCTCCCCCCCCAGGGGGAATTTTGTAGACCATACTATTCTTATAGCCCAGCATCTTAGAAGTATTTTGCAGCATGTTAGCCCTCTGGCGAGTGGGGCGTTAAGCTGTAACAGCCTGTTACAAACGTTACCCATTAAAAAAATAAACATAAAATAAAAATAATCAAAAATTATTAAAAAATAGATATCACTTTCCTATGTTTAAAATTATAGTAGAGTCTAATAGAACAATCCAGTAGCTAAAAGTTATGATGTTTGACAGGTCACTTTAGCCCACATGGTGTCATAAACGTGACATTTGTCTTTTCACTCCATTAAAATTGCTATTTCTATCCAGATTACTTTCTTTTTGTAAGTTACTCCTTTATTATTAGACCATATGTTTGTTACTGTATTAAAGACAATTTATTGATCTTTTCAGATCTGCAAAAATTATTATCCTATCATGTATACTTTGGAAGAAATAGGATGTTTAACACAGTACCCCCTTATAAATGTTCCATATTACAATTATCACTTTCTGTATAATTCAAGTGCTTGAACTACACTGTATGAATTAAAAAACAACAGGAAAAGGTAATATTGAATATGCCAGCCTATCTAAACTGCAAGGAACAGTTCCACAATATTTTGAACGCATTTTAGTCGGCCATAACGATCGATTATATACGTTACCGAGGGCTATTTTTGTTAAACTCACATAATTTGATGATAGAATCATTTTATTTTCGTTGGTAGCAGTTTCTTCATGAAAGAATCTTTTAATATAAAAGAAAAATGCATTCTGCTCTATTTTCTATGATAAGTCATTACTAGAAGTAACGTAAATAACATTAACATTTAAAATATTTCATTATAATACCTTTAATCAGGTTTTCATTATAATACCTTTAATCAGGTTTTTTCCCACTGTCACATAAAAAACAATAACATATATAAGTCTGGGTGTTCTTATGATATACTGGGTACTTGGACTTAGCAACACTTCTCTCAGGGATTCATGAGGTATGTTTTATACGTGATTAAACACAGTATACTACAAATTGTAATGTTAAGGGCATTGACATATTCTGCACATGTAATACGGGTTTTTGGCTGGCAAATTTGTTATTATATCAAAAATAAAAGTATTTCATAATGGCGTTGCCCAGTTTGTTTCTTTTACAATTTGTACATTTGAGTTCTAAAGACAGTAACATACGTGAAATTTTGTTATATACAACTTAAAAAAATAAACAATATATCACATCAGAAAAGATAAAAAAGATAAAGCCGCAGCTAAGCCAGCATAGATTTTGCATATAGGGCTCGAATAAAATGATATACAATCAGTATGATAACATTAAAACATTGGCATGTTTAGTATAAAATTATAAAATAGTCAGTAATTAACAATGCAAATGTAGTACCACCTTGTTTACTGACAGGATTTGGTATAGTTTTTTACGTGCACACTGAAAGAACCATAAAGCAGAACAGTAAACCTGAAGTTTGAAGACTTAAGCCAAATACAGTTTTGCATCAAAGCTAATGTAGATATATTGCTGGCAGCGTATTCTTACTTTAGTAAGACTATCGTATATTTTACGTTACCAAGGGAAACAACATTGCTGAGTTACAGTTAAGAAACAAACTTTTGAAAATAATAAATGGTAGTGTCAATACATTGCTTTATTTAGTTCATTTATGTATTTAACAATAATGTGTCAACAAGGAGTTTGGGAGAATAGTATCAGAAACATTTAATACAGAAAAGAGACACTGGCAGTTTACTAGCATACTGTAGCAATCTATAAATGCTATGTTAAAGATGATCTATATTTCTATGCTTTTGTTTCTTTCTTTTTAAAGTCTAAATACTTTTGATAATCTCTTAAAGAATCTAACTACATTCAACCATCTATTAAAACATCTATTCACCAAAGAACATAAAGATATGTTTAGTTGGACAAAAATGTTTCAGGGACAGTGTTCCAGTAGCTCTGCACACATAATGAAATGGCAAATGAAAATGACAGAATATATTAATGTTAGTCCTCGCTGTTCTGATATCTATGAGCAAATCTTCGTTGTTCTCCTTCAGAATGTATTCACCTACACCGTAGTTATGCTTTGCAGCATAATATTGAGAAAAAAAAAGATAAAAAAAGAAAAGAAAGGCCGAACAAGTAACGTATACAACGTTTTCATTGCGAGTTTATGGATTCTTCATTTCCGATATCCTAAACTAGCAAAACAGTATTTCTAAAGAGCAAATAATCAAACAATAGAAATAGTGCATACCTATACATGCCAAGAAATGGTTAACCTAAATAACTTACTGCATTTGATCTCTGTGACTTTGCATTACCATATTGTTTACTTTTTAGCAATAAATATGGTTGAAAACTGCTTATTATGACATCTTACTGCTTATTTTATCATCTTTGTCCAAATTTGTTAAATACTATTAGGGAATACAGCATTTTGGCAATATCCAAATAACAATTTTAGTTGCTTACATATTGAAACATTGTCTGACTGAAATTTGTATTTCGTAACACCTTTAGTCCGTGATAGTAACAACAAGTGGGAATAAAACCATGGGGTTTGCAAAATTACCTGACCAGTTAAATATTTGTAACAACATAATGAAAAATAGAACTCCTGAACAAGCGGATGACAGAATGATGTATGCTTTATAAAGTATGTCACTTTCTATCAGCCTTAAATGTTCACATTGTTAATAGTTTGTAATGTATTTGAAGGCCGGGAGCTGCATAAACAGATCACGTAGGTCACAAATTAATATGTAAGTTATGATCACAGGAGCCGCACATATTTGCTAATCTATGTAAAGCAGTTACTGTTCAAAGAGGCTCGTGGCTGACCATTCGACTGACAGCATAGAAAAATGGTGTTTATCCCTGTTGGGAGAGTTGGTACTGCTTTTGATTGCCTCGGCTGGCAGTCACAGTTCCATATTTGTATGTAGGGTAATTGAGCTCAGCCAACAGCACAGGTAGCGAAATTGGTTTTATCCCCATCATGACAAGAACCTAAATATTAATCAGTTGCAGCATATATCAACTCCTACTTATTTCATTCTATGCATAAAATTTAAAAAAATCATCTTTATGAAGTCACTTTTAAGTGAAACTGAATTGAAGGCAAGGTCGAAATGCTTCAGCTATAACAATCTATGTGAGTCTTGCTGAGTTTTTGTGTATTTCAAAGAGCTATATTGCCATCTGACTACCAGTGGTAAGCTAATACTACAGCAATGAATAATTCATATTGCCCGGGACTAAATTTTTGATAACAGATGACTCACAAATCTTATCCCCCGACATATAACAATTATGTAACGTAACATTACTGTTAGATTGCATTTTAAATATACACTATCCGATGATATATTTTTTATAGTTTGAGGACATATAAAACTGGCGTTTCTTCATATTTACATATACAACAGTGTCTACTTAAGACATAATATAGAAAATGTGAAAAATGAAATGCAGCTGATGTTGGCTTTCTTAGCTTTTCTCGTCATTTTGTAGGTTAAATTCTTCAAAAATAAGATAGTTTCTGTCCACATTTAATATATCCACTGCTAACTGCTGCCTAACCTATCTAAGCTGTGCATGAATCAAAGAAGATTAATGGAGCACGTATAAACTTCAGTCCACCAATTCAGAGATATAGTCTGGTTGTTTTTTCCGAATTTTTGTTGTGGTTATATACGTTACATATTTATCGTGACTACTGATGAGTTTTGTAAGACTTTAGTTTGTTTGTTTTTTTATACTAGACTATTGAAACAGTCATATATATGACAATTACTTTTCTTTTCACTTCATTCTTACAATTTGCTCCTTATATTACATGTATTTAGACACTGAAGGGGAAAAACGTCAAATACAACGTAAACTACGTTATACGGGTTAGTCAACTTATCACTGACAATGTCAATTACCTTGAAACAGCGATTTATGTACTAGCAGACAAAACCCAACATTATTTAGGGCGAATACTCACATGTGTATACCAATGTGTATTTTCTATTATAACGTGAATATGTAAATTTGGGTAGTGTAAGTAACGTTGACGTTACACGTTAATGCCCCAACGTACAGAGGGCTAACATGTGTCATTTTGTTTCGTATATAATGTAGTTTCAGAAAATCATACTGTCCAAAATTCCCCCTGGGGGGGGAGGGGGGTCTATGGTCAGCTCAAGGTCTATAAATAGCCACGAAAACAGTACAGGAAGGATCTAAAAATAAAGTGTAAATATAAGAATTAAAATTTGATTTTTTAGAAGTCATCATGTGAAAAAGCCAGTGGTCGTCGCTAAAATTCTACAAGAAACACTTTGCGCTTCATGGAATTTTAGCTCCGCCCACTGGCTTCATCACACGATGAAAGCTGAAAAAAATCAAATTTCAATTCATAAGTGTTTGCTTAAGGTGAATGGATACACTTTTAGGTGTCACTGCTCTTCCACTTTCATTTTTGCTTACCTTCCCAGTGGGGGTCAACTCTTTGAGGAAAGAATTTGCTCCTCAAGGAGCAAATTCTTTCCTTTAAGAGAAGACCCCATATTGGATAGACTTTGTTGCCCAGAAAAGCAATCAAAAAGTAAAAAATATAACTCCTCTGAAAAATATTGCATTATATGCACAACTTTAATATGTCCCAATATAATAACTTCCAAATGATTTTTTTTTCTTTCTCTTTTTCAGTTACAGTCTGTGTTCCTGTTTATAGCTCTGGTATATGTGGGGGTGATGTTGTTACTTAGAAGATGTCATAATGTGAAAATACATTTCTTCTCAAGTAAGTCATTGATGAATATATATAGAGAGAGGATCTTACATGAGTGGTCATTTCATATGAAATTTATGAACTAGCCTTTGGCGAGTTTCATGAATTTCATATGAAATGATTTCTTGTAAAGGAGAGAATTTTCACCCCTGAGTTGCAGTTTATTTTCTGTTTGTCAGTCCGTCCATTCATCTGTCCGTATATTTGTCTGTCAACAATTATGTCAACCCTAGCGACGACCCAAGCATTTAAGGCTGTTTCTCTTGTTTTTACCTTTTGACCTATATTTCATGCTCTGCTGACTTTGTAAAACTGACTGTTGACATGCTCTGCTGAATTTGTAATACCATCTCTTTCAATAGTTATGTCGACCCTAGCGTTGACCCTAGCGCTTAAGTCCATTTTGCGCAAACTATGATACTTACAATCATCAAACCTGGCGCAAAGCTTTTTCTAAGAATGTTCTCGAGGGCGGATGCTCTTATTTTTACCTTGACCTATATTTCATGCTCTGCTGACTTGCCGGGCCGGGTAGCGCAATCGGTAGGGCACCTGACTCGTAAGTCAGAGGTCCTGGGTTCGAATCCCGGTCTGGCCACATACTTTCGTTTCTCCTTCGGCTGATTCAAGAAGGGCAGTTGTCAGTTACTGGCGAAAGTATGTGCACTTAGTACTGGTTAACCGCTTAGGAGATCTAAGCCTGCCCAGGAATAGTGTGATTAGGTTAACTGACCATCCCGACATGACCTTAGTTGTTTACCGTGGACGTTAAGCATCAAATCAACCAACCAACTCTGCTGACTTTGGAAAATTTACATCAACCGTAGTGTTTAAGTCCATTTTTCATGAACTATGGTACCTAGAATCATCAAAGCAGGCATCAAGTTTCTTGTTTAGAATGTTCTTGAGGGCTGTTGCAATTAATTTACCTTTTGACATATATTTCATACTCTGCTGACTTTGCAAAATTTTACACCCAAAATTATATCGACCTTAGCATTTTAATCCTTTTGTCTCAAAGTATGATACCTATAATCATCACACCTAGCATAAAGTTTCTTCTTAGAATGTTCACGAGGGATGTTGCAGTTATTCTTACCCTTGACCTATATTTCATGCTCTTCTGACTTAGTAAAATTTTACATCCAAAATTGTATTGACCCTAGCACTTTTGTCCATTTCTCATACATGTTCTTTTAACCATAGTCTAGCACAATGCAGGTGCGACATAGCATTCTGTGGAGTTCTTGTCTTTTAAGAGTAGCTCCCAGTTCTGTAGGGCTTTGTAAAAAGTTATTTTTGGTTTATAAAACACCAGACTGCTTGTATCTTTAATAATATAAACTTGAATGCATGTATTTAAGCAGCTCAGAGCATGAGCAGTTTGTCTGTACTTAAGGTTTATTCTGCCATAACAACTTGCATGACTTCCTATTTGCTACCTTGGATGAAGAAGCCGTTCCAAAATGGGGTGTGTTCTTAAAGGAACAAATATGCTCAAAGAGGAGCAAATACTTTTCTTCAAAAGTAAAGCCCCGGTGAGAAGGGAGGCAAAACAAAGAAAGTGATAGAGTTTCTTCCCCTGAAAGTGTACCCATTCACCTTAAAGACAAATATTCTTATTTATTGGGTGTCATAATCTTATTAAACAGCTCCCACTTCATCAAAGGAAATACCCCGTCTTATACAGCTATACTGTTTGCCCTATAAAGTTGAGAATAAATGAGCTTGGACAAGCCAAAACCAACAAAGCAGCATGTGCCCCCAGCTAAGACTCAGATCAGCCTGGGCATCGGCCCAGTCTGATGAGTGTCTTCGCTGCCTGAATGGAGCTAGCTTAGACCCTTAGCTACCCTTAATGGGAACAGCGAAGACTCTGATCAGACTGGGCGGATGCCCAGGCTGAACTGAGTCTTCACTGGGCACACATGCCACTTTGTTGGTTATGTTGTGTAGCGGCTCAACAGTCTCTATTCCTTGTATAAATTCTTCCAGTGCATAACTTTAGACTATAGTTTGACTTTTTTCAGATCCAGTTTTCCTGTTTCGACCTTTGACCTATTTTTACAACCAATGGCTGTACAGAATGTGGATGGTATCAAGGGTCACCAGTCTGTTCTATGTACTTGTTTGTTTCATGATGTATGTTACCATAGGTGAGACTTAGTTTGTTAATATGTAGTGCAGCATTTTAGAAAGGTGGTTTTGGTATTGTCTGACAAAGGCCCAGCTGTTCAAACAAAGCATTGTTGGCTTATTGAAGTTGTTGGTGATGGATTTGTCGAGTTCTCAAGCAGGCATAAAATCAAGTGCTGGAAAAGCTTCTCACAGTTTTCATGGGAAAAATGGCAGCATTTCTGCATACAGTACAGGTGCATTTGAAGAGCTAATATAATATAGTTTGGACAAAACATTTTTTTCTTAATTTTGTCGATGTAAATTTTGTTGTTAGCATTTTTGGCACTTTAAGGCATAAACACCAGTTTTAGGCATGAAAAAAGAATCATGCTTGATTTGTTGTATAATATAAGTTTATATATATAGACTTATGCATCTTTGTTTCAGTTAAATAAACATATGACAGCTTCAGATATGGAAAGTAGTTTAGGATAACTCTACAGAAACCTGAAAGGCACATGTATCTTCTCCAACTGATATACATTCAATATTTAGGATCTTACAGGAGTGGTCATTTTATATGAAATTTATGAAAAGAGCCTTTCGGCATGTTTCATAAATTTCATATGAAATGACCACAAGTGTAAGATCCTGTTTATCATATTACACTTTAAAACAGGATTATAATGCCTTCAAAACAAATGTTATGTCAATAAAAAAAATGCAGTGTTGGCATGGTTGTGTCAGTGTCGTTACATGTGCCAAAGCGTTATTACACATGTGGTCTATGATTTTATGACACGACTTTATCCACTGAATAACAGCAACGTCATATGATAAATAAGCTTTCATCTCATAGAGGAAACTTTTGTCTTTCACTGGCAGCATCTTTCTTCCATTTTCAACAAGACATTTTCAATTTTTGTTTGCTACTACAATTTTAAATGAAGAAAATAGACAAGCAAGCAACTAGTACAATATTGGACTGCATATCTAAGGATTCAGATGTGGAAAAATTGTTATGAAGCTACTAAAACCTATAATGTGACTAGGTTAGCAACTTGGTCCTCGTGACATGATTAAGTTTTTTTTGTTTCGGTCTTTTATAGGAAAAGCATATTCAACAGATCATGTTTCCCAGCTATTTTCAAACTGCAGACTCAATTTACAACCCAATAAACACATTTTCTTTTTTTTACCATATTATAAAATGCATAGGGTTGCTCAAAAGTTACTTCAAATCACTGGTTAAAATTTTTGTCTTGATGCATTATCTGATTTGAGGTTTATGTTCACTAAAAGCGAGAGAAAATTAATCCATCATGAGCCAGTAGATGCCTTAAGATCGAATATTAGTAAATTGATGTCCCTTCAAGGTTTCCTTATAATTATAAGATTTTTTTGTTCTATTATGTTATATTTAACGAGAACAGTTACAGTGGACGGACACTTGGTGTCAGGTTTGTGTGCAACAATGGTTACGTACCGCTGAGCCACTTGTGGAACTGAAACAGAATACAATTAGGAGCAATATGGAGTACAAAGGGTGACTTATCAGAAAGTGCATGCTAATCTAAGTCTGCACTGTTTGCATGGTACAAGGCATTTACCTGGTGTCAAGGGCTTAATCCAGAGCTCCAGATAAGAAGGGGCTTTAAGAATAATTCTGACCTAATTTTTCTGATTGTCTCAACAAAAATGTATGTTGTGACCCCTAATTAGAACCATCTCACTGAGATGGTTCTAATGAGGGTCACAACATATGTTTTCTATGGAGAAATATGGGAAATTATCCTTAATTATCCATAATACCCCTTCTTATCTGGAGCACCTTTATTGATCATTTTTGCTGTTCTTTAGGTCCATGGTTTGTAGGAGAGATCTTAGAAGGGCATACTGGTGTAGTGTTTGTGTGGGGGATGTATGTTTATGGAAGCCACCTGCCTCTATGTCTGACTTATGCCTATGGTGTATTTCAGGTAACTTTTTCATTTACTTTTCACCTTTTGTTGGTCTTCGGTTCAGATTTACTTTTAAAATCCTAAAAATTGGGACACCTTAAATAATTACTATAATTGTCATAAAATTTACATTGCAGTAATGTGTCTAATAGATGCCCAAATGAGTTTAATAAATTCAATAATACATAAGTATGAATGCAAAATGCTTTTATCACACAAAAATTGCATTTGATTCACAATTTTTTCATCAAAGCTTTAAGATGTTGCCATTAGTGAAGATAATGTTTTGAAGGCTGTCATCAGATAGTGTTATGCGCCATGATTATTTCATCAAAGGTTTGTTAAGGTGTATGGTTAAACCTCCATGTAACTTAATGCATGATATTATTACACTCACAGGCAAGATATATGAGCCACGGCATGAGAAAACCAACAAAGTGGTTGTGTGCCCAGTGCAGACTCAGATCAGCCTGTGCATCTGCCCAGTCTGATCAGACACTTTGCTAAGTGCTTAAAGAGTAGCTAAGGGTCTATGATACCTCCATGCAGACAGCGAAGACTCTGATCAGACTTGGCTGATGCCTAGGCTGATTTGAGTCTGTGCTGGGCACACAACCACTTTGCTGACTTTCTCATTTCGTGGATCAGTTATGATAAAATAGGTGCTATTTGATTTGCAGGTGGTCACATTCAACATACCACTAACAATGTTGCTAGGCTACTTTCTACACTATCAGCAGAGTGAGACTGCAAGACATCCAGGATTCTTTCACAAACTGAGGCATATATGGATACCATTTCTAGCTTTAGTAGGGTTCCAAGTATATATTGCTGCCACGGAATTCCCAGCTGCCTATGGCACTAGAGCTTTTGTCATAGGACCAGTCAGGACTGGTTCTGTAATTATTGCCCTTCTTTTGTACCATTTTGCTTCTAAAGCCAACCTTTCTGTGATAACCAGTCCACACCATAGTTAATGATGGTATGGCTTCTAGAATTAAGGATAGTATGTCCAAAGACATTAAGTTTTACATTTATTGCCTTTTTTAAAGAGTTGCATTTGATGCTATATATATGTTTGCTAATATATAAATACCTGGGCCCAGTTTTTAAAAACTAACGACATCGTTATTTAACGAGACATTCAAATTTCAAACGTTAATATTGCAAATATACCAATTTTTTGGTTGAAAAAATGTAAGAAGCTTTTGCATCTTACATATTTTCAACAAAAAACATCAGTGTTTCTGGCTATAAAGTCATAAAACACTTAATGAGTTGACCTCTTAACAAGCTCCTTAGGCTAACAATGCTTTAAACAACTGGGTCCTGCTATTTAAAATACTTTTAGTACAATGTTTGGCTCGCCTTTAAGTAGCAAAAGTGAGACATTGGTATCACTTTTCTCGCAGCTGTAGGGTAAACTTTCAAGTTTTCTGGTTTAGCTCTGTTTTGTTGCAGTGCTCTGACAGGTGAGATGCCACCTTCCATGCAACTCTGTTATACAAATCAGAAGTCTAGATAAGAGGGAGTATTTGATGATAATTGAGGGATAATTTTTCTTATTTCTCATTAAAACATATGTTGTGGCCCCTCATCTGAACCGTCTCGTTGAGATGGTTCAAATGAGGGGCCACAACATATGTTTTTAGGCAGCATTAACATAAATTATCCGTAATTATTGCCACATACTCCCTCTTATCTCGGGCTCTGCAAATATTAAGTGTTGCATAGCAAAAAGTATTTGAGGTCTGAAGTCATAGGAAAACATTAAAAAAAATATATGGGTCAACAGACACTACCATAAAAATTTGAAGTTCATTATCAGACATGCCTGTGTAAGCAGTCTACATTCAACTCTCGATATCTCAAACACTGATATCTAAAAATACTTCTTATATCAAAGAATATAGTTTTGGACACATTCCATATTTTATGTACATTTCAAGTCTTGTTACCTCAAACTACAGATATCTCAAAGTAAATTTTCTGGGACCAGAAAATTTACTTTGAGATTTCAGTAGTTTGGGATGAATTTTGACTTTGAGATATCGAGAGTTGACTGTATACTGTTCTTCTATGAGTGGTCTTATAGGAGTCTGTAGGGTTCTCCATTCAGCCAACAGTTTAATAGAATGCACCATATTTCTTTGCTTATGGGAGGGGGAGGGGGGGTGGTATCCATTCAAAAAACAATTCCCGAAATCTAGGTTTGTCTTATAAGTCTTTAGGATTGTTTAAGAAAGGAAAAACCCATCTCATAGCTGATTTTCATAAGACTAATTTAGGTATGTAGGGTCATTCTGAAGATGTAAAAACACTGCTTTATATCCAAATAAATATGGTACCATAAAAATTCTGAAAAATAATTACTAGTCGTCCTAAAAATGGAACAGATTATGCTTTGTAAATTTTTTCCTTTAAGAGTAGGATTTTGTGGTCCAGGAAAGGAAACAGAAGTCACAAAATTTGTTTCCCCTAGCATTTTTTTTTTTTTTTTTTTTTTTGGATATGTGTTTACGGTCCTTTCAAGAATATTCCATTTATATCAGGCCAATCCCTAAGCAGAGATGGGCGAAAACCAGAGCTACCAGGGAAAACCTCCAGATCTTCCACAGTTAGAATGTGGCTTTCTCACATGTGCACAGAGTAAGGCTCAAACCCACAGCAGTGGGAGACCTAATGATAAAGAGTCAGCCCTGTTATCTACTAGGCCACAGTTAGTAAGAATGGCATTAAAATATGGAGGTCTATATCTTGCCATAACATACTTTTGTCCAAAATATTTTGCTCTACCAAAAACAAAATAGTGTGAACCAAATTTCTTTTGCATGCCTTTGCATTTCACATTTTTAGCTCACCTGAGCACAAAGTGCTCAAGGTGAGGTATTGTGATCGGTCTATGTCCGTTGTCCGGTCGTGTGTCCGTCGTCAACTTTTGCTTTAAACGACTTCTTCTCCAAAACTGCTGGACAGATTTTGAAATAATTTCACAGAAATGTTCCTTGGGGGACTCTTTACCAAAATTGCTCAAATGGTTCCGCTCCACTGAACAATATGGGGAAGAAAGTCATGTAAGACCACACGAAATATTATATTACCCTATATGTGTATCAATCTCCATAATGTATGTATGTATATGTATATTTATCCCCATGATGTATATATGTATCTATGTATATATCTCCATGATGTATGTATGTATGTATGTATGCATGTATGTATGTATGTATGTATGTACACGTATGTATGTATGTATGTATGTATGTATGTATGTATGTATGTCCCCTTCATCTCCTAGTCTCCGAGTCTCCAGGTCTCCAAATCGTCAATGTATGTATGTATGTATGTCCCCTTCATCTCCTAGTCTCCGAGTCTCCGAGTCTCCAGGTCTCCAAATCGTCAGTGTATAGGTGTATGTATTTATGTATGTCCCCTTCATCTCCTAGTCTCCGAGTCTCCAGGTCTCCAGGTCTCCAAATCGTCAGTGTATAGGTGTATGTATTTATGTATGTCCCCTTCATCTCCTAGTCTCCGGGTCTCCGAGCCTCCAGGTCTCCAAATCGTCAATGTATAGGTGTATGCATATATGTATCTAATTTTAAACAGTCTCCGAGTCTCCAGTCCCCGGGTCCCCAAACAGGTAGTATCGTGTGTGCCTGCACATTCATGTCACCCTGTCTGCAACAGATCCCTGTATATTACGTACGTCTATATATAGCATCCCCTACATGTACAGTCCCCGGAGTCTCCGACAACGTATTTGTATGTTTATATCTAAAGTCCCGAGTCTCCAAGTACAATGTGTGCCTGCATATTTATATCCCTTGTCTCCAAAATATTCTTGTATATGTACGTACATATGGGATCCCCTAAATATACAGTTCCCTGAGTCTCCAACATCGTTTTGTATGTTTACATGTAAATGCCCCCCCCCCCCCCCCCCCCCCCCCCCGTCGCATCCATACGATGTGTATACAGTATACTCGGCTCGGCTCCATACGATGTGTATACAGTATACTCGGCTCGGCTTCTTTGTATTTATATCTATGTTCATGTATCGATCACTATTGATAACAGCTTCTGAACAACTGAAACAACCTACTTGAGGCACGCGCAGGCGAACGGCTGGAAGGACGAACAGAGAGAGAAAGAAAGAGAGAGAATCGGCCTATAACATTTCAGTATCAGAGGAGCTCCACGTACATAACTTAAAAGGTGACTAGTACATATACACTTCAGACCAACAGAGCAACGTTAAAGTGGTGATTTGTGGCAAATACAAAAATCTGAATAAAACCATCAAAATTTAATGCATTTCCCTGAAAATTAGCAACTTCGCACAAGTTTACATCTTTACTTACCTTCGAGGGCGGGTTCATTATGGCTTAGCGCGAACTCTCAGTTGGATTTCCTACACGAAACCAGACAAAAAAATACTTTTTGAAAATCATACTTCAAGTCTTGTTATTTTTATTTATGTAAGCATCTCCATAAGTACCCTTTAACCTGGTTAACATGTATTCAACGTCAAACCAATCTCTAGTATACTGAACGACAAAAGAAACCAGACACGTAATGTTGGTAAATTTTCTTGCGGAGGAGATCGGGTATTAATGAACCACAATTTTATTTTTGTAGGCTTATGATGTTTTCTCTGGGAGTATACAGTTTTCAAGTATCTAGGAAGAGCAGTTTTTCGGCTCTATTAAAGGCTATTTGGTCTTCAGAAATCACCTCTAATTATATTCACCAAATAAGACGTCAAGAAAATAGTTTTTCGTCAGCCACTAGATAATGGTAAATTTATCATTGAAATGAGTCTATCGGAATTTTTCGCGTCTATCACTAAGGACGAAAATGACATTAACTTACTCAACCAAACGTTATCCTCCTGATTCGTTCATCCCGTAATTCATCCAGCCCCGGTCTCCCTACTAAATTCAACCACAGTGCATTTATATTCTCCCTTCCCAAACTTGCACCATTGAAGTTGAAGACGAATTGAGCTTTTTGAAACAAACTTGCTAGGTTATATGTACACGCACGACCCGATGAGTTACCCCTCAGATTTTGAAGCCTTCATTTTTTAGGGTCAGTGACGTTTTAAAAATTTCTTTGCTATCATAATGATGTTTTCGAAACAATTTAATTACAATTCTTGATAATTTGCATTCAAGGGCTGCCCAGTCATATTGGAAAAATAACATTCCGCTCAGCGGCCAGGTGCACGGGAATGTTTACGAGATATAGAGGAAAAATTTTCTGATTCTACAATATCTTTTATCAGAAAAAAAGCTACCATGCCAGTGCGAACGGATCCATATTATTGATTATCTCAGCTTTATAACAGTGTATTTTGCATTTTTTGTCTTTATATGAAAAAGGTCCTCTTTTAGGAAAAAACAGAACACCCACTAAATGCAATAAATATGTAGGACATCTATCAAATTTAAGCAAATCTTAGTCCATTTAAATCGAATTTACTCTAAAAGTTATATTGTATTATACCAGTGCGGAAAGGTTCGGCTAGGAAAATATGTTACTTTTAATTTGGTGTATTTCTTAAGTTTATTGAAGAATGCGCAAATAGTCTGGGCCCCCGAGTGCACAAAGGAGGCGTAAACTACGCCGGCGTAGATTACAAACGTTGGCGCAACTAAGTCTATCATACGACTGTATTTAAATCCAAGTGCACAGAGCGGGCGTACGTCAGGCGTAGTTGCGACTGGGGTGCGACTAGGCGTAGTGCTCTCTTATAAGATAAGCACATGTGTTTCAGGACCCGTTATGATAAGAGCTGTGTCAGGTATAAAAGTTGATTAAGGTACTTGGGAACAGCCAAGATCCAAACCAGTCTGTGACTCCGTGAATTGAGGTAGTTCCTTCCCTTTGTATCTACGGAATCCTCAGGATCTATGCATAGTATTTTCAGATTGCACACATGCGCAGGCTAGTCTGAGCATTTGGTGGTATCATAAAGGAAGAGGCGCCGTTTTGCTTGGTATGTTCACTATTTGCAAGATACATTTTACGGTTTTGTTGTACTTTCTATAAAACAGATGTTCATTACAACATATTTTGGCAACGTACATGTACTTTCGAATTAAAACAGAAAGAAAAAACTTTGAAGATTATGAAATATTGAATGTTAGCTACGTAGAAGGACAATTCTGAGATCTAGATTTTCAAATGTATCAACGAAAAAAAAAATTGGAAGGAAACACAGTCGAATTCGACGCAGCTTATCAGTAAAGTCCATCGACCAATGGCGTGGTAAACTGATCATATAGCACTATGTCTTTATAGATATCAAATGGATAGATTCTGTCTCTGATTATCTTGTCTCTTTTTAAAACTATATTGTAATTCATCCATCTAGTGTAACATTCCAGCCATATCTAAATGCAGCAAAAGCTGAATAATGTAAAAGGAATACGCAGCGCCAAAGTTACGTCTACTATCCAGCAGACGTGAATTTTGAAGCGATTTTCACTGATTCTCAAGAAAGTGTAACTTTTGGGTGGTTAAAATTTTGAAAATGTAGACAAGTCATATAGAGATCGTTCACTGTCATTTCATAATTTTGGTATCTCTCGAAGCTAAATCTAAAGTATTGCACAGTAAATATCAGGTGAATTCAGACAACAAGAGACAACGTGAAGGGACTAACACTTCTTTTCAGTATTCTACGAGTCGTATAGACCAATAGACTTGAAGCAACTGCTAGAAGTATAAGGGTATAATCCAGCGTAGAGGCAAGTGATTTTGTTTAGGACAAAGTTGAGCTATAGAAATCTTCACTCTATTATTTCTGAAAGAGCAAAATGCTCTTCTTCTATCAAAAAGGAGCAATACGATCTCATTGTACTTAACTAACATGAAAGAAACTATTCCTGCAAAACACAGAAAGTTATAAATTTGAAAACCTCAATGAAAAATACTGTTTTAAACTTTAAAATTTCAACCTGTCTGTATAAAACGTATATGCTTTATAGAGCATCTAGAACGGTTACACTGCTTTTCATGTCTTCTGTACTGTCCCGTAAAATACACGATCTTAAAATGTAACAGTGAATGGTATGTGTTTAGATACAAGTATTAACATAAATGGCTAATGCGGTATTGGTACATAAACAAGTTCCATGTTTAAACACAGAGAAGTGTTTGCATTACAATTTGCCAGTCTGTTTGCTTTTTATATCAGCAGTACTGCTGTGCATTTCAAGTTGTTTTTTTCTAAGTTCTTTAATAGAAAAACTTGAAATCTCACCAGTTGTAATATGAGACTTTCCGAGAAGAATATTTCAAGATACATGTATCAAAAATCAAACTTCTTTGACCTGTGTATACTATTTGTTATATGACAAAAATTTACTATAAATCATCTTATTACGCCAGTGAAACTCGTTTTAGATTTGTATTTTACGGGACATTAATGTTGTATTTTATCGCTCGATTTCTTCAGTCTTCCCATTAAGAAAATATCCAATTTGTGATGACAATAGCACTTAAATAACACTTCGAGATAACTAAACCGTACTAGAGCATCATTTCTAGCACCATATACATTGCGAATTAGGCAATTTATTTTTGCGGACCTGAAATTTGACAAAATTTTCCAAGAAAACGAATTGAAATCACAGATAAAGAGAGCACGTTACTCAGCCTAGGGCAGAGAATAACGACGTACATATTATAATCAATTTAAAATATAGTTTCTAATCCTCAGGGTTTGTCAGAACGATTTTTCTTTAAAGAACTGCTATTAAAGACAGGGATGGGACTATATAAGGAGGATTAACTTCCATAGTGTCATTCTGTCTCTTGATCTCATAGTGTCAACACCTCCAGTTAGCCAATAAAATCATCAGAACTGTTAATTCTGGTCCACTGATTGGTTGACTAAATTTTCACACCTTTACCTATACAGGTAACATTGTTATGTGCTGGGAACCAGACCCCCCGGCAGAGAAGTCCTGTCTTTAAATGTAAATGTATTTTACGGGACTACTCGAACGTCGATTGCCTAAAATAGACCACGGTGCATCCGATGAGTGTTTAATTTTAATTGCACATTCTCATCAGTGGAAATTATTCAGCGCATATGTGCACATATCAAATTCAATTTAAGAAGTAGGTAAATATTAAATGAATATTTTGATGAATCATGAAATCATAATATAAAAATTCAAAAACTGAAAATTTCTCCGGTGTTTTCAATCTTTTGCAGCTTCCAAATGGCCGTTCATGTGGTCATTTTAAAATGAATAAGACAATGTGCACTTTTCAAGAGTGTACCAGCTTCTTGCTTGGTCCCTTCTTGTACTACTCAGAATTTCTGTCCCGTATAATACGTCCCGTAAAATAATTTTATGAAACGTGAAACTTATTTTCCACGAAACATATTCGATAAGGGTTACGGTCGTTGTCCAATGACCAGTAGGGTTTGAGGGTTTGTTTCCCTTCCACGGCAGGCAATAGGTTTCTTTCTTGTTTATATACTGGGTGACTTTGGCTTGACTCGTAAAATACACTTGAAAAATTACGCCTTTTTTTCGGAATACTAAGGACGCGTCAAAACAAAATTTCAATTCAAAAAATAGTAACAAAAATATTTATGACCTGTCAGGGTGACTGTTTATGACCTACTTTGTGAAAAAACAAACCTTTTTAGCACCATCCGAAACTTTGGGATGCACTGTTAATGCTTGGACTCGTAGAATACATACAACTCAATGACAAGAAATGGCATTGGGTTAAGAAAAGCCTTGTATTCCAACGTATACCCATTAATCACTATTCGAAAGTACTCGTTAATAGCAACCTTTTCAAGTCAAGTCTATTTGTTTCACGCCGAAAGTCTACAAAAGAATTGAAAGTAAATATTGACATCCTTAATTATGGCATGCAAAAAATAGGGGGGGTCCTTCAGTATCAGGTATGACCACCTGAGTCTTTCCATGTAGTTGAATCAATATTATAACTTAAGTGATTTAGGTAGTGGCAGAAACGTCAGAGCGTGCACTTATTTGATTTAATCATCAACTCAAAACAAAACTATACATGCGTTTAAAGCCATGACACCATTCGTTACACTTTCTTGAGTATCAGTGTTTTACGACTAAGTTTACGACACGTCTCGATTGTGCACACCGATTAAAATTCTGTACTTTTTTACGACGGACGTACGTCGGGCGTACGTTTGCGTCTGCTTTCTGCACTCCGCCCCTGTTTGTAGGTAAAAAAACAGTTTTCTAATCGTAAGCGTCTGTTAGTTTCCGTTAAATTTAACGAAAGGTATTCGGCTTAAATACGTATGACACTTGTTTGGTATGTGCGCCCAGCGGATACTCAGATCAGCCTGGCATCCACCCAGTCTGATCAGAGTATTTGCTGTGTACTTAAACAATATCTAACAGTCTAAGCTAGCTCCATGCGGACAGCGGAGGCTCTGATCAGACTGGGTGGATGCCAAGGCTGATCTGAGTCTTCGCTGGGTGCACAAGCTACTTTGTTGGTTTTGTCGTGTCGCGGTTCAAATAATAATGGAAGCATTCACATTGGCCATTTTCAGTGCCAATCTATACCACTTGTCCATTTTATTGTTATTTTTATATAATGTAACTGCATGACAATAAAAGAAAGAAAGAAAGTCTCAGAAATCTTTGAGATTTGCGGCTTTATTGAAATGAAATTGGCAAATGCGCTCGATTAGGCAGTGGCTTCAATAATTGCTAAGACTTAAAAACTTTGAATAGCATTAATTGCCCTGCAAACAATCATAATTCTGTGGAATTATCTGCACCATTTATTCAGATTAAGAGGTCCAGATAGGTTGTTGAGGTGGTGCGCCGTTGAGACGCTGGTTGCCACCCCTCATTAGAGCAGCCTCTAATGTGAAATTATTGAGCAGCCTCTAGTGTGGAATGCCAACCCGTATTTATGAATCCTTCTTTTAGAGCCCTGCATGATTGTGTTCATGTTTATTTATGTGTAGCTAAATAGCGGCAGCTTTTTTATTTTGAAGGGGGAGGTGGGATAGTGCCTTATTAATTGTTTGTGAACGGTGAAGACCTGGAGTAAGTAGCCTGCTCATTAGCGACTGTTGGGTTATCTGAATAGTCTGTTTCGTGGATTGTATACTGAAAGGATTTAAAAACTTCCACCCATTAATTTTGAATATCTCAAAAATGAATGCAGCTACGTCTACCGAAATTTTACAACATATATTTAAGGAATGATTGTTATTTTTTATCGTTTACTGAAGTATAAACTACATCGGGTCAGGAGCAAAGTAAGTGAACCCCGAAGGGTTTTACGTAAACTTTGCTCGTGACCCGATGTAGTTTATACTTCAGTAAACGTTTAAAAAATAACATTCATTCCTTATATTTATATTATTAAACGATGCTTTTGATCAATAAAAAGGTAAACAAAGATAAGAAATACATATATAAGAATCGTTTTAAAAACATTACCGGTCGAATTTTGCAATAGTTTGGAACAGCCGCATTGTCACTGCCTACCAGTAAATTCCACCTCCTGCTGTAGATTTCGCGTGCAAGTAGGCGTAGCGAGCTGTCACTCAATGTTTACTAGCCATTCAAGTACATGGCATGTTGTAGATTTCACGTGCTAGTTAGTGAGATGAGCTGTCTCTTTAAAGCGCGTGACACAATGTAATTATTGACTTGTAAACAAAATTGATTCCCGCATCACTTAATTGGGTTAACAGAGAGCTCTGCACTGAAAATGTAAATATATTCTCTTATACCTGATTATGTATATATCCCGAACTTGAAATCATTCAACGGAATCGGTCAGGAATAAGCAGGTGCTCCTCGTGTTCTTAGCGGCAGTTTACATAGGGATGGATAATTTCATGTATAGAAATTTCTGATGACACATTGCTCTTATCATATCAAACTGAATTTTAAAAGTTTAAACACGGTCTATGGCTTCATTTGGCGTACCGCACCTAAATATCGCAAACAGATGCAGAGTTTTGGGCCAGTCAAATGCTGGAATTTCAAAACCTGACGTCGCACGACAATTTTATGCATCAATTACGGCAATTTACAATCTCAGACGACGTGCACGGTTTACAGGAAACTCAAAAGACCGTCAAAAAAGCAGATATCCGAAATTAACAATCAGAGATCATGACGTTAACTTACGTCGACGCCGTCGCCGTAGGAGGTTTTGTGTGAAAGCATCAACTGCAATTGTTATTGCAAATTAACGCGAATGACGTGGTAATGTAAACACAGTAATAAATTATCTTAAAGAGTGTTGCAAACGATTACGCCGCCATCGCCTTATGCGTTTCAGAGACGTAACGCTCTTTTTTGACGTCATTTATGTAGATGATACGAATAAACTGCGTAATCTTTAAATTTGAGAAGTTCCAAGCATTTTGTCGTAAAATATTTAACACTGTCACATGTAAAAGAATCAGCAGCCAGCTATGAAAAGTGGAAGTTTTTAAATCCTTTCAGTATATTTGCAGACAGAGAACACTCCTGCCACATTCTAGTCGGGTATTCACTGTTTCTATATCTCATAAGGTGACATTTCGAACTTAAAGACATATGCTACCTTTCCGCCATTTTTATGCATTTGCAAAACAAAAAAAAAAGAAGGAAAGGTCTAGTGCCAGTCGGCTAGTAATAGCCATTTTACGTTAAAATCGCTAGTGCCAGTCGACTGGTAATAGCCATCTTACGTCAAAATCGATATTGCCAGTCGACTGGCAATAGCCATTTTAACGTGAAATCGCTATTGCCAGTTTGTTGGTATTTCTAGTATTTCCCCAGCTTTTTCAAATTATTATCAGTTTAAAGATTAAGAAGTGGCATTCCAATATCAAGTTTAAAGTTGCATATTAAGGAGCTATGGCCTTGTGTTACTGAGGAGCCTCTATAAGGCAGTGGGTTAAGCAGTTGCCTGCTAAGAAAGCGGTCTGGATTGAATCCCGATAGAAGTGGATTTATTTTCAATCGTTAACGGGATTCCATTGCAGAAAAATTTTCATTATCACCTGCGCGACATGACTGAATGCTATTGAAAGAACCGTCAAAATGCAAGTGAATCATCTGTCCTATGACGGAAAAATTGTTTATGGGAATCGTATGCAAATCATACTAAAATTATCCTGGGCAAGTGGATAAACGGGCTAATGATCATTATCACTGCTTTGGGTTCGAGCCTTGCTCGAAGAACGGGTCTGCTCGCGGAAGGGCATGTGATTGCTTGTAAGAAATCCTGATTTCCCCTATCCTAACTTTGCATACCAAATACCCCCGTAAAAGGTTTATAATCGGATGTTTGATTGATTGATTGTTTTGGGTTTAACGGCCCTTTGAGACAGTATTTCGGTCTTTATCGGGCCGTCTCCCAGAGAGAGGGAGAAAGAAGAGAGAACTGACAGACGAGAGAAAAAAATGTCGAAACAACACCCAATCGCACCTACTGCAAGCACAGTAGGCCCTTGTCCTACTATTATTCAAATCAATAGGACGCCCCGGCACTGGAAGTTACACGCAGCACCATCGCACCACCCGACTACCCCATTATAATAGGATGATCAGAAAGGGTATCAGTAACTGATATTTTCAGGACAAGGGTAACCATCGGCTAATCATGACACTAAAAAGGGTCATTATAAGCTTCTCTGTCTACGCACCAGATGGCTTGTTTTTACTCAGTATCGTCTACGAAATTACTAGATTGTTGATTACGGCTTATCGAACACAAGCAATAAAATCACTTCTTCATATCCTGCTATATGTTGATGGATTAAAAATATATGAAATCGTGACCACTGTTCGAAAGATTGTAAAAACGGTGTAAATATAAAGCAATCACTAATTCGTACTTGCATAAATGGGATGCAACAATAAATTCAAAGAAGGAAGCTTGCAGATAAATGAAGTTTGCCCTTCTTGGACCGAAACTAAAAAAAACTGACATTAGCGTTTCTAATGTTATTTGCGCTGCTACACATATACCAGTCAACTTGCAATTAACGACTTTATGTGGAAATCACTATTAATTACCAGTCAACTGGCAATAGCGATTTTACGTTAAAATCGCTATTACAAGTTTATTTGTTTATTTATTTTATTTAGTTATAATATTTAAAGAGGGTAAAACACATTTAGCCATATGACTAGTCTACCACGTGGCCCTCTGTACATGTAACACATTAAACAAACAAACAAACAAAAAAAAATATATATATATATACAATATAAACAAATATGAACAGATAAGACAAGAGCCATTCTATCACATTGTCTGATTGAATTATTAGTCATTTGTAACACAAACATGCACCTCATGCATCTC
The DNA here is from genome assembly GCA_963989385.1 of Ctena decussata. Taxonomy (NCBI): domain Eukaryota; kingdom Metazoa; phylum Mollusca; class Bivalvia; order Lucinida; family Lucinidae; genus Ctena; species Ctena decussata. The sequence goes on from OZ022499.1 coordinate 71,332,112, forward strand.
TGTACGAAACCGTGAAACATTACGGGGACCGGAGACACAGCGACATGTGGCGGAAACCAATGTCCAAACAGCATGTCCCTGGCTCCAGCCGCCGAAGTTCCCCGGCAGAGATGCAGACGGTACATATCTATCTGGTACTATACAACTAGAAAATGTGTTTATGAAACACTATGCCCCCAACCTTATGCTTGCCTCTAAAGAAGATGTATCCGTTCATCTACATCTTAGCCTGTAACTGTATGCCAAATATATAAGGAAAATAGCAGCGGTTCTTCAGATATTTTGTTCACCTAATTATTCATATGCACATGTACATGTAGCTTCTTTGTATTCAAAATGCCTATTTCTAAATATGGGACAAATTTTACCAAAAATTTATGAAATAGGCTCAAAAGTTAATCAGGTCATCTACACCTTAGTCCAAACCTGCACGCCAAATATAAGGATCTTAGCTTATGCGATTCTTCAGATATTTTGTTCACAAGCTCATTCCTATACAAAATGCCTATGTCCGAAAAAGGGGCATAACTCAGTCAAAAATTAACCAATGTTTTTCAAAAGTTAATCAGGTCATCTACGCCTTGGGCAATGTCTGCCTGCAAAAAAACATGATCCTAGCATCAGGGGTTCTGAAGATATCTTGTTCACAAGGTTCCATAGGCTTACGATGCACTAAGTCTAAAAAGGGGCATAACTCGGTAAAAAATTCACGATTTTTTTTCAAAAACTAATCAGGTCATCTACGCCTTAGGCAATGTCATCCTGCAAAAGATCATGATCCTAGCATCAGGGATTCTCGAGATATTTTGTTCATAAGGTTCCATAGGCTTACAATGCACTGAGTCGAAAAAGGGGCATAACTCAGTTAAAAATTCACGATTTTTTTTCAAAAGTTAATCAGGTCATCTACGCCTTGGGCAATGTCTGCCTGCAAAAAATCATGTTCCTAGCATCAGGGGTTCTCATTATATTTTGTTCACAAGGTTCCATAGGCTTACAATGCACTAAGTCTAAAAAGGGGCATAACTCGGTCAAAAATTCACGATTTTTTTTCAAAAACTAATCAGGTCATCTACACTTTGGGCAATGTCTGCCTGCATAAGATCATGATCCTAACATTAGAGATTCTCGAGATATTTTGTTCACAAGGTTCCATAGGCTTACAATGCACTAAGTCGAAAAAGGGGCATAACTCGGTCAAAAATTCACGATTTTTTTTCAAAAGTTAATCAGGTCATCTACACCTTGGCCAATGTCATCCTGCAAAAAATCATGATCCTAGCATCAGGGGTTCTCGAGATATTTTGTTCACAAGGTTCCATAGACTAAGTCGAAAAAGGGGCATAACTCTGGAAATACATGACCGGCGGAATAAAGAAAAAATACGGGTCCGCTTATTTTTCATGTACTTGCCACATATACAATTTCAAGATCCTAGCATTAGCAGTTCTTGAGTTTCCCAGCTGCCAAAAAGCGTTACTGACGGACTGACGGACAGACGGACGGACGGACGGACGGACAGGGCCAAACCAATATGCCCCCTCAACTTCTCCGAAGTTGGGGGCATAATAAAATCATATCATGTGATAAAATGAACTTGTAGACATACAATCAGAGGGCGGGCTAAAAAAATCTGGGGCCGAGTGCACAAAGGAGGCGCAAGCTACGCCGGCGTAGACTACGAACGTCGGTGCAACAAAGTCAATCTTGCGACTGTATTAAAATCCAAGTGCACGACGTACGCGTAAGTCAGGCGTAGTTGCGACTAGAGTACGACTAGCGTAGTGCTCTCAAATAAAATTAGCACGTGTGCTTGATGAATGGTTTTCTTATATTATATGAGCCGCGTTAGGCATAAAGGCTGCTCAAGGCATCTGCGAACAGTCAAGACTGAAACCAGTCTGTTAGTGCGTGATTTTAGATAGATCTTTCACTTTGTACATGTAAAATCCTTAGGTTCCATACATAGTTTTCAGACTACGTTTTCAGACTATGCGGATGCGCAGGCTGGTATGAGCCTCTGATGTTCGCGTATGGCATATGCACCTTATTGCATGTTATGGATCAATCATAAATCTGCACGACATACTTTAATCTTTCGGTGTTTTTCTTTAAATCTAAGGTTCATTATAACACTTTCTAAACGTGCATGTTCTTTTGAGTTAAACGTAAAATGTCTATCAGAAAAAAAAGATAATGAAATATTGAAATTGTTGGCGATGTATAAGGACAATTTCCAAATTACAACACAATTAAATATTTTAAGTTCGTGCAACACATTAGTTGCACATTAATAGAATGTCCCCCTTTCCTGTTCACATACGGCCATTCTTTTTCAAATGATGCCTGTATTGGTGCACGGGATCCATCCACACAAGCAACAACATTTGGAAACCCAGCAATGGCATGAAATCCTTGTTTTATTGAGTTTATCTTGTCATCCTTAAGGTATTTAGATACACAATAACTCTGTATCGACTTATTAAAACACATAACAGAGTTATTGTTCATGGTGAATCAATCAACTATGGAATATATACACACTTACAATGCCTACCATAAAGATCCTAAGTTTTCGGGCAGATACGTCTGTATAAACAATGGAAACCGTGATCAGACTGTTCCTTAGGAACCAGAATGATCAAGGTCTTTACAATTTCAATTCCAACTGCGCATTTTTGAGGCATTACTCTATGGTAGACCCGGGACAACAGGAAAATAAATAACGGGGCAATGACCGGCTGTGTTTGCAGCAGGTGCAGTATTTGGACAGTTTTTTTGGGGGGATATTTTTGAACTTAAACATTGTTTTTCTAGGAAACAAAACGGTGAAATGTTTGTTTTTTTGTTTTATTCTGTATCATACAATGTAAGTTTTACTAAAACAATATGCATAAGCATGCCCCATCGATTGAATATATTTTTCATGACGATTTTCATGAAATTCAATTTTCTTGCATTTTTTAAAGAAATGTAAAAATATACTTATAATGAAGATAATTGCAATTTTTCTTACCAGTCCGTTTCAAATACCCTATATTAAAGATTATATGATTCGCAGAAATGAAAGTGCATCCTTGTGCTAGAGACATGATTTTTTATGGAAAATGTGTAAAAAAAGTATGTATAAATACAAAAGTTTGTTTTTTAGGAAAACAAAACGGTGAAAAATTTTCTTTTCTTATCCAAAGGTTTTATAGCCCTTTGGGTTATTCAGCTGGTATAATGAAATGAAAGCCCCACCAATATCTTTATTCACCATTCGTCTACCTTAAATGGAAACTTAACATAGCGATGCCAACGTCAAATGAGTGCCAAAACAACACGGCTGATTATTTTACATGCAGTTTATCTGTTAATGCTAACTAAGTCACCCGCCGCATTTTGGAAGCAACCACTTGCCAAAAATCTCAAGCCCACAAGGGTCTGGATGTTGGCTGGAATAGCATATGTGCGTCTAGTTTGATGTTCTAAGTCTGGTCGCAGCTCATCTATCAGTTCAAGCAGCCTATGGCGTGGCAGACGAAACCGTTCATATAGCTCTACATCATTATATGTATCCAAAGGATTTGTTCTGTCTCTGATTATCCTGTCTCTCTTTAAAACCCTTCTATATTGCAAATCGTGCATCCAATGCAACATTCCGGACATGTTTAGATGAAACACTGACGGAATAACCCAAAATGAACACCTTACGCCAGTGTTAAGTCTACTATAAAGCAGACATGAGTTTTAGAGCGATTTTACGACTAAGTTTGCGACACGCCTCGTTTGTGCACAAGGATTAAATTTCTGCGACAACTTTACGAAGGTCGTACCTCAGGCGTACGCTTACGTCTGCTTTGTGCACTCGGCCCCTGGGGTGCGCCGCAAAGACTACCCCTGGTATATTCAAACGTACATGCCAAACTCAATATTCATTTATTTTACCGGATATCGTGAGAAATTATTCAGTCATATATAGAGAAGCATTGGTTAAGATTCGAAAGAAATAACTTATTGAAGTTTAGATTTTATGGACTGTGTCCACGTATTTCTGGATCATCCCTCGTATATTTTTTTTTCAAGATTGATGAGCCAATATATGATAAAAATATACATACAGAATTTTATGCAGTTTTCAATACAGGAAGTATTTGGTAGCACAAGCCTTTATTACGAATATGAATACGAACCTGATTATGGTAAATTTGTCTGTAAATCTGGAGGCCTTCTCAGTTTGATATATCGGTCTTATTATAGACTCGACCATGCTAGCTTAACAATTCTGTGTCTATACTTAGTTTCAAAGAAAGTGTTTAGGCGTTTATACGGCATATAAAAACTAGTGGGCGGAGTCATTTATGATAATGAGATGATGCGAATTGATTTGATTATGCAAAGCCTTTTGGGCATTTATTATGCTAAGAGCATGTCATAGATTATATCGGCAAATCAAATAAAGATGTTTGATATCTTAAGCCCATGTTACACTTTTCAATTTATTTGATCAAATACGGATTGATTTATGTTCATTCAAATTATTTGACAGTGTAACACCCAAACCAAGCAATCTTAATTGCATTTCAAATAAGATTAAAAAAAAACAACATTGGATGGCGATAGAATGGGTCCACAAATATTTTTGACAAGCGGCTGATAAGGATTCGATTTACGACCTGCAACACTCCTGGTAAACGGTAAATTTCTGTCAATGAGGGCTATGAATACGGTACTTTTTAAAGTAAAAACGTCTTTTTTCTGACATTCACACAAACGCAGCTATACCTATAATATCTTAGCATTCCAGCCTTTTTAGGGAAGAATGATGCACCCACCAAGTTTGATGCTAAACATTTGACAGTGTGTCATGAATATCGGACTCAACATTTCATTTGAACAACAATAAACATAGAAAATTTGACCAAACAAGCAACACAGTGTATCATGAATGTTTTAGCAAATATTTTCTTGACAAGCACCATAAATTAAGAGCATTTTATCAGAGAAGTTTGATAGTGTAACATGGCCATTGTGTCGTTTTAAAAACGGCAAACTATTATTTTTATGTTCAGATACGTTTCGTTTTTGCCAATTTTGGTCTTAATGCACATCACACTTTTGACCAAACTTAGTCTGAAGGAACCAGCCGTAAAACTTCTACGGATCTACCTTTTCGAAACGTGTTTATTCAAATGATGCGAATGGTTTTGGTAAAAAAGAAAAGCAGATCTAATCATATCTGCAACGCTAAGACATCTTCTCATGAATGCAATTATGGAGGAGCAGACTTTTACCTGAAATTCATATGAAGGTCCCTGGCAACCTGTGATTAATAATTAGAACCATCCCTATTATAGTGAACTTTTTATCTATTTATAGAGCAAAAATGTATTTGAAAGAGGGAGAGAAAGTTAGTTATGTGAGACGTGTTCTTTTGTGCTCCAAGTTTACCAATACTACACCAGAACAGGGAAGTGTAAGAGACATGTCTCTTACACTTCCCTGACAAAAATAACTTTCATCTTAAATGCTATTCAAGTAAGTCGAGTCTATTGATATGACACATTGTGCCATATCTTTCTTGTTTTTAAGGCTACCTTACAGTAAAACTTATTTCGTGTAATGTACAAAACTTGACACATTGAAACATTGCGATTGATTTTATTGAATCCAATTTACGACATGTTTAGTGTCATTGCCAGGCATATCGGCACGGCAGTTCCATATTGGCCCTCGGGCCTACTGGCCGTCAGACCAATATAGAGCTCTCAGGGCGGATATGCTCGGCAACGCGACAATAGACATGTATTAACCTCTAAGACATAAAAATCGTACGACCACACGTGTAATAACAGTTTGGCGCTTACATGTAACGTCATTGACAACGTCCGTGTCAGCAATGCGTTTCCTTTTTGAAATAATGTTCATTTTGAAGGCGACAGAATCACATTTTAAAGATCAAATGATAAACAGAATCTTACACTCGTGAATATTTCATGTGAAATTTATGAAACTCGCCAAAGGCTCCTTTCATAGATTTCATATGAACTGACCACTCGTCTAAGATCCTCTATAATGTCGTTGTGCTTGAATATCTGACGCAATGTCTTCCTGCTTTGTTCATCCTCTACACGTATTTTGCCCTCGTTCTTCGACCTCGGGCTAGGATAATTTGGGAGAATATGGTCTTTTCAGATTAAAAGTCCATTTCACGTATTTTCTAAATTTGAAAAATAAAGAATATTCACAAGCATTAATTCTTTGTTCTCTCTTATTGTTATGAAAGGAATTTTCAAAACCATGCCGGCGGAACATGATCTTAGCGAGGTCAGTTGTTTTTCTTGTTTCATAAAATTCTTTTTTTTTAATTATAGTGAAAAAACCATCCTCCTCTAAAATTCATTTTTCGTTTAGCTGAATGTAATCATACCATTTTCTGCCCGTAAGATAGTTCAAGAGTAAAGCCATAAAATCTGACATTGATTTATTGGCCTCTAGACACGGGTTATTCACTGATAACACCTGCAGTTAGGCTCATCAGCCGGATTCAGATTTGAATGACCCATTTCACACATGATTATGGAGATATTTATTACAACTTTCATGGTGCATGGGTCTGTGATTTGATCACGGGAGTCACTTCCATATGGAAAGGGCCGTATACACTATCATTTTTTCTTGTACAAGTTTATTGTACAAGAAAAACTGTCATTTAATTTGATGGTGTATACAGCAGAAAATGATCAGTTTTTTATTGTACAAGAAAAACTGATGAATAGAAACTCATCCTATTTTCAATGATAACTTATCAAACTTGCCATCAAATAGCCAATCAAAAGCAAGAGAATTTGTAGCAGCAGCATTGTAAACAAAAGCACATGGCCTGTATTTGGCGGGGAAATATTGCTGCAAGAGGATATCATGGCAGATTTTATTTGGACAGACACAGTTACATCAAGACTCATTGACCTAATAGAAGAAAATGAAATTATATGGAATATCAGGTCAAAAGAGTATAAGAACAGAGATTTGAGAAAAAGGACAGTTCTTGAAGTCTGCTCCTGTACAAGCTCCTGTAGAAGTGTATGATAAGCACTATGCTGCTGTCTCCGCAGTAACCAATCTCGCGACCACACATGTCTGTATCTGGTGCTTAATCTCCTTCGCAAAATCACAATGCATAAAATGCACAAAACAAATGCAACATAATCTTCCTCTGTCTCCATTGCTACTATTGTGTAATTTCCCGCAAAATGTTTGACAGCAGAGTAAAATTCTTCCTACGTGTATACACCTCATCATTGTCACTTTTTCTTGGTCAGTTTTTCTTGTACAATATACTTGTACAAGAAAAAATGATAGTGTATACGGCCCTGAAGAATGTGCCGCTGTAACAGTCCCTTTTTCTAAACTGAAGAATGCATCAATAGGTCATTATTTTTGGATGGCTATACATAATAAGTTTTTTTTTTTGAGAACCTGGAATCAAAAACAGGAACATTGTTGTATATCTCAACATGCCAAAAGTGGAAATTAGCCAATTCCCTGCTGACATACATTTTGTTACCTTGTTTGCCACATTTGTAGCTTTACTTGTTTGTTCGTTTTTTTTGGAGAAAGAGGCAAAGTAAATTGATCCACATAATATGGATGGGGAAACTATTTTGGCTATGATTTATGAATAGGTTTGTTTTTGTAAATACCGTATACAAGAATAGTGTGGGTTATAAAAATCTCCAGCGGTACACCTGTAGACTTATGCAAGCACACCTGTAACCTGTCAAATATCACGGGCATCTGAAGTTTCGTCCTAGCCCAAGAACTTACCTGAAAATTGGCTGTAACGCCCAACAATGCATCTAGCGAGCGTATCGACAAGAGTATGGAACGTTCCGTATTTCCTAGAGAGGAGCCCCGGTAGCTTAGTAGGTTAAACGCTGGACTGCTGATCTAGCGGTCCCGGGGTCGTGCCCCGCTGTGGGTTGTAATCATTTCAATCGTAAACGGGGTTCCATTGCACACACCCTTTCATTATCACCCACCCATCGACCCGATACGACTGAAATACTGTTGTTGTTGTTTTTCTTTTATTGATTTTTTTCTTTTCTTCCTATATTCCTTGTTGAGTCACGTAATGGAGAATATATTTCGGGAAACCCGGAACGTTTCATAGCCTGCTTGTTACATTCGCTATAGACGCATTTTGGGGCGTTACAGCCACTTTTCAGGTTCGTTCTTAGGCTAGGGTGAATCTTCAGATACCCGTGTCAAGGACCAAGTGAGCACTCCACGGATTAGGTACGCTTATATGTATTCAGTATTTAGAATGTTGAAAACTTGCCTCAGCATGAATGATTATTTCTTGTTCAGTAGTATATATTCCGGCGCCCAGATAACTCACTCGGGAAGACATTTGACTCACGACTAGCTATATATGAACACATAATTTGACATATGAGCCGCGACACGACAAGCTTTGTAACCAACAAAGTGGCATATGCAACCAGCGAAGACTCAGATCAGCCTGGGCATCCGCGCTTAAAGCGAAGGTAAGTGTCTAGCTACTTCCATGCCGACAGCGATGACTCTGATCAGACTGAACGGATGCCCATGCTGATATGAGTCTTCGCTGAGCGCACATGCCATATATATCAGAATTATACATCATAAAATGTTGATGGGCTGTTGTAATCACAATAAAAAACAGCCAAGGCCGCGAGACTACGGGAGATAACAGTGTGAAAAAGGTCTATTAGTGAGGCATCAGAGAGCCAAATGAAAGTGACCATCCATAACATAAAGATCATATAACGGCGTACAGGCTGATCATTTATATTCTTGTTTGATTTTTGTGTACGTGCAGGCAATCGCTAACAGTGCCGTGTGTTTCCCAAGGCAACTGATATAGTTTGTGCTGAAATCCGGGAGATCTGTCAAATTTTTAAATTGTCTGGAAAAATATGAGAACATTATAGACTACCATCGGACTGCAATTCAGCCTATCTGTCTATTCATACATATATACCTACCTATCTGCCAGTATACCTGCCTACCTACCTACCTGAGATCTGTACAACTTGCCTCTCCACTCGATCTTTCATTGTTCCAGACTAGAAATGTGTCCATACGACACGGATGCCCCCGCCTAGTGCCCTAAGTAAGATGGCGCCTTGTTTAAGGTACTGGCACTTGTAGCATAACTAGGTTCACAAAGGCAGACTTCTGTGGTACGTTTTATTGTTTTCCTTGGGCAGATGGTTTGTGCTTCTTGGATCAAGAGAAGTGTGTGTGTGTGTGGGGGGGGGGGGGGGGGGAGGGGGGGGCTTGGAGAGGGGGGTGTCATGACCGTGATATGTGATAACATTCTGTATCTTATCACAGAAATGGATGCCATGCAACTTTCGAAAAGAAATAGCCCCGAAACAAGTAACTTTTCAAAAACTAACAAACAGAAACCATTATTGTAGGCAATGAAGTCGAAACAGGGCCATAACTCCCACAATAATTGACGGATGTTACCAAACATCGAACTAAACCTGTATTTTATTAATATATACCTGTGTATAAAATATGAATTCAATTCACCAATGCTTTCAAAAGATAATGAATGGAAACCAGTTTTTCATACAAAACGAAGTCGAAAAAGGGCCATAACTCCCACCATAAACGACGGATTTTGGCGAACATCGAACATGATCTGTATTGTATAATTATATACCTGTGTATAAAATATGAATTCAATACACCAATGCTTTCAAAAGATATCGAACGAAAACCATTTTTTTTTCATACAAAATAAAGTCTAAAAAGGGCCATAACTCCCACAATAATCGACGGATTTTGCCGAACATCGAACTTGGCCTGTATTTTATGATTATATACCTGTGTATAAAATATGAATTTAATACACCAATGCTTTCAAAAGATATCGAACGGAAACCATTTTTTCATACAAAATAAAGTGGAATAAGAGCCATAACTCCCACAATAATCAACGGATTTTGCCGAACATCGAACATGACCTGTATTTTATGATTATATACCTGTGTATAAAATATAAATTCAATACATCAATGCTTTCAAAAGATATCGAACGGAAACCATTTTTTCATACAAAATTAAGTCGAAAAAGGGCCATAACTCCCATAATTATCGACGGATTTTGCCGAACATCAAACTTGACCTGTATTTTATGATTGCATACCTGTGTATTAAGTATGAATTCAATATACAAATGCTTTCAAAAGATATCGAACGGAAACCATTTTTTCATACACAATGAAGTCGAAAAGGGCCATAACTCCCACAATAATTGACGGATTTTACCCAACATCGAACTTGACCTGTATCTTATGATTATATAGCTGTGTATGAAATATGAACTCAATACACCGATGCTTTCAAAAGATATTGAACGGAAACTATTTCGTACGTAATTACGCTACGTATGCTCGTACGCTACGTACGTACGGACAGCAGTGATACTATATGCCCCCCCCCCCCCCCCATTTTAATGGCGGGGGCATAAAAACCGGGTTTAAATTGATTATAATATGTGTGTCGGTTTTCTCTGCCCTAGGCTGAGTAATGTGCTCTCTTTATCTGTAATTTCAATTCGTTTTCTTGGAAAATTTGGTCAAATTTCAGGTCCGCAAAAATAAATTGTCTTATTCGCAATTTATATGGTGCTAGAAATTATGTTCTAGTACGGTTTAGTTATCTAAAAGTGTTATTTAAGTGCTTTCAAAATGATTTTCAAAAAGTATTTTTTGTCTGGTTTCGTGTAGGAAATCCAACTGAGAGTTCGCGCTAAGCCATAATGAACCCGCCCTCGAAGGTAAGTAAAGATGTAAACTTGTGCGAAGTTGCTAATTTTCAGGGAAATGCATTAAATTTTTATGGTTGTATTCAGATTTTTGTATTTGCCACAAATCACCACTTTAACGTTGCTCTGTTGGTCTGAAGTGTATATTTACTACTCACCTGTTTAAGTTATGTACGTGAAGCTCATCTGATACTGAAATGTTATAGGCCGATTCTCTCTCTTTCTTTCTCTCTCAGTTCGTCCTTCCACCATTCGCCTGCGCGTATCTCCAGAAGGTACATTTCAGTTGTTCAGAAGCTGTTATCAATAGTGATCAATACATGAACATAGATATAAATACAAAGAAGCCGAGCCGAGTATATACTGTATGCACATCGTATGGATGCGAGGGGGCATTTAGATGTAAACATACAAAACGATGTTGGAGACTCAGGGGACTGTATATTTAGGGGATCCCATATGTACGTACATATACAAGAATATTTTGGAGACAAGGGATATAAATATGCAGGCACACATTGTACTTGGAGACTCGGGACTTTAGATATAAACATACAAATACGTTGTCGGAGACTCCGGGGACTGTACATGTAGGGGATGCTATATACAGACGTACGTAATATACAGGGATCTGTTGCAGACAGGGTGACATGAATGTGCAGGCACACACGATACTATCTGTTTGGGGAACCGGGGAATGGAGACTGTATAAAATTAGATACTTATATGCATACACCTATACATTGACCATTTGTAGACCTGGAGACTCGGAGACTCGGAGACTAGGAGATGAAGGGGACATACATAAATACATACACCATACACTGACGATTTGGAGACCTGGAGACTCGGAGACAAGGAGATGAAGGGGACATACATAAATACATACACCTATACACTGACGATTTGGAGACCTGGAGACTCGGAGACTAGGAGATGAAGGGGACATACATACATACATACATACATACATACATACATACATACATACATACACCTAAACATTGACGATTTGGAGACCTGGAGACTCGGAGACTAGGAGATGAAGGGGACATACATACATACATACATACATACATACATACATACATGCGCACGTGTACATACATACATACATACATACATACATACATACATACATACATACATACATCATGGAGATATATACATAGATACATACATACATCATGGAGATATATATACATATACATACATACATCATGGAGATTGATACACATATAGGGTAATATAATAGTTCGTGTGGTCTTACATGACTTTCTTCCCACAATATGGCCGCCATAGCTAAAGATAGAAAAACAGTTACATTTAAATGACTTCTCCTCCAAAACTGCTGGGTAGATTTTGAAACAATTTCACAGAAATGTTCCTTAGGAGGCCCTTTACCAAAATTGCTCAAACGGTTCTGCTCTGCTGAACAATATGGCCAACAGCGCTAAAAATAGAAAAACCTTTAAACAACTTCTCCTCCAAAACTGCTGGGCAGATTTTGAAATAATTTCACAGAAATGTTTCTTAGGAGACCCTCTACCAAAATTGCTAAAACGGTTCCTCTCAGCTGAACAAAATGGCCGCCAGAGCTAAAAATAGAAAAACCTTTAAACAACTTTGTCTCCCAAACTGCTTTGCAGATTTTGAAATAATTTCACAGAAATATTCCTTAGGAGGCCCTTTACCAAAATTGCTCAAATGGTTCCGCTCCGCAAAACAATATGGCCGCCAGAGCTTAAAATAGAAAAACCTTTAAACGACTTCTCCTCCAAAACTGCTGGGCAGATTTTGAATTAATTTCACAGAAATGTCTTTTAGGAGACCCTCTACCAAAATTGCTAAAACGGTTCCGCTCTGCTGAACAAAATGGCCGCCAGAGCTCAATATAGAAAAACCTTTAAATGACTTCACCTCCAAAACTGCTGGGCAGATTTTGAAATAATTTCACAGAAATGTTCCTTAGGAGTTCTGCTTCCAAAATTGCTCTTCCGGTTCCGTTCCGCTGAACAATATGACCACCAGACCTAAAAATAGAAAAACCTTTAAACGACTTCGCCTCCAAAACTGCTGGGAAGACTTTGAAATAATTTCACAGAAATGTTCCTTGGGAGACCCTCTACCAAAATTGCTGAAATGGTTCAGCTCTGCTGAACAAAATGGCCACCAGAGCAAAATATAGAAAAACCTTTAAACGACATCTCCGCTGAAGCCAATGGCTCAATTTCAAAATAATTTCACAGAAGTGTTAGACTGGTTCTAAACAAAAATTTCTGAAACGGTTCCACTCCACTGTACAAAAATGGCCACCAGAGCTAAAAATAGAAATAAATCTTAGAATGACTCAGAGGGCACAGTTACGATCCAATCATCATGAAACTTGGTCAGAATGTTTATCTTAATTAAATCTAGACCAACTTTGATACTGGGTCATGTTGGGTCAAAAACTAGGTCACTAGGTCAAATCTTAGAAAAATGTTGTGTACACTCTTGAGGGCACAGTTATCATATAATCTACATGAAACTTTGTCAGAATGTTTATTTTTATGAAATCTAGACCTGATTTGAAACTGGGGGATGTCAGGTCAAAAACTAGGTCACTAGGTCAGTTCTTAGGTCATGTGAACACTAAATAGAGGACACAGTTTTGTTCTAATCTTCATGAGACTTTGTCAAAATGTTTATCTCCTACAAATCTGGACCAAGGGTGCAACTTCGTCATGTCGGGTCAAAAACTAGGTCAAACCTTAGAAAAACATTGTTTACGCTCTAGAGGGCACAGTTTTGATTCGATATTCATGAAACTTTGTCAGAATGTTTATATCTAAGAAATCTAGACCAGGGTTGAAACCGGGTCATGTGGGGTCAAAAGCAAGGTCATTAGGTTAAATCTTATTAAAACCTAAGGTACACAATAAAGGGTTCATTGTCCATTGAATCTTTGTGAAACTCTGTCAGTTGGACATATGGATGTTTCTGAGGTTAAGTTCACACGATACTCAGGTGAGCGATCCAGGGCCATCATGGCCCTCTTGTTTATATATGCCAGAAAATTTTGTCACTGTCAACATGTAAAACTTGCATAGAGTGTTATAAGGTCAAGTAGAGTTGTGGAAATTTCTCCCCTGTAATCAAGGCAGCAAAGTGGGCAAGACAAAAGAAAATCGGTTAGCAGTGAATACACTCGTAGGAAATTTTGCTTTATTGTGATATGTGAGACGGATATTTTATCTTTAACTGAGCCGCGACATGAGAAAACCAATAAAGTGGTTGTGCACCCAGCACAGACTCAGATCAGCCTAGGCATCCGCCCAGGCTGATCAGAGTCTTCGCTGTCAGCATGAAGGTAGCTTAGAGTCTCAGCTACCATTTAAGCCCAGAGCAAAAACTCTGATCAGACTGGGCGGATATCCAGGCTGATCTGAGCCTGCACTGGGCGCAAAACCACATTGTTGGTTTTCTCGTGTTGCGGCTCAACTGACCTTTGTCTTTCTGTGATAAACACATGCTTTTAGGTAATTTTATTATCTGTATGATCAGTTTCATGTTATGCAACTCAAAAGTTTTACCTGACCATGCCTATTAAGTGTTCACTATTTCACTATGCATACTTGGGATATATACTCAGCGCCAGTGAAAACGCACCAGTTTGAAACTTATGGTACATTATGTTTTAATGTATGGTTTTATGACAATTTAGTAAGCCTTTATTTACGATGTTTTCAAATTAAATATGTTCATCAGTGGCCACTTTGTAGCTTGAAGTCAGTACTGACGTGTTTGAAAACTGTTGATATCAAATGATGAATTTAATGCGTAAATAAATCCATATTTGCGCTTTGCCAGACACTTGATTGCAAATGAAATGTTTTTTGGAAGGTCTCTGGACATAAAATTACTTTTCCTCCATTAAAAATTATGGTGTGGTTTGGCAAATAAGGGTGATGTTGTACATGTAACCGCATGCACGGGCTTGAAAAGGTTGACGTTTGCCTCGTAATTCACTTTTTACTACTGATTTTGGATTGCAAAAAAGTAACATATTTACCGTAGTTACTTTTGTCTGTCCATTGTTTGATGAAGGTGACAGTATAGTGGCATTCAAATCCAAGTCTCTTTGTTGCATTCAGCAGTCTGGATTTCTTTTCTATGGTGATTTGATAAGCTATCTATTCTCTAGTAAAATCCATTATAGAGGAATTTCTGCCATGTGAAATTATGCTGGAATTCTGTTTTTCTTGATTCAGAGCTTATATTAAGTCACACTCACAGCGTATCTTTAGGCAAAATGACATCATGGGCATAATGAGATGGATTGATATGATAATATACCCTGTTGATATAGTATGATCATTGAATTTAAGAAAAAAATGTGACTTTATAAGACTGGTGCATTCTCATTGATGCTGAGTATAGTATGAGTATATTTAGAACATTTTCCAAATCACAAAAAATATCCTGGTGACAAATATGGCTTTTAAAATGTTAATGTGCTTGAAGTTGTTATTGCTGCTTTATTTATGAATAAAGTTGAACCAAAGAATTAACTCTGTTGCTATTGTTTTTCATTATCCCAATATCCTAATATTTGACTTAGTGCTATTGTTTTTCATTAACCCAATATCCTAATATTTGACTGAGTGTTATTGTTTTTCATTATCCCAATATCCTTATATTTGACTGAGTGCTATTGTTTTTCATTATCCCAATATCCTAACATTTGACAGTGCTGTTGTTTTTCATTATCCCAATATCCTAATATTTGACTGAGTGCTATTTTTTTTCATTATCCCAATATCCTAATATTTGACTGAGTGCTATTGTTTTTCATTATCCCAATATCCTAATATTTGACTGAGTGAAAAACACAAATGATTATATAATATCAAAGGAACCATTTAGTCTGTCTCGACTACACTTTTGATGTCATGATTACATTGACAGTTGATATATTTAAAGTCAGTGGGTGCTGCAGTTTTTATCTCCTCTGACGTGTTTTTTTTTTTTTTTTTTTAAATTTTATGTCAACCCATAAACACTTTTAGTGCCAAAATTAAACTAGCAAAGTTTCCAAACAGTGTAGATCCAGATGAGGTTGCTCATCTGGATCTAGATTTTGCCCTCTGTCAATACAATATAGCTTGGATAAACATTTTTTGAATTTTGTAGACGTAAATTTTGTCATCTGCTCTTTTGGTGTTTTAACGGTTATTTATCCTCAAGTTACCAAATTTTGGAAACCATGTTTCTATGAGATCATGGATAAATAGACTCTATCACTGATGCCCAGTGGGGATAATATCCCATTTCAGGGTCTACCATTCAAGTGGGAAACAAGGCTCTGCCGAGTTTCCTACTTGAAAGGTAGACCCGAGGTTTGGGATCCCTTTCCCCACTAGACACCAATGATTGATTAGTTATATCTCACCTACCAATTTGGCAGACTGTTTGCTTCTACCTTAAAATGAGCTTTTCTGAGTCATTTAATGGGTGACTTGGAGTAGTGACCTTTGTAGATATAGGTCACTGCTTGGAGAGTGACAAATCTAACATGATCACCTCAGAATCTATAGGAAATTGAACAAAGCCAAATAACTAGTACAATAGCTGGTAAGCTAGAAGATAATCTAGTGACAATTATGATGTAAAAGGAGTGTTTCTAAATCATGTCGAGAACATCACTGAGCAAAGAAATTTGAACAAATTCATGTGTAATATCCCACTTAGCTAGAGGTGCGGGGTAAGATTTGATACTGTCTTGAAAGCACACAAATGACTCCTGTACACTGTGGTAAGTGAAAAAAATGGAACTATACTGCTCAAAATAAGTAAGGGATATTAAGACATTTAAGACAGTAGAATTAAGAAAAATAAGTAGATGAATATTTAATTGTTATAATTCATAAAACAAATATTCATAGAAACCTTCTATATGAATAGATACTTTTAAGCTTGTCACGTGACCTAGAGTAAATTGGAAGTAGACAAGGGATGGACATCCAAATTTTGCACGAATCCAGCACAGCAATGATATCATTTTCATGCAAACTTTATCAAAACAGACCTCTAATGCTTCGGTTAACAAGATACAGTCGGTTTTATCAAAGAACAAAACGACAGGCGTATACGATACCACTGTGTGGTGAACTGTCTCACCGATGGAGACATTTGCATGGGCTTTACACATTAAATAACACAAGAAAGCATACAAAAGTGGATGCTTTCAGTCTGGAAAATTATGAAGAATTTAAATATTCACAAAACTTGAGTCCAAAAGAATTTTTTCGCTGATGAGAAATTGAGGTGTAGACCCCATAATCCTTTATGTGTTGCTCGAGGTCAAGTGACCTACTGTGACTGTTTCTGTTTTAGCTGAATATTGTCACTTGAATAGTGTGCTATCAATATACAATAATAATCTAAATCAGCCATCATTTTTATATTTTGTAGTCGCTTGTATGTCAGAATATCTCCTACTTTTTGTGAGCAGTATATATAAGACTGTCCAGATGGTCAACCCTCAAGTTCTGTACATCTAAACTCTTCAAACAAGTATTTGGGAGGCATACCTGAGCAAATAGTATACATATAATCAGATCAGACTGCTGCAAGAGGGTTTCATCGATTGCCATTCTCTGGAGCTTCAGGATGTATGAGTACACACTTCTTTCCCCAATTTTACAAAGGGAAACAACTTTTGTCACTGCCTCTTTACTTCCCAGGGCGACAAAGCCCTTTAGATATGAGGTCTACTCTTAAAGGAAAGAATTTGCTCCTTCTATTGAAAAGTAAGGTAAACATGAAACAGGCAGAGTTGCTTCCCCTGAAAGTGTACTCGCACACCTTAAGATTTGATTAGGCAAATGGAAAGATGAAAAAATCTATTACAGAAATAAGGTAATGGTTATGCATCAGATTGCTATGGTTCACTTGGATATCTGACAGGTTATTGGCAAGGGCAATCCTGAACTGGGGTGAGGGACTGTGGGTGTATTCTGATATTTTCGAGCAACACAGGATAGGCCTTTGCGGGGGTTCAAAATTTTGAATTTCACTGTTTTTTTTTGGTTTTCAGAAAAAATGACTTTTTTGGGGTATGGACAGTTTTGTTAAATTTTTGGGGGTCACTTCTAAATTGGACTATTTTTGGGAGTCATTTATATTCAGCTTACTGGTATTTGCGTTCTGTGATGAAATTTGCACCAAATACATACGACCACTGGTTGTAAATAAAAAGTTCAAGGTACATAATGGGACTTTTTTTCTGTGGGGGCGGGGGGAGGTAAGCTAAAATTTAAAGTATTTTTTTTTTGGGGGGGGGGGGGGGGGGGGGGTCGGTAGCCTGTCAGACTAGATAATTTTTGGGGGTAAACAGTTTATACTGGGACCTAGCCGATGTAGCAAGAAAAATTGAGAATACCCCACCCCATGGGAATCAATCCTGAAATCGTCGTCCATGAATCAGCCACCACTGTTTGCAAACTATTATTCAGTTGTAAACTGAACGTCCAGAATTTACTGTTACTGAGAAGCAGCCTCATTAGCAACTATACTGTTTGATTTTTGAATCGTAAGTGGGTAAGTGAACTCTGGTTTAAAGTCCCATCAACACACAGGTCATATGGAGACGTGACCTCGCTTTAAAGTGTCATCCGTAAGACTGGAGAAGAGGGGATGTCAAACCTGCAACCCCTGGATTGGTAGTCTGGCGCGTTATTCACTACCGCCGCTCCTACCTTTTGAATCGCGAATAGAATAGTGAATTGTGAATAGATTAGCGTAAATACATGCACAGATTTTATTACAGAAAATGTTCTACATAAATTCGTCCTTTTTAATAAAATACAAGCGTAGACATGTGGTCCGAAGTAGTAGGTATAACGCCGTCTATAAGCACATATACTGAGGGAAATAAGTTTAGCAACTTTTTACAAATCAGCGTATAATTCAGACTTATTTAAAAAGTGGAAAATTGTATTGTTTCCGCTGTTTAAGGCATCATTTTGGGTACCAGAAACTCAACAATTAAGGTCGAAAGTTTATTTATAGAGCACAATCCCGTCGCATTCCTACCCAAGGGTTTAACCCAAAAATTGTCATAAATCTTTTATGCAACTCATCCTTTTTCAGGTGCTGTTTCATCTTCAAATCTTATACCAGAGCCAATTTGAGGCGGTGTAGACATTTGTGAACAAAGACACAGTGTTGTGTGCTAAAAGATTGTTTCCATCATAAACGTAAATGTGCTTATGACGCCGTCAAATTTGGCATTCAGAAAGCAATTGAGACTGAGCAAAAGTCACCGTTAACGAATTGTTCCAAAATCTTGAACCAAACTGCAATGGCAAGGCCTCTAAATGACCAGAACTCTTTCAAGCAATTTGTTCCTGGAAACTCGCGCTATTCCCGCAGATTTAACCACACCCGGTTCGACAGTTACGTCATTCTGATGTCAGTTTTTAAAACCATCAAAGATCCTTTTGACATCAGCAAAATTGAACTTAAAGTTTCTCTTCTCTAAGTGCGCATAAGGGTCATTGCATATCCACATATTTTGTCAGTTTCCGTCATAACGTAAACTTGACGCCTCCATTCAAATCTTTACAGGTTCTGGTCATTGCATTAAAACAAATGGATTACCAGGGGTAATCGTTTTGCATGATAGTGTTCTCACAGCTGACAGTAATAAAGCGCAAAAAGATTCGAGTCAAAACGTCAACTGATAATGTTTAAAATGGCGGTTGAATTTTTCGGCAAGTTAACGTCAAACTAAAGTGCCCCATTGCCGGCGTCTTATGCGTTTATTTGCAAACCCATTTACGGTTTTCTTGTACAAGGACCCAGTTATAACCTTTCAAAAGCATTTTGACAATTTTCTTTGTTTCTTTGTTTGTCAGCCTGCGTAAATTGTGAATTCATTTAACGTGACGTCAAACGTGCGTTAAGTCACCTTTTTCGTCCAAGTTTATGGTAATCGCAGTCTCCTAACTTAAACTAACTATATGCGATCAACAACCTGGGAATACTATCCCTAAGGAAAATTTCACAACCCTTTGGAAAAAATTGCTAAACTTATTTCTCTCAGTATATATTAAAGCCTCGTTCACTCGACCAAAGTTTCTTTGTCACAGAAACTTTAACAAAGAAAGTTTGCCAAACAGTTTGCGTTTACACGGAGCAAATTATTTGTTAAAGAAAATTGTGGCATAGAATCTTTGTCAAATAAACTTTGGCAATGAAATACTTGCTGCCGTGTTCACACGAACAAATACTTTTCGTCAAATTTACCTGGACAAACTTGCTCGTGTGAACGGCGAACTATGCCACATTTGTTTTGTTAAGGTGGTGATTTAATGCAAAAGTCAGCGTAAAACCATAAAAATATAACGTATCTCCCTGAAAGTTAGCAGACTTTATATTGTTGTCGTTCTCTATAGTTTAGAATACAAAATAGAGGTACATGCTGCTTAAAAAAGTGTTTTTATAAGGAAAGATCAAGGGGTAGTTTTCTGCCCTGAAATCTAAAACAAACATCATTATTGAAAATTTACGTAGCGCTGAAGGTTCGTTATTGCATTGTGAAGAGCGTCCTAGTAATTATTTGTTCCAACTCTTTCTCATATTGTAAGGTGGGCCAAATGAAAACAGTACTCCTCGCCAAAAGTTTAGCATATTTAATGATGAACTAAGCAGCAGATATAACTGATACATAGGCCTCCTGATATGTCAAAAAGTTTGTCATTATTGGTCTCATCCGATGTCATAAAGCAAACAGAAGAGGCTGAAGCACAAGAATTTTGGAACTCAGCAGTTGTTTGGATACACACTGCCAAAAGTTAAGCTCCTGTATTTCATTGACAATTTTCGACACTTTTCAAAATTATGTCCCAAACATCACCAAATATAACTTCGTCTTCACCAAACTAGCATAGTCTACAGACAACATGTTAAATTGTAATGTGCTACATTAATTGTGGTCATGCCATTTCAAATTCGGACATAAGAGGCAAACTTGTCAAAACTTGTTTCCAAAATAACCGATAGTGCAATTTTCCTATAAGTTCTTATCATTTTGTCATACGGATAATTGGTAGTCTTTGATACTGGAATTTCAAACTTCTTATGAAGCACATCAGTAACATGGTCCCTTATCTGAAGTAGCACGAATTTTTTAATGCGCGACGTTTTTGTATGCAGAAAATAAGAACTGGAAAATAGTGTTTTACTAGAAAATACATTACAGTAACACATGCCAAAATTCTTAAAAATGATATGTGTGAACCAATGTGTCAACAGGCATATGCCTATGCATTCTGTCTTTCAATGTCAATAAATTATATCGTTATTTAATATTTTGCAATTGTCCTGCAGGATGTGTAACAGAACCACCGTGAAACTGAAGTATGCTAAACTTTTGTCGAGGTGTATATATGAACCACTAGGAACAGGTTACATATCGTCAATTACACACCATACCATATGCTAATTCTTATGGGCATGTTTTCTTAGCACTTGGGCCGCTGCTTTTGAATTCGGGAAACTTCACTCATCTATGTAGGGGTTGTTTTATGGGAATTTGAATAAGTGTCAAGTAGCTAAGACCCTCAGACTGATCAGACTGAGCGAGTGAGTGAACTCATGTTTAATATCCCACCAACAACGAGGTCATATGGAGACGGAACCTCGGTTTAAAGTCTCATCCGAAAGACCGGAGAAGCAGGGGATCGATCTTGCGACCCCTGGATTGGTAGTCCGGAGTGTTATCCACTACACCACAGCCGCTCCTGACTGGTCAGACACAATGCTTGCAAATACGTATTTTATCCCCCCCCCCCCCCCCCCCGAAGGATAACTTGAATGGGTACACTTTCAGGGGAAACAACTTTGTCATTTTCATTTGCATCCCTTTTCAAATGGGGTCAACTCTTAAAGGAAAGAATTTGCTCCTGTAGGAGCAAATTCTTTCCTTTAAGAGTAGACCCCATTTGGGGAGGGTTACGTTATCCTGAGAAGCAAACAGGAAGCTAAGAATTTTTTTTCCCAATTTGAAAATGTTGGAAAAAATATGACGGTTTACCCATACAACTTTTAAAATTGTTAACACACCGGCTCAAAGTATGTTAGGAGCCCTGGTAGCTCAGTGGGTTAAACGCTGGTCTACTGATCGAGCGGTTCCGAGTTTGAGCCCAGCTTGAGACAAGCACGTTTCCTACCGTAAGCGGGGTTCCATTGCACAGCCTTTCATTATCACCCTACCATCGTCCTGATATGACTGAAATACTGTTGAAAAGGACGTAAAATCGCAAGTCATCTATCCATCCATCAAAGTATGTTAACTTGCACAGATTACTGCACATAATTCTTATTTTTGCCTATCTGTCTGTCTGTCTGTCGCCCACAGTAAGTTTACTCAGTATTTGTACTGCACTGAACACCATCAAAACTGTGCACTTGAAACCCATTTTCCTCTGCCAAAGTGTCTGCCTGTCTTTCCAAACTTATTAACCAGTAACACGACAAACCGTTGGCAATGGCGTCTCTGATGGATTTTCGACTGAAAATGCCAAGAATTTGTTCCGGTTTGCTACCCACATGTACCCAACAAAAATATGATGAACGCACTGCGGGAAAAAATTACAATAGTCAATTATTCATTCACTGAAATTTTGTTTGGGAAAATTTGATTTTCTCAAAATTGCGTGTTTTTAAGGTCTGAGATATATTCTAATCCACTTACCAACATTGGGGCAACAAACCTCTTTTCGTCTGTATTGAAAAAAAAAATGGTTAAGAGTATGAATAAATGGCACCAATCATGTATATCCCTGTTACTGGTAAACAGTCGTGGGGCTTTCGGATTTCCACTACGCACATTTGTGATGGTTAACCATAACATACTAACTTAAATTTTGACCACGTCTGATTGGTTGGTTGGTTGGTTGTTTTGGGCTTAACGGCTCTATAAAACAGTATTTCAGTCTATATTGAAGTGTCTCCCGGAGAGCGGGATAAAGAAAACAGAAATGACAGGCCGCAAAAAATGTCCAAACAACCCCCTACCCGCCGCACCTACTGCAAGATAAGTAGTAGGCCCTTACCCTAATATTATTCAAATCAGCAGGACGTCCCAGCACTGAAAGCTATCCAGCACCATCGCCCGACCGGCCACCCCCGACCATATGTCTGAAGGATGAAGCGTGATGGAAAGCCGTAACTTTTTTTCTGGTGTTATGGCTGGCCGTAACAAAGGTATAAAAAACAAGTACATGTACTTTCCTGCTGAGAGAACTGGTAGAAAATCTTGAGTAACTCATACAATTAGCATCCGTTACACCATGCATACAAAAGTAAGCATGGAAGGCACTTTGATCGTAATAGTTTATAAAAGATAGAAATTAAAAATGTATTTTTTCTTGGAAACTTTAGTAAGAAAGCCAAATGCACAGCAATATTTACCTGATTTTGTCCATAATTCTGTTTAAAAATACAACTGAGAATAGTTACGGACTGGGCCAAATAGCAATTTTAAACGTAGATGAGTCATACGGATGATCGCCGGTGGATTAACCATTTTTGTGAGTAGGATTGAAAAATGTTAGGTTATGCCTGACCATCACAAATGTGCGTGATAGAAAACCGTAAGTCTTCTAATGGTAAAGAGTATATATCAATGTTTTGGTCAATCATAAAGGGCCTAATTACATTGATAGTATCCGCGCTTCCCGTTCGCGACATGTCTGCCTCCGAATAGTGATAAAATACTCAACGAAAAATCTCCTCAAATGTGTTTCTGATAACTAGAATAGAATTGGATATGAAAATTATATTAACCGCTTGTTACATGTAAATATAGTTTAAAAATTTGTACATTTTGCTGTAAGTGGGCTAGAGTCCATAGTTTCACGTGACTCGAATATGTGGGAGGATATTTACAGTCTGCGGGGGAAATAAACATCAGAGTCAATTTCAGGAATATCTTTCACTTTGTTACTCTATCAACACATATCAAGATCAGCTGTCTTCTGTCAAAAGGGGCCTTATGTAACGTGCTTTATGTCCACCATCATACAGCCTTGACACAAATCCCAGTGGGTCACTGGAGCCTCCGTGGCTCAGTGCATGGTTTTAGCACTGACCTGCTGATTTACATGTAGCTGTCCTCGGTTCAATTCGCGCTGAAGGCGGAAATATTTTTAAATGTAAACGGGGTTCCACTGCAAACAGCCTTTCATTATCACCCTTCGACTGTCCTGATATGACGAAATACGGGTGAAAAGGGCATATAATCGCAAGCCATTCATACAAATTCCGAAAACTGTCCTACTCGACTGATCAGGCTGTTCTGGTATTCACTACCAAGATATGCCATCATTTCTTGAGGGTATGTCATGCTATTTCGGACGGAGATTTCTTAGGGCAATATGCAAGGGAAATGGCTCTGCTGGACGTATGCGATATGGGAAACTTAGTTCAGTCTACGAATTCACGCAGTATTGTCAAAACCTTTCTTGCATAAATCTAGCTGAATTTTCCGATCAATACTGAAGACGATGTTCAATTGAGTCTCTGCTTTCGCTGGTTGCGCAGGCCATCAGGTCCATTTGGTACCTCCTGCTTGCCAACAATACTTCAGTGTCTTAAGAAATTAGCTCACCTTTCTTGATTCGCAACTATTTGGCATGGAATAAACTGCAGCGAGGTTGCAGAAAGGCACAGATATAGATGCCATAGAATGCGATATAGAAGTCACCCAAATCACCCAGCTTGCACACAACGCTTACTCAACATTGAATAAGCGTTGATTCAACGTCAGGACGATGAATCAATGCTAATTCAATATAGGGATAAAACATGGTTTTTCATGCATTAACGTTTGTCAGGTCCCGAGGGAGATGTTGACAACCGAGACCGTAGGCCGAGGTTTTCAACATCTCACGAGATGGTCACTGGGGAACATGACGAATCAAGAGACAGATACACGCAGTTTAGCCACATTTTTAGGTTCCATGTATCAGGCGTAATAAAGACGAATCTACGGGACACAGTGAAAAAAAGAAGAAGAAAAAAGAGGTAAATAGAATAAGTAAAGAGGTAGAAAGACAATATTAAGGTCGGACAGAGATGGACTTTGTCAGCACAGCTAGGGCAGCCGAAAACAGAGCCAGGTGGAAAGAGTCTGTTGCAGTCATCTGTGGTACCCCAACGAATTTACAAGGTTATTGGATAGACCAGACTGATCTAGATCTTGCGCTTGTCTATGCTTTAATAGTCAGTGTTATGAAACAACTGGCCTCAAAATCCATTTTCCTGTACCGCATTATCCTATTAGACAACGCTTCATCTCTGTTGAATTTGATTTCAAATCAGTCGATGCATAGAATACATATCAATATTCTAAACTTTTTTTCTGAAATAAAAGCATCTGAAACTGCATCCAATTTTCTGATGCATAAAAATCGTAAAACCGGATTACCATAAATACCTTAATTGTTTGGACAGATATGCATCAGAGAGCAGTCTGATCAGGATCTACATTTGTTTGCCATTTTGAAGTTTATCACACGTCGCTAGATTTTAAAAATCAATTTATTTGGGCCAAATTAATAGAAGTTTTTTTTTTTTACTTTTCTTTAAAATAGTTTGCCTGTTATTTGTGTAGTTACGGAAACTAAACGATTAACTCCGGATTAAATGTATGAGAAACTGTTAATCCGGCGAACTGAAAATATGCTGCATTTTTATACACTGAATGACACGAAAATCACTATATTTTAGAGAAAAAAAAATTCAGTTGTACTGAAGCCCTAGATTTTATTTTGCAGCAGAAATTGCTAGGTCGCTCGTCTGCACTGTACAAAATCCCCGTATTTTTTATTATTTTTTTTTCGCGAAAAAATACATATTAACTGATTGCCAGGCTCAATACTGTAATTTACGGAACATTACTTACCGTACCAAATGACCGTACTGTGTTAAACCATTAATTTGATTCCGCATTATTAAAAATGCAGAATAAAAGCAAGCAGTCCAATTCGGTATTTCGATATTAAAAAAATCACGGCACTGTCCCAATAATTTTACCGCACTTTGCCTGTGTAGCAGTTGCCAGGTATTTTACCGTAAACTTCACGTTTTTCTACAATGTGGTCGAACTTTCCATCTGTCCGGAATAACTCCTAAATAATGCAGCAGACATGTTAATTAGTCACCTTTTCTCGAGCTTCATTTAAGATTCTCTTTTGATCTCAATTTTTACATGCATCATAAACGAAACCTGTAATAACTGAATTTTCCAAAAATACCGAAACACCATAACCGAATACTTGAATTGTCATAAAATTTTAATGATTAGATACAATCGATGACCGTCGCAGACGTTTTGGTGGAAACGCAACAAAGGCGACCCTAAACAAAATCGAATGGTCTTATCTGGGTCTACACGATTCGGCTTTGCACGGCTGACCCAATACTTAGGGTCATTACGGTAAAAGGGCAGTTTCCACTGATGAACTAGTAGCGATATGGTTCAAGTACCAATATAAGCATTTGGTATTCCAAACAATCAGTGGTTAGCCGTCGTGAGAGCGAAAACACGTGGACTTGGTATCTTTGGATATTTTTCTCACCTGGTTATTCTGAGAAATAATGGAATACTTGGAGTATAATAGGAAAATTGCATTTGCTGATGTGCAAAAGTTCGAAAATGCAGTGTTTACATAACAAAAATAATGGAATACGTTGAAAATGATAGTCAAACTGCATTTGTTCACGTGCAGAATTTGAAAATTTGATGTTTACATAATAATAAGCATTTGGATAATCAATAATTTAGTATTTGTCATGTAAACTTTATTATATCTGTTCATTTAAAAACGGATTAATATTTATTCACTAAATGAGACTTTGGGAATTAGTTCTGTGAAAAGAAACCACGTATTGTTTGTAATGTGTTTAGTCAAAATGTATGGGTATACCTCCATGATAATGCATCATTTTTACAAATGGGAACAACTTTCTTGACTTCCTGTTTGCTTTCCTGGAGGGCGTAGTCTGTCCAGTAAGGGGTCTACTCTTAAAGGAAAGAAGTGAATTCTTTCCTTTAAGAGTAGACCCCAAATTGAGACGTGACGCAAACATGAAAAATGGCAGAGTTTTTTTTCCCTGAAAATGTACCAATTCAGCTCAAAATGATAAAATAGAGATGTCATGTTACCTTAAACTTTGTGAAAGAAGTAAGTAGCAGTGCGCAAGCAGTGTAGTCCCAGATCCGACTGTTTGAAAGTATCTGATCAGAGTCTACTTTATTTGCCCTTTCGTTAACATTTTTTGGTCTTATTATTGGTATTAAAATCAACTTTTTCATTTTTAGGACAATAACAGCAACGTGAATGTGTAGATCTTTATCTTTGATGACAATCTTTTACAAACAGAAACAACATTGGTGATTTCCTGATTGCTTCTTCGAGCAACAACACCCTTCCAAAATGAATCTTCTGTCTTAAAGGATAATATTTGCTTCTCTACGAGAAGCAAATTCTTTCCTTTCAGATATAGAGTTGTTCCCCATAGAGAACTTAGACAAACACTAAAAGGACAGAGCTGCTTACCCTAAAGTGTGATGTTCAGATACTTAGTGTAATTGTGGCACGGTAAAATTAAACAAAATTGGACTGGAACCATTTGAATTAGATTCATATATAAGCATTGATGCTGAAACATAATGCTTGATGGGATATAATAACGTCATAATAACTTAATGAGATGGGTCGTTGACATTT